>VRYO01002297.1:10815354-10955222 GCA_009812075.1 Sialia sialis
TTTAAAGGCTCCTCTGGTCTGTGAAAAATGTTTGCAATTTGAGCAACTGACAGGAAACCCCGCAATCCCGTGATTCTGTTACTAACTCGTTAATTTGTTGCATATGGAGCCTCACTTAAAAAAAAAAGAAAAAAGAAAAAAAAAGTGCAGCTTATATTCAGGTGCGGCTTATATATGGACAAATCCCATGGTCTTCCTGGCTACCCGGAAGTGCGGCTTATATTCAGGTGTATCTTATAATCGTGAAATTACTGTAACAGTTTTTTACTAATAAAAATGAAGTAGAAATTCAATACTACAAAGAAACAAACCCCAAACACTGACAAAGTCAGAATACAATCTGACACCCCATCAGGCAGGGTGCTGGTAGCAGTCCCATTAAATGGTGACTAAAGTTCTCTTGCAGTGACAGATGTGGTTTAGTTGAAGCAGTGCTCCTGTGGAAGGTGCAGTTTTCCTCCGAAGATTCAGTGATGATGTGGAAAAGTCCAGTTTTCCCCTGGAGTCTAGGGGAACAAGGGCACCCTTAGTATCCTAAAACTTCTGGTTTTATTCTTGGTAAGAAACGTTGGGCTCTCTCTCCCCCGGCTGGAGCAACTTCTAAAGGGATGAAGTAATCTTATCAGTTTTACAGTGGGACTCAATGGGCCATTAGCAGAAGATACCTCCCTGGAGGAAGGATGGGTTGTGAAAAGATAAAGAACAATGTCTCACCTGGTTTCGATGGATGGCTCATTAGCAGAATATCTCCCATGGATATAAGGATCACTGCCCCCACCCTTAACAGATGGTGATAGAATAGATATCTTTTATCACATCCTGACTGTAACCCAAGATGCCATTTCAGCAAAGCCTAGTTGCAATCAGATGGAGATAGGTGAGCTGGAGTTGCCCCTGAGATTTTTATCTAAATTAGGTAAGAGGGATCAACCAGTCCAATACAGAGCCTCACTAAAAGTTCATCTTAGCTGCCTTAAAGCTTTCTAAAAGGCACATATCAAAGGTCCATAACCAGCAGAGAAGGCAGGCCTAGACACCAAAACACTTCCACCGACATGCATTTCTGCTTTTGTGTAAGCAATCCTCAAGATTAGTTGCATTATTTGCTTTTGACCTCACAACCTTTTGAAGAAATGCAAGTAAGAGAGGTAGGGATATGTTTTTGGTTTGGGGTAGAGGACTGCCAGTTTTCTTACTGTTTGTATTTTTTTAAATACCAACTACAGTAATTTCACGAATATAAGCCGCACCTTTTTCATTGAAGAATCCATCCCGCCCCAGTAGTGCGGCTTATATTCAGGTGCGGCTTATTTATGGAAAATTTCCGGCGGAAGGCCAGACCAGAAGTGTGAGCCGATGGTGAGAGAGCTGCCACGGGCCACCCCAAACCACGGGCGCTGTGGGACCCGCGGTGGCGCAGCTTGGGGCCGCCCATGGCAGCACGTGGTGGCACAGCTCGGGGCAGCCCGTGGCAGCAAGGCAGCGTGTCTCAGGGCAGCCCGTGGTGGCGTGGTTCAGGGCCCCGCGCAGCAGCACGGCGGTGCGGCTTGGGGCCAGCCTGCAGCGGTGCGGCCCGGGGCCGCCCGCAGCGGAGCAGCTAGGGGCTGCCTATGACGGCACGGTGGCATGGCTTGGGGCCACCCGCAGCGGAGCAGCTTGGGGCCGCGCGCAGCAGCATGGCAGCGTGGCTCAGGGCTGCTCACAGGGTGTGGCTCGGGGCAGCCCGCGGCACCACAGCTCGAGGCTGCACGCGGCGCCAGGAGCAGCCGCCGCAGCTGAGTAGGCGGGGACCTGGAGCTGTTTTCCCACGGCGAGGAGGCGGCTGGCGGCCAGCTTCGACCGCGCAGCAAGGGGGTGAGCTGACAGCTTCGCAGGGTGTGGAGAGCCGCTGCCGCTGCTGAGCGGGCGGGGCGCCGCGGCAGCCAGCGCCGGGGGAGGGAGTGCCGGGCAACACAGCATGGGGGGGCGCCTGTGGCTGCTTTTAAAGGCTTTGCCAGTCTGTGAAAACTATTTGCAAATTGAGCAACTTGACAGCAAACCCTGCACTGGCTTGATTCTGTTACAAACTCGTTATTTTGGTGCGCATGTGTCCACACTAATAAAAATTAAAAAAAAAAAGTGCGGCTTATATTCGGCTGCGGCTTATATATGGACAAATCCCGTGGTCATCCTGGCTACACGGAAGTGCGGCTTATATTCAGGTGCGGCTTATAATCGTGAAATTACTGTATGTTTCTTTAACACCTTAGGATCAAGAAAAGGATCAAGAAAAGGAACAAAATTGTGGTTATGATTCCTAGATCCAGACACATTCAACCAGTCTCTCTTCCTCATCAGAATATCAGACTGAAATTAACTATAAATATCCAAATCTGCATGTTACTATAAACTTCTAAAGTTAAATCAGAAACTTGGATGTGCAAAGGGCAGGGAGACATGATTATTGCCACAAAGCATGACACTGTCACCCCTCCTACCTTTTTTAGCCCCCGAAAGAGAGTCCCAGGGTCCAGTCCAAACCTTCTGTCCATTGCAGCCTCATACTCTGCAGGGAAGAGCAAACCTTTGATAAGGACCCAGCAGCCAGAGCAGGAAGAGTCAGGTGTGGGTTCTCTGCTGCTCCCACGTGGTGTCCACCAGTGAGGATACAGATATCCAGGGAAGGGCGAGTCACCCCATCACTGCTCACTAGGTGGGAGGCCCCCATAGTGATGGCAAAGCAATTCCCCAGAACCGGTGTTTTGATTCCCACTGGGGACAGCAGCAGTAACCCACCTTTTACCACACAAGACCTGCACTAATCATCACTGGCCATCTGTCAGAACTGCCTGGTTTCTCTCACAAGAGCAGAAGGGGAACACAGACCTGAGAGTGGCCAGTACAGCCAAAACAGGGAAAAGCTGCTCAGAGAAGCTGCCTCTAGAGCCCACTGCCACCACACTTAGTCACTTCTGCAGAAGCCTTGCTGTAGGCATGGGTGCACAGCTCTGTATCCAGTTACACAGCACTCCTTCCACTGCTCTGCAAATGCCTTTCTGGCACATCTGTTCTTCCCTTGAGCACTTTCAAGAGCCAGGTAGAGTCATTAATGTAGAACCTTACTGATTAAAGCCTAATAAGAAACAACATATAGTCCCTGCAAAGCCTCTCTAGTTTGTTATACTTTAAATTCAACCTTTATTTTCATTTAAATACCTATGTGCCATAACACAGCTTCTTTTCATCTACAAATTGTACTTAATTTGCTTAAAATCCCACCCTTGTTCTGCAATACAGTGTCAAACCAAGCCACCACAGCAGCTTCCAAGAGGCTACACAAGGCAGAGGTAGGTGTTTGGAAACAAACTGAGCACAAAGCTCTACAGACAACACAACCATTGCTGAGTCCTGGACTCAGCACCAGAGCTCTAAGCAGGGAACACCAAGTAGCCCTAGAGCCTCTCGAGGTTCAGACCCTGGCAAGTACCACCAGAAGGCACGCAAGGAGCTGCTGGTGACTAGCCAGGAAAAACAAGACAATTCAAACCAAACTTTCCTGAACTTTCCCTATCTGACTAGCTGAGCTAGCTGAGGTCTCCCTCATATTTTTTCCCTTACAGCCACATCTGAGGACAGCATTACCATGGACCTTCCTGGCACTCAAAGGCAAAAAAAAAAACCCTGAGACAAAACTCTCTGCCCAGGTGGCATCTGCCTACTGCTTCCGCGCACAGGGCAGATTGGCAGCTGGGAAGAACACCGTGACTCCTCGTACAGGAGCAAAGCAGAAACCAACCCGAGAGGAGAACTCACACTAAACAGCCTGGCCAGCCAGGGGCGGGAAGCAGTGCCCGAGCGAGCGCGCCCACGTCGCACACTTACTTCGAGACACTTGGTGCGCTTCGTAGAACGCGTAGAGGTGGGAGCCCACGGTCAGGAGCCCGTAGAGGCACAGCTCCCAGGCCGGCAGCAGCATCGGCATGGGCGCTGCTCCCGCCGGCCGCCTCCCTGTGGGAAGGAGAGGAGGAGCGGTTTCCTGGCGGAGGGCAGGCGGGCACTGAGCAGCGGGACACCCGACACGGGCACGGCGGCCCCGCTCCGCCCGCAGCCGCCGGGAGGGCAGGCGAGCCGTGCCCGGCCGCGCCGGCTGCAGTGGCCCCGGGTCCAAGGGCGGAGACCATTGGGACACAACGGCCGGAGCCCGGCCGCTTTCGGGGACGCGGGAGAGAAGGGAGGGGAGGGACACGCCACCGCCCCCTTACCTGAGGAGGGCTGTGCCGCCGAGAGACCAAGGAGCGGCAGCCGCGGCCTCGGATGGGCCAGTCCGGGGCTCCACACTCGCAGGCGAGTGGGCGACCCCGCGCCCGGCCGCTCCCGCCGCTCCGCCACACGGGCAAGCCCGCGCCCGACCCGGCCCGGCCCCGCCCCTGACGGGCGCTGCCCGCCCCGCGGAACGGGGCGGAGCTGCCGGCCCTGCGAGGCCCGGAACGAACGCTGGGCGGCGCTGCAGCCCGCGCGGTGCTGGTGTGCGCAGCCACGGAGTGTAAATAAATATATATAACTGTATAAATATAACTGTAGGTGTAGGTACACAGCCGCGGAGTGTAGATATACTTATAGGGTGTAAGTACACTGCCGCGGGGTGTAAATATACTTACAGGGTGTAAACACACAGCCACGGGGTGTAAATGTAACTGTAGGGTGTAAATACACGGCCAAGGGGTGTAAATATACTTATAGGGTGTACGTACACAGCCACAGGATATAAATGTAGCTATAGGGTGTAAATACACAGCCACGGGGTGTAAATGTAACTGTGGGGTGTAAATGCACAACCACGGGGCCTGCAAACACTGCTACGGGGGTAAATACACCTACAGTGTGTAAATACACTGCTACAGGGTGTAAATACACACCTGCAGAGTGTAAATATACCTATAGGATGTAAATATACCTACAGGGTGTACATATACCTACAGCATGTAAATACACAGCTGTAGGGTGTAAATACACTGCTACAGGGTGTAAATACAGGGCCCACAAACACAGCTACAGGTTGTAAATATACCTACAGGATGTGCATACACAGCTACAGAGTGTGCATTCATAGCTACAGGGTGTAAATACACAACTACAGGTTGTGCATACACAGCTACAGGGTGTAAATGCCATTATAGGATGTGCATACACAGCGCAGGGTGTGTACACACCTACAGGGTGCCCACACATAGGCTGCGCACACCACTACAGGGTGTCCTTAGCAGCCTTTCACAGCCTTCTTGCCCACTCCCACCGGAATACAAGTCACACTTATGCTGGGACATTGTTTTTACCATTATCACCACACAATCGGATAAATTAGCAGGTCTGAACAGCACCACCAAAGCAGGAGCATGAGGCTGGAACTGCTGGTGCTGACAACTCCCTCCTGGATCAACCTGCATTTTAGCAAGGGCTTCCTCCTCCTGGCAGTGCAGACACAGCTAATGAACCTCTCTGTTCCTTGAGTTAAAAGCATACTGACTTCCCAATCCCAAAGGTTTGAGCAATCTATACTCATCTGATCTCGCACCATGTGACTTTTAACCCTGTCTGTTGCTCAGATCAGTGATGTCATATTTTGATGGGGGGAAATATTTCATATCCCAGTGGACTTTTTCTTGCTAGTTCCTCTTTATAAGTTCCTCTTATAATATTTCCGCCCCCCTGATCACCTGTCTGCATGCTCAAATTCCTGCTTCCAAATCTTTGATAGCCAGGCTTTTATCTGATACTCCAGGTGAAGGCATTAAGAATCATTAAGGTTGGAAAAAACCTCTAAGATCATCGACTCCAACCTTTGACTGAATACCGCCATGTCAACTAAACTGTAGCACTAAGCACCACATCCAGTCATTTCTGCAACACTTCCAGGAAGGGTGGCTCCATCACTTCCCTGGGCAGACAGTTCTAAGGCTTAACTACGCTTTTCATGAAGAAATTCTTCCCAATGTCCAACCTGAATGTCCCCTCGTGGAGCTTGAGGCTATGTCCCGTCAAGAGTTGCCTGTGAGAAGAGACTGACCTCTACCTAGCAACACTGTCCTTTCAGGCTATTGAAGAGAGTGATACAGTCACCCTTTAGCATCATCTTTCCAGGACAGACACCCCAGCTCCCTCTGCTGCTCCTCACAGGACTCATTCTCCAGACTCTTCACATATCTGAACATGCTGCAGTGCCTCGACATCTTATGTGGTGAGGGGCTAAGAACTGGACACAGCATTCAAGGTGTGGCCTCACCATTGCCCAGTACAGGACAATCACTGCCCTGGTCCTGCAGGTCAGGTATTGCTGGTACAAGCCAGAATGTCATTGGCCCTCTTGGCCACCTGGCCACATGCTGGCTCATGTTCAGCTGGCTGTCAACTAGCACCCCTGGATCCTTTTCACTGGGCCATTTTCCAGCCACTCTGCTCCAGTCAGTTGTCAGTCTCATCAGTACAAGGAGTTGTCTTCCCTATCTGAACCAGACATGCACCTCCTAACATCTCCAATAATTCAGAGCCTATGATAGCCATAATTCAGAGCCTATGATAGTTCTTCAATGATCTTTGCCTTTTCCTCCATTTTTTTCTTTCTGTCTCTCTTTGCCAGAGAATTACAGTAATTTCATAATTATAAGCTGCATCTGATTATAAGCCACACATCCGGGTAGCTGGGTAGCCCACAGGATTTGTCCATATACAAGCCGCACCCGAATATAAGCCACACTTTTCTTTTCTTTTTTTTTTTTTTTTTTTTTTTAAGTGAGGATCCATGTGCGACAAAGTAACGAGTTCGTAACAGAATCACGCCAGCGCGGGGTTTGGTGTCAGGTGCTCAAGTTGCAAACAGTTTTCACAGACCAGTGAAGCCTTCAAAGGCAGCCCCAGGCGCCTCCCCAGCCAGCTCTCACTTCCAGGTTGACATTTCACTGGGATTTGTCCATAAATAAGCTGCACCTGAATATAAGCCGCACTACTGGGGTAGGCTGGATTCTTCAATGAAAAAGTCGTGGCTTATAATCGTGAAATTACTGTACTCACCTTCAGTTTATGGTGTCAATTGTGATAGCCTCTAGATGTATGAATTGCATTTGCTCTGTGGAACTGCTGTAAAATCTCAGGGTTAGGGACATTCTCCTCTGTGATGCCCAGATGCTATTTTCTGCTGACAGTGCTCCCTCAATTTTTTGCCCTCATGAAGTTAGTTAGTACCTTCCCACCCACAAAAAAATTGACAACGGACTGCATAACAGCACCAAAGCATCATCCTGAACTTGTAAAAACATTTCCAAAGCACTGCAGCTGAGTTACAGCCACCAAGGGTCAGCAGAGTTTGTTTTCCTGCAGTTTTGTGGTTTCTGGCCACCTGAAGCCAGCACAGACATCCAACCCTCTAGGTGGCTGCATAACACCAGCAGTATGCCGACTGTAAAAAGGGAGTAAGTACAACAATGTACAGATATTTACAGCGGGTTACTCTAAAAAGGACATCTTTATCATTAGCTATATAGTGACATTCAAAAGCCCTGTATGGACCAGGTGATCAGTTACCCTTCCACAAGGGTCACTGCCAAGCCCAGTGAGGAGGAACACTGACAAACTTGACAACAGGCCCAGCTGGAAGATCTCACTGTCTGGAATTCTACATTAGATGATTGTTTTATTCCCACCCTTATTCAAGCTATTGTATATAATACAACATGATGAGTCTCAGTGAATGAGTTTTTGCAAGTGTAGCTGTAAACTAAGCTTCTGGACATCACTAGCATAAATATCTATGCATTGACACAGCCTTCTCAATTTTAGATGGCATGAATGAAAAGCAAGTTCTACTACTTCTTTAGTCACTGATAGGCAGCAGTGGAATCTGGGAACAAAAACTCTAGAAAAATGGCAGCAGAAAGTCCTGTTTGTCATTTGATCAGGAATGAGGTAGCAGGTATTATGTTTCTCGCCCTATGTCTCAGCAGCTACACAGGCCTGGCAGCCTCTTCAAAGCATCTGCCCTTTGAGAAGAAAGCAGTGTTGTTCTGTTTACATGTGGCAGGTTTCTCTGAGGCCAAAATTAAAAATCAGCCTTGGGCAGAATGATAATTTGTGATGGTAGAGATGTTTTCTTGGTACAAACTGGGGGCATCTCTTCTGTTTGAAGGTTTGCACTGTACTTACTCATTTCCAGAATGGCTGCAGTGTCCTCCCCACTTGCCTCCATGAACAAAGGGTCAAATCTTGCAGACTGGGTCAGGGATCACTAGCAAAGAGTCTGTCCCTAATAGATGTTCATGTCTTCTTTTTAAACTTCTATCACTTCTGAAGCTGGCATAGCACCTGAGTTGAAAGTGTTGTGTTTTGACTGTGAAGTTCAAATGCCATTTGATCCAAATCTCAATTTCTTATGTGGTAAGCTGTGGTTATCAGGAGCTTAAGCAGAAAAAAACAGAATTAAAGAGGACAGAAGTAACAGGAGGCCTTTTAAAGAGGCCCTTACTATTGCCTTTCTATGCAAGGTGAGCTTTTACAAAACTATTATGCAATCACAGAATGGGTGAGGTCAGAAGGCATCACAGTGGACATCTGGTCCAACTTCCCTGCTCAAGCAGGGTCACCCTGGAGCACAGGATTGCATGCACACAGTTCTTGAATAAATCCAGTGAGGTATTGCTTTTTATCTTCTTTTTTTCTTCAGTCAGAGTCAGGATTGAATGCACAAGAGATGGAATTTCGTGTTTGGACTCAGATGTTTATTAATTCTTATCTAAGTTGAGTGCTACACCACTTCTGGCTAACAAGCTAAAAATGGTGAAATGGCAATTTATCTTGCTTGTTACAAGGTCTTTTAAGGCTTAATTGTCCAATTAAAAACTAACACCTAAATTATTTTTACTATTGACCCAATGACCAAACATCTATGACCCACACTGCGGCATTTTCTATCCAATTTAAATGTACCACCTATACACAAGAAGAAGAAGAAGAAAGAAAACTCCGTCCTAAAACCTCCATCTTGCCTTACTAGTATATTCTAAAACCCCAAATTCCAAATCTTCACCATGTGACATTACACACTTCTATTCAAACTACACACCAATGATTCCAGTTCTATCACTCAATTTTGGAAGCCTTCTCCAAGGCCTCAGCTGTGTTCTTTTGGGGGTCAGTGCCTGACAGCACAGAAAGTTCAAAACTCCCTGTTTCCATGGTTCCAACAGAGAGGGAGACTCCATAACCTCTCTGAACAACCTGTTCCAGTGCTATGTCACTCACACAGTAAAGAAATTCTTCCTATGCATCAGTTTCTGCACATTGCCCTTATCCTATTACTTGGTCCATCTTCCTGACAATCCCCACTTCAGACAAGGTCCCCTCTCAATTGTCTCCTCTCAAGTCTAACAGGCCCAGTTCCCTCAGCCTTTCCTTATAGGCAATGTTCCTGTCCCTTAATCATCTTTGTTGCCCTCCTCTAGACCCTCCCCAGTAGCTCCATGTGTCCCTTGTATTGAGGCACCAAGAACTGGACACAGCACTCCAGAAGAGGCTTCACCAAGGCTAAATAGTGCCTAGTTATTTCTAGGGCCTCATCATGGCCATGGAGAAAGGCAAGGTGGGGGTTGTAAAAGGCAGTGAAGTGGGAAAATGAGGCATTTTGCACCTGGGAAAATAAAGCAAAGATCATGTTTTTAAGGAAATCATTTTTTGCAATTGTTGTTGGTTTCACATCAGGTTAAGAAATCAAAATTAGTATATATTAACCCAATAATGGATTTATCCAGCAGGCTAAAGCATAGGGCTTGTCACTGGTTATATTTTTTAATACAAAGTTCCCATGGGGATTACATGCCCTAGAGTTTTCTCTCCCACACTGAGATCTCACAGCATTAATTCAAGACTTTTGTTTTCATTCATCCTCTGAAAATCACTCAGTAATGCTCCCTGTATGCAACATCAGAATGATGGGACACAATGAGCACCCAATGAGAGCTTGCAGGTTATAAGTTCAGCAGCAGATAGGAGGCTAAGCTATGTACATTTCTGAGAAATCACCAGTATGACAAGAAATCTCCACGTAGCAAACCAGCAGAATTAAAACTGGAAGACTGAAATGTATGGAAGGTATGGTTTGTACAAATAGAGACAAGTGTGTCTTCCAGTAGCCAAGTTAAATAGGACACAACTGAGATTAATGTGAACCCTCTGTCTGGAGATCTGAAGCACAGAGTAATGGACTCTAGGGAGACAACCTGCAAGTTTACCCTTTTTGTCTTGTTTGGCTTAATGAAAAGCAGACATTACACTAAGTTGGGAGCATTACGGAGCCCCATATTTACAGGCTCCTCTCTCCTCTGACTTCCAGCCCTGAAATGAGCTTGCTGTGGAGTGCCAAGCATTTTTTTCCTCATCACCTTTAGCCACATATTTGTAGATACTGTTTGCATAGAGAGCCTTGCCATTTGCAAATTTACTGTTTCTGTGCATGCTTAATGAATCCCTTAGAACTTTGAGAATTTGCTTCATGCTCTGAGGCTGGAAAATGACCTTTACTCTTTCGATTGGGAATTCATAAAATTGATTTTGGAAAAAGCACCATAAATTATTACACTACTGTAACTAAGCACCTCAGTGTTGGTTTCATGCTGAACATCTCAGAGGCATCCTCAACAATACACTACCTGCTTTTCTTAACTAAAGCCTGCCAACCACAGCTCCTGCTCAGAGCCTTTTAAGGGATTTCTTGACTGATAACATATTTTTCCTTCCCGTGAAATAACTGTTGCAGGAGGTTTTACATCCTTGCTTTCACCATGGATGCAGAGACCACTTGCATATGGGGGCCACACCTGGGGTGAAGTTTAACTGTGCTACCTTAATTGTAACTATCTGAATGATAGTTCATCTTGTTTGTGTCTAAGTTTCTAAGTACTCGGCTATTAAACACAAAGGTGAGTTAGGTTTTTTTGTCACACAATATCCCTTAGAACTTATCCAAAGTTATACAAGAATTCAAGGGAGTTAATGATGAGATGCAGTGAAAAGGACCAAAACTTGCCAAAATTACTCATTGAAATCTTGAAATCAGGGAACAAAGTTCAACAAAAAGATAGGAGAACAACTACATGAATTGAAATGCTAAAAAAAAAATTCTGCACTGAAGTGAAAACAACAAAAAGGCAATGGGATGACATGAAGTGCAGGGAAATGGATCAAACCTTGCCCAAGTAATCTTCAATGAATTCTCAAGATTTCATTTCCTTTCATGTGATGAAGACTTTCCTTTCATGAAAGGAAATTAAATCTTGAAATCAGAAAATAAATCCCCTGAGGAGGAGATACGATCAAATAAAATGCAGTTGAAGAGTACATTTGCACATGGAGGGACTGCAACCAAAGGGATATGGATGGAATGAGATGCAGTTAAAAGGACTAAAAGTTGCCAAATGATACTCAAATAAATCTTGAAAGCAGGGAAGGAAGTCAAACAAAAAGATGGGAGAACAAACTGCTGAGTTGAAATTGCTAAAAAACAAAAATTCTGCATCAATTTGAAAGCAATATAAAGCAAATGGAATGACACAAAATGCAGGAAAATGAATCAAACCTTGCCTCAGTGAATTCACAACATTTCATTTATGTTCATGAAATTAAGAATGGATTGGAATAAAGTGCAGAAAAATGAAACAAAAGTTTGTAAAATCATATACTTATGTAATTATTAGAAAATTGAAATCTCAGTGCATCATTTTATTTCATGAAATGAAAATACTTCATTTTATGAAGGGGAATGAAATCTCAAGATTTTAATGAGTAACATGTCCTTAAGTTTCAGCTCTTTTCACTGCATTTCAATCTACTGCATTTTAATAATTTTCCTTTTTGTAAGTAATTTTCTATTTTTCAATTTCATTTCCTCTTATTCTATTTCCTTTCCCTTCTTTTCCTTTCCCTTTCATTCCATGATTTCTCATGTAATTTCATTTCCTTTCATGAAATGGAATCTCAACATTTCATGAAACTAAACAAAATTTGCAGATTACTGTGAGTATCATTTCATTAAGTTTCAGTTTATTTCACTGCTCTTTACTTCACTAAATTCCAATTGTTTTCATTTCAGAATTTTAGGTTTTTTCACCCTAACTGGTAGACGAGCTTGGGCCTGCAGCTTATGTTCCCATCCACTTTCATGGGCTTAATCTTAAAGGTCTGGGGGCAGCAATGCTGTGACTCTGCCATGATTCTGTTGGCCTGTGTTTTCCAGCCCCAGTGTCCCTGGAGCTCTAGGCTCTTTTTCTCTCTCAACCCTGTCTCTAAGCCTAATGTCTTCTAGGGCTCCACATCACCATGGGTGGTTCAGATTAGAATGATGGAGGAGCAGCAAAGCTGGGGCCTTGCCTGGATTGCCTTGGCATGCCATTTCCAGCCACAATGTGCCTGGAGCTGTAGGCTCTTCTCAGCCCTCTCAACCCTAACCCAAACAACACCTTGGCACTGCGGCAGACCTCCTCATCTCCACAGATGGCCCAGATTAAAAAGTCTGGAGACAGCAGTGTTGGCACCCTGCTGTGATGCCCTTGCAATGCTGTTTCTCACCCCAGTGTCCAACAAACATAGGTTTTTTTCCTCTCTAAATCCTAGCTTCAACTCTAACCCTATTGGCAGTTTCCCAGTAGTCTTCATTGCCATAGATGGCTCAGATTAAAAAGTGAGGAGACAGCGACATTGGCACCCTGCCATGATGCCCTTGCAACGGCTTTTGCAAGGGATGATGTCCCTGGAGCTGTAGGCTCTGCAGCTCTCCCTAACCCTAACAGCAGCTTGTGTCAGCTGTCAAGATCCCCATCACCAGGGCAAAAAGTGTAGAGTAAGCAATCGTGGTACCATGATACCCTTGCAATAACTTTTCTAGCTTTAGTGGTATGTTTCCAACACCAGGTAGTAGCTGTAATAGAAAATTACATGAAAAGTAAGTCAGAGTGAAAAAGATGAAAAAGAAATGTTCCTGTTTTGAGGGATAAGACTAGCTGTAATGTAGAACTCACAGAGGATACAGCAACAGTCTGTGGAACCAGACCTGGTACCCCAGAGGTAAACTGCAAGGCTGGGAGTAGAATGAGCTACAGGGAAATGCTACAGCTAAGGGAGAGCACATAGGAGAAGCTGCGGCACAGGGTGGGGAAGCTTGTTTAAAACATGGACATGTTGTTCAGGGGATTTCGGTCAAACTGATACAAATATCTTTAAGTCTTACAGCTGTCTTTATAGAACTGTTACAAGTCTTTAACCACAGTATCACCAAAATTGGACATGAACTTCTCTGGGACATTTTCTGCCCCTCAGTAACACTTCAGCAGGCAAGTGGGCCTGGAGAAGAACATGACTATTCCCTACTTCAAACTACACTTGTCCATATTACAGTAATTTCACAATTATAAGCTGCACCTGATTATAAGCCGCACATCCGGGTAGCTGGGTAGCCCACAGGATTTGTCCATATATAAGCCGCACCCGAATATAAGCCACATCTTTTTTTTTTTTTTTTTTTTTAAAGCGAGGATCCATGTGTAACAAAGTAACAAATTAGTAACAGACACAAATTGGTGTCAGGTGCTCAAGTTGCAAATGTTTTCATAGACCAGCAAAGCCTTTAAAGGCAAGGCAGCCCCAGGTGCCCTCCTGGCCGGCTCTCACTTCTGGGTTGGCATTTCACTGGGATTTGTCCACAGATAAGCCGCACCTGAATATAAGCCGCACTACTGGCGTAGGCTGGATTCTTCAATGAAAAAGGTGCAGCTTATAATCGTGAAATTACTGTAATTATTTCCCAGCTAAAAAAGTTTTTTCTAATTATGAGACAGAAGTTTGGCTTTTTTCATCTGTTCAGGTGGGAACACTATACAGCTCTAAATTACAGTGTTTCATACATATGAATAGATCTGCTACGTATGGATGTGCTTTTCTTCATCTGGACAGACAGTCCTTAACTAAGGAGAAGTTATTTCTTCATCTGGGCGGCCAAGAGTTATATCTCATCAGGAACACTTATACCATGGGATTGCAGGAATGATGAAATTACTCTTGGAGAGAAAAAGTCCAGGTTCATAATAGTTCACACAAGCCTCGTTTGGCCATGTCTACTTTCTAAGGCAGTTCATGTTTGAATTGGCAGGGTACCAGAACAATTTGATTTTGAAGGTGTTAGACTTTGCACTGTCCTGTGTAAGAGGTAACTCATATATCCAAGCTGTCCATTCTCTAATGGATGTCAGCACACACTGCTCTTACAGAGAAACCAGAACTGTGTGTACACAGCTACTAAGGAGAGGATTCCCATGCAGTTTCACCCTGACACACAGGCACTGTGCCCAAAACACCTGGTCCTACTGCAAAAAAATTACAGCAAAAGTATGTGTAGCTACTAGGGACCCTTTAGCCTCCATAATAGAAAATAATTTGAATTAATGGAACTTGAGAGCATGCTCAGGTTTTTTCTTATTTCATTGCAGTGTAGAACTGATTTGCTCAACTGAGACTTCTGTCTATGAGGAAAGAGTCAATGCTACCAGCCCAGCTCTCCCAGGCAGCCTTACAATAACAAAACACAGAATGTGTTCATTAAGTAAGAACATGAAAATACCACCAGGTGAGCAAGCAGGTTGCAGCTTCAATAGTGTTTTCATCATAAACATAGTGAATTTTTTTAGTTATTATGAAAAGCTCTTTGACAGTGTAATTTTAAGTAAATTGTTCTGTACAAAGCTTTTTTATTTATTCTTTACAATTACCATCATTGGATATTAGCCTCTTCAGATGAAGAGCAACCTGTCAGAAAAAATGCCTGTTTCAGAATTTAATGAGAACATTTCTTCTTTCTTTTCTCTTAAGAGGATTATAATGTGATGGGTGAAATATAAAGAATAACTAGCCCCATTGGAGAGTAAATTCCAAACAATATTTTCTTTTTATACAATCTGAAATGGATGAGCAGGATTTGGTTTTAATTCATCATCCTAGGAAATTATTAATAAAATCTAATGGCAAAATCTTTATCTAGTAGATGTTCTAACCTTGAAACACCCAGCCTGGCTTTCAAATCCTCCAATCTGCTTCTAAAAAATAGGTTATAAAATATAATTTTTATTTTACAGCTAAAATACTCAAAGCTCAAATTAGCTGTACAGGTTGAGAGGCAGGTTACTTCCTCGGATGAGAACTGACAATTGATTACACTGTAAAAGGGTTTTTAGCACAATGAAATTCAGATGTTCTCTGGTCTAAACCTGCAAAGCACTGCAGACATGAACTAGCTAAGACTTTTATCCTTTTAATCTCAGAATCCCTAAATTAGGTATAACACATCCAAGGGCTCACACCAGACCAAGGATGAAAAAAGATGAAGCTCAATAATCAAAGGGGCAGAAGAGAGGCTTTGCAAACTGCTTGTTTGTCTTAGTTTGCAGTGTAAGATGTAACCAAAAGTATGTATCACCATCTTCATAAGCTGTTAAAGACGGGTAGGACTGTGTTCTTTATCTCTTCCATGATTTGTCCCTGATAATTCCATCTGGGGGCTATCTTCTGCTAATGGGCCATCAAGTCTCACTGCATGACCCATAAAATTACATCACCCCATTGTGAAATGCTCCGCCCAGTGGGAGGAACCAAGCATTCCTACCTGGATATAATGTGAGGCTTGGAACACCACAAGCAGCCTTTCCTACTGGGTTCCCACAGGACAAGACCTCCATAACCACCACCAGACCTTCAGAGCAAGACAGACCCTCTACAGGATTCCTGCTTCAACAGAACCACATCTATCGTTTCAACAGCACTGCAGCCATGCCTGCTGAGCTGCTGCTGACAGAATGCTGTGGTTCTTGTGGTAACACTGCCCCTGTCTTCTGTTTCTTTCTCCATCTCTTTTCCCTCTCTCCTTTCTTTTCTGTCACCCTTCAGTAGGAACGCTTACCCTCTATCGATAAATAGTTCTCAGATACAATGTTGCTATGTTTGAGCTTTATTTTTGTCTGAGAAATCTATGCAAAAGAATCCTTCCTGGCTCCCCTTTCCATAGCAGGAAGGGACATGAGGGCTGGAAAACTGATCTCCATTTCAGAGCTCTTGGGTTATCTCAGCTACGTTTGGCTGAAGTTTATGCCCATCTGTGAGGCCGCTGGGAAGCCATCTAACACAACCAAGTGGGATTTCAGCTACACTCCCCCACTGCTGCACATATTAAAATGACTGATGTAATGGGAATAGCACACAGGGACAGATACCTGTGACACTGCCCAGAGCCCTTCCACACAGGCCTTTGGGAGAGGGCTTGGGAAACTACACAAGAATTTCTGAGTTGTCTTGTCCTGATTCACAATCCAGGAATAAGTACCAGACTTCCAGGCTTGAGTGGCTCTCAGACAAGT
Source organism: Sialia sialis (assembly GCA_009812075.1). NCBI lineage: Eukaryota > Metazoa > Chordata > Aves > Passeriformes > Turdidae > Sialia > Sialia sialis. Next base: position 10,831,770 of record VRYO01002297.1, read on the forward strand.
CTCAGTCATTCTTGGCAAATGTTGAAGCAATCTATAAGGAAATGCAGTATTCTATTTTTTTCAGAATGGGTATTAATGTGGAAAAATCTCTGCGTAGAGTATTAGTCCCCCAGGAAATCCTATTCCGGACATCATATTCCTGAGATGATCCCATTTCATTAGCAGATGTTGTGCCCTTTACCTTAAGCCTATGGGGGCTGGTTACAACATGAGAAAAGATTACACATGTCACCACTACTACCCCAAAAATCAGACAACAACTTTCTACACCGAGCTCTAAATGACAGGAGTCTGGGAAACAGAGGGAGTTTGAAGATAGCTGCTCATTTCCTCTGTGACTGGAAACTAATTGCTGCAACCACAGAATACAAAATGAAAGGAAAGCAAGACATAAAAATGCAGGCAGTAACAGTCTTGTAACAGCAAAATTAACAGAATTATATTATCTGTCTGTGAGACCATACTGAAAGCTTCCAGTATTCCAAATCATACTCTTTTTTATGATGGGTTGAGGCAGCATCTTGCTTTAGTTTTTTATTGCAAACGTCAAAAAAAAAAAATTTATTTGAACCAGACGTATTACATGTGTGCACATTTTAGGGCAGCTCCAACTTAGCAGATGCCTTGTATTAATAATCTACAGTTGTGACAGGAAATGTGGTTTAGGTTCCTGGAAAAACATAAAAGCTAATTCCATTACTACATTTCATGGTGCTTTTCCTCAAATGCTAAACTGGTTTTGATTATATTGAAACCTTAGAGTGAGAAAACTTTGTCAAGAGTATTATCTCTGCTTATCCTCCTCCTTACACATCTTCCCCTGCTGACCTACATTCTGGCCTACCTGTGAACAAGCCTAAAACACACTGACAAAATTGTCCTACAAGACCTGGCAATGTTGCAGAGTCCTTTTACCATTTCAATTATAATTTTTTCCTTGGAGGTTCTGTGTTCTGCTTCCCATTCTCTTTTTATTCTGCCTGAATAAAAGCATTCAAGACACTTTCATTTTAGAAAATACTTCAACAACAACCCCCCAAAACCTCTTATCCATAGTAACTAGACAAATCACCGTAATTGATCTCTAGAGGGAGTTTATTAAAAGCCTAAGCACAAACACTTTCCAGAACACTGCTGTAATAAGCATGAACTCAAGCAATTGCTCAGTTTACTATCTGCAGTTCATCACTTGAAACATTTCAAGCAACTGACTTGCAAAGGCTTTTACTCTAGGAAAAGGGAAGCATGTTCTGGCACATTAAGAAATAACACTGAAATGAATTTGCTTCAACTAACTTTGTCTTCAGTGCCGGAAGATTTATACAGCTTATGGATCACTACCTGTAAACAAAAGTTACAATAAGAACAGATTACTTCCAATGTACCTAAATACAGGTATTTTTCACTTGTAAACCTCAATTAAATCCTGAATTCAAGAACATTGGTCTGATGATTAGCAAGCTATTTTATAGCCAAAAAAGGATAAAATATTTAATTGATACCTGACAGTGGAAAAGGATAACCAAACAACAACAAACAATGAAATAAGCCACACCACAAACATCTATGGCTAACATTGTGTTTGGAGCAAAAGCAAATGTCTGGAGGTGAATTACAAAATTAGAAAAAGCTGAGTTTAATAAGAGCTTAACTGAGCTGCCCACAATGGAAAGAAAGCGCTTTGAGGTTTGACAGGGCTCAACCCCTCCCCTGCAGAAAGCTCTCCATCAGGGTATCAAATTACAGTACCCTTAACCAATGAAAAAACAAATCATTGAGCTTTCATTTTTCCATCATGATACAGCAACACTGAACTCTAGTGTGTAACTTCCACCTTCCCCCTCCATTGGAGGTATCACATCCATGTCCTCTCCAGCATTACAGTACTTTTCACAGCACAGCTGATTCCTGTCAAAGTGTTTGTTTTGGTTTGTGGGATCTTGAAAGACTCCAGTAATGCAACCTTGGGTTTGACCCACACCGTAGATTACACATTAGGTGAACCAATGGATGAGATTATACCCTCAACAGTATGGCCAGGGTAGTCCTGTAGTAATGTTTGGCAATATCTTTGGAATCACACCAGGAATTATGTTTACACACATTTTGATCCAGCCAGATTAGGAAAGGCCACAAATAGATTCCCATTTTGAGCGGGTTGAGAAAACATGGAGTGAAAAAATCTGGTTTTAATCCTGGAATGCTTTCTCTCCTGTTACTTTTACTACACACTTTTACTAATCTATAACAATCAACAATTGGTCTGAGATTACCTCAGTTGTTTGGAGCATGGTGCTAACAATGCCAAGGTCATGGGTTTGATCCCTGTAGTTTGATCCCTGTAGGGACCGTTTACTTCAGAGCTAACTCAATGATCCTTCTGGGTCCCTTCTAACTCAGACTATTCTGTGATTCTGTAATTGTTTTCAGAAAAATTTTCTCTGCAAACTGATAGCACCTGATGGGACAGTAAGTGATTGCACAAGGAAATAAGAATCATGCTCTCTGCTATTAAGAGATTTTTAGTCTAAAAAGGGGATGTCTCTAGATGAGGAGTACAATTTAATATTGCTCAATATGAGGAGTAGAAAATGAACTAAACTGATGATCTTTTTCCAAAGAATGTATCCTAAAGTCCCTTCTGAGGCCACAGCTGTTTAATATGTATTTAAATACTTTTCCAAGAATTCTGCTTTACTGTTTCATAACACATCACTAGACAGAAACAATGTTCCTTAAACTAATTTTCTACCTGTATCAATACTAATCATAACAGAGTTCTGGATCTCGTACTCACCTTAAAGCCACACAGGAAAAAAAAGAGAATTCCTATAAATAGGAATTAATGGAATTTAATGTACTAAACAATGTCTTAACTTGGATTGTAAACATTGCAGAGGAAGATTTTATCAGCTACTAGAGAAACCAATGTATAAAAGTTGAAAAACTCCAGTGACAAACTTCAGATTAGCAACTGTAAGAAAAATTATCTGCTGGGTCAACCTTCCAGATCACTAGGATATGCACTACCACCCACAATTCTTAAAGAAACACTGAATTTCTTCATTACAGTGCACACAGCCAGTTGACTACAAGATAGCTTTCAGCAGGAAATCCTGGCAAAATTCTGCAGTCTGTGTCATGCAGATGATTAGACTAAATTTTCACTCTGGTCAAGACTGTCTTAAAATACATGAAACACCAAAAATTATGGTATGTACACATCAAGGGAAAAGCAGAGTGTTTTGCATAGAAAAATAGAAAACACCAGTGGAAAGAAAGGCAGTATTTCAGCAGAGCCAAGACTTGGCCAAGCCTTGAAAAGTTTCAAGTGAGCAGATTTCAGCATCTCTCTGGGTAACCTATTTCAGAAATACAATACCCTCCTAACGGAGTTTTGTCTAATATCCCTTCTGAAAAATGATATTCCAAATACCAACAGATTTAATTAATTCACTAATCAAAGCCTCCAAGAAAGAAGCTAGGAAGATCTAAATTAGTGTTTGAAGAAAATCCAGGGAGGCTGAACAGCTCACAGGGATCTACACTGTATATACAACATTCACACAGTTGACTTGCCACAAATTGTGGTGAGAAACTTCTGAGGAATTTGGAACTTACATCCTAAGAACTTTTAAGAGTATGGTCTTCTGGGGAACAAGATGTCAAACTGACTTCTTTGTTACCATTCTGAGCACTATATACATTAGTAAGTATCTTTGTATACATTTATACAGCCTCTCCAACATGGATACGTGAAGGATTTTAATAGCAAGAAAATGTCAGTCAAAGCACTGGAGTTGTGTGCTTTAAACAGACAGACGAAATAATTGAACAAAAACATTTTATTTAAAGTACTGTATCAATTTTGGTAGCCCTTACCACATCATGTGTCTGTATCTCTAGAATTTTAAATAAACCTCTGTGGAAATATTCATTTATAGGTATTAGGGTGTGTGGGCTTATGGCTCTAACCAGTATTAAGTACGAAACCATATTCTTACAGCTTCAGAGAGTGTCACTAAGGGAAAAAAAAATCCTGAAAATACACCATTTCATAGGTAAGTGTTCATAATAACTATGTCAATGCAACTAAGGGTTTGAATACATTAGTTTGGGTGTAACATCAGATATTTTTCCACGATTGCAACTCCATACTCCCCTTTACATGGAAAGATAGAAGTCCACCATAAGACTGAAGCTAGCAAGACTTCCTAAATGTTGCAGTCATGTTTCCATAGCTGCACTGCTCTAATTATATAGCTGGAAAAAAATACAGCTGCTTATGGCATGACACTGAAAGCATGGAAGAAAGCAGAAGAGCATACAGGGAAAACTCATGTTTTCTTTGGTGCAAGGTGCTCCTCAGTAGGTTGATTAAACGAGCACATAAGCAAAGGACCAAGCACCACTAAACTGCTGTGTTGTGTATCTGCACAACAACTGTAGGGCAGTGTAGAGATGGCTGAGCTGGCTTTACATGAGTTTGCTCAAATGCTGGGCAGGGTGCAGCTGCAGACCAGCCTGTCAAGGAGGCTGGGTAAGCCCTCTGCTTATCTCCAGACTGCTACACTTAAACTGATCCCAGTGTCGGAGTAGGCTCACTGCCTTTCCACTGCATGCTGCAGACAGAAGTGAGCAACCAGTCAAGCCTAAAAGGAGCTGGGAATCTCCTCCAAACAAACATGCAAAAGAGCTGACTTGACTAATCTATACACAGTTGTGCTAATGAATGTCTAATTAAATCCAGCATTTTGAAAAGGTCAATAAATACTGTTGCCATTAGTGAATTTCCATCCATGACTACTGAGGTTTATTAAGAAGCTTACTTTTTCCAAGAAAGGATTACCAAAGAGAGAATATTGCCATTTTTTTTGTGATTTACTAAAATAGTGAGTCTAAATCATTAGATCACATCATAGCATTAAATTTCTTCTGAAAATTCTGCTTTTCTACAAAGGACCAAATTATATTTCAAATCTGAACAGAACTTATGGTAATAGAGAGGCTGAGGATTTTCACTGGAATCTAATTATGCAATCTGATTTGAAAGGAAATCTCTGGAAAATGGGCAAGGGTGAAACGCAATGTGCTTGTGTGCCATAATAATGACAGTGTACAAGTATATGGGGATGGGGAAGTGGGATGAGGTGGTAGAGAGGCAAAGTCTTGGGACACGTGAAGGATTATCTGATTTTTTTTTTTCTTTCTGGACACACACATGATTATGTATAACATGCAGCCAAAATGAAAGTCTGCATAATTTAGGAATATAAAATGTGGCTTCTCATTGTATTTATCTTGATGTGGTTGAGTATTCCACCAAAACTGGTCAGTGTCTCTCCCTTGAGGAACTAAATGAACTAAGCAAATTTGCTTCTGGTAAGAAGTCTTGTACATGCATATTCAGTACTCTGGTTACTCATATAAAGAATTGTTTCCTTTGCAGATTTTTGCTTCCATTAATCCTTGGTCAGGAGAAGAGCCAAAGTACCAGAAGCTACCATTTAGGTAGTGATGCAAAGTGTGCTTCATTCACATTTCATACCAGTCACAGACTTCACTGGCAATCTTCAGAGTTTCTAATTTTAAATTAGTTTCTGAGAAAAATTTATTGTTAACAGGTGGAGGTTAATAGCTTCTGACAATAATAAAACCACATATGCCAAATCTAAGGGTTTTGCTGTGTGTGCAGGCATTGCCTGTTAAACAATATACTAAATAGGCCCAGTTTTCTTACATCTGTAGGGAAAATGAGTAACACTGAAGAAGTGGGAGTCATGAGTAACATAAAAAAAGTTAAACTCATTTCCAGAACACAGAGTTGGTAAGTACCAGCTCCTGGTGAACTGGTCATTTTGTATTTCTACAGCCATGTTGCGTTCCATCCTCAAGAGCAAAGACAGCTCTTTCAATGAAGTGACTTTGAGCCCTGAAAAACTCCATAAAAAATCTTCAGCATGGAGATGAGGACACAATCTCTGTCTGAAAAAAAACCAAAACAACACAGCTGCATACTTCCAGAAACCAGAAGGGTATACTGAGAGAAATAAGAATTGTATGCTTCTCTAGTATTTAAACATTTTACCTAGGGCTCTGTTATTAGCTCCTATAATGAATGAGACACAGGAATAGACAAATCTCTGCTCTGAGTCTCTAAGCCATTCTTAGGTTCAAAGGGGAGAGAATGTGGCCTGTCTTTTACTCAATCAGATTGCAGCATGAGTAAATATGCAAAATGTGTTGCCTTTCATTCTGGTTTCATTCACCAGTTCATTCACTTTTCTGCCTGTGTAAAGCCTAATTAATTCTCTTACAGAGGCAAAGTGAATGTGACATCAATGCCATTGACCTCTAGCTCCTTGCTCCCCTGGACACATACCCACTATTTAGCCTCCTAAATCTAAGTTGTTGGACAAAAGTGCAGTTACAATCTGCCACAGCATGTAACTCTGAAATTAAAGGCATAGCTTAACAATAATGTCATTTTGTCTTCTGATTTTGTATTGTCCCTTTAATTTAACTTTCCAGAGTTAAGCAGTGGGACATAAAGGATTTTGTATTTTGTATTGTCCATTTAATTTAACTTTCCAGGCTTAAACAGTGGGATATAAAGAACTATTCTCTCCTGAGAACCAAAGAACCAAAAAGTGCAGGGAGTTCCTTGTGCAGACTTGATGAAGATCTCACCATGAATTCTAGTCAGAATGGGTGCTCTCAAGCCCCATTTACATTATGGATGATAGTGGATGAGTGCCTCAGCCCTGTGCCACACCAATATAAACAGCCAGGGCTTTAATATGAGGCCTCAAACACAACAGTATGAAGCAGGATCCTGCACACATGCATGTGCTGTGCTTCCCAGATCTCTGCTCTCCCAACACAGCCCCTCCTTACTCCACAGTACAAAAGGAGTGTGCATATGCCCCCCTTCCTTTAGCCCTCAGCCCTGCTGTCACTGTCACCTTACAAGCTTTGGCAAGCCAAGTCCTACACCAACTTCCAACCTCTCTTTTGACACAGAACAGGCAAATGTCACTCTACCAGCAGACAATGGGGTGAAAAAGCTTTGATACACCAATTTAGTAAAACTCAATGCCCTGCTTGTAAATCCACTGTAATCCCATGTTATCAGAAGGATTCCCACTTGTTTGAGAATGAGGAAGCTTTCTGCTCTACTCTTATCCTCCCTAACATACACACTTCCCCTGCTACTCTGCTTTCCTTGTACAGCCCTGCAGCACAGGGAAAATCGTGACACTGAATTGCTGATAACATCACACCTTAACAAACTTGCTGACTGATGGATTCCTACCAGAGTCTGTGCTCACTGACCAAGCTTTAAATTTAGAAAGGCAAGCATGTAACTTGACTGAAGGGAATGCTAATCCAATAACTGATTATATTATTAGATAAGTGCCTGAAAGGACCAACTGAGGTAAAGAATAAACTCACTGTCTTCACTAATGGAGTGCTGCTCTAAGAAAGAAAGGAGAAAAAAAAAAAACAAAAAGGAAAAAAAAAAAGTTGTTTTTTTTCATTCCAGTCTATTACCAGAACATTCTATCATACCACATCATCAGGATGCTCATGAAGAGAGAGGAAAAGCACAGGCATGGCAACGTCAGCTTAAGATATAGGGGAAAAATACTTCTAGGATTTCAAGCATCCATTAAGTACCATCTGATATTTGAATAAAACTCTGCTGGAGTAAAACTGTACAACTGCCATAGATCACAAACCCTAAATTGCAGCACAAAACAATGGAAACTGTAGCCCCGCTGGGAAAAAAACAAATTAAACAAACATGCACTACCATCAATGTTTTTAGTGGTTTCTTTCCCTGCAAATACTGTACAATCTCCTGATCCCTAGAAAAATGGAAATGGCTCTTTATTTACACAAGGCTCTTTGGTGCTTGGGTCTGCAGAGAAAACAGACCAGATCTCTGAGGAGGATCAAAGATTGCCAGACAAGCCTCTGGTTTGGATTTAGTCCCTTTCATCACACCCTTGTCTCAGCTGCTTGTTCAGTAAAAGTGACTCCCTCTTCTCTCATTACACTACCCATTTTCACAGAGACAATCCCTTTGACTAGTTTCTCTCAATTTTGCACCTCTTTTATCCAAGTAGTCCAGTGTGCCCCCTCCACTCCAGTGCAACTGTGGGAAATGCAGCTTCACATCTCTGTGAGCCCTTGCACGGAGCTGCAAAAGCTGTGATCAAAAAGCCACCCCAAATCCCAGCTTTGTGGCACAGGGGGTGGCTCTGCTGTGTGCCAAGGGACACCCTCACTCTGGGCCATCCCTATGCAGTGGCTGGTGGGGGCCAAGGGAGGCCATCTCCAGCCCACCAACTACACTGCTCTCTCTCTCTCCTGCGGCTTTCAGTTTGTCTGGAAGATGACTGGAAGAGTATTTGCACTGAGGGAAATTCCTGCTTTGATAAATGGCCCACAGTTTTATCATGCTTATTCTAAGAGGAATTAACACCAAATTCCCAAGCCCATAGTATTTCACATTGCCTGTGGAAAGAATCCCCAAGCAACCTTATTGGAAGCAATTGTTTTGTCTATTACTTAATGCCATTGACAGAGAGAACTCTCCAGGGGAAATGGTATTTTGCAGGAATTTGAATTTTACTTAAGCCAGTTGAGACAATATCTAAGTGAATTTTTGCCTATTGAGAGTTTTGGGTCTCCCTTCCATATAAAAAAATAAGCTTACTTAAATGAAATCATTGTAAAGCATGGTCACATAACAGTCCATGTATATAGACTATATAGAAAATCCCAGACATCCTTTAGTTGTGGTGGTTTAATTTCTGGAAAAGTTTTTAGGTTGTTCTTTCAGGGTTTTTTGGTTTTGGTTGGGTTTTTTTTTAGTTTCCAGTTTCAAGCCAAAAATCCACATTTCCACACTCAGGGCACAACAAAAGCCTCTGAAACTGAAACAGAGGGACAAAAGTGACTTTCTTTTTAAAGATCTGGTAGTTGACAGGGAACTGCTATGGGAAACAGATGAGAAACACAGCCTCCAACCAAGCTGTGTGAAACAGGCAGTCTCTGTTTGCTGCCAGACAAAATGGCAGGCACATAGAAGGGCTTCTCTTTATTTCTGTTATGCTCTATTTTATGTTTCTGTTAAGAATTGCAAGGAATTTTTTTTTTCTGGGAGGATTATCCTATCCATCCCTATCCAAGGTTTGCAGACCCTTAGGAAAGGGCAGCTGGCCCCACAGGCAGAGTTCACAAGCACTGAGTCTGGGTATGAGAGAGACAAAGCAGCTTAGCTGCAACCTGTGTGCAAGATAGCACAAGCACACAAGGGAGGACAGTTGCAGGGATGTGAAAAAAAAGCTGGCCCTTGGATAACTTACAGTCATTGACAAGCAGCTGGGTTGCAAGCTGGGTGGGACCAGTTCCCACAGAGTTCCTAAACAGGTTTTGTTTTGTTTTTTTTTTTTTAACAGGAAAGCAAAGCTAATACCTATTTTTGCCAAACAGTTTAATCGAAAAAGGAAGAAACATCAGCTTTACAGATTGTTCATCCAAGTATGTTCTTCCCTGAAAAGCACGTATTATCTGCATGCTTTAAGATGAGTCACCAGTGTCCTGCTATGTCTGCAGAGCAAACAAATTGAAGAGCCAAACCTGTTTCAGGGCATCAGGGAGCAGGCAGTTGCTAAAGGGATAGTTTAGGACCAGCACAGGTTACCCAAGGAGTCTGTGCAATACCCATTCTTATAGGTCTTTAGGCAGACAAACAGCTGCTAGAAATGGTAGGCAGGTGTAAATCAGGAAAGTGCATATCTCACAATCTGTTATGGTTCTCTACAGCTATGAGAAGACCTTTCAGGAAGACATTTTACACTTCATTATCAGCCACAAGTGAAAGAAAAAAAAAAAGCCAAAACCCCAATTTTTATTAATTTTCTATCATTCAGAGCACACAGCAATAACTCTGACTTTGAGTAATTATTTTTTGCTGCTACACAGAAATAAGGTTCATGGACCAAGTGTTCATCCAGGATTTGCCTACATTAGACTATGTTGCTGTCTGCCTGTGTAGCAGCTCACTATGGTGGAAGAGCATTACAGTTAGCAGACCTGGCCTCCATCCAGTTTTGAATTCAGCATTTGAGGATTTGAGGACTGGGAAACTTCAGCCATTCAAAATAAAAAATAAAAATAGAAAAAAAAATCTGTCAGACCCTAATTGACAAGAGAGCTTTATTAGCAGGTATGACTATATATGAAGATTTACCTTCTGTACAGAAAATGCCATTGGTTTTTTTAATTGGGTAATGATGCAACAAAGCCATTGATGTATTTATGTAGTAGCTGGACAATTACAACATCAAGGATTAAATATTTGCAGGATCACTTGACCCTACAGATGCTGGCAATATTCAGGATCTGCTGAAATCACACTGCCCCCAGTGCCTGCACTGGCCATATATGATTTACAATAACTACAGAGTAGCTTGAGTTATAAACAGCTTGTTTAAGGAACTGTTCTTTGGAACTTAATCCCCAAATTATGCTCTTTGGAACTTAATCCCCAAATTATTTTTTCTTTCCATTTCTTGGTCACCTGTTTCTGCCAGCATAAGGATACTATGGGGGAAAAAAAAAAAACAGTGATCAGCTGCTAGAAAAGTCTTACTTCACATAAAGATTTTAGAAATAAAAGACTATCAATATTGCACCCTGGCTTCTGCAGAAATAAACCTGTGCGGTTTTTCATCATGACTTCTGTAATGACTTAAATGTGAGTAGCAAGAGATGAAACTATCAAAAAGTCACAACTATTATTTGGGTTTTATCTGGTCAGTCTAATCTGAAAGTCTTCCAGCTGGGTCAATGGCTTCTGACAGAGACCAACACAGTTTGCCATGAAAGAGTCATAAACCTAAGTGATATTCTGTTATAATTCAGAATTGGGTGGCAGATATGCCTGGACAGCATAGTTGGAAAAGTCTTCACATGAGCTTGGCTTGGTCTATTGACCAATTTACCAACTCACTGAATTGTACAGAATTTATGCAGCTCAGAATTTGTACAATGCTTACTTCATAAATTCACACTTTGCAAAACAGAGAAAGCCCACATGGTGGGATGTAGTATATAAGAGGTAATTGATGAAGTTTACTGGAAGACCTGCAAGCCCCATGGGAAGAAACTGTATTTATATCCATGAATACAGTCAGATTGTTGTGATAGATTAGTGGCACAAGAAGTGACCTTAGCTCATTTCTTCCCCCATCTCCCTGATTCTTCACATCTATTTGGCTTTCAGAAATCCTCATCCCCAGTCTTTGAACCTATTCAAGGTACTTAGCATATATTTTTTAAGGCATATATATCTCTGTTATGTAATGCTGTAAGTTCCTTGTCAGAGGAGGAGTAGCAAACTGGTGATGCAGGGGACCCCACTTCCCCCAGAAAAAAGCCAAAAGAAGTCATGCACCTATAGCTCCTGCCCTAGGAAATATCCTTTTAAGGGAGAGTTGTGGAGCTGAAATGGTCCAACTACACAAGAAATGGTATCGTGAGTAAAAGCTGAAAGAGTGGGTGTGTTTGCCAGCCATTGCTGAACTAAAGATAGAAAGCCTTGCTTACGCATTGACCCAGATGATCTGAATACATGAAAAGGCGGCATTTTCCACTGCCTGCAAAAGGAGAAATTCTGGAAGAAGGGCTTGATGCCAAATATTTTTCTAAGCTTGGTGTGTCAGAAGGGCTCTGGCAAGTGCCTTTAGAAAAACAGCTCATGTTTGCACATATTCACCAACCTTTTTGGGAGACAGTTTCTTCAGACTGCCAGTTGGGTTGTGCTTGGCACCTGAGACATTTTACTGGAAAACACAACATGTTTTTGTTGCTGTAGAAGGTGGTAAGGTTTACAAAGCTTATGTTTTGGTCTGAGGAAAAACAGTAGAAGTGCATGACTGGGGACTTCAAGTAGAAAGAGATGACACTTCTGGTTAAAACTAAATAAGTAAAAGTATAAACTCTCTCAAATGAAAATAACCTACTTGTGAGAAAAATGAACACAGTGAAGGATACGAGCGGATTATACTACAGCTGAGGGCATCGCAAACTAGTCTGGTTCAACTAACAAGGAAATGGAGTAAAGTTTTAATGGCATCATAAACTATATAAGGACATTTGTGCATAATTTAGCTTAAAAATAATGCTTCTTATTCACTTGGGAGTCCATCTCTTGCAGCTTTGATAACAGGAATTCAGATAATTATTCAAGACTGGGCCACAGCCTATCACAAATACACTTTTTGGGAAAAAAAAGCACTTTTTGAAAAAGATAGGGGTGTTTGACTATGCCTACATGAATATTTCTATAACAGGCTGCAGCTTTGCACTAGGAAAGATGGGTTGTTTTTTGGGGTTTTTTTTAAGAAATGAGAAGCTGCAAAGCAACACAAACATAAATCTGCCTTGACTGGAAGCAGTGGTCTCAAGTACATCTTTCAGTAGTATAATAGCCAGAAAAGTCCTCACACCATTTCCTTCCTGATGCTATCAGAATGCCCAGTTACCTCACATGTCTTTAGGGTGGAACATGCCCTTGAGCTGTGACTTTGTGTCAGCTGTGCCAGCAGAGAGGTTCCAAGGGTTTACCTGTTACTGTAATTTTTATGGTGGGCTACTTTGATTTAAGGATTACACTAACTGATAAAGCGTTGTTAAGAACACAAGGCCTTGTATGAATTGAGGTCTGAGACCTGCTTGGATTTGGACAGTAAGAAGGCTCAGGACTATTGAAATATAAAGACCAGGAGAAGTAGGAAAAGAGTTGTCTTCTATTAAGATCACTATGTGGACCAACTGTCTTGTGAAACTCAAATCTAACCAAGTTGCAGATTTTTATGCATAATGCAGCATCTGTCTTCACTGATCTCCTTATTTCCAATTTCACTTAAAAACACATGTCTAATCTGTTTGAATTCTCAGTTACACAATCGCTGGGATACGTCTGGCAGACTGCTTCTAAGAAAGCCAAAAACCCAAGTATCGCCTGTATGGCGCCTGCACGTTCCTCAAGCGGTGCCCAAGGGCAGTGCCATGGGAAAGGCCACAGCAAATAGCTGTGGAAGGGCTTTAGCATTCTTTGTATAGATCAGCAATGCATCTTTTGGTATAATTTGCTGTGGTCACAATTGCAACATTCTTTTTTCATGCAATTGTTACACAGTTGATCTTTTGAATTTGTGTCTGGTGAGGATGGAACTCCTCAGAAGCATTGGGGAAGAGTGGTGTGCAAACATTCAATTGCAAAGGAATGGGTCAGGGGTAATTTTTCATGTACACTAAGCAGTAATGAAAACTTGAACTGGGCATATCCTGATAACTGTGTTTTCTAAATGGGTTCCTTTCCCTAAGTGGGGGAAAACCCTAAACGAGGAGGATCAGCTCTTTCACAGACACATGTTTAACTGCAGGAACCTAATTTATATATGTAAGTACATGCATTATGCATCAATGATGCTTATAGCCTAATTCTCCAAGTTGAGCACACAAAACAATACCCAGTCATCAGATATCTCAACACCTGAGCCCCTATCCCCAAGGTTAGATTACAAGTGTGCACTGTTAAATACAAGTTAAACAGAGAAGGTGTATCCCATAGACAAAGTTCTTATCAATGAAAAATTACCATACACAAGAGTAAGACTATGAAATGGGATAGAAACTGGCATAGGCTGGGGATCCAGATCCAGCAGCAGAAGGTTACAGCTGGCTTCTCTAAGACTTACTGTCCAGCAGTACTCACTCATCTGTAATAACTGAGAAGCACCAGAGCTTTTCAGACTTGCTCCAGAATGTGATTTTCCTACATCATAAGTCAATAATCACAGATACTGCATTAACATCAAGTCTTTAAGGAGGAAATCAGATAGCTTAGAGCAATCAAACCCTAAGGGCTTTGCACCCCCTCAACCCTCCACCTGAGCTTGAAAAGTCTTGGTTTTGCTTTCCAGCCTACCTGACCACTGCCATCCCCAGCAGAAATGAGCAATTTGTACAAAAGGTACACGAACAGGTCCTCACTGTGCAACTGACTGCAAAAAACATCACCACCAAAGGTAGGATTTCTGGCCTTCAGCTCACAGCTGAGAATAAAACTGTACCAACAGGATTCTCCTCAAGTTTTCCTTGCCAAAGCTGAGGTCAGCCCAGAAGACCTGCCTTGATACCTGCTCCAACAAGTGCACCCCTGAGATTAGCAAGCACCACAAAAATTGGCTCTTCAATGGGAGGAACGCCTGTTTGCCCAACGCAAGGTAAATAGTCCCAGACCTTTCCTACCAGCCTTCAAAATGTAACACACCACTCACAATGAAATGCCACATTTTCTATTTCCTTGCATTTGGTGATCCTCTTTTTTCAATTGTCTTTTTTCAAACATGGCCTTTGTTTGCTGTACCTCAAAATCAAAACTTTAGGAAGTGTTCCTAAAACATAACAGCATCCCCAAAATTAGTATGTTTCTTCTTGTTCTCCTGTGTCCTGTAAACTTAGTCTTAATCACATTTTCTTCTTTCTTTTCTTTTTTTTTTTGGCCCATATAACAATATTTGGACAGTAGTACATACTGCATGTTTTACCAATGAGTAATTTTGTAATGGGGTTTGAAAATCTTGGGACAAACTATTTTTAGTTAGCAGATGTTACTATGGCATATTCTAACAGGTACTATGGCATATTCTTTCATAACAGGTACATTTCCACTGCCATGTCTTTCACCTTAGGAGGTTGTCAGACTCTGTTTAAGGAATTATGATTTAAAAAAAAAAGGTGCATGTAGCACAGTCCTGCAGCTTTTTGCTAAAAGTGGTAGGTAAATTATTTCAACAGAGATAGTAAATGGATAGTTTACTTTTTCATAATATTTTCTCTTATAAGAGAAAAAACTTTACATCATCTAGGTCAGCATTTCCCATAGGGCCAAAACACAATCCTGAAAATTCTGTGAATTGCTGAGGATATTAAACAGTCAAGATAAGATTACAGAGAAACAATGCAGCCATTTTGAGCTGAGCTTTCCCACAGTGAAAGGTTCAGTGAGGCCCAGCTGGTTGTTTTGACTTCAGACACTGACTCAGGGATTGGAAAGTTGGACACCAAGGGTGGAGCAGAGAAATTATCTGGCAGGCAGAAGGAAAAAAAATTAACCTTTTTCAGTCCACATGCTGTGTACTGCAACTACCAGTCACTGTGGGGTCTAAAACCAGTCAGCTTCTGTATATATCTGGACTTAATAGCATGCAAGGGATTATAACTCCCCATTTTTTTTCTCCTCCTTTGTTTGTCTTCTGTCTTAAACTGGAGGTCTGGAAGCAGCTTATATACACTGTGTATTTTAAGGGGCCCAATCCTGTTGAAATGTCTCAGTACCTTGGCAGAAGAGCTGCTATTTTGCTTTCTTCCTTACACGGTATAGGATTTGCTCACTTCTTCTGCTTTCCTGCACAGAGGATGCTGGATAGGAGAGAAATTCACTCAGGAGCACAGGCACCGCTCGCAGATAATTTGCCTGTCGCTCCTGGCTGTCTCTGGAGGGAGAGATGGGGACACAAGAGGAAGTGCTGGGGAGGGCTGCGATGGGTGACAGGGCTGGCAGCCCTCGGGAGGGAGAGCGGGGCAGCTGCTGGAGCCCGGCTGGAGCTGCCGGGGGGAGGCTGCAGCGGGGGCCGCCGCCAAGGAGAGCTGGCCAGCTCCGCCGTGCCCTCCCTCTCTCCCATGCTGGCTGGAGAGCATCTGGGTGTCACAGCTGCGAGCAGCGCTGCCGCCGTAGCCCCGGCACTCAGCAGCGAGCAGGGGGCCAGCAGACACCTTGTCGCTGATTTATAGGCAGCGCTTTGTTGTGCGCTCCCGCTGCCTGCGGGATTGTGCTGACTTTACGCTTGCTTAACTCCCGCTAAGATCAGCAGCAACTTTGCCTTCATTGAGATCATAATCCCAGAGCCTCCAAGAGGGAAGATCAACAGGCAGTGCAAAGCCACTTGGTATTCAGTGTTTAGAAGGCTGCACAGGCTGGTGTATACAGCAGAAGGGAGTAATTCAGGGTGTATTTATTGCTGTAGCGTGACTCTCACAGGGCCATCTAACCTCCTAGTGCGTTGGCTTGCCCAGCTGGGGAGCACAGGCTGTGATGGGGGTGAATTCCCATTTGGAAAGCGTGTTGAGATACTTCAGAGAGGCAAACAAATGTTTCTACACAGTTATTGTTCTCTGAAGAGAATTATTACTTTTACAACTGAGAACTATCAGCTTTAAACAGAGATTTCTGTCTTAGCCTCTCTCTTCTTGCAAGTGAAGTTGTTTTTTTTATACTGAGGAAGCCTCAAAGGCATTATTAGTAACATGTTTTCTTTCCTCTTTCTAAAACCCCTCTTTTCAGTTTTCTTTCACTATCCCATCTCAGGTTAGTGACTGCTGACAAATACTATCAACACATCTTGACAAAGAAAAAAGTTCTGTCTAGAGCCATTTCACTCCTTCTAACATGTTGAACTAAGAAAGCTAAAGCAGAAGCGGGGGTGGGGGAAGAAAGAGAGAAATGAGAAACATTTCCAAACACAACATAAAAGGTCTTGCCTTAAGACCATGGATTTCCTTTTTGGTACTTTCAAAGAATGTGTCTTTAGTTCTCTTTGGCTGTGTGACCAACAGTTGTGGGGTGTGTCTGTGGCTTTCTTCTCTTCACAGTAACTCTATTGTTCAGAAACTGCAGCCAATTTATGGAAAGAGGTGGAATGTTTATGTAACTTACTTTGCTTTAGACAAGAAATAAAAAATAAAAAAAAAATTTAAAGACTGGTGGAGGAAGGCCAGTCAAAACAGGATTTTTCTTCCTTTCTGGACACAGATGTTGGGAGGAAAAAAAAGCTAGTTCTGTCTTCACATTAAGCTAAACAGCATTTCCATTTTTAGATGTTTTAATTAAGTAGGTCAGAAAACGAAAATCAGGCATTAGATTTGTGCTAAAATTTACTTGTTTCAAAATGTGCTATGTTTGAAAGTTACTCTGTTGACATGCTTACAACACCATAAACTGAGAAATAGATATATTAGGGTCAGATGATACCACTGTTGCCTAGACTGCTGTGTCCCAAACATATAGTTGGCAAGTACTGCTAGACTGCAGATGGCAAATGTCTCTTCATAACTAGACTGGAGTTTCCTGCCATTTCCAAATTAGCTGAGCTACAAATACAATTTGCAAATTGCAAACCAAACCAAGGTAGCAAACAGTACAAATCTTATTATATGTGTGCCTACTGACTATACTGCAAAAGTGGACAAGTTAGCATCACCGTGTTTTTGCCCTACCTATCTAGTACCCTAATGCCTTACTTGAACTCTCCTTTAACTGCAGCACCTATCTAAAAAATTTCAGGTCAAATTCATCTTTTCTAAATGGACAAAGCTTTGATTTACTGAAAAATTTTTGATTAAATATGGACAATCTCTAAAACTCAGGGTACCCTCAGAGAGACATTCAGATGAATTTGTTACATTGGGTCTGACCTGGACCAGGCAGGTGCAACTCACCTGAAGCCAGCAAATTTACATCAAAACTATCTCAAAATTGAGTTTTGAATGTAAGAAACAATTTCCAGCCATCACTCGGCACCACCACAGAACATATCCTCCTCAAATCTTAGTGCCACCAGCATGAAACCAAGAGGGCATGGAGCCAGGCTATGCAGACACCAGTACTGTCAAGACTGGGTTGCAGAGTCTAAAATCAAATTTTGGTCTTCATTTCAGACATACACACAGAAGTCTCACCAAAAAAAAAGCCCCAAAAAAACAACCACCAACAAGGAAAATATTATAAATAGAAAACAGAATGGAATTAGGTGGCTCAAAAGCCTGAGTGAATGCAGTGTTCTCTTGAGCCACAAAAAAATAGAGTTTGAGAGACACTGAGGAAGCTGCCCCTGCCAAAATATTTCAGCTTTGACAGGGAGAACAGTTTCTGGAGGAAGATTTTGTTTCTATAATTATCTGGTTCTTTGCCTCACTAAGACCACCAGTTTATTGCACTGGGCCAATAAAGGCTTCTCCTGTGCCAGGAACATCCAAGAGTTTCCACCCTCACCCAGCACTCAGGTGGCAGAAAACCCTTAACCTATTCCCGAACCCATAAGCCTTTCAATTGCTCTGGAAGGCAGGGCTTCACCAGCATGAGAGAGGAAAATTATTCCAGCAATATTATTCAACTTGAAACCCCCACTCAAGTATGCAGAGTTTATTTGACCCAACGGGCCAGATCGAGCTGTGATTGCGTTACCTCCTCGCCAACTGCAACAGAATTGCACAAGCATGAGCAGAGTCTGGTCCAATAACAAGTAATTTGCCATATGGAAGCTACTGAGCAGACATCTGCAGGACCCTGGAAGTGCTTTTCTACATACAGTACTGAGTGCTACAGTTGTGCATTCCACAGAGATTCAGTTTGCAGAGGGATAGAAATGAAACATTATTTAGGGTTCTGGTTTCTTGGCCTTGAAAACTGAAATCTGAAAACAATTAAAGCCCAGTGCCATACCAAATCAGTTATGCAGTCATTCCTGGATTTTCCCATGGAATTTTTACATAAGAATTAGAGTGTATTCGCTGCAAACTTACACAGACACACAAAGAATTGTTCTGGTCAGGGACAGACCAGTTTAGAGATGAGTTTCAGGAGTTTTTGCAAATGCATGTAAAAATCAAAGGCATACGGAAACACAGTACTAAAGATTACAAGACATTTGATGACAGCTCACTCATTAAAAGCTCTAACATGCCTCACAGCTTGTCCCTGAGAGATGGTTTTCCACACCCTCCCATTCAGGCATTGCTTATCTTCTGTGTCACTGTAGACTTCCCTTTCCAGCCCACCTTGAAAAACCTTTCCAGCTCACAAACTGGGGCACTGGAAATACCCTTTCCACCTCTCTTGGACCACCTTTCAGTCATGGCATTGCTAGGGGATGGAGCAAGCCCTGTGCTTTTTCAAGGAATGAGCAATCTTTGATGGTAGGTTGGCCGCTGTCCAGAAGCACACAGCGAAGAGGCTCCCTGCAGTTTTCTCAGCTCTTTGTGCCCGTGTAGCAGCTGGGCAAAATCTGGTCTCACAATGGTGTGTCTGTATTGACACCACCAAATCCAGTCCTAGTGGGACCAGGGAAACACCATCCAACTGAAGGTCAAGCTTTGAATTATAATGGTGCCCTCCAGTCTCTAGATATCTGAATCAGCTGCTTCCCCCTTCACTCAGAGCACTATAGCTAATGTTTCTTTATCCCATTTAAAGTCTAATTCCCTTTAGAGAAGGGGATTTCTGTGATTCTTTCAGAAAAGTGAAACTTTTGCCTGTGCAAGAATGAAAAAGACAGCATAATCACCAGGCAAAAAAGTAAGGCAATCAGTTTGCCTTCATTGCAGGAGACCTGATGAAAACTTCTTGTGAACACAGCTGTGTTGTGTGAGCACAGTGAAAGTGAAGGTCTCTGATTATTACCTGGTACCCTGTTAACGTGTTTGTTTCTTTTCTCTAGCCCATTCACGAGTACCAAACCCACAGTAGTACTCACC
Organism: Sialia sialis; assembly: GCA_009812075.1. NCBI lineage: Eukaryota > Metazoa > Chordata > Aves > Passeriformes > Turdidae > Sialia > Sialia sialis. The sequence goes on from VRYO01002297.1 coordinate 10,851,384, forward strand.
AGATTTAATAACGGATGTTACAACTGACCGGTAGGAGAGTGTTGGAGCCTTACCCAGATCTGAGATGTGGACACAAAGCGGGGGAAGCAGAGAGTCACCTTGGTGGTCTTGTGGGAAAAATAAAAAAAATTCCATTTTGAGCCTTATATGGTTAACGCAAAGCCTTTCTTTCATTGAACCAAGTGTTGTCATAATTTTCACTGCATTAATCTCTAGAGTTCAAATCCCTTTTTTAACATGACACTTTGGATGTGACATGACAAGTGTTAATATTCATTATTCTACAAAGCTATAAATATCCTGAGGTATAGCAACTCACTGCAAAGGACAAGACCAAAATTATTTCCTCAGCCCTGTGCTTACATTCAGATCTGCATCACAGATACTGTTTTTCACATACCGAAATGCTTCTCTTGCACTTATTTTGGCACTAAAATTCACTCACGTACTTTTATTTTAATGGATACTTGTAAAGTGAAATTAAAATACTCAGTCAAACTTTCCAGTTCACAGTAGGCAACTTGCACACACACATTGACATTCAGCCTATACATCATTATCCTGTTGCAGTGCATGAAGAAAAGCAGTCACTTCAGAAGCTGCTGGAGTTTCCCTACCGAATTTCTCCTACAGATGTTTTTTCTAGCAAGATCTTACTTGCAAAGTGTTTTCCCATCAGAGGTTTGCCAGGTTTTCGGGGCAATGCTGAACAAAGGTCTTACCACCTTTGTAACACTAAACAGTATTTAGTCTCTTTCATAAACTTGATAGCCTGTAAATCTGAGATGGTCCACACCCTCTGCATTCCTATGTCGCATACTAACAGCCTCTTCTTTAATTACAAGGTGTGGCATTTCTGGACAAGAGACAGCTAATCCTCCAGACGTGTGTTATTTACAATTACCCTAGAATTTCTGCTTTATGCAAAGCTTTGGCTCTGAATCTGCCGAGGTTAAACCACTCCAACAAAACCTCTAGCTCATGGCCACACTTTGATGCTGTTTTTAATATTCTAGCTTACTAATGATTAAGTAGAAGTGTTCTGAACATAAAGGATGCAGATCTAAAAGCTGGGAGGTATTTGGATCCAAGTTTGGTTCATGTTGCTATCTGTTACAAAGCGCAACCATCTGCAAAACTTCAACAGCAGCCCAAGTCAACGTGTTACTTTAAACCATGCTCAACTGCAGCTGTCTTGATGAATCGTTAATTAGGAAGGAAAAACACTAAAGCTCTGCATTTCTTGTGTAAAACACAGCCAGAAGACAGGCTGTGAGCAGCTATTTGGTGCTGTCAGTCGCTGCCAGAGGGACAGCAGCGCTGCCCAGGTGTGTGCCCAGCCCTGATGGCAGCACTGCCCAGTTGTGGGCACCAGCCCTGCCCAGGTGTGGGCCCGGCCCTGGCAGCTCCCGGCCCTGCACCCGGCCCGTGGCGGGCTCCGGCAGGCAGGGAGGCTGGGCCCTGCATGCAGGAATGGCAGGCCCGGCCCTGTGAAGCCAGCAGGGCTCCCTGCCAGCCTCGCCCTCTCTGGGAGCTGCGACACACCTTGCCCGTGGCGGGGCCGACATTCCTCCTGGGCCGGTGCCGACCCCGTGCTGGGCCGTTTCCTCACCACCGGCCAAGTCTGTCACCCACAGCGCTTCCCACATCCCGCAGCTCCAGGAAATCCAAAATGCCTCAGTCCCAGCCTTCCTCCAACCACACATGCCTTCCCCTGAAATACTTCTCCTGTTCGAGAGCTTCTCTCTTGCTGCCATTTTATTTCACCTCGGGCAAAAATGCACTCTCCCTTCCTTGCTCCTAGCTCTGAGAAATCCCTGCTGATGGTTGGGGTACAACAGCATGGGGAATGACCGACCAGGAGAAGCCAGAGAGGAACTGACTTGGTGGTAAGCTGTGACCTCTGAAGGACAAAGAATTCTCATTCTGGCCATGCATGCAGTGGACAAAGGTCCCCCTCAAACATCCCTCTCTCCACAGTGGACCCGTCCCAGGGTACAGCTGAGCCCCACAGACAAGTTGGTGGCACCTCAGGGAAAGTGTGTGAGGAAAATTGCAAGGTGCCCTGCAGACGCCCAAGTGTGAGAAGGAGGTGGCACAGGTGCCACAGCAGAGATTCCTTGGTGGAGACACCCAGGTCATGGAGAGGACCCACACCAGAGCACAAGGGAACAGCATGAGGAAGGATGTGTGTCTGAGAGGAACTGTTCCACACTGACCACAGCTCTCATTTCCCACCCCCTGCACCACCTTCTGAGCAAAGGGGCAGAGAAGCTGGGACTGAAGGGGGGAAGAGTTGCTGGTTTGTCTTTATTTTTTCCTCACTATCCAATCTATTTTTATAAATTATCAATTAATTGTCCCCATGTTGAGTCTGCTATGCCTATAATAGTAACTGGTAAGTGATACCCCTGTTTTTGTCTTGACCCATGAGCTTTTCCTCATCTTATTTCCTCCTATGGACCTGTTGAAGATGGGGATGGCTGGATGGGCATCTGGCAGCTGGCCATGGTCAACCCACTGCAGTCATACACTGGACCAAGAGCAGGAGACAGGAGAGAGTAAGGACAAGAGGAGAACAGAGTTACACTCACACTGCAGCCTGGACCTGGTGCTCATGCTGCTTCCTGATGAATTGGGCCATTATCAGAGGATTGCCCTGGACACAGAGGCCCACTTCAACATGCACTCATCACGAGGTTGAATTTGTGGGTTTAGAAGTTAGTTGGCAAGAGAAAGGTTATCCCTGCCTCCTACTCAGAGACAACTATCTTAAATAAGACAGAATATTTCCAGAAGCATTCCAGGAAACATCCATTGAAGAGAAGGATCATGAAATAAATCAGGAATGGCACAGACCAGTAAGACACAGTATAACTGGAAAGACTGTATAAAGGCATCCCTTCTTGGGCCCAAAATACTGTGATGGGGTTTAGCTCACAACGTTTGCTAGCCAGTGTATCTGTTGGCAGATGCAGCACTGCTGTACTCCTCTGCTGTTTCTACCTAGGACTCCTTCAGCCTGACTTCCAATTCCATTGCTTAAGAATGCCAGGCAAGCACACAAACTGCCTCTGCTCCATGGCTGAATGCAGCAGAAAATGTGTTAATGGGAAAAAAAGAAACGCCAGAGGAAGATAATCTCAGGACATAGCCCGTGCAAAATGTAACTTGCCATAACAGCCCCAAAAGGCATTACTGGCAAAATACCCTGGCATGTTACAGCATCCTCCCAACTTGTATAAAAGCTGTTTTATTGCTGATCTTAGTTTACTGCATTTCCAGGCATAACTGAGTTGTGGGGTATTTTATGGGTTGTCTGACCTCTGCACTAAGTATTCTGGGCTATGATTAAGGCTTGGTAAGGCAAAGCTCTTCCTTTTGTTTTTCTTCTATTTTTGCAGAGTTGCTTTCTAGCCTTTTATCAGATGATCTGCAGAAGCTGCAGAATGATATTCAATACATCTCCTGAAGCAGTCCATGGATAACCAGCTACTTATTCTTCCTCCTGGAGCCACCACCAAGTCAGGAGCTGGGTAAAGTGGACAGTATTATCAGCATTGCACTGTGTCTCAAAGTACAGCTGCCTCAGCTCCCCCTGGCCTCCCCTTTGCACCCAAAAGGCATCATTGGCAAGAAAATGAGCCTAAATGCAAAACCCACTTGAAAACTTCAGTTCATGAAGTTGCTGGGTGAAAACAAAACCATCTGAACTCAAAATTACAGTCTTTACAAGCAAAAGTGTTTCCTTCCTGTTCCTCCAGCTTCTCCTGCTTCCTATGCTTGACACAGTGAAAAATCCTGTGAGAAGCTCATTGTTCATACCCAGGAATTGCTCATGTTACTAATGTGCATAATGTGGATGCAAAAAATCATCAAGACATTAGTACATTGTTAAACCATATTCTGTCATATCCACTGTGGGGAGCACAAAGTATCAACTTTTGGAAAAACCTGGCTTCTTTTATCTGTCCTGCATGGAGTGAACATGGAATGCTAAGTTTGCAAGGGAAGTCAGAGTTACCTAATTTTTTTGTCAGGACCCTTTGGTAATGTTTCAAGGAAAAGGGAATTATTAATAAAAATGTTCTGAAAGTTTTGGTTAACAGCAGGAAAGGCCTCTGCTACTGTGGCTGCATAAGCTAGTCTGTGCATATGGAAAAGCACTATCAGGGCGAAGATCAGGTTAAAGAAAACCAAAGGAAGAGTGATGTGAAGCTCGTGGTGAAATGAAGGAAGGAAATGGAAATTCTAATGAGAAGTTACTTGTCCATGACTGAAGCCAGAAAAGGAAGGCAGCAGATTTCAGAGAAGTATATTTCAATTCATGACCCAGTTCTGTGATCAGTACACTTCTCTTCCCCCTCTATGTCCTTCCAGTCCACTGTTGGCAGCCCTTTTGCCATCACCACATTCTCCAATTTACAGGCAACATCCAGCAATGAGCCTTTGATTAGGCGGAGCACCAGTGCTACTTGCTTTCCTTTGCACCTGCTCCAAAGCTGAGGAAGAACAACAAGGCACAGCTCATCTGACACCTCATTGCTTTGGGAACTCATCAGCCCAAAACTCACTCTTATTTCTGGAATATTCTAAAAGTTTACAACTAGTAGGGTGATGTAGAAATAATTCCAGAAGTAATTACTGTGCAAGCCTACATAGTACCACGGGGTTGCTTACAGATCCATAATTGTTTTTCAGAGTGACAAAATCAAATTCCTGGATCACAGCTGTTCCTGCCTCCTCAATGCTTTGCATGTCACAAATCAGAGGTAGCATTTCCTCTGGTCCAAATGGTCTGAACTCTCTTCTGGTCAACTCTGTCTTCATTGCACCCAAGGCCCAACCTCTACATTTGAAATGGTGGAGGGAAGATGTAAGGGAAAAACAGCATAAGGAAAAAGCATCCTCTGTTCACACCCTTACATTCAAAAGTTCAAAGCTCTTTGCAACTGATAGTAACTGTCACTGCTCTGGGGAAAGCACCCATCTCTGATTCACTAGCTATATTTCTTGGCAGCAGCTACTGCAGTTTCACAAGACAGAAACAAAGAAGCTGCGTTTCAGATCTGTCCATTGTAGAGACACAAAATTTGGACCTAGATCCAAATTTCTGATTGCAAAATTATGGCTCCAAGCCCACTGGCTGGTGTAATTTTGGATGAAAACTCCTATATTTGTCCTCTTCTAGAGAGTATAAAATTTTCACTAGTTACATAGAGGCATAACAAATGGTCTGAGCAGAGATTTCACAATGAATATGTGATGATTAACTGTAGGATCACAGAGATTAAAGATGGTACAGAACTATTAGATCATTGCAGCCCTATGGCAGTTGCAGAATTGTTCACTATAGTGCCTCTCTTCCAGCGTCTTGTTCAGGCTAGTTGAGTGGCTCAAGTAAAGGCTCTCCCAGGCTTTTTCTGGAGGCTGTTCCACACTTTAGTAGATCTTGCTGATATTTACTTAATTTCATCTTGCTCCATTCTATTGCCAAGAGCCATCTTAAATAGTCCTCTTTCCCACTGAGTTGCTGTTTTCTGCCCTTATGTCACTTCATAAATTCACATCTGTTTTTCTGCTTTCATTTCCCAAGATCAAGATCAGCAGAGACTAAATAGCACACTTCCATGTATGCTATGCCCTCTCCAACCTTTGTCAAACCAATCTAGTCTTTCTTTGAGAGATTACATTGAATTTCTGCTGTTTGATTCATCATGTAATTTCCTGCTCCAGAGGTGCCAGCACGACAGAGAGCAGGCCCCACCAATTAATGAGGTATAAAGATACAAGAAAGGCTTTCTTTGAGATAATCGTCTTTGACAGCTTAGTACAGCAGGAGATAGATGCAGACTCTACCTGAGGCTGCATACTGACTTCAGGTCAGTTCCTGCTCTGACTTGGATCCCTGCATTTTCTACTCTGCATCCCAGGCTTAGGTGTAAAGCACCGCAGCTGGTACCGATGAAAGGAAGTTTGATTCGGTCGTAATGTACAAAGCAGCACACTGCCATTAACTCCAACAGACCGAGGCCGGGAAAAATACATTCCTCTCTTGAAATCACGTTAATGGAAGATTTTCTGCTGGATCAGGATCAAACACTACAAGGTAGACATTGTCTAATGCAGAGAAGGATGTGGCTGAACAAATGCCAGAGTGAGCAGTCCTAATGACCCTCACTTTAAGGAGCCCAGAGACAAGACAGAACAAGGCCAGGGCTCCAGGAAGTAGCCCAGCACAGAATGTGTACACACACGTGCATGGCCTCCAACAAGCTACACCCAGCCTCCCTCGGGCACACCAAACACAGCCTCTCACTGCCTGCGGGCAGGTGGCTTCACAGAGGTTTCAGGTTCCCACTCCGAGCAAATGACAGTGGAGCAGCTACGCATACAGCTTTAACTCAGAAAGTCATCACAGATGTGAGTGCCTAGTGTTGATCCCAGCACTTCTAAATTTTCTGAATTCCCTGCTTACTGAAGGGTGAAATTAGACTCACGCTCACAACTTCCAGCTTGTGGAAAGCAGCTCGGAGCAGGTAGCAGAGGGTACGGTGTACAGAGAATAAAAGAGGATGGTTGTGGGTGCAGAGAAATATATTCCAGCAGCACAGACTTTGTTGTAGTAAAGTTCAGACTGGGAATTTGCATATGGAAATTCTTTATGAAGGTACTCTCATTAACAACCTCAATTGCACTCTTAAGAGATTACAGCAGTTAGGGAGAGGTAAATGAGCTCTGTCAAAACAGGAACAGCTCTAAGTGATTCCCCCAAAGCAGGATCAGGGCATGCACCGTGGCAGACTTCCTCCATATTCTGGCACTGGCTAAGCAAATTATGGAGGTGTTTCTCTTCTGCTTCAAAGCAGAAAGTCTGGCAGCAGTTCTTGTCCAACAATGTGGAGTCTGAAAGAATTTGAGTCAAAGCAGTGTAGATGCAAAGCAAAAAGAAAAAAAAGGAAAAATGTAAAAATGTTCAGGCCTTAGTTCAGACACCACAAATCACCTCTGTTTCCCAGGTTCCAAGGCACCACCTTAACCGCCCCTGAGCACCTAAATTCATAGAGAATGTAGGATCAGCAGAACAAGGCAGGAGGGCTTATACATGGGGTCACCTGCAGCAGAGGGCTGTGATGAAGATGCATTTTCCTGTCAGAGCAGTCAGCTTTGAATGCTGTGTAGCTGCACTTCTGGGAGCCTTAGCAAGCCTGCTGCTCTTTTCCAGACAGCTGAGAACTATATGAGAACTATAAGGCAGCTGTTTCTTCCCCAATAAGGCTCATTCAAATGAGCAGATCTTTCAAGCAGAATCTTAGTGTCTCAGGCAAGTCAGATCCCAGGACAAATGGACAGTCAGAGAAGACCACTTAACCACACATGGGGCTGGACACAGAGGTCCTTCATAATGTACAGGCTTGGCAATCACCAAACAGTTCCAAATATTTGCCAAGCCTTGGATGTGCAAGAACATGCATACAGATATACCTACCAAAAAGTCCACACACAAAGCTCTGGTTTTTCTAATTTCCCATTTCTCAAGGAAGGTTTTTCATGCCTTACAAGCCTCTGCAGTACTGGCCTGAAGGAAGTACAGTGGTCTGGAAAACTTCAAGGGTTTATAGCACTGCAGCCAACAGCTCTCACTGACCTCAAAAACTTTTGAATCCTGCTCAAATTCTGTTTCTTCAGTTAATCTCTGTGAGGAGGAGGAAATAACTACATGGGTGTCCCAGAATGGTATGTGGCCCAGCAGATCTCCTCTGACAAGCCTTGCCCAAAGGGTCTGCCCCTGTGCCAAGTTACTGATATCACTGGAGGTGTGTACATGCCTTCCTCTGCTCAGTCTGACATGCTCTGTTTAAATTGACCACACTTCTTATGAAAGAGGGAAGGTAGGATAAGAGAAGTCATAGAGCCTGTTTTTCCATCTAAGTTGTGCGAGCTGTAGGAAATGGGCACTGTAGATGGATGTGGCTAATGAAGCTGCATGGTTGTTATAGAAAGGAACCACAAAGTTCCTCAAGTGCTAGAGACAGGAGGAGAGGAAACAGACCTGGTGGTGCCTCTAAAAGACTCAGAGTAACTACCATTGCAGAGCTTAGGAAAGAGATTTTTCACATGTGGGAACACTGTTTATCATGGACCAGAAGACAGTCCCAGGGTCTGTGGCTGTACGCTGTGAGCTCAGGACTAAAGCCCTGTGGCCTCCCACACCAGCCAGGAACTTAGTTGAGATTCTTCTTTTTCACCTCTTGCTTTTTAAAATTTCACCAGTGCTTATGTATGGTGTTTTATGCTCTCAGGCTGCAAAGAAGCAGTCTCTGCTTTTAATAAAACAAACAAAAAAACCTCCAAAAATCAACAACTAAAAACCCCACAACAACAACAATACCGAAAAATCCACAACCCCACCCTAAAAACCCAAACTCAACAGTGTGTTGAATTCCCCCCCTCCTCAGAAATGGATGAATGCAAAATATCACCCAGTGACACTCCCTACCACTGAATCCATCAGCACCCTTTGTGTTTCCATGGACATTTTTTTTTTATAAAATCCAGTTCTGTCTTCTTGGTTGCTATGTAAAGGCTCAAACAAATGTCAGAAAACTGACTGACAGACTGTACAGGCAAAGCAGAGAACCTGACTGTATACAGGGCTGTCAAGTGCACCAAGTAAACAAAAGAATAGATCTGTGTAATTTTTTCTCATGAATCTCTTTCAACTACAACTCTTACTTTAGACATTACTTGTGAAGGAAAGCACAACACAATGTCAGTATGCTTTAAATGCAAAAAGTCTCATTAGTTTTGACAAATTTGTTTCTCTGATAAATTTTGTTATCACTATCACAACCATAAAGCCTGAACATTTTGTCCTTAGTAACTGAAAGTTTTTGCTTCCTAAACTACCACAACAATTTAAGAGCCATCAAGTGCTATTACAATGCTCTGGTCTTGTCCTTAAAGCCTACCTCTGGCTCTTCCCTCAAGTTAACTCAGTTAGAGGCCCAGCAGCCTCTCAATCTCATGCGCAACCAGGACAGAACACCAGAATCTTCCAGCATCTTTACTCGATTTGTATCTCCTTGCTTGATGAGTCATTCCAAATACATCTATCTGGGTAAAGTACAGATACAAATATCTGGGTAAACTACATTCAGAAATCACCACCACTACAGATGATGGTGCTTTCAGCTCTCTGCTGCAATACAAGCTGCCTGCAGGGCTGACAAAGCTGCCCTCCTAAACTGGGATTTACTCTCCTGCCCTGCCAGGAATTCTCAATCCAAGAGAGCAAGAGAAAGACTTGCATATGCGGGTTAGATTTTAAATCCCTCTTTCTGACAGCATGATGCAGCTGTGTGCTGCAAGCACGTCTGACAGATATTGGGCCCGAGGGAGGATCAGCTCTGAAAAACCTTCCCTGGGAAATTTTTGCTCCTTTTACACCATTCTATGCATTTCTTCTAACTCCCAGGATTGGTAATTTTCCTCAACAACAACAAAAAAAAAAAAACAAGCAAAAAGAAATCGAAGTCAAAATGGGGGGAAGGGAAGGAGAAAAATATGCTGCAGTGAGTAGGCAGCTGTGCAGGCATGGTGTGTGGAAGTTTATTTCACAAGGAGCCAGGGAAGGAACCACGGGTTTGGCAAATGCCACAGCCTGTAATAGGCTTCATCCAGCCTCTGCCATGGGGCAGTAAGAGACACATGGGGCAGATTTGCTGCGAGCAAGACAGGAGGAGAGGGATCAATGCCTAGGAGCTTCCAGGGGAGGCACCTGGACAGGTAAAGGAACTTTCTGCAGCGTCTGTAACCTCTTGTGCAACTAAATCCGTACAAATTGCCAACGCTCCCACAGCACAGCTTTGCTGTTTGCCAACAATGAAAACACAGCAAAACACCAAGTGCTTGCACACCCAGCCCTCTCCTTGGTAACCCATCACCCCCGGGCTGGGAGCGGCAGCAAGCGGCTGCTGGGCTACCCGGGTCATTGCCACCTCAGTCCATCAGCTCCTGTACGCCAGGCAGAACTCGCCCTGCATCCCCCAAAAACCTTCCTTCCCCAGCCCCCAGAGCGGCTCTCCCTGGCCAGGCATTCCAGCCCCACCGACAGCCACTGGCACTTGCAGTACGGCTATGCCCAAAACACGGAGGGGTTCTACATTTGCAGTCAGAGTATTATTTTCATTTTAAAGGTTGAGTTCCTTTTCAGTCAGTGTTTTTCATTTCTACCCGGAATTCAGATTTATGTAGCATGTAACCAAACGTGTGAAGGTATGTGAAGGTTCCAAATGCACAATGCAATACTATAATATAGCTCTTTGTTATGCTAATTATTTCTTCCCAGCTGCTCCTGCAATGAGAGCCAGCCCGACCTATCAAAGGGGAACAAAACCTCCAGGCAATCTTGCAGTTGCGAGGTCCCCTTACCTCTGTGCTCAAGGGGCTGCAACTATTCTGGCACCAGTAAACCCAGCCGAGAGGTGAAACAAAGCAATTTAATATTGCAGCTCTGCTGTTGCTGGGAACATGAGCTAGGAAATAAAAACTGATACCCTCTTGACAGTCAGGTTGCTATGATTTACATTTTTCTCTCAGGTACCATCCCCCTCCACATGCATCTTCTCAGCACTTCTGTGCAAAGGGGAAAAATGAGGCAGTGTGGAAAAACCTCCAGTCAAAGCTCAGAGGCTCTGCTGAGGTTCAGATTTTGGCACCCATCAGGGTAGGACTGTGTGGTCAGGAAGGATTTTCAGTGCATGGGTATCAATTCACGACAGCCAGAAAATTCTGGAGTTGCATTATGTAAATTAAGTTCCCAAATAATAGTATTTTTTTTTTTAATGTTTCCTATATTCACAATTTAAAAAATAAAATTATCACCCCGGTTGCCTTTCCATTACTTATGATGATACTCAGTTGACATACAGTTTGCCACGTCCCTGTGTTTCTAGAGCCTAGAAATATATCTTACTGATATGAAAATATTCAAAGGGGAAAAAGGAGCTTTGGGAGCTGGAAAGGTACTGCTGGGGTCCACAGCAGCGTGAGAGGCTCAGAGGATCACTAGGAATGGAGGGCAAGCTTGTTAGCTGAATGCCTTATTTATAATGGTCACCAATGAAATACCTCAAAAGCTGACATTACACTGTCATCTTTAGGCCTCAGTATTAGCAAACAGGCGCTTCCAATGGCTGGATAAATTCATACAATGAAAATCCCTGTCTCAACCTCCATGCAGAGTGAGGAAAGTGATCTGACAGTAGCTAATGCCCTACTTGTATTTTAAGATTTTCTTTGTGCCTGTGATGCCTATACGGGTTATCTTAAAGTTTCAGTATTGGAGCAATCTTTCAATGGAGATACAGGATTGTATTAATGCTATGTGCCTTACTTCTTATAGCAAAGACAAAATGAGATTTCTCATCATGCCAGTTAATCAGCTGGTAAATTAGAAACCAATCTGTTACACAGAGGAAGGGGTCAAAGAAGGAATAATATATATTCAGCCTCCACAGGTAAAATGTAGGCTGCTCAAGTTTTAACAATTAGTCAAATTTTATTTTCAGTATAACGCTAATTACAATATTAACAGAAATTGGGAAACACAGGTGGCTTTAGCCATGCTCGTTGAGACTCCCAGGAGACAAGTTTCAAGAAAACAATGCTGAAAGTACATTATACTTAGAATGTAGCAACACTTACAGTAATTTCAGAATTATAAGCCCCACCCGAATATAAGCCGCACTTTTTTTTTAAGCGAGGATCCATGTGCGACAAAGTAACGAGTTAGTAACAGAATCACAACAGCAAGGGGTTTGGTGTCAGGTGCTCAAGTTGCAACAGTTTTCATAGACCAGCGAAGCCTTTAAAGGAAGCCCTGCTCGCCCTCCCCGCCCGGCTCTCACTTCCAGGTTGGCATTTCGCTGGGATTTGTCCATAGATAAGCCGCACCTGATGATTAGCCACACTATTGTGGTAGGCTGGATTCTTCAATGAAAAAGATGCGGCTTATAATCGTGAAGTTACTGTAGATTTATGTTCACTGTCTTATGGTTTGTAGGAAAGATAAAGGACAACTGCATTTTGAGTCAAACCCACACTACTGTACTCAAAGAAATAAATTGGCCCCATTGCAGCCATATCACTAAGAGGATGATAGTTAGCAGGACCTACTCATAGACCAAAGTACAGAGGATTTTGCACTGGAAAAGAAATGGATGGAGAGGGAAAAAATAACTACAAGGCCTTTTAGCCTTTATGAAGGAATAGAGCACAGATTTTACATATACGCTGAGAGACACAAACCACTCTGGAGTTTGAGAATAAAACAGGATTTGAAAACGATCTTCTGCACAACTTCAACTCCCACTGGCAGAGGTTTTTCCTAACTAAAAAAGGTAAATACAGACTAGCCGGACCCACAAAATGTGGGATGGAAGAGAGAAATTGTCTTTTAAAATCTTAATTGCAATTAAGAAAATGAGGAAAGGGGAAAAGGCAAAAATGACAACTAAAGGTGTGGGTGGTCAGTTTACAGGACCAGGCAAAATTTCTCCAAAAATCAATAGCACAGCATCATCTCATGCCAGCTAAGGGTCTCATTACCCATCACCCAGCTGCAAAAATCTCTGAAACACCAGCCAGCAAACTGCTAGAGACCACTGACACCAGTCATATTTCATGAGGGAAAGTAATGTATTTGAAATATAAAGCAGTGAGGGGGTGGTAAGAAGGATATTGTGAGGTCCCTTTGAGCTTGCTGAGTGCAACTGTGGCAGCTCCAGGCTAGTGTCATGGAGGAGAGAAGACCACCAGCTACTGACAGTCCATCATCCTCCTCTGCAAGGACCTGAGCCTCTAGTTGTTTCAGGAGGCAGACATAGGCCACAGAAGGATGAGCCTAGTGGGGTATTCCACAGGGAAAGCACCACTGCAGGATGTAGCTGTAAATGGACTGACCTCAAGCAGACATACCATTTATTGTCCTGCTGCAATCCCAGTATGACAGAATAACTGCTCTCTGCAGTAAACTAGAAAGTTATGCTGGATTAATTCAGAAGAATTACTAGCCATAGAAGATGAGTTACTTTTGAAATTCAGTATCTCTCTGCTTTGGGGTTTTTCTTGGTATTTGGGGTTTTCTGCTCATGCATACTTCTGGTGTACACAGACCACCATCTGGGGCTCCTCCTCACACAACATTCCCCTTGCATTCCTCAGCAACAAGAACTTGAACAATAAAAGAAGTTAAAACATTGGCCTACCTGGCCTTTCAGCTGGAGCTGGTGAAAAAGCTTCAGATACTCTGCACCACTTTTTCAGAGGCAAGAAACTGAAACTCCACTTTCCCCAAGGTGCACTCCCTTCCTGGCAATGATTTAAAGACTAGGGAGAGCAACAATAGGCCAACTACAGCCCCAAAGGCAATTGCTTTCACATGATTACTGCCCTGGAGTTTTATCTAACCTTCCACACTTGACCTAAGGCCCCTTGGAAAGCCTCTGACCCAGCATAGTAAATTTGGTCTGGTCTTAGAGCCACAGCTGCTTTGCTTCATGCTGTTTAAAGCCCAGAGAGTGAAGGTCTTCCCCTAACACCCCTCAGCCCCAGGGCTGGTTCATGTTCAGCCCCCAGAGTGGACTGGCTGGCTGGGTACTCCTCGTCTCAGCAGCTTTAAGCTGAGCAGGATTAGCTGCTGCAAAGGCACTCGGCACCCAGCCACGGCTGTGTTTACATTAGAGAAAATGGACCTCACAGAGACAGTTTGCAAACACCACAAGACGAACTTTTGTAAACTCCCTTGGTTTAGTCATCTTTCCCCATCTGTCAGAGAAGTTTAAGTGAGATTGAAAAAACACAGGAAATTACTGTGTATTCCAAGTAGTCGTGACTGAGCGGCTTGGCTGTTATATGGGATGCCTTGTGGAAGATTCGCATCTCCTAACATTTCCAGCAGGATCCTTTGAAACGCTTCCCTGGCTACGATATTTTAGCAGGCTGTGCACACCCTGCCAGGAAAAGCCTCTGGGGTGCTTCATGCAGCTGTGGAAAAGCTCATAGCAGTGCTGAGGAGTGACCTCCAGAGAGCGAGGGCAGCCCCTGTCTTAGAGGTTGCAAAGCAAGGGATGGACAATGTAAAAGGTCAGGTCCCTTTGGGAGGCCTCCATGTGAGAGTTTGATTCACTGAATACAACACCAGATGAAATCCTTTATGTAACAGCAGTTTAAACCTTTCCCTGATGTGACTGACTGATTTAGTTCTGGGGGTTTTTTGTGATAAAACTTAAGAAACTTCTTTTGTCAAGGTGCCTGGTGCGAGTGAGCAGCCATCGCACTTGCTACACCTCTCCCTATGCCTTTAGCTCCAGAAGGAAATGAAAGGACACAAGTCAAATATAGGCTAGAAATCACCTTCACTTCTTTGCTTCAGCCATAATTCTCTCATCACCAGATCACTGCGTAGTGGCAATCTGAGCTCGAGGCAGCTGGAAAAGTCATTTAGGTGTGGGGGGCTCACAACTGGCACAAGGCTCCAGAGGGACCAAGAGCAGCCACCCGTTTTTTTGTTGTTTTTTTTTACTTTGTTTAAATACTACTTTAGCTCATGCTGTGGCTCTGAACCAGGTCTCTGCTTCCCCTGCACAAATCCAAAAGGTAGTGGCACATACCATAGCACCCTGGCAGCATGTCATGGTCATCATGATGCTAGGGACACAAAAGGACAGATGGTAGATGAGTGGTGTAAAAGCAGGATGGAGGGCATGTAGAAAGATGAAATGTGAAAAAAGTCTGTGCCACAACTTTGCTTAGGGGCGTAACACCTTCAGGACTGAAAGAAGCACTTCATTTCTGTGGCTCAGGCTGTCTGTTTTCCCTGCAGAACCAGCTGCTCTGCTGGCACTGCACATCACTGCCAGCTGAGGCTGTCTGAGTGCTGAAGATGCTGGAGTACCCATGTTAAGCTGTTTCAACAGATTACCTAATACAGTAAAAATAGTAAAATCCTACCAAAAGTAGTGAGTATATATGAAGCACAATGATATTATACCATGTGCTTTGAAAAAGAAACGTGATTTTTTAAACTCAAATGAAACATGTATTTCCAAGGGAAATGTATTACCTGGATCCTGAAGATAAAATGACACTTCTGTTCTTAGCGACAGCACAATTGATGTGACAACAGAAACATCTTTTTCTGTTGCTGTTTGGCATGTGCTGAAAGACACCGTACTTTATAGTCTTACACTCCAGGAGCAAAGTCTCTTAGGATAGAGAGAAAAACAATCTTCCTAGAGAGAAGTGCTTCTGTCCAGCTCTTCCTGGCAGGTAGGCCATGATCAAGTTCAGGAACATTATGTGAGGGACATGTGGATGAAAAGCATTCATATAATCTTGTAAAAGAACTATTTCTTGAAAATTTTTTATACTAGCAAAATGTCCCTAGCACTGGAGTGTGCAATGGGAAAAAGGCCTATCAGGCCTTCACACGCCATAAATCAAACTGAATTTAAACCAGAAAGTCCATTCAGTCTAGCCCAGGTTGGAAATCCTATCAAGGTCTATTGCATTTCTGGGAATAAGGGTGTTTGCACCTCCCTTTTCTAACATGGCATGCCTCTGTCTCTTGTGAGGCCAGCAGGGTAGCTCAGCAGACTCCTGAGTCCAGTACATCTACTTTCATTATTTGCTATTATTTTGTGAGGCAAGATCCAGAGAAACGGCATTTCCTCCCTTATAGACTCAGATGACAGTAAGACTGTCAGAGTTGTAACGGGTTAATTTCCAGATGTCTCTGGAACTAAAGAAACCATTAGAGAGGCCAGAGTAGACAAAGATCTGCTGATCCATCACTTCAGCTTGTGCAAATTCACCTGAGAAGCCTCTGCCATAGGTTATGTGTGCAGGCTTGTTCTGGAAGACCAAGGAGCCCTTTAGGGTCAAAAAGCTTTCAGGCCCCCCAAAAGTGTTAGCTGATTTGTGGTTTGGGCAGCATTTGGCCAGGTGTTTTCCTTGGCTGTGTGTGAAAGTCTACAGATTATCTGTTGCTTCTCAGTGCACCTTCAGACTGTCCTAAATGCTCCTGAAACCCTGGCAAGGCTGAGCTCCCTTACAGACCGAGCCTAAAGTGCACAGTCAGCTGCTGTGTAATCTCTTGAGCAGTTTGATTAAATGGCATTTTCTTTGGTGAGGGAGGGGAACATAGGGGAAAGGACCCAATAGCCATTGGAGATATAAAATTAAAATGAATTTTGGTCATTTTAATAAATATATATCAAGGAAATTTCACTTTACTACAACAACACATTAGTATACAAGCATCTAATATTTAAGCTTAAAACATCAAGCGTTTATCAAATATTGGAAAAGAGCAGACATTACTAGACTATCTGGATATAACACAAGAAAAATCAGGTTTTTAAAAAAATTGGTCCTTGTGGACAAATGTCTAAATGATGATCCTACTCATACACTGTATGAATGAGATCTATATTTAATATTATTATTATTATTAATAAAAAAGCTTCTGTCTTGGAGAAATCATGTGGGACTTGTACTTTCTTTATTTGTTTTTTTTCACAATGATAACCCTTACAAACTTATCAGTTTAAACTCACCTGACTTCATAAAGGTTATCACTGATTTATATCCTGCTGTGTTTGTGGTCACCTTGGCTTGGGGGGAGGTTTTTCCTGTGACCACTGGGCTTTCTGACAAAGACCATACAGTTTGCAAATGTATTTTGCTACCCAGAATAACCATGGCGCAGGACTCCTCCAGCTGAACCCATGAAACCCAAAGCAGGAGGTCTCAGACCCAGAGACCTGTCTGACTCCAGTGCCAAGGCTGGGGCTGTCCCCTTGGGGACACTCTTGCCCTGCACCAAGCTGGTTGCTCCCCCAGCCAGAGGTGATTTTTACCCTTTGGGCAAGGAGCAAGCAGAGATGTCACTTGAGTGCAAGATGCTGTGGGAACAGGCAGCTATTTATGAGTCAGCTGTGGCCTGGATGTGGCTATTTCACTGAGCACATCCTGCCGGTTGTTATGGGGAATGTGGGAACTAATTAGTTTGGTGGATCTAAGACTCACTCTTGGTCCAACCCCAACTAATGTCTTCTGGGCATTTCACACAGCACACTTTTGCAATCAATCTACCTAGGGATGGCTAAATGTTGTCCTCAGCCACTGAAATCTCCAAAATGTTCTTTTTTAAAATTAAACCCCTTACATTCATTCAGATAAAACTGTGTTTATCGCCACATTATTAATTAACATTGTGCTTTTTGCCTTCTTGTCTTTTTTCAAATCAACGGCAAAAGTCATAGAAAACTCCCGCATGCTTTTGCAATCTAAAAGAGAGAAATTATGTGAAACAGAATAAAGTATAAAACATGCCACTGGGTCATGAACTTCATTATACGAAGAAGAAAAAAAAAGAGCCCCAGCAACAGACAGTTGCCATAGAAACACTCAAGCATCGAATGCTTGTTTACAAGAGACATCTCTCTATTGTTTCTTAAATCCCTTCCTAAGGATGGCAAATCAAAAAGCAATTGAGCATCTAAAAGGAAGAACAGAGATGTTTGAATAGGAAGTTGAACTCAGTACTTCAAAGGTTAAAGGTTTCTAATAATGTTGATCCACCCTGTGGGTTTCTTTTTTAATCTCTGTTTAGGTTAAATCCCTGCTGTATCAGATTCATACTTAATTTTCACACTGGCAAAAATTAAGACAAAAAGTAAGGCACCAAAAAAAAACCTGCCCTGTGTAACAACAAACCTCATTAGTTATTACAGCCGAGGTGAAAACATGCAGGTACTTGAGCTGCATGTTTGATTCTGATTAAGATTCCATAAACAGGTTATTTCTTTATGCTATGTCCTATTTTGTCAGTTGAACAAGATGCTGAATACAGGAATTCAAGAGTATCACTACAAAACGTAAGGATGGTTTATTCCCAATCCATGAAGACAGTCCTTTGTCAGAACGAATACTGAGTTACGAGGAGCATATCATCCTTGCTGGTAGCATCAATTTGTTTACCAGACTTCTAATTCCTTGGTAAACATAATGGAGGTTCTTCTTAATTAATGGCAGACTTCTTGGGGGCGGGGATATGTAAAACGATGTGTTTTCCCCATCTGGCTGATTGGCATTTTCAGCAACGAAAGCTCCACCATGGCTGCACACACTTCAGTGCTCAGCAGTAATGCAACCGTGTTCTTTCTGAAGTCTCCACATTTATAAATAGCCACTGATGGCAGAGACACTTTACGCAATCTGCTCTCCACTCTACACGTCATGTTTGTGGCATGATTGTACCATTTGTAGAAAACTATAAAAAATCCATTCAAAATAAAAATTTGATAGAGAAGGAACATGCTGTGCATGCTTCAACAGAGCGAGAAAGATGCCTCATATTTTACTTCCTTTGTTGCAGCAGATTTTATTACTTGGTAAAGACTCCTTTTTCCTTAAGGATTTTTTCCAAGATTCACTTATGTTGCTCTTGTCGCTACATCCAGTCTCAAAATAGTCATAAAATTTGCCTTTACATTCAAGAGCATGGGTGCCTCTTACAGGTTCACAGTTTAGGGCGATGCTCTCTCTCTCAGGTTCATTATCTCCTTTCTCATCATTAAATTTTGCCTTTTCCTGATTACTGTGAGACCTGCCATTGGTGATGAATATTTCATTAGCAGGTATCTGGTCATCACTTCTGTAAGAAGGTGCACTGCCAACTTCATAATCCACCTGCTGGGAACAGCTTGGCAAAGAAATGGGAGGGGAGGAGGTGGAGGAGGAGGAAGAAGAGGAATTACTTTCTGTACTAGCATTAACAGAGAAAGGTAGATTTAAATAGTGACTGCCACATTCTTGATAGAAGCAGCACATGTGGAGCTTCTCGTATTCCTCCTTGGCCATCCGAAGGCGTTTTCTGTATGGACAGTCCTGAGGCACAAACCACTCCTGTGGGGAGGTGCCACCGAAGGAGCAGGTGGAGAAGCACCAGTTGTTCTGCATGATGATCTCTCCGTGGATTCTCTTCATGAGATTGTTGATGAGGACGGATCTCCGCAGATAGACTTCAGGATCGTCAATGAATTTCAGCTTTTCCAAAGACATGTAAAGAATATGGGCCCGCTCCTCAAACACGGAGATTGTCTGAAAGTGCAAAAAAACCACAAGATATGGAACGGAAGGCAACCGGTTTTGTTCCAGACAAGGTGAAAGGAAATGAAGCAAAGTATTCTCTCTGTGTCACTACTTTTCTGTTCTTTTTCTGAGGCATCTAAAACTGACTTTTTTTCATTTTCCACATCTATGTAGCTGGGGACCTGCTTTTTCTTGGCCACAGCATTCCCCCATGTTTAGAGGGTAAGCAGCTGAGCTTAGGAGGTAAGTAGCTGAGCATTACACCACAGAGGCAGTTGCAGGGCATAAATCCAAGGTGGGAAGAGTGAAATCCAGATGCACACATCTGGCTCTTTAATTACATTTGGGATTAGAACATAAAACTGTTGTACAGTTTTGCCCCAGTGATGGCTAGGGGGGCCTTTTGTTGCAAATGGACACGATTCCATCATCCCCTGTGGGGCTTCTACAAAGCTCTGAAGCCAAGCAAGGGTCCTTCCTGCAGCGCCAAGGTTTGCAAGACGCAGCCAGCAGCAAGTGTTGGAACATTTCATCTGCTGCCAGTGGGAGAGGCCCTCCAGCGAGGAGGAGGTCTCCATTTGCCAGGCTCTAACACTGCTCTTGAGCACAGAAGTGCATGCCGTGGGGGAGGCAGGGAGAAGCCCATCTCAAAGCATCCCAGCATCTGGAGAGCAGCTGTTGGCCTGTGTGCTACACCCTGTGCTCTACAGGACCGGTGGGAACGCAGATAAGCAGGGATAAGGTCAGGAAACGGAGAGAGGACAGGGATTTGCAAAAATCCTGGCTCTACGCCCATAGATTTGTTCTCTCTTCCATGGTCCTTCCAGGACTCCCTTTCTCAGCACTGGCAGCATGAGCAGGTTACTGCCCCTGGGATGCCCTGGATTCTGCACTGTAATTGCTACCCTGGGAATTAAAGTAAGAGAGGGGGCAATGCATGCTACTACTGTAAGCACTATTAACTAATTTTCATTTTTAGTAAGAATTTGGTTTGCGTAGGAGGAGAGCAGCACAGCACAAAGAGAGACTGCTCTAAATCCCCCCATCTGTGGCTTGATCATTCTTCCCTTTCCCACATGGTTACAGCATTTTTGCAGAGTGGAAGTCGTAGCTATGAGGACTGAAAGAGCTTAAAGCACAGCTGCTTTTCACATCCATTCAGCTCTCCTCAGCCCTCTAGCTCTTTCCACAGCCTGGTCATGTCTGCGAGGCTTAGAAGCAGCACAGTGCCTCATAAAAACAAAAATTGGCCATAATTTCATACGAGTTCACAGCTGAAGCTCTTTGTCAGAGAGAGTAATTTTCTATAATAAATGACTCATTTTAAATTATATTAAGCCTATAGGTTCATTTGCATCCTTTGTACCTGCTGCAGCAACATCAGTGAAGCCATAAAAGCCTGGAGCAAGCCAGTAAGCCTTGAACTGGGATTCTCCTGGAGATATGCACTGGAGGGACACCAGTAGGAACAAGTTGTCAAAGGCTTTCTTTTACATGTTTGCCAGCAGCCCTCTGGAGAGTGGCTCCAGGCCCTACCATCATACACTCTGTGGGACAAGTAATCTCAGAACATAACTCTTTTCTGGGTGGCAGAGGTGTAAACATGTAAGAAAGGCAAAGAAGGCTGGTGGGCATCCTCCCTCTGCCAGAGCTCAGAGCTGCAAAGTAGAAAATGTATTTGGGCTCAGTGGAAGAAACTGGTGACCCAGAGCTTCTGACATGTTACATCTCTGCAAACAACAGCACAAAACAGTGGCTATGTCTAGCTTACCAATATCTCTACAACCACTTTTTATTGCTGTTAAAAAAGACTAAATAACTATTCCTCTTCCCCCCTTTGTAAGGAAATTAATCACTGATATAAAAATCCAACAATTTTGTAAAAAACCCACAACCTGGCTGAAAATTGGGAGAGGGGAGTGACGTGTGAGACACTCACTAACCAGAGCACATTTTTCAACACCTTTGGTGCTGTTTATTCACTGCTCTAGCAGCAGACCAGACATCTTCTGAAATTAACAGCAGGACAATTTTTCACCTTCCTGGTCCAGGTACTTATTTCCAGACAACTCTATTTGTAGCTGAAAATTCCTTCAGATGCTCAAATGTTCTTGGGAACTGAGCTAAGCATTAATGCTTGCTTCTCCTCCACAGAAATCCCTTCCCCATTGCCAAGAGAACATGGGTTAGCACTGGACCCCCATGGGCCAGGTAGGATTCAACAAGGCAAACATGGTGTCTCAAGGCATGAGCTGTCCTTATGTGCTTCACCCCAGGCATTCAGTTCCATACAGAACTGAGCACTTAATGAAGAGGAGCTTAAAATCTCACCAAAAAAGTCAGATTTCAATTTATGTATTCACTGGCCTGGGAAACGTTTGCTCTAATCTCGCCCCTGACAACTTTCATTTAAAAAAAATTCTTGCATTTGTTAATCTGTTCTTTAGGAGTTATTAGCTTTTTAATAAACATGATTAAATACTGAAAGAACTTGTACTTGCTTTCCAAGTCATTCTGTTTTTTTTAGAGGATCTGTAACCAGTGTGGGGTATATGGAATATCTTACTATTTTTCCCCCCTGGAAAAAAGTTTTATATGAGTGGGAAATCTTTAACTTATGTTCTTCCCTTCTGTTTCAAATGCTGTCACTGAGCTGTTTCTGTAAGCATGACATGAGCTAGCTAAGAACAAAATAATGTGAAAAAAAAACTTATTCTCAGCATTTCCATTTGCAGTTGTTATAAATGCAGAAACGCCTTTGCTTCTTTTGCAATTGATGACAATACAACAATAAATGTGAAGAAGTGACAACTGTTTGTTTCTAAGCAAACAGCTGGATCATTCTCTTAATTTCAGCAGAGTATTTCAGCCTTCTGGAAATGGGTCAATCGAGTGTTACAAAGCATCTGAAACTCAGAGTAAAAATAATGACTATTAGAAAACATACTTTATGTGTACAGCTGCTGAGTGGCGGATGAAAATCCTCTTCTTCCACATATTTCCTTTTAAAGTATGTGATCTTGGATGTCGTTACAGGATTTGAAATTCCCCTGTAATGCGATCCTGTGGGTAATAAATCAGATATGGCAAATGACATGCGGTTTGCCGGAGGTTCTCCAAACAAAATACTTTTCATTTCCCTTCGCGCTGCAGGACAACGCCGCCGCATATTTTCGCATCGATCAGAAACAAACGCGGGGGCCGGTGCGAGCCGCAGGGCGCTCGGACCCCTCGGCTGCTCCGAGCGCGGCCCCGCGCACCTGCGGCCCCGCCGAGCCCCCCGCCCTCCGCCCCCGGTGCCCGCGGTGCCGCAGCGGAGCGGAGCCCGCAGCGGTGCCTACCTGCGGCGGGGGGCCCGGGGGCCGCCGGGGCCGGGGCCGGGGCCGGAGGGGCGGCGGGGCCGGGGCGGCCGCAGCAGGGCGGCTCCCAGAGGGCGCGGTAGGCGGCGAGGTCGGCGGCTCCCTCGGCGGCGATGGGGCGGCCCAGCCGCTGCATGGGCAGCACCAGGGTCATGGCGGGCGCCGGCACCTGGAAGCGAAGCAGCGCGGTGAGCGCCCGCCGCCCTCACCTGCCCCCCGCCCCGCCGCGTCCCGCCCCCCGCGGCCCCCGGCAGCCAGACCTCTGCGCACACGGATATTAAAAACATACGCGCATCGATCTCACAGGCACACGCGTTTGGGGCTCCCCCGCCCCCTTCTTGTGGCAGGAGAAAGAGCGCAGCCCTCTCCCACAAAGGGCGCGGGGTCCCCGGCTCCGGGAGTTGGGGTGCGCTGCCCCCAGGCCGCCCCCGGCCCCGCTGCCGCTGCCCCCGCCGCCCCTTCCCGGCCCCGGCGGCGCTCACACACCGGCACGGATCCGCTCACTGCCTTGCCATTCCTCCCGGCCGCGGTGGCACGGAGCGCTCGGCACCGGCGGGGTGCGAGTCTGCCTGTCTGGGTGCGTGTGTCTGCGGTGCGTGTGTGTGAGAGAGAGAGCGCGCCCAGCAGTCCGGGATCGCGTTCCTTTCTTCTTTCTTCCCTCCCAAACGACACAGACAGCGGAGACTTAGGTAGTTGTTTCCACTAGCCCCGATCGGACTGAACTGGATCTGCCTCCAGTCAAAACACTGCGAGACTAAGACAGAAAATTGGCTCCGGTTTCACGCCGTGAGTTGCGGTCCCACCGGAGCCAAGCACAACATCGGCGGAGCGGGCGGAATATTAAGCAGGAGCGGGGACTCCGGGGCCAGCGCCGGGCTGCGAGCTGCCTCCTGCCGCGCCAGCGGGCGGGAGGGGAGGGGAGCAGGGGGGGAAGGCGGCAAACTTTCTGCGAGGGGCGAGGGATGAGTTCATAGTCACCTACTTCTTGGCAGAGGAGCGCGGAACAATGCGCCCAGACACGGCCCGGCCCCTCCCTCTCCTTCCTCCTCTCTCTCTAAGAAAGCGGGATGTAGTTTCCCCTCGGCGCAGCCCTCCCGGAGGAAGACGACGGCCCGAGCAGGCGGCGGGAAGGAGGGGCTGCAGGTGGGCAGGTGGAATTTCAGCAATTGTTTGTGTTAGCAGCTGAGCGCTCTCGAACAAGAGGAAAAAATAAACCGCAGCAGAAGAGGGAGGAAAAATAAATAGTTCACATCTGCCAGTTGTTTTCTTAAATCCGAGCACAAGGCTGCTACTTTATTGAGTAACAGCTTCCAGCGTGCGCTGTTTGTGTCTTGGATGCCTGCGTGCCTGGATCTGCCTTGCCTCCTCACCGGGGCAAAAACGGGAGCTGAAAGCACAGCAACAGAGCTCCCCGAGCAGTTTGCCTCGGTAAAGGCCACCAGCTTCACTGCAGTCGGACTGACAGGTGCCTAAACCTCTGCCTCAGAGCCAATTTACTGCTAATGCACTGCATATAGCCCTCAGTCGTTTTTCTTGTCATCTTGCTTTTCTTGGACCAAGAAACAGCACAGGGAATGGCAAGCCACTGGACTGCTCTGTTAAAGTCCCTGACATGGACAATACACATTTATTCCCCACACCTTTTCTTACCAGCTGAGTACCAACATATGGAAGGAGTGGTCAAAACAAGTGAGTCAGTCTGCTGACCTAACAGCAGGGCCAAAAAGTGACCAGAGAACCAGCTAAAAAGTCATATATTTCGTGTCTGAATTTCAGATTACACTGTCATTAGAAAGCAGCAATGGACTCTTCTCATTAACGCAGATGGAGGAATCATTCACAGGAGCACATCAATCTTCTCACATTGGCAAGATGTCAACACTCAGTGTTTGTCCTGAGAGAATAAAGGTTGGAAGAAACTCATTGCTGCTTCTGAAAGTCAGGATTCCTTTGCTCATAATGAATTCTGCATCTCTTTATGAATTTATTTTTTTTCTAATGAGAATCGGAGATTTCAAGTCTGCATCTTTTTCTAACCATATTTCATCACAAATAGGACTTTCTGAGCTCAAGCAGAAACATGCAGGAAGGAAGGAAGGAAGTGTTGGGATGCCTTCTGCACAGTGCTGCTAATTTATCTTGAAAAGCTGAGTTCTCTGGACAGTAAATGAACTGCTTCTGCTATTTACAACATGCAAAATTAATAGAGGCAGGCCAGTTCACTTCCATAAACAGCTACTGTCCGTGCACATTCTCCATTTTTCCAAACTGTATAAAAACAAGGCATAAATAATATAGCTTCCCTGGGAGAAAAAAACTCCAATCACCCGAAAACCAAAGCCCCAAACAAAGCTCGTAGGTCTCAGCATGTGTTGCAAAGACTTAGAGGTGGCTCTCAGCTACAAAACAAATCCTGTTTTGTGGCAGAGGAATTGCTTCAGCACACAGAAGCTGAGAACCAGGCTTTTTAAAGGGCTCATGTCTCTGGGCGGGTTGTTTGCTCCCCTTGGATGTTCAGAAGCGCTGATTTCCAGCTGCTGCAGTTGAGTGGGAGGAGAGCTGCAAGCACCCAGCACATGGGCAAAGTCGGCCTCCTTGAAGGTAGAGCTGGGCACAGCAGAGCTTACTGAGGAAGCACCACCGGACCCAGCTCTGCAAACATCACCTCTGGCTCTGCTCCTGAAGAGCCAGCTACTGCTTTTTCCCGTTAGGGGTGGCAAAATCCATTCCTGAGTATCTTGCCAGAAGTCACACAGCAAATCAGTGTCAGAGCCAGAAATAGAACCAGATCTCATCGTCCTCCAGCCGTAAGCCCAACCCATTTATATTGCATTATCTTATGCAATGGAGGGATTTCATCCAAAATCCCGTTGGTTTCAATGAGACTTTGCAGAACAGCACACACATTGTTACATTTCCATTAGCGCCTCTGGAAATAAAGGATGAAAGATGTACATTTGAGCATACAATACATTTACTATACAAAATTACAGCAAAAGGTTGACACTTAGGGCTGGATTCAATTTTGAAAAATCCATTTGGGAGCCTTGTGTGGGCTTCAGTGGCATGGAATCCAGGCACAGTTCTTTATTGAACCCAGCCCTCCATCCTTAGGCTACCACAATTTTTCCATTTTGTCAGCCAAATGCATTCAGTGTGAGGACACCCCGAGGCATCTACAGCAGCCTGAAGGTTAAAATGTCAAACTTTTTCCGTGTTCAGTTTCACACAGTAAGACGACTATACATTGCCACGCTACTCCATTTGCTGGGGTTTTCACTCCCTGTTCCTCCAGTGCCATTATGATGTTAATGAGAGAACTGTAATGATGCCATTCACATTACAAAAAGCCTGATGCGATGTCAGAGAAAGGGGCTTTTTATACAGTTCCAGAATGCCTCCAAAAACCCAAACTTAAATATAAAATGCCCATGACTATAAAGCTGCAAGTCTCACTGAGACCAATAACAACAAGGGGAAAGACTTTGGATGGCTATTCCTTTTTTAGCTCTGGGTTTGTACCCAAGTACTGCAGCAGGTTCAGTCTCCATCACATAGTGCAGAGCATTTCCATTGCATAACAACATGGCTTGGGGAGAGAATAGCGTTTCTTTGCTTTGCTATACCATTGTTAACATCTGGATTGCAGTGCTTAGAAAACAAAATTGCCATCGTTTTGGTAGCTGTTACCTTTCTGGCGTTTCAGGAAATTTGCAATGCAGAAGCAATAAGGAATCCCACTGCACATAGGCTGTGCAGACCCACTGTCAAAGGAAGCAATGACAGCTGGCGAGAGGAAGGGGAAAGGCACAAACACATAGCCAGACTGATGTACCTCCCTGAAAAACAAAAAGCCCGTCTGTATCACCTATAAACTCCGGGCTAACCACTTTGCAAACTATCTGCTCTTTATGGTTGATGCAACAAAGTTTGGTGTCGCCAACTTAGCTGAGGGAGGCAGGGCATCCTGTGGACAAGAGCGTCATGGAAAAGGGCATAAAGGCTCCCCCGGGAGCAGCAGATAAAGGCATGAGGACGCCAGCATCACGGCAAAGAGAGCAGAGCCATGCTGTAGAGACAATGGTGGAGTGATGACAGCTATGGCAGAACTGTGACAACCTCACATGGAAAAATAATAGAGTAGATGGAGGCAAAAAAGGAGGACAGGCAGGAGGTGGCTTGGCTCTGACCACAGCAGCGGACAGGGAAGAGGATGTTGGGAGCTTGTGTTTAAATAGATCAAACTGGCTGATATGTCACAGGTTCAAGGAGGAGGAAGTTACAAACAGAGATGGGAGATAACGATAAAAATGTTTATTGTTTGGATAGATATGTATGGAGTTGTAGTAATGTTATGAATGAAGCAGTGGAAATGCAGGGGACACCTAATCGCAGCACACTGGGGCAGCCCAGTCACAGGAAATGAAAGCAAAGGATCAAAGACAATCCCTGCACTCAGGGCTTTGGAGGCAAGCTGAGCAGCAGAGTTGCAAGAAGTGGAAAAGCCTCTAGAATTGGCCATGATGGATTTAAATCAAAAACTGGACTTCCAAGAGACAGCCCGTGGTTGGGAACAGAGAGACAGACTTTTTCCTTCTCTTACTGATAAAAGATAGCTGAAGAGAGCTGCATCATACTAGCGCAGAGCAGTCCCTGCTCTGTGGTGAGGGAGAGTCATCAAGCCAGGGTCATCAGAGAGGCAGCGGGGGAACAGGGGAATGAGGACAGGTGCAGTGAGACGGTCTGGGACTGAGGCAAGGATGATTTTCTGTTTCTTCAGCTGTGCCTCTACCAGAAATGTATATAGCACCACACAACAGAAGCAGGATCCAAGGTGAAATGAAAGGGTTAAGGCTGGATGAAATAACTAGACTGGTAGAACAACAGGTCTGTGTGCCAGCAGGGTCAATTCAGCTTTTCATCCTTTGGAGGTATAGATAAACTATAGACCTGCCAAGTCTAGTGTTTTTCCCTGTATTTCTTGGCCCTTGCTTCAGGGAATTTCAAGGAATCCACTGGGCTTTTTTCTTTTGCTTTCATTTTTTTCCCTTCTCCTCTTCTTCTTCTAGAGCTGGACTAACTGTTTGGTGGAAATGGAATTAACTTGAAATCAGAAATTGATTTTGGTGTCAAGATACAGCCCTTTCATGGAAGTTTTTCAAAGGTATCTTCACTTAACTTCTACCCTAATTTAGATTTTACAGCTCCAGATGCTTAAGTGTCTCTTTCTCCAGACAGCATTCAAAGCAAACATTTCTCTAACTTTTCTAATTTCCAAATGCTAATTTTTTTTCTTTATATACTTTTCAGTTGAATTGTTTCCAGAAAGATTTTATGGAGTTACTCTGGACTGGTGTGTCAGAGACCCCTGGGTTTCAGTGAAAGAAAAAGATTTAAAAGAAAATGTCCTTTTGGATTCTTAACACTCGTGCTTACTCCTGCTTTTGGTTTCTATGAGGCAGAAGAAGAGAAAGTTTCTGTTCTGACAGAAAAGATGTTCCCCTATTATTTCTTCGTAGGTATATGTCACCTATCAGAAATCTTGGTAGCCAATATGCAATGAACTCTTAGATGCTGGTTCCAACAGTTAAAGTTTTCCCCAGAATTTATGCAAATATATGACAATGAAAGCAAAATTGCAATTTATTTTGCCGCAGGGCTCAGGCAGATATGAGAAAAGGTGCCATCATATTTACTGCAGCCATCTCCCTAAGGCTGCTTTGCCTGCCTGGTCTGGGAGAACAATAAAGCCCCATGGTATTCATTTCGGTAAGCATCAATATTTTTTCCAGCGTTCTTAGCCAAAATGTCTCACATGCTCTCTGCCTCCACCCCGCTGGTGACTGCGTGGCCTTGCCCCACATAAAAAACTCCATCCAGGATCCGCTCAGCTCACTGGGGGTTTGGTTTTCAAAACAGTTCAGTATCCTGAGGGCAAAAGATGCTCCTCTTGCTGCAAGCTGTGACCAGCAGCATTTCTGGTTAGTTAACCTTTGTAAGGAGTTTTAACGCTGAGTAGTGCTCCCAGTGTTATTACTGGGACTGAAGTCAGAGAGAAAAAGGAGTCCCGGTAGTCAGGCGGGGCTGAGAAAAAGCAAAGCCCTGCTGTTGCATAAGGAGACTTCCCAAATCACCAGGCAGCTCTCATCACTCGCTCTGGAAGAGAGGTACCAATTAAAACCGCTTCCCCACTCAACTTTCACTCCGGTGCACAGCACATGCATGTCACTGGCACCGTAAATGAGATGGTTTATGGAGTTAATTATATTACATTCTTCACTTTCTGTCTGCTGAGGAAAGTAAACAAAACAAACACAAAAGTGTTTTGGAACAAAGAGCGAGTTGTCTCCCACTTTGCTGTGTGCTACTTTCCACGAAGAATGAGAGCTATTGTTATTCTTTTACAAGTTTCCTTCTAAGGGAAATAAACACCAAAGGTAGGATTCCAAGGAAATGACTCACAAATATTGGCAACAGGCTCTGAAAATTGGATCCAGTCTTCGCAAAAGCCTTTAGCAGAATACTAAACCCTCTTATTGCAAAATAAACTTTTCCCAGGTGAGCTCCACATCAGCTCTGCGAGTGTGTGAGTGAGTGTGTGAGTGTGTGTTAGCACTCGGAGACAGGAACAGAACCAATTCTCACGTCTCCCCTTCTTCCCTCGGGGGCATGGCTGCTGATGCCATTTTTAGCTGGAAATGTTTAATAAGCGACTGAGTCATCCTCGGGAGGGGCAGGGAAGGGGATGTGCCTCACCTTGCCGAGCAGCAGGCTGCCCGCCGGCCGTCCCCACCCAGGGACCCCCGGCAGAGAGCGCCGGGCCGGCCATCTCCTGCAAGAACTGGCAGGAACATTTATCCCACTGGAAAAATGAAGGGCAGAGCAGAGAAGGGATTTTTATTTTTTTTTTCCCCCAATCCCCTGACATTGAATCAAATTCAGCAGGGCAAGATCAGCTTCTAATAATCTGTTTTCAGTCACTGAGTTAGCCTTTCAGATGCGCAGAAGGTAACCATGCACCGTGACTCATATTTTATTTCTTAATCAGGAATCCCAGAAACCAGGAATGCAGACAGTGAAAAATCAGACAGCTGAGCAAAATCAGTGCGGCAGGATTACCATCTGCAAACAGAACAATCTACTTTGCATATTTATTTCTCAGCTGTTTAAAATTTTGAATCATAAATGCATATTCTGTATCACTTGTAATGCATACAGACTAAATCGCTTGTGCTTGCTCATGTTGGTTTGGGGGGTTTGTTTGTTTGTTTTGTTTTTGATGATTTAAATCTGGTTAGACAAGAGCAACAGAAATTGCAAACCTTACACAGAATTCCTTTGTTGCTTGGTTCTACTTAGACAAACCTATTAAATGAAAGAAGCTGGTCCCCTCATTCATTTCCTTTGCAAATTCCTATTTAACCACTCCAAATCGAGACGAAACAAACAGAGATGCTGGTCCAGAGTCAGGTTTTTAGTTGTTTTGTCTTTTTTTTCAGAAAGTCCCTTTACAGCCTGCCTGAAAGCAACTGGCAGCCAAGTACCTACTTAAGACTCTAAAGGTTGGATTAGTGGAAGTTTTGCGTCTGGTTCAAGGCATTGCCAGGTAGTTTCTAAAGCCTGTGATTCACAAAGTGTCCAACAGCAACAGCTTCCAACAGGACCTCTAAGTAAGGAACGATGTTTATATAGACTGTCTGAGACATTTGAATTGTGCTGAACTCCAGCCATCGCTCAACCAGTTATAACCAGCTGTCAGGGCTGGGAAGGAAACCAGGATAAACCAATGTGGTGCTGCCTTCCCGAATCTGCTGGCAGGGTGGCACAGCAGGCTGGGAGGTAGGAGCTGCTCGGACCTCACCTCACTGCACTGCTAGTGGTTGAACTTTAATATTCATCACTGCAAGGCTGCTCATTTTAGTGACAGAAAGGAGGGATCAGCTGGGAAGGCAATGCAGAGGGATAAAGCCAAGAACATGACAGAAAACATTTAGGGATCCACAAGTCAAAAAACACTGTAATCACTTTGGCTACCCCCTTTCTCAGCCTTTTGTTGTGCTCAGCTTTTTCCACTTTCAGGAATCCTCCTGAAACAGCCAGAGCAGCCACAGCCACAAGAGGCCGGCCAGGATCCAATCCTGCTCAGGCACCACTGCTTCTACTCCTCTGTGTTTGGAAATATCCCTGATCATCTGCCTGGGCTGAGGCATCTGCAGGAGCCCCCTTCCAGGAATGACTCTCACATTTTTGTAAAGATTAGGCACAATAAGTTTAGTTACATGATAAAAATCTCCCAGCCACAACAATGTGGCAAAACTGCAGTGAGGAGCTGGAAAGGAAAGAGAATCGAGAGAGCCCACCTTGCTATGAGACATGGGGAGTTGATTTAAAAGCATATTTTAAAATTTTTTCAATCTGTAGTAAGTACTTCCTATGCCCATAAAACACCTTAGAAAAAGAGAAATGTCTAAGTAATGAAAAGATTATAAAGTTATGACACCAGTGCTGTTGGTTATCCATTTTTTTTATGCACCATGTTGCTCATGGCAGCACACATGACCTGTAATCAGCAGGAGATGCTTTTGGCAGGGATGGAATAGTCATTCCCCCTGTGCTCTGGTGACATCTCCTCAGAGAAAAGTTTTCTGCGGTAGCCTCACAAGCTACAGTGCTAAGAGAGCACATAAAATTTTGATGCAGAACTTCATATTTGACTGAATTAATTTTTTTTTAATATAATTTCAGCATTTGGGTTGATTCTTACTTACATGACTTTGCCTGTTCATTTCTCAGTTCTTCTTGCCAGTGTCCCTATTTTCAGACTTCAACTTTTACAACCTGTAAGAGCAAGCAAAAAGGATCAATTTAATCAAAATATAAGAGGCTTTTTTTTAATGTTTCAATTTACACTGCAGACACAAAAATATTAAGTTTTTTTTTAAAATCAAGCATTTTATATTCAGTTTAAAGTCCAATCTATTGATTTAATTGCTAAGGGAAAAGTAATCTCTAAATATTTATATTATATTAAATAATTATGCAACCACTGTCCTTGGATGGATAATATTCTGCAAAGATCTGCATTCAATTATTTAACTGGTGCTACAGAAAGTGATTATTCCTTTTACTTGAGCAGTAGCTTAAAAAAACTCAAAGTTGTTCTGAGAATTAATTTTCAATTAGAGAACTGTTTTGAGGCCTCATGGAGGCTGGGAATCGTAGCTCTCTGATCCACACCAGTGGTTCTTTCTCCAGCACTCGCAGTTGGTTTCTGTTAACACTTCATTTTTTAGGAGCACTTTTACTGCCATGAGCAGGGTCTGTTTATCAGGACAGTGCAGCCCAATGTGGATGATGCTCTCAGGGACCAGGAAGGACCAGGTGTCCTGGCAGAGTCTCCAGTGCTGGCTCTGGGCAGGAAGTGCAGATCCAGGTGTTTGTGGAGAAGGGGAGCACATGGGTGTGCTCCAGCTGGAGCAGCCCAGCTCCCTGCAGGATACTCCTCCTGCTCCACACGGGTGAAAGGGGCTCAGGAAACCAAGTGCTGGGCCCTGCACTGATGATGAGAATTTACTTTTCTCTGTCCCAGACCTGGGTAGCCTCCAGTGTCCAAAAGGAAGACAGTGTTAATGTGTGGGAGGGACAGCATTTCCAGAGCAGGATCTGCTGCAATGGCAATTGCCCAAAGCTGTTCCTGCTTGCCTGCTCCAAAACCTCCTCACAGCTCCTGCACAGCTGTGTCAACCCTCTTGTTTATCCACATGGTGTGTCCTGGACTGTATCTAAGCTCCAGGGACTGGGAGATGCCTAAGCTAAGTCCTGTGAAGTTTTCCCACTGCTATGACTAATGGCTAGGGACAGGCAATTGCTTTGGTTTAAACAAACCTGTGCAGCAATAGTCGTGGTTTCAGTGAAATGCACTGCTCTCCAAATTTAACAAAAAACCCCAAAAAAAACATAGAAAAAAAGAGAAGATATGGAGAGGCAATTGTGTATTCCTTTATATTTTCAGTATATTGATACTCACTTCAGTGTCCACATCCACATTCACCTACATCTGCAGCAGCAACAGCAGAGACACTGTATATCCAATCCCTCTCAAGCATGCACTTTGGAGCAGAACAGTGACTCTTTATTTTTGCTAAAAGGAGAGAGATTTTTAAACTTCAATATCAGTTCATCCATCAAACCAAGAAAAACGGAAAAACGATCAGCTTCAGTTCAATTATTCAGTTGAATCATTTTTGTCATTGCAATGAGATTGTAGTATGAACTCTAAAATAAAATTTAGATCTCATGTTAAATCTCTCAAGTATGTTTTGGCTCCAGCTTAGCTGCTGTTGGTGATAATGCATTGAAGATTCATTTCCTTCCCATGTCTACTTCTTGACACATTCCTGCTCACCATCCCTCTCAGTTACACATGCTCTCTGCTTTTCACAAAAAGAGGAAAAGACTTTCCTCTGTCTGCTTCCAAGGGCCAGGCAGTGCCAGCCCAGCTCCCATTGAGCAGTTCCTCAAGCTCACCTCGCTCCATGAATAGTTCCACTGAGCACAGTGGGACTGCTCAGCCCAAATAAAGCTGGCACAACCTGGCCTCCAGAAGAAAGAGCCAATCAGTCTAAAGATAAAAACAAGCTCACAGCAATGGTGCAGGGCACAGCTCCCAGAGGCACCAGCCCAACTTGGGGACAGCCAGAAGAAGGTGCCAAATTTCTCTTACATCCCAGAAGTTTGCACAAGGTTACTGGAGGATTACACAAAACTCTAAGGGAGACTCTCTGGCAATTCTGAGCTCGGGTAATAATTATTGTGAGCTTGGGAAATGCAACCTAAGTTGTCTTTAGTAGGAATGCATTGCAACCCCTGAAGGATTTATCATCTTAAAAGAGAAATCTCAACAGCTAAAAACCTGGATGCTGAGAAATGTACCACTCAATTACAAAGCAAATTATATGGGTCTCCTATGCGTGGTTCTGCTTTCAAAAAGCATCAGCAGCTTCCTACTGCTTTACAGCCATGAGAGCAATTCCTTTACTTAGAGAAACAGTAAATCAGAAATAAAAGGTCCTCAAGAAAAAATATCTCGGCAGCAAATCCAGATCTGAGGGGCACAAAAGGAGTTAAAAACCAGCAGAGCATAGCCAACAGTTGAGAAATAAGTTGGTAGAAGTTATTCCGGGACCCGGTGGGTTGCAGTAAGTTAAACTGTGTACTATGTTTGTTGTCTGAAATGATTCCAAAAGCAAAATTATTCCAAGAGAGAAGGATAAATATCCTGGAATAATCCAAACCAAAAATCAAATATAAAGAATAATATTTCATTGGATTCTAAGTCCATGTCATCTTGAAGGAATTAACCACTTGCCCAGGTTTTGTTGTCTATTTGTTTCTAAGGACTGAGACTGGAGATGAAAGCATTAGGGGAATGCAGGGAATCTCAGACAGGGCACTAAATTTGGGTTACTTACTCAGTTTACATACTGTGTATGTTTTTAAATAAAAGTTGATTTTGCCTTCCAAAATCTAATCCTGGTAATACAGAACACATACCGCGTTTCAAAGTAAGCTTGTCCAAAGGAAATGCTCTCTTTAATGGAAGCCCAAAGTTAAATATGTAAATTTTAATGAAGATTTTGGAGCTGAGGTTCACTCTCAGGCCCACTATACTCTGTAGCAGGGCACTGAGTATGATTCACCCAGTACCACTGGAGCCATTACATACACAGGGGTGTAAATGTTACACCTTGTAAGAATTCCAGAGTTCCTGGAGGTACTTGGTAGGTCAGGTCCTTCTCTGTCAGGCTGCTGGGAACTCCACACCCGCTATGAGCTTTAAATGAAAACTAATTGCACACTTAAAGAAGACACAAATAAACCATTATCTCTGCTAGTTTAGCAAGAATTTAGCTTTAATAGGTAGCATTGCAAAATCACTGCTGCTCTGGGGGGCTGTCCTGATGCAAGGCAGCAGCATACATCCAGTATTTCAAGTTTTTTGTTGAAAAATTTAAGTACCCATACCAAGTTTGACTTGCATGTTTTTTTAATCTCCAGAGTAAATACCTTCATAGGCGTTTTAAAGGCTGTTGCTTTTAAAGGGGCTTCTCTGATTCAGCTGATAAAGTATCCCACACTAAATGTGGTTTAAAATAACAGAACACAACCCCCTCTGTGCACACAGTAACTTACATTCGGGCTTCAGCGGGCTGACACAATCTTGTCACCCAGAGAGCTTCAAAGGCAAACAATTCTAGTGTCTGTAAGGCATCAATTTTCCCTCATGTTTAGGCTGCCAAGGAGTTTTCCAGTCATGTCCCTTTTCTCAACCATTAGCTATATATAGAAATAGATATGTGTAAGAAATCCAGAAGAACTTACGGATATGGATATACCCATCTATAGAAAACAGTAAGTCTGAAGACTTTCTTCTTGTCCAGCCCAACTGAAGGGCTTAACAAATCTGTTTGAAATTATTCTGCAAACCAGCAGATTTTTTGAGACTAGAAAACAGGGAAGAATTCCCCAATTAAGTTGAATCTAATGTAAGTCAATTCAAGTTAGTTAAGGATTTCTTTACTTGTTTAGTGGTTATTTCCCAATACTGATGTGAGGGTTATTACTAAAATACATGGGCCAGCTACTCCTCCTACAGGTCAACACACTGAGATCTTCATTGGTAGGAAAATGGTTCTGGTATTTCAGAAGGTGGCATATTTGTCTTCAATGCCCCAGCCTGATTACAGGCAGTAAATTATTTCTGGAGGAAAACCAGCATTTTCTGCTGCCCCTTGCAGAAGAGAAGAAACTGTGATCTCAATTGTTTGTACTCATTAAAGATCCTCTAACAGATTTCATAATGGTAGGTTTTTTAACCCCAAGGCTTTGGCCAAATTCCAACTCAATTACTGTCTACCTGAACATTCTCCCATTAAATTAGGATTGATGGATTTGTCTCCTCCCTTAAACTGGTGAGCAGCCCTAGCTTGAACTGTGAAGAGCTTTCTAGGCTTCATCTTCAAACTGGCTGATTTCAGGGTTAGGTTAGGAACATCAATACACTCACCTGACCCAGGACTATAAACCAAAATTAGTACTTGTTAACGTTTCAAAAGGACATAATTAATTAATGTGAAAAGCACAACTCCATGCTGTATCAAGAAAACAGACCAGAAAAGATCATGTGCACTAAATTTGCTGAGAAATCCATTGGCAAATGGAGTTAGTGGATACAAGTGAAGCTGAAGATCTAACTACAAACCACCTCAATGAGTTCACATTGTTTCAGATCCAACCCTGGCATAAACAAAAATATTCCCAGTTTTGGTACCAGGCAGAAATGCTTGTTATCCAGTGGTTACATCGACTATAAATTCACTAAATCACTTTACAGCTTTTGTTCTTTGATGGCAGCATTTGCTGGGGATGCTTAATTTGGTGTGTCCACAATGACAGTGAGCAGTGGAAGTGCATTCTGTATTTCAGGCTCTTGATGCACGTCTGCCTACTGAGAAAACTTTCAGTGAAATGTTCTGCATAATTAGAGAGGGTGGCATATGTACTCAGAGAACAATTCCTTGAAATATTTCTGGCAATGAAAGGTTTGCCTAAGGGTGGATCACCCCATTCCATGGAAAAGCCAAGAAGGGAGCGGAACAGGAGGTGTGTTAGATGTGCAATGGTTTGGGTACCTTCATCCTTGGATCTTTACAGGTTGCCTGGAAACACCTGCTTCTGATTTACCTTCAGTAATTGCTCTCTCTCTCAGCTTCCTAGAGGTGCTGATGCTCCCACGTGGTCACACAATCATTCTTCCTCCCAAAAAAGCTCCCTGGGTCCAAGCAACAGCAGCAGCAATCCTTCTCCTACTCCTGTGTCAGATGGTGAGGGCAATCTGTGACCTTGGAGGGGGTCCTGCTGTGGGGGTGTATTCTGGGGGTGGAAGATGAGGGGAAAAAAAGAGAGAGTGTTGTTGGAGGTTTAGGAGAACCCCCAAAATAACATCAACTGTATTAAAAGGACAGAATTTTTAAACATGACATTTTCTAATTGATTTTTTTAAAGGATGAATTATTATACTAGAAACAAGTAGCGATTTCTGTCCCATCGAAATGACTCTCTGGTGTTCCGAAACTATTTAGATCTGTTTCTGCCTGCACCTATGGATTTAACTTTTTAACAACTTTTACAAGATTTTTTCAAAGAAAGATGAGAAGTGTTTGGTTATAATCCAACAGGCAACAGTCAGCACTGTAAAATGCCTCCATGCTCAGAACAGCTTCCTCAGGTAGTGATTTCCATGTCGCGTTTAGCTGAGATAAGCACAGATTGCCAGGGAAGGACAGCTCAGCTCCAGCTGTGCACTTCCAGCCCCCTCCCTGCGCTGGCACTCATTTAGGTTCCAATTCAGTCACATCAAGGAGCTGATCTCACTGAAAACTAAAAAAGTCTTTTGAGGTTTTGTCCTGATCCTTCAGTGACTTGCTGATAGTAAGCGTAACTGAAAGACTGCAGAACTGGGGTGTTCAGCAAACAGATTTGGCACGTTTCAGCATAAGCACAAAAGCATTCTCCTGGATATAATACTACAGGCTGCAATTTCTATATAGCAATGCTTTACAAAGTATTTCATATTATCCTTCAAAGATGTGTATCAGTTTCACTGATTAATTTACTAGCATGACAGGTCATCTAGCCTGGATATATCAATGACATGGAAGAAAAAGGGAATTTTAGTAATAGGAATGGCAGTGCTGAGGGTGACAGTGCTTTGTATTCGCTGGCAAGCCCCATGTGAAGAAGCTCAGTTAAAAACCCAGATGAGGAGACACAGAACGACTCCATCAGAAGTGTCTGCTCGGCTGCACGGTGACAGATGGCGAAGGCTGAATGGTTAATGCCATTTCTCAGCCTACTGGCCTAGCTTGTGCTCCCAAGTGTTTTATTCAGTCTCAGGAAACTGCAGCAAGCGTGTGTGATGATTTGCCACTGAGGCTTACTAAGATCCAGCTACATATTCATGACCTTTAGCCTAGCTGACTGATTTGGAGCTTTATCAAACAGCTGATTATGTGACTTTTCCTCTTCATGCCTATTTTTTAAAAATATAAATATGAATGAATTCTGCATTCTGTATCTCCCTGATTTCCTAAGAATGCCAGACATTTTCCTAGTGAAAGCATTAATTAGCAAAGGCTTGTGTGACTGATGTTTTAGTCCATTGGTACTTTAGGTCTCTGCAGATGAAAATGCTGTGGTATCAGGGGAAACGTGTACTTAACTCAAACAGCAAATGGAGAGTACAACTCTGGCCTGTTCCTTTTCCATACTGCTGAACCACTGCAACAAGAACTGATATCACAGGATATAACTTTAGATTTGATTATCATTATCTCCTATATCCACATTAATTACATTTGTAAAGTTCAGTTGGCCTGGTATTCTGAATAGCTGCTTGCAGTTAGCCTTTAATTGCAAACAGTGATTGGATTCTCTTCATCACAGTTCTTGAAACCAGGACTTTCTCAGACAGGAATGGCAGATGAAGTTTTCTTACTTCACACTAGCAAAATTAAAAGCAGAATATAATTTTTGCATAATGCAATGAAATAATGAAAGGCTATGAGGGGAAATTTTATTCTGCCTCTAAAATATACATATTAGTTCAACATGATCTTACACAATTTGACAAGAGGATTTTCATTATTAATAAGATGAAATGTAAGGCTCCTAATTAAGTGGAAAACAAACCAGTGTAAACTAGACTCAGAACATACAAACATATTAGGTTTTAAATTTAATAATAAATAATTTATCTGAAGCCCAGCTGATTTGTTGCATGATGTTACTCGATGAGGGTTTATTTAATTTCTGCAACTTTTCTTCCTTCTATCCTTACTATTCTTATTCCAAAACAGAAGTAAGTTTAGGTTTTGAATCCCTATGCTGAAATGCAGCTACTCAATACAATTATCAAGTAACAAAATGCCTTAGCAAGAATCTCATTTATTTGGGAGGGCTAATTTACAAGTAAAATGAAATGTCTAATACGAACAGAACACTAAATTAGAACTGCACTGTTGGACTGTAAAAACAAAAAATACTAGAGAAAAAAAAAATTTATATGGAAAAAATGCTAAATAGCTCTTGCCCACAGGAACCTTCAGAACCAAGTAAGTAAAGACTTGCAAAGGATTTAAAATACTATCTAATGCAGAATTTGCCACATGAAGATGATTACTCGGAGAAAACCTTTGACAGGTAAAGGAGTATCTGCCTAAAAGGGATGTAACTTGGCTCTACTTGTCTGAAGCAATTACTGTTTCATAACAAACTAATTACAAACTATGAGCATTACATATATTTCTGCTCATTAATTGTATGAAACATGGGTGACTGCAAGGTACCACACATGCAGCTGAAGCTGTGTAGTAACTTTTTTTTGTGATCTTTGATTAGAAAACGGCTTTTCATAATTGGTGACCATCAATCAACAGATTCTATTTCACTTATTCTGCCATGTTTTCACAGCTTCACAAATCCTCATTTTAAAGTGAATTTAAATATGATTTTTTCATATTATCATCTGATAATCTTATATAATCAAGACACCCCTGGGTTGCTATTTTTTTCTGACAGACAGGGATACCAAAGGTCTTTTGACATCTTCTATAGAATATGGTCACAAGTGCCCCATTCAAAGTTTCTCAAACACCAAATATGTAGCCATCTACACATGGAATGGCATGTTATTTTTAGTTGAACAGCCTTCGGAAAATGCTAGCCTTAACAGCAGCAAGTATCATTTTTTCTTATTTGCAGGAGTTGTGGGATTTGCACAGATGGTGAAGGTCCAGAGAGTCAGGATCATACAGCAAAGAAATGCACCCCTCTCTCCATTTTAATCTGGTAAAAGTCACTGGGCTATGCTCCTTTCATCTGCAGAAATGGGAAGCAATGATAAAAGCTTTTTATATTAAGTGTTCCCACATTTAGGATAGGAAAAAGTGCTTTAATGGTTCCAACTATTATTTTTTCATGCATGCTAGCAGGTACTAAAACATACATACAGTAATTTCACGATTATAAGCCACACCTTTTTCATTGAAGAATCCAGCCTACCCCAGTAGTGCGGCTTATATTCAGGTGAGGCTTATCTATGGACAAATCCCAGCGAAATGCCAACTTGGAAGTGAGAGCCGGCTGGGGAGGGCGCCTGGGGCTGCCTTTAAAGGCTTCACTGGTCTATGAAAACTGTTGGAACTTGAGCACCTGACACCAAACCCAGCTGGCAGCGATTCTGTTACTAATTTGTTACTTTGTTAAACATGGATCCTCGCAAAAAACCAAACCAAAACAACAACAACAAAAAACCACACAAGAAAACCCAACAAAAAAACCAAAAAAACCCCCCCAAAAAACCCAAACAAATATATAAAAGGTGCGGCTTATATTCAGGTGCAGCTTATATATGGACAAATCCCGTGCTCTACCTGGCTACCGAGAGGTGCGGCTTATAATCAGGTGCAGCTTATAATTGTGAAACTACTGTACATATATTCAGATACCTCCTAAAGCTGAGCTGCCATGAAAGCCAGAAGGCTTTTTTTTTTCTAATAGGTATCACAAAAGTCATCAGAGGATAGTAGAGCTAAGTTGGGTCAGAGTAAAATTATCATTGTTATTACAGCAAGTGTTCTTTCATGTTTAAATCAAACCTCAATTACTTCATCCTACTTATTCTTAGAAAGCAGAAGTTAAGCATGAAGACGTTAGATGAGATCTTTTCTGAGAAATGCATTTGGGACAAAGAAGCAAAGAACCACAGATGACCTCAGAAGGAAACTGTATAAAGTCAAACAGAATGATCACCTGAGTGTGTCTTTATTTGCCAGTATACACATCATATTTGTTAGAACATT
This sequence comes from Sialia sialis, assembly GCA_009812075.1. Classification (NCBI taxonomy): domain Eukaryota; kingdom Metazoa; phylum Chordata; class Aves; order Passeriformes; family Turdidae; genus Sialia; species Sialia sialis. Next base: position 10,891,825 of record VRYO01002297.1, read on the forward strand.
GTCACACTGGTTAAAGTTCTCTAAGCAGAAAGTTCATGACATCAACAAAGAGTGTGGGGAGCAGAAAGGGAATCAGGGAAACTTAGGAGATCTGTAAACAGAGCCAAAATGTTTGTAAGGGCTAGGATTACCTTGCCAAAATTAAAAAATATATTTCCTTTAATGGAAACAGCAGTTCCAATGGTTGACCAAGCGTTATTATCTTCTGAACAGTGAAGTCTGTTTTTGTTTACAAGGTAATGAATTCCAAAGAAAAGTGACAACAACAGGTTTTAAAAGTGATTTTTCCTTTTTTTCCCCAAATACTTTCCAGCAATTAAATTCACATGCAAAAAGCTGTTTTCACGTACAGGAAATACTTTGAAATATCCAAAGTCCTCAAACTGACAAAAATACATTTCACAGAGATAAACAAAATACAAATCCACAGCTGCAAAGTTTCAGATATGCAAAATGACTATTTTAATGTTGTGACACATCCAGGATTTGAAAGTATACTATAGCATGTTTCAGTCAAACTAACATGGGATCGAAGTTACCTGTGCTGTACAGGTAAATATAACTAAAACCAGCTGGTGGCATTCTGGCTCTCCCCAGAACAGGAATGGGATATGTATGCTGAAAGTCCAGGGCTTTTTTTACAGGAAGAGAACTGACAACATTAAACTGATCTTGCACACTGGGAACCCTCAAGGTTAATATACAGTAGAACAAAAATGATAAAAGTAGTTTTTTGCTAGGTAATAAGGAAGAAAACAAAACAACAAGTACCTGACAACACACAACTGGAGATAATGTAGATACAAGGTGACACTTAATTATAAATCCCTCTGGGGATTCAGAGTCTGACACCATGTGCAGATTTGCACATTCCTTGCCAGAGCTCCTGATTTCACCTGATGTGGACTGAAATGCCATGAAATGTGTCTTCATCTGGATTATAATGACAGTTTCAAACAAAGTTCTCAGGCTTTAATAAGCTGCATAAACAGCTGCAAACAGTCATTTGCTCTAATTATGTTACTGTTGAAATGTAAAAAAAAATTTAAAAAGGAATTTTTTTAGGGGAATTTTAATTACTGCTGATTCAATTTAAAAATGGAACAAAAAAGAAAAGCAGCTCAAGGAACACTGAAAATCTGTGTGAATTCAGTCACAGGTATTACTTAAGGGCAGCAAGGTTCTGTACAGAAATGGAAGTATGAAAATAAAAACAAACTCAAGAAAGGAAATGAGTACTGATACTTCATCTCCAAAACATTTAGCAAAAATTTTTTTTTTTTTTTATTTTTTTAGTGCATATAATTAGGACCATGGTTGATAACACAACTGCAGTATACCCATTTACTACAATCTCTGACTGATATAGAAAAATAATTCTCTGACTTCTGAGACAAACAGGACTTGCAAATATAACCTATTCCTGTTAAAACTGTGCTTGGCGTCTTAGATGTTTAAGGCTATACATGCATTGAAATTTAAGGAATTTCAGGTTGAAACAGTAGTTGAAAACTGTATTATATTACAAAAGTTGTACAATGAAGGGACACTGGTACATATGATGCAGCATCACTCTGCTCCTGTGAGACCAGCATACACCAGATAGTTATTGTACAACATCAGGACTTCAGACACAGGAAAGCCAAATCTGTTCTCAAAGTAGCACACTTCAGATATAGGGATAACATGGTAAACCAAGCTAATCCGACAGCACTTACTGATATTTTTGTTTGTGATAGGATTTTGATTAAAATGCACCAAGAAACACGACCCAAACACTTTGCCACAGATACAACAATGCACATCCAGTCAGAAAAGAGGTATTTGGAATTCTCAGCTGGGAGTCACATTTACAGAAGCCTATTCTATATTTGTTAACAGAGATCCATCATATCATTTTTGTCTTTCAGTAATTGCAAGTACAAACATTATTTATCCAAATAATTAGAAACAGGCTTGGTTCTTTGGTTAACACCATGTGACTTACATCAGACACAGGAATCAATTAAGAATAAACAGCCATATGAGGAAGTTTTTTGGACAGGGGGTGAGGAAGGAAAGGGGAAAACTTCAAATTCAAAGAAATGCATTGTGTTCAACTGAACTGCCCTTTGAAACCTCCTGGACTAGGAATAATCAGTTTAAGACATCTCTTCAGTTGCAGTGACATTGCTTACACACCATAACTTCAGTTTCTCTACATACTAAATTTTATACAAAAGAAGGAAGGCATCGGTGCATCGAGTGCATCGGTGACATACAGGCAGTATAAAAGTATGCAAGAAAATGCTACATACTGTATATATTTCATACCTTTTAGAAATGTGGTGAATGTGTGCTATCTCTGTGCAACATAATGCTTCACAAATCCAACTCCTTATATCCCAATGAAAGAATGAATTAAAATGTGAAACACATTTTAATAATCTTGCTGGTAACAGCACAATTCAGTATTTGTATTCACTAAGATCAGTTATTAGCTTATAGTCACCAGAAAAACAAGTTCAAACTCACTGACGATCAAGGGAACTATAATCTAAAACTATACTTTGGGACAGAGCCAGCAGCCTTTACTCATGACAGATGTCCCACTAAGAATGGAGAGGAGGCTCAGTTTTACCACTGTTATTCATGTTAATAGTGCCTTTCTCTGAGACATCCCCAGGAATAGATGGAAGTGCTTACAGGGAAAGGTCCTACACAGCATGAAAGACATCTGGTTAAACCAGGACCTGAGTAAAAGGCAGAAGGTTCAGGCCCTTAGTCATTATATTAGCACTTTTGATTGCGTTAACAGTGATATAGCTTGCTCATAGAGCATTTAATTTTACATTGTTAAATCATCTTATATAAAAATAGGTAAGAAAGCTCTGTAAGAAAGTATATATACTATATAAGGAGAAATCTCTCCTTAAAAAAAGCAAATAAAGGGAAAAATTGAATAAAAGGTTTCACTAATTACACTTTGTTATGAAAATCACATTAAAAACATTTATCGTAAACGGAACAGTACTGAGCACTAATGAACCTTGTGGTTTACTGGAAAGGACAGCAAACTAGCTGTATAGTAAAAAAAGATCATTGCTCTATCTCCTTTTTTGTAAATATTCCCTAATACATTCAACTGCTTAGAAATTTTCTTAAGTGTCTTAATAAGCCATTTGCAAAACTGACAATCCAGACTGGTTCAAAGCCCTGCTCCTTGCTTGTACTATGGTCTAGAGATTGCATCTCAAAACTATGATAATGCTTCCAGTTAATTCTGCAAATTCATTCAAATTCACACTCTGGAAATGAACTAAAAGTTTAAAAGACCCTCAGCATGCAGTCAGTGTCCATGGGGTTTGCAAAACACAGGAAAAAATTCTATTGATACAATGGGCAAGACTCTTGTCCTCAGATACAAGAGAGAAAAGGATGACATTAATTACATCCCTGAATGTCCATGAGGTATTCCTTCAGTGGTAGGGTATTACTGCTTCTGCTCTCCTGAGTAGGGCCTTTATGCCAGCTCAACCACAAGATGCTTCCAAGGAAATGAATTAATCCTTCTTGCTGCAAGACAGCTTTGCCCTTTTTCTGGGCAGAGCTGTCTCCTGATCTTCATTCCTACAGGAGCAGTACCACCCACATTCCTGACTCCTGGCACATTCCTCTGCATAAGGACCATGTTTCTATATTGATCCAGCAAAACCTGATCCAGCAAAACCTGATCCAGCATGTATCAGGCCCACCCGTTCCTTCAGTCACTCCACATAAGAACTAAGCTTGCCAGCACTAATAATTGTGCCATATTCAGGTAGACATAATATAAGCAGATACTGGTGCATAAGATTTCTGCATAGTCTGCAGAAAGGAAGAAACCCTGCTTGAATTTAAGGAGGGGCAGTGATAAGTTCTTAAGGCTAAACTAATCCATGTCACTGTAGGCCAGTTGGCACTTGCCCCACTCACCCAAGGCAAATAAAAAAACATCTACCCTCTCTAAAATACACTGGTTTAGACGCCAAACAATATCCACAGAGACCAGCACTGCTTTGAATGCAGGAACTCCACAACTAACATGTCACAGTTTGTTTGAGCTGGGCCCTCCGAGGGCCACAAGGCTCCAAGAGAAGAATATGTGTCACTGCTGCTGCTACTGTAAGAAGCCATCTCTTATTTTAATGCTCTTGCTCTCAGATGATATCTCTTCAATGGGTGTTGGGGATTTCACCGACAAGGAAATGCTCCTGTGACTTTTTCCTCAAGAACTACCATCAGAACAAACTAGTCTGAAATCCAGCTGTGATGTACTACAAAATCTAGCAGTTGAGTTAAAGACCAAAAAACCAGAACATTCTTGATGGCTCCTTCTAACAATAAACATTGCTGAATGTTCCAGGTAAAACAACCAAGATGTTTAGGGACTGCTTTAACATTTTTAATAATAAGTTTTAAAAAAAGGAAAATAATAATAAGAAAAAAAAAGTGATAATGAACAAATAACAAGTTTGTGACAGTATTTGGATGTTTGGTTTCTTTTGCCTCCATTCATAACTGAAATAATATTTACCTGTGTTGCAGGTGCCAGACTGTACCACCCCTCTAACCTACCAAATCTTATTGCTCTTCACACCTTCAGCGTGAGATCTGCTCTCCTCTTGAAGCCTCTGGGTTCCTCTCACTAACATTAATGGCAGGCAGGCATGCACATCAGTGGGAAAATTAAAAGGATGTTTAACTATTATTGAGAATTCAGCTTCAGAAGGAAGTCAGTCTGCCTTACAAACAAGTGACAAGACTGATTTTAAAGACAGCTATAAACAGGACAGCTTTTTTCCCTCCAGAAAAGTGTCATAAGTAGAGGGCTCAATACAACGCTGAGTTTAATGAAAGGGCATTCTGTTATTAGTTTCAGGCTGGAACAGCTCAGGCTAAAAGGCCTCCCCTCAAACCTCATTCCCTGATCTTACCCCAGACTTTTTGTTAGAATTGAGATGTGCAAGAGTGATCTGTACTCAATTCCTACATGCAAATGTCTCCCTCAAAGAAGTTTTCTTCTTCTGGTTCACTATACTAAAACAGACGATTTGTATTTCAGAAATCTTTGGGAGTTGGAGAGGTTAAATAAATTTTGCACCAGTACCTTAAAGTACAGTGTCCCTGACATCTAAGGTCCAGTGAGTGCCACAGGCAGTCTTTCAGGGCCATGGGGTGTTTGCAGGAGTGAGCCATTGGGGAGAAGAGAGAATAAATCAAGAACACAAAGACAAATTTTAGACAACAAAAGAATTGCTCCAAAGGTGTGAAAATGGGAAGGCACTGATGCTGACACTGCACCTGCCATCAGAAGTAATCTCAAAAATTTACAGGTAAAAATGTTTCCAACAGTAAATGCTATAAAATCTTTTCAGCTCAAGCATTTTCTAAATTGATAATAATGTTTAGCTCCCACAAAAGCACATACCTTCATTCCAAGGGCTCCCCAAATTTCCAAATCTTACTGAGTTTAGTGGACTTTCATTTCATTTAGAAGTTGTGCCGTATTTCTCCTATGGTAGAGCTTACACCTTGCCTTGCTCCTGCCTTTGCAGTCAGACCTCCCAGTGCAGCAACAACGTGGACATCTCACATCCTGAGGATGAGGGAGCAGGGGACCAAGTTTTGCATCTTTCCAGTGCTCCCCTTGTTCCCCGTGCCCCCTGGCAGAATGGGAGCAGCAGGATGGCTCTGCTGCCTTCCTGCCTCCCATATGGATGCGGGGGACAGCGATGTCCCGCAGGCGCTGCACAGCCTCTCCTCATTCGGTGCAGTGATTTCATGCTTGCCCGTCCTGCCCTTCGCAACCCTGCTCTTAACAGAAAGGAACCGACCAACTTTTTCACATTTATAACACTTTAGGATGACCTATGGGGAATGTTCTAAGCACTAAAACCAAACAGATCATATACAAAAGGATGCAACACTTCCAAGAATAGAATCTGTAGGAACGTCACTGTTCTACAATTATTTAAGGCTACACTGACAGGAAACAGATTCAATTCAAGATCTGCAATTTCTACATAGGTTTGCTGGCACACAAAAAAGTAATTAATTTGATACATTTTTTCAAGTACTTACTGTACTTTTGAACAAAGGCAAACACCAAAAAGCTATGAAAAAACCACAGCCAACTCTGGGGAAAATACAAGTGCCTCTAATTTGTCACTGATACTTTGTTCTTCAGCAATTCTGTTCCATGCTTAAGACCTAACTGAATGCACAAAACTGTGTGTGCAAGCCCTTATGTAGGGTTAAAAACCCCACAATAGCTGAAGGCAGATTTCAACTACAAAGGTGCAGATTTGCATAAGCAATGACAAACAAAACTACAAACAAATCAAAGAGTAAGAATTGGTTCTAGGAAGAAAAAAAAAAAACCAGCATGACAGCTATTGCTACTACAATCAATTCACAAAAATCCCAAGATGAATCCAGTTATTGGTGTGACTGGTTTTGCATGGCAAATCCATATTCTACTGCGATCAAAATTAAACATTTCCAATCTTTACACATTCAATTCCTAGCCTTTGTACAGTATAAATCCAAATAAACCAATCCTTCTTCTGTGAAGCACAGACTGGTCCCAGACACTTTAGGCAAAGTCCTGGAGAGAGATTCTTCTTCCCAAATGAGCCCAACACAGAGTACCATAAATCTCTGTTGTGTCTAAATTAAGATTTCAGTGCCTCCGAAATCTAAATGCTGAAATGCAAAGCTGAAGCAATATAACCTACAAACAGAAATCCAAATTATGACACAGTTTCATTTAGTTTGGTTTTGTAAGAGGTTATTTGCTGCACCTTCCAAACTGATTTCTTCATTTGTTCAGTGATGATGTTAAGTATGTTCTCTACTGGAATTACCTGACCCAGTTCTTGCTGTTCAATATTGTACATTATTTTAAATAGCAAAACCTGTACAAAGAGACAACCATCAAGAGACAAATTTCAGTTTCAGAAAAGAGCATCTAAATATCCACAAACAGAATAGATAAAACCACATCCAGTGAAAAGTTGCTTTACAACAGCTTCCACATCACTGCTTATATTATACGGAAAGCTGAAAAGATTGTGAAAATCAGAGCATTTTCCTTATGCATATAAAATTAATGCTGATTTTGTATTAAATTCTACACTCAACATTACATTTCTCAAACTGGACTAACAAAAATGACAGAGAGACAACCTGCATTGTTTTACTGTAAGACCATTCCTGTTTAAAGAAAGTTTTTGCATTATTTATATTTAGTAAATAAAGCTTCTGTAAATGAAGCAGCAGCACAATATCAGGAGGAAAACAACAAAACCAAAGGCCTGTAATAATGTTTATATCTTTAAATCAAAAAAACCTGAAAGCCTGGCTCTGCAAATAAATACCTCAAAAGACACCAAATAAACCAAGATGTGGAATTACAAAATCCTTTAAAAAGGCCTTAGTGAAATTGTTAAACAGTGTGAGAATTTGAGAACCACGTGAAATATCTTTATTACAGCATATGCACCATCACCAGTCTCACTGTACCTGACTGTCTGCATACACCAAAGCCAGGATTGTTCAAAGGTATTATAAAGGAATTCAAGAGGAACACATCTCTCCTAATGAGAACACTTTAGACTAAACCAATTGTCTCAGCAAAATCCAACACTTTACTCTTCTATTCGCCAAGTGCTACAACAGTCATTGAGGTCTCATATTAGTAAGACATCACCATCATGTATAAGAAAAAAGAAATTCCTTTCTTTACAGGAACAATTAAAAATAAACAAAACTTGTAATAAAAGGCAAAAAATAATATTTTAAATGGAAAGCTTTAAAAAATTCTTTTACTCAGTAATGCATCATTTTAGCAATATGAATTAGATTTAGCAGTCAGTAAATTAGTGTAAATCCAGCTAAAGGCTATGGGACAAATAGGAACCTCAGAAGCACTGATATTACCCCAATTTTGGTGGATGCGTAAGTGTTTATCTGGTGATACTGCAGCTTCTCAACTGCATCATTAGAAAGCTGTGTTTCCCAATCTGAACATAAGCAAAGCAAACTTCAATTTTGTGTGTGAATATTCATTCAATTGCTGGCAAATATAACTAAATGATGTTCTCTTCTTCAAGAAGAAAGGTAAAAACACCTGGTCTGCTCTCTACTTCCAACAAACAGCACGTGGTAATGCGTAAAACAGCTCACAAGAGACCTGAATGGGTACCAAAAGCAAAGCCATAGTATTTTGCATTCATTCAGAGTAGTTAAACTCCTGCCACTTCCCTCACAGTCTTTCAACTTAACTTCCAACTGCTGACATTTTAAAGAAACCTGTATCAATTTGTTTAATGAAAATACATTTTAGTAAAGTCGTGCCCTATGAGCTTCCTACATTGGAATACATGAATAGAGGAAGTGCTTTCAACAGAAAGTTACATAGTTTTACAGTATAACCTGTCTAAGGAGTTTTGGAAGGGACCAAACTAAGGATCTGGTCTCTTTGGATTAGGCAGAAGTACAGGCAAGAGGGAAAAACCCAATTTTTGCCATATATAGAGCTCGTTTCTGTCACAGATTGAAGAAACATTAGTTTGATGTCAAAGTTCACCTGATGCCCAAATGCTAGTATTTTTCAAACCAACTGCATATCAAAAAGTGAAAACTTACTTTACCAAGCTCCTGGAAAGAAATTCAGTGCAAAACAACAGTATATTTCTATTTGCTATATTATTAAGTGTTCTTTCACCAGTGGTTTTTCTTTTTTTTTTTTTGCTTTTGCTTTACAGACCATTAACTGTTTCTCAAAGTGCAAACTATTGACCTTTAATCTGAATGCAGGCAGGTCAGAAGCTACAGTATTAAAGCAATACAAAAGGTACACAAGGAGGAGCTTACATTAATTTGGAGAACCTTGCACAAAATGTTTCTGAATTGAAAACCACACAACAAACCCAAACAAATACAGCATCAGGTGGATGGGGAAGGGACTGCTATCTGTGTACAGCAAGGCTCCTCTGACACCAAGGAAGTTCATGACACCAAGTGAAGATTCTGTTTTAAATCCCACCATGTTGCATGTTGTGCATCCTTTGTGATGGAATGTTGACCACAGTTTCCATTTTTCACTCCCACAACACATCTGCTGGCTGTGACCAGGGATGATCTTCCCGGGAGAACAAGCTCCCTTAGAACCACAGTTGCACTTTCTACCACCCCTTAGGATTCCAGCAAAGTATGCCATCTACAGACTTGCTGTCCTTTGGATTCCTTCATCTCAGTCCAATGATTGAGCTCGTCTTCTCCTGAGCTGTTGAGCCCCAAGGAGATCCAGCCGATCATCTCTTTCCGCTTCATGCTGCGCTTGTTGTAGACAGACAGGATGAGCGTCACGTCCGACAGCTGGAACAGGGCTACCTGGAACACGAAGGTCTCCTTGTACACAGGGTTCGGCTGCCCTCGGCGGATGGAAGTTTTGCACTTGGACATCTCCTGCCCCATCGAGTTCAGCAGTGTCAGCTTCACATATGTGTCTGCAAAAGAAGTCACATTGTGGAGCGTCAGATACCATGGAATGGAAGATTTGGGGGATGAGGTGTTTACAAAGCTCAAGGATATGGTGTATACCAGGATGGCTGAACACAGCTTTAGAGATGGAGAGATGACAAGTAAATGAAATACTGCAAACACACCAATAAATGAACTAGCTCCAGTACTATGGAGTTAAGTTAAAGGTATACCTCATAATCCTCTTCCCACTGAACCCCCCCCTTATTTACTCTAAAAAAAAACTTACATTGCATTAACATTTAGCAAGCTCCAGCTAGCCACAACACTGTAAAGCATACCACTGAAATTTCAAAGAATATGGATAAATGAAATGCAATTAATAAAGGCAATTAATGAAGAGGAAAATAAATTATGTCAATATGAAGTGATGATATCAAAACAGCCAGGAAAAAATGCTTAAGAATAATCTCTGCATGGATGTGGTTCTCGTTTTGGGCTTTTCAGTTTTATTTATTTTGAAAACCAAAATGTAGCAAAGTGCATTCAAAGATGTCAGTTTACACAATACAAAAAACCCTATTATTTCCTAGATCCATGAAGGAATACATTTAGTGCATGTTTAAAGAAAAGCAAGTTTTTGCATAATTTGAGATGATTGTTCTAAGAGTAGCTTGTATGGTGCTTTTAAGCATACACTTAAGAAGCTGATGCAAGTAATGTAGTTAGCACACATTATGTATTAGCATTTGGATATATCCCTTATTTTTAAATGTCTATTTTCATTGGATCAAAAGCACCAAACCATGCTCCCACAAAAGGATGCACATTTCATGAAGTTAACTAATTATAGAAAATATAAAATTGTATAAAACAATCTTGTATTTAATTTTTACTCCTGTCTTTTCATATCCATCAATTAAAGGTTAGAGTTCACGTTAAAAAAAACACATTGAGTATTTTCACTTTGCAGGTACACTGAAACTCCAACATCCATAATCAGAGATGAATGCAACTTTCGCATTAGAGAGTGCCACAAAAAATAAACATACATTTTCATAAATTGGTATGGTAGGCAGCTGTGGATATTTTACTGCTGGCAGGTTTCTTTTGCATGAAAAAGACAACATCCAATTAATTTCTACAGAAACTCACCTCGGATTATATAAACCTGTCCACCTATCAAGTGTTTTAGACAACAGAACAGTCCGTCTGACAACAGGGGGTGGAAAGCAGTAAAAGAAATAATGACCAGATGTCAATAGTTGGGTGAGAGGATCAAAGGTCAAAGTTTAAGAGGAAACACTATTCACTGGAGTGGAAGAACATGAAACCCTTAGCAGCACAGATCAGAAAAAGGACTGAACAAAAGGATTATTAGGTAAAATTAAATGAAATGAAAATTTTGTGCAGTTTTTGTGTAATGTTTAACAAGAAATTACATTGCTTACATAATGGGTCATCTTAGGACTAACAGACCCTGGATTCTAAGCCACACTTACCATAGCAAGGATCATGCAAATGATTAAGTTACAGCAGATTGGGTAAAAATCACTATATCCTTATCAAACCTTATGCTTTTTCATGCAAACTCCAGCATATTTAGAAAAACTGCACATTGAAGTATTTAAGCTTCATATATTAAAAGCAATAAAAAGAAAAATCATTGAACTGAAAACCAAGCTGGTTTTGCCCTTAGCTTTTCTAGTTAGTGATATTTGATTGTAGTGCTTCAGTTCTTTAGTGATGAACTTGGGCACAAGAATAACTCTGATGCAATCTCTAAAAAGAGCTGAGGGACACTTTTATCTGAAATTCAGCAATGGGTCTCTATTTAGGATGTAAAGATTTTGTTTATTAAAATCCACATATTTATGGATTTAATGTGTGTGTGCATGCATACACACACATGCATTTAATATGCAAAAAGCTCATACCCTGTTTCAACTAAACCTTAAAGAACACTGAGTAGTTTTTGCTCAGACAAAATATTAACTGTCACACAGAGAAACAAAAGACACATCCACTGTTACTGCTGGCAGGATTTGGCCTATTTGCATGTATCAATTGCTAAATGAGTTACTGTGTAACATAAATAAGGAGTAGAGGAGCATGTACTGGCCAGAAGTAGAAATTTAGTGTCCATCTTATATTTGCTGCACAAGCACTTCACAAAAAATTCCTAAATTCCCAAGCCCTAGACTACAGAAATATGGGAATGAGTAATTGCTTCCATTTCTATCACAGTTCCTCAATACACCAATGAAAACTGAGCTGCTCATATACTTTACAGCCCTTCTCAGGATTTTGGATCACTGACAGTCCAAACAACAAATGTGACCAGGACATTTCCTCCTCATCATCATCATCATCCCTAGAGGCCTTAGTTTTCATTTTTTGGAAATCATGGCACAGATTGAGGCTGGCAGATGTCCAGGATGTATTCAACAGGGAGTTAGGATACGGCAGTGGCAGGGACCTGGATCCAGGAGTTTAAAAGGTGCCACCAGTGCTGGAGGGAGGGGAGGGGAACAGCTCAAAACAGCCAAAGGAGAAATCTGGGGTCCACAACATTCTGTGCATGGTTTTACCAGACCCAGAAAGTTCCTTAGTTTCTAGTCTCCAGCTTTCTAGAAACAACAGAACTTCAAACCCACATTTGCCTAAACAGAACTGGACTATTGTTATTGCAAATATCAAATCTTCCCCCAGTCCTTCACAGGGACAAAAGGCAGCATGGAAGCTCTTCCCCTCAAAAAGGTTAGATAGAACATGGCTAGATAGAACACAGGGCTGTGTGCCATATTCTATGTTCCTTTCTTACAATCTGAAACAGATTTTTGACCCCAGTGACACAACTGTTAGCTATATAGCACATTCTGGGAATCAACATACTAGGGAATGAGCACCTCTGTTTTCAAAGCAAGTACTGAACCCCTCCTAACTTTCATTTTCTAAATATTGAATATTGAATAAATATTGAGATTCCAGAAAGATAAGCACCTGGTTTTGCTTTCAGGGAACACGTGGTCTCTTCTGTCCCTTTCATTTCTTCCCACATCCCAGTGTCCTTGGACCTCTTTGGCTTTCCCCATCATTATCTATCTATCCTGTCTCCAAATAGGTGCCTCTGGGGCAGCTACCCAAGTATGTAAAAGCATTAGAGATTCATCTATCACCTTCCTTCTCTGGCCATTTTAACAAAGTCTGGCTCTGTCAGTGTGGAAAGTATAGAGAAAGCAAAGCAGAGTAAGGTGAGCCAATTATGAATAGAATAGACATGGGTCAAGAAAATGAGAACAAGGAGAGTCAAGTCTGTATCAAGTCTGGCTTACTTCCAAACTCTGAAAATAAAGTGAGATGTGCAAACCACTCACAAAATGTTGGCAGCCTAATACATAATCTAGTAGCAGATAATCTGCTAGTGCCATACTAATCTGGGATTTAATAAACAGAAAGAGTAGCTAAAACCTGAGCCTCCAGACAAAATCAAAAGGAACAGATAGGTATTTCTCATTAACATTTATATAAATCAGACACACCATCTTAAAAAAAACAATAAAAAATATTTTTAAGAAGTTTCTTATTGAACATTCTCAAGCTATGTCAAAAAGCTAGACAGCAATAACTTTCTCTCCCTGTGACATTCCATCTGGCTCCACTTAAGAAGTATACAAAGTTCACAGATATTTCAGTCATGTATTTTTGAACAAATACTTGAAAACGTAATTCAAATCCTTTCTGATGGTGAACATTCTTCCTGTACAGTAAATATGCCAAAGGCCTCAAGTAGTTACTCCTTGTCTTTACTGACATTCCCAAATTACATATATTACCACATATATACAGGCACATCAGCAATTAAAGACTGCAGTATCAACCCCTCTAGGAACAGCAATAACTGTTCAGAATGTTTATATTAATATTAACTGGCATGTACTTTCTCTTTAAACACTGACTTTTTTATTCTTGGCCTGTGATGTGAGGCATTAGTAATTTAGCAATTAATCATTATGATAAAGGTAATTTATTAGTCAGTCATCATGAAAAATTAAAACAGGCTTGTCAACTTACAATTAATATTTTGAATTTTAGATTTTTGCTATTTCCCAACTGACTAGAAATATAAAACATGAAACAGATTAGTTGATGATTGCTCTATTTCATTTTGATTGGATAAGACTAAGTGGTAGGATTGAAGTCCTTGCTACCGAGGGCCCCGCCAGTACAGAAGCATTAGGATGAAAAAAGATTTTCACTCACTGGGTGGTCTGTTCGCTGCCAAGTTTTTGAAGTGGCTGCCTTTTATCACTTCTGCTGATAATCTTCCAGTTGTAGCATTATAAAGGAGGCCAATAAGGATTTCTGGAGCTGAGCCATGTACCAAAGACTGACAAGAGGAGGTACTTTCACTGCAGGACACTTCTGACATGCTTATTTGAGAGTCACAACCCTATAAAACAGATAAAAAGTTCTGCATGTTATGGAATGATGTTACTGGGAAGTCGATTTTACAATAATGCAGAGAAAATTCTGAAAGCAACTTAGTGACAATAACAAGTTCCATTCGCTCACCCAATAAGAAATGTACATTCTTAATATATACTTAATTTGCACATGTTAGAGGTAACAATAAAGTGGTCTGAAATTAAAACAATTCTTAAGCGCTTCCACTGCTTCATGATAAAGGAGAAACAATACCAGAAGAAGAACAGCCTTTATGGTCCTCATTTACTTCAATTTCTAAGGCAAGACCTGTGACATAATTTGTCAGCATCCTGGAAAACATTAAACTTGGATCTTTTACATTCCAAAAAATGGAAAACACCACTGGGACCTTGAAGATAATAAAACACAGAAAATTCTTATTCATCCTTTGTAAAGATTCTTCTGTAGACTGACCATTTATGAGCAGTAAAATAACAGAACACATGCAATTAGAAAAATTCGCTCTGTCCAGCATAAATTGGCTTACAAGGAATTTAATTGATCCAGGGACAGAGAACTGCAATGGTCTCTTTGTCTTGGGTGGGAAAGGAAGAATGCCATCCAAAGCTCAGGAAGCAAAGCTTTAATTTCCACCCTGAAAGCTTCCTGAAATTTAGATCTTTCAGGCATTCTCACTACATCACATCTTTGATGGGAATTTCTAATACTAATTTTTTATCATTTTAGCTCCTCATCATTTGCCTTAAAAAAAGGGAAAAAATACACTTTATGTTGCCATGCTAATCACACCATGGTTGCTCCTATTTTCATCTGCACTGGCACATAAGAATGGAACAACAGAAAACAAAAAACTGGATGGCAAGTAGCCAATGGAATAGCAAAGTACTTGGTAGCTGAGGAGAGACTTTTGAATTATCAGCACATCTCTTTATGATTCTCTCAGAAAAAAAATGTAAATTGGGTCCACAGATTTTTCAAATATGGCTTGACTCATTTGGGAAGCTGGCATCACTCTTTCAAGGAGCCATGATGATATTGTGAAGCTGATTCTTTCAGATTCCAAATGTCTCTATGATTTTCAGCAACAGCTGACACGGGCATAAGATCAGACCTAAAACCTAAATAGCACAAATCCCCATCAAGACAAATGTTAACCTTATAAGCAAGTAACTTCAGCTGACATATAAAGCCCACATGCATTACAGAATCTCAAATTATAGAAGATATGATACTACAATAATATCCCTCTTATTGACATTTTAACTAGTTCTTTTCAACAGAACATTTCCCAAAAGTCTAGCAGAAGTTTCAAGTAGCAATCCAGTTCCTCATTAATAAACATTCACTGTTGTTAGCAAATGCATTCTTACTACTGAAGAAGGACCTCAACAAGTTTCTCTGATTTGCCCCTCCCAAGCTGCAAATTCAGAATTTTAAATCTTTGGTTATTTCTCCAAAAGCTCTTTATTCAATGCCAAGAATAAATTTCAAACTGCTTGCAAATTGTTAATTGCTGAAAATTAATTACAAGTATACATTCATTCTCTGATTCTTGTCATTCATAGAACAGGAAACTTTTGATTCCTAACTTCAACAGAAGGAACAAAATGGAAAGTTTAAAAGAAAGATGACTTGATTCAGCAGTCACAGTATACACAGCACACTGGAAAGCCTCAGCCTGTCACAACTACAGATTATTACTTAAGCTTTCTGGCATTTTAAAATTGTAACCCATTATCCCTGTGGTGCTTATTCACCTTATTATTTTCTTGAGCCAGGAATTTTAGCACAGTCCACCTGACACTGTTCAAAGCTTAGGTCTCAAATTTGATTGAGATCATGCTGCAAGCCCACAAAGAAAAAGATGTAACACAAAGCAGGCAGCTGAGTAGCATTGTCCCCAAATCCTCAAAGGGCTTTGACATGCTGAGAGAAGGTGATGATAGTGTCTTTGCCTAACTGGGATTTATTTGCACAGTTTGCTGATGTCCTAAGAGGGACTTAGAAAACCAGTTCATGACAGAGTCAAACTCACTACAATGGGTATCAGAGTAAGGTTTAACCTTTAGAAATAGTGTATAGTAAATAAGTGACTACTGAGTGGAAATGACTCCTGAAGTATCAGGAAAGAGAAGACTAGTAGCTTCCGTGTAGTAAAACAGACAAGGAGGAAAACAAAACCCAAAAATTCACTGTGTGGTACTACAAAGTTATATAAGCATGGACTAGAAATATCATTCTTTTACAGCAGAGAAGGACAAGACTTTCTCAAGGCCAGTTCAGCTCAAGAGCTGAAAGGTGGGTTGAGAAAACCAAGGTGATGCTTCAGAATTCTAAGTGGATGGAAATGCAACTAAATGACCGTTCCTTAGAAGTGTTGCGCAGAAAGAACTGGTAGATGTAAGCTAGATGAAAATCTGGAGAGAGCATCTAACTTAAATATTCTGCTACAATATTTTCTAGACCAAAATACTTTTGCAGGTTTGAGAAAACAAATCCTTATTTAACCCTTGTTTAACCCTTCCTATGAAACTATGGGGACATACACAAGACATTAAAATAAAGCTATCAAATTCACTGAAGGAAAAATCTAAAGAGTATGCTGTTTTCCCTTTCACTCTAAAAGAACCTCAACTTCAATTAATTTTGCTTCATGCTGACCCAAATGGACTACAAAAATACTCTGCTTTTTAGTTATGAAATGGAAAATCCTAATATAAGAGAAAGTGAAACTTTAAGAAGGAAAGTGAAGCAGATTAGAAGACATAATGATATTACTGGGTAGAAAAAGATTAAACAACATAAACCAAAGTATACTTTCATTGGCTATAACAAGGAAGAAAACAGAGGATTTAGGAACAAGTATGTGATAAACCTGAGGAAAAGGGGAGAGTAAGGTTGCATTTTGTCAGTTTTCTTCTAAAAATAAACAAAAATTTTATGAGGAAGAGAAGAAACCAAAATCAGGGATTGTAAGAGACAGCTGAGATTAACTGGGCTCAGACCAACAACTGCAAAAAGACTTTCCATTGCAGGACAAAGTTAAAAGCAGAGATACTGAGCATTATTAGATGTCTCCTCAAAAGTATTTTCTCCAGCACAGAGTTTATTGTTCATATTGTGGAAATCCATTGCTTTAAGGAACAAATTCCATGACAATAACATCTGTGGGTAAGTAACCTGACTGTGCTAAGTCATGTGCTGCACTAGAACTGGAAATAACAGCTTTAATAAAGTTTCTGTTTAGAGGGTTTTTTTTCTGTTTACACAAGTCAGAATTCCAGAAGAGCACTAACGAATTGATCAAGAAAAAAGCCAGACAAGAAGTTATAAAATATAACCTTAAAAATCAAGTGCCAAGCTGTCAAATATTAACACTGAAAAGTGCTCATTGGTACAACATGAATATAGATGGAGTTCCAATGTACAGTATCATGGTGCAGCCAGATGCTTTTCATCTCCACTGCATTTAATCTGTAAAGCTATCCTTAGCCCACTTTGATATCTCCCTGTGGGAAACTTAAGATTCAGACCAAAAGTTACTATTTGTTTGAAATCATGTCTATGCAAGTTTATTTTCATAAACCTTCCATCTCATCCTCTATAAACACTGTGTGCAATTTAACAAACAAGGAAAGGAACTAAGGTTCCCCAAGAGCAAAGGCTTTTCAAGGTCAGTGAAGCATCAGAAGAGCCTAGTGAGAGCTGTCACAAAACCCTGTATGTGGATTTTTAAGAAGTTAGATGAACAGTCAAAGTGTTACTGATCTGTCCACAGTGCAAGAAACCATCTTTTGAGGCTGTCTCCAGTATATCAGTACTAAATCCTGACTCTTTTTTGTCCTGAATGCATTATTAGCCATAAATACATGATTAACAGTAAGCACTGCAAAAAAATGGTGAAGTCTACACCAAATATTTGGTTAATATATCTGTCTTACTGCAGTAAATAAAAAATGTTCAGCTTTTGAGTTGTCTAACACAAAGTTGTGTGCAAAGGACCTAAACCTTTCCCATATACACCACAGGATAGTAGTTTGTAATAAAGTTAGTCTGATTTTATTTAATCAACACTTACAAGAATTGCTGCTTTCCACTGGATTGTAAAAGTGGTATGTGTAATATTCTACAAAAACTTAATGACTAATTCCCCAAACTATTGTCCTTGATTACTTCTTTATATATATTATCTTGGGAAAAGACATTACTTCTTAATAAATATATAATACAAAGATTCCCATTAAGCAGGATTTGTATTTTGTATGTTCCCACTGTACAAAGGTTGGCAGTCAAAAAAAGAACACTCTTTTTTCCCCTCATACCAATGGACATGAACACACAATGCATGACGGCAGACTTCAATCCCTGAGAAGCATTTACAATAGCATTTTTCTCTCCCCTCTTACAACATAGAAAATAATCTATTTGCATCCATGGTAATGTATGTAAAATGTATTTATTTGTCTTCCTTCCCCACAATTCCATGGAAACACTGTATTTGTTACTTACATATTCATCTCCTACTGTTATTTTTCTATACCCTGAAGTTCCGCTTATAAATTCTGCTCTTAAGCCAACCGGAGTTAATGACAGGGAATAGTGTGGCCATGCTCTGAAGACAGCTAAAAGTTCATTTTCCTCAATGCACAGGTAAAAATCACATCTCTGTAGGCTTACCAAACAAGAGCATCTGATTCTCTTGGCTTTTGAAAATATACACAGAAAAGATGAAACCTTTCTGACAATCCTTCAGCAACAAAAATCTGATTCACAGCATGTTACTTGTCAAAATGTCTCTCTCCAATTTTAAATGTTAATGTTATACCACTGATCTCTTAAAGAACTTTTTTGCACATTACTTTTTCTACTCCCAGCTCAATACAACTGAGAGGTTAGGGAAGGAAATGTGAATCCTAGCAGGCAAAGGAGGGCCCTTAGTTCAGGCTTCCAACAGTTTTTAGATGAAAGCATTCATCTCTCAGTCCCCACCCCAGGGTTGAACCCTGAAGCTCCTGCTCCGTTCTGAGCTTGTGGAGGTGAGGAGAGCACCCAAGCCCTACAGGGGCTCCAGACTAGCTCTCAAGAGGAGAAAAACCAAAATTAGGAGCCTCACATCCTTCATTAGTGACTTAAGCACAAGATACTTCATAAAAATGTGTTTCAAAGCTAAAATGCTGTTGAAAAAAAATCCAGATTGTTCTTGGGAAAGTTAACTTAAACCACCTGAAGAACTCAGCCCTGAAAACAGAATGATGTAAAATAATTAGGAATATCAAAGTTTAAAGCCAGCTGACTTGTACTGCAAAGTTAGGAAAAGATGCAGTTATCAATATTTTGCTTTAAATTTATAATCTGAACTTGCAAACATTGAAATATATAGTTTTAAGCATCTCACAAAGACTCAAGTTCAGGAAAGTATCATTATCTATGACAGGTAATTATTTGGGTTTTTGCTTAATAGCTTCCTTGAAGCATGTTCCAATTAAGTATAATGTGCATTTTTATTCATATACTTAACACTTTACAGCATTACTAAGTCAACTTAAATCACAAACATGAAACTAAATAGTCTAATAATCCTTCCATTATGCAACTTGATCTTAGGAAAAAAAACCACATTTATTTTGGGTAAAATGGCATGATTTAAATACTACCAGGACTTCCTAGCCAAAGATTCCAATTTTAGCAAATAAATCCACTCAACATCAATGGTATTCATATCAAATATGGATTGTTTTGATTATTAAATAATATTAATGTAGTTGAAAATCAGATTATCTTAAGTGATAATATTCCCATTTCTTGTCAAAAGCTTCTGCTCTACCCTATTTTTTACTCTCAAGAGAGAAAAACTTATAGATGCAGAATTCTAAAAAACACATTGTTTTCACACAGACGGAACATTGAAAAACTGAGACCAAATTAAAATTCTTTAAGTCACTACATTCAAAGGACTAAAACCTTAACAATTCTATACATAGCTTTAATTTACCATACACTCTACAATTAACTTCCTTAGACACATTATGATAATACACAAATTTTCATTTCAAAATAATTTAAAATAATCAGTTAAAAAAAATTAAAATCTTTGTGAGATTTCTAATAAGAATACTGTATTGATAAAGAGTAGCTTGGGTTCACATTTAAGATACTGTAACTTAGCAGTAGTATTAAAATAACAAAATAAAATGAACATATTCTTAATAATGGCAAATCAACACTCAATTTTTCTGAAAAATCTTCAACAAGTTCACAGAGAGATTTCTGTGTTGTTTTTCCTGTTTCATGAGAACTTGCTATCAGTATTTTGTGCCTAATTTTTTTAAAATTACCAGCTCTACAGAACAAAACATTAATTTTCTACTGAAAGGGAAACATTTTACATTTTCTGTAACTTCTATTAGTCTGTACGGAAATTGCACCCTTGGCAGATGACAAAAGATGACCTGGTTGTTCCATAGACATAACGGGCTTGAAATTTGCAGAGCAAACCCAAGCAGCAGTTGGAGGAGGCACAACCTACAATGGAATTTACAGCATTTGCAAAACTACTGTTTTTACACTGCAGAAATCTAGCTGCTTTTTATGCAGCCATGGACCAGGGGAGAAAAAGAGGCAAGAGGCCTTTTATTATCAAATTTTGTTTTCTGTGATAAGACAAGTGCATAAAGAAACGTTCAAGCATTAAAAGCTGTTAGAGCTTTGTGTTAGCAATTTAGGTAAGAACATCTGACACAAAACGCAGAGATTTTACCTGCATTCCTGATGAAGCTATGCTAACAGCTCCCACCCAGATCTACTCACACATTCCCCTCCCTTTACACCCTGTCAAATACCTAAGAGCATGGAGATGTTACTGTGGGACAGCTTCCAAGACCACTGACTTCTTTAAATGACAGTGCTCTGTCCAGCTGGATTGAGTGCATGCTCATTGGGGAGATCAATGGCAAATAATTTCATTTTTCTCTTGATTACACCCTTTCAGTCTGGGAAAAGGGAACTATTCAGCAACCAAACAGTAAGCACAATTTATGAGCAGTCAATCTATGGATTAGCATTTGATTGCACAAACATACATGCAATTCTTTTTCACAATGAACAAACCCATATCATTAAGTGTACATTTAGAAAGTATTCGTCAGGTAAGCTCTTTGTGATTAACAATTGCTAGTGGTGCCCTTTTGATTTGCTCAGGTCACATTTAATCTCATGATCAGAGGACCACCAGGTGTTTCCAGTCAGAAGGGATCTGCTTCAGTTCTTAGAGCTGTCCTACACACAAAAAAGAAAGGGAAAAGATAAACTGGATTCTCCAGGGGCCAGCTGACAGCTGATTAAGCCCAACAGAAAGACAGGAGCTGTGAAAGATTCAGCTCAAGGTCAAATGATATAAAGGGCAAACCTGACAAAAGGCTGACACACTACAACTAAAGGATCCCTTGCTAAAGGCACCCTATGAACAGAAATGCTTTTCTGATACCAAATACAGGCTGTTTGAATACACAAAAGAAGTGATTACCTGAAGCTCCTCAAGTCTGAAATGAAGAATGCTAATGAAGAAGATTTATGTTATACTGCAAAGCCCACCAGAGTAATATGAAGAATCATCCAGTAAATAAATCAAAAACTAATTCAAAAGTTCCACAACCATGTATGTTATGAATTTGCAGACCAGGTGACTTCATCCAGTTGTGCAAAATCTCTGATTAGGATGTCCCTCAATGGAAATAAATCAAAGGAAAATGGTGCATATGCTTTTGCTGAAGCGTGCTCAAAACTGCAAATAGAACTAACTCTGTGTTTTGACCTTTCCTTGTTTTCATGAAAGACAGAAACAAATGTGAGAAGATATTTGCGTGTACGTATATATGCAAACAAAAAGAGTCAAAATTATAGGGAAACAAAATATTTGGGAAATTCAGCATCTCTAAGGGAAGCAGAAATTTCACTTGGATTGATAAGTTAAAGAATGTACCTCCACTGAAAAGTTGCTTGAGGAAGGTTTAAGCAGAAGCTCATAGTCTTCAAAAGTGGAAATTTTATATGAGGGACAACCTTGATAATCTTAACTTTTAACTTCTAAAAAGTCACTTCTGGGAAATTTACAGTATGATTATTTTCCTTACTGCTCTTGGAAATCACAGTCCAGGTTGGGAGACCAGACTTTCACTACAGAAAATGATAGAATCTCACACTTACGTCACTTTTTTAGCTTTGTATAAGGTTTCTCTATTTTATTTTTTTTTTAAGTGATCAAAAGGAGATATAGAATCCTACTTTTGCCACTGATCGACTGGCTTTTCTGACTAAGAGTATTGCTCAAGAGGATTATTTTGAGTTGATCTAGAACAGTCATTCACAGCCCATCATTTGCCTGGAGGCACTTGAGAGACGGAAAAGCATCACTGAACACTCAAAATAGTAATATTGTGTCTGAAACATAGCTTCCATTATCTGCAAATATCAAAGATTGTAGGGACCAAGTTGAATAAGTAACCTCTTTGAAGCAACTCATAACTGAAGGCAAAGCATGCCTGTTTTTGTATTGTTATTTTACTCTGTGTGACCAAGTCATGATTTTGACCACTAGATGAAATTATTTACATTGCTGACTTCAAAAAATCAGTATCCTACATTCAGGGTTATAGTAATAAATCTGGTTACCCATGCAGGAGCTTGCTTCCCACCTGTGTGGCAAGGGAGTTGAAAGTCAACTTTTTACCCCCAGCCACAACACTGAGAAGACAATGGCTGCTTGCAGATACTGCCATGAAATGTTACATGAGCAGCCAAATACAGGGAGAATGCTTTGTTTCCCAAGTACTGTCAAGTTCTCCTGCAGCCTCACAAACATTATCACCATCTTCCAATCCTCACTTCACTTTCATAACTTTCTTCAAAGAAATCAACAGGAGTCATCTTTCTAATCGTATCAAAGGATCAATTCTGATTTTCTGTATATTAATACCACTAACTCAGATGAATTAAGTTATTATTCCTGAGATAAAATGTGCTCAGGGTCTAAACGTAATTGCCCCTTACTTTGTCAGGCAATTTATACAAGCTAACCAAGAGCATTTATATATCACCACATAGGAAGTCTTCATTTTAGGTAGAATTCCAGTTACAATACTAAGAACAAAATATTTTGTCTTTTTGTTTCTTCCCTAGACAAGACTTACTAATTTTTCTTATTAGCAGCTTAAATATGGTACTTTAAGTTTTAACAAATCATCTAATTTATTTAATAAAGCTGTTTATATATAAGAATTTTAGCATTTTGCCTTCCAAATACAATCCTGGATAGATCATACCATAAGAACACAGTAGTAAAGTCACTAGTAGTAACTCTTCTACTTTGCACAAAACCTGACAGCTTGACTCCACAATGGACAAGAATTCCCAAAAAAGAAATGCCACTCTGAAAGCCTTTATTCCTGCAAAGTTTATGAGCAGATAAACATTACAAGGAATACTGAAGACACACCATACATAAAGGGCAACATGAAATAAAGGCCTTAAGCACAGCGCATAAACCCTGCACACTACATGATTAACCACTGTCCTCCGAGTGGAGAGAGTGCATGTGTGTGTGTGCAAGGGTGAGCATCTTTATACACTTCATGCATGAATGCCTTCACTAAAAAAAAAAAAAAATTAAAATAATTATCCAGACCTTCTGGATCTTTACTATAAAGATGTAAAAAATAACCATTTAAACACCTATGATTCCCCACACCGACAGTTCTTTGTTATGATGATCACAATGGGACTTCAAGATGTTAGAAATTGAGAATGCTACAGAAAAAAAGAAAAATAAATTGAATTCTTCCCAGTAAACACCTTGTAATTTGATGACACAATGGATGATTACTAGATTTGCTTAACAGCAAGAGGTATGTTTTGGTCACCAAAACAGTACTTCCCAAATCAATCACAAAATTAAAACTATGATTGTTGTTATTCTACACCAAAAAGCAACCTATGGGATGGTGAAGGGGATTAAACATGTTTCTTTGATCTTTTCCAAACAGATTTCACTCAATAAACTGCTTATATGTTTTTATAATCACATCATACTAGAGGCTGTTTTTCCCTGTCAGGAAAATTTCTCTGGGTGAGAACGAAGAGTAACTAAAAACAGGTCCACAGGGATTTCCTGAAGAGGAATAAACAGCTTTTCTAAACTCCAAGATGGGTGAAGAAAAATTTGTCTTCTGCTGTACTAAAGGGAAAATTTCTCAGAAAGCATCAACAAATATCTTCCTACACAAACAACACTCCGACAAAACCACAATGTACATCCCTGCTATTATACAATTGATGCAATGGACAATTTCTATTAAATCTGAAAGGACACAGTCTTAGATAACAGTGACAACTGCATGCTGCCCAACTGATATTAATTCACTGCTTCCTCCTCATTTAAACATATGCTGAACTTGGGAGAAAACGTGTGATAAACAAGGAGGCTGAGGAGGAATTCCCTGTTACGTGGGAGAACTGCAGCAACACAGGCTTGTTAAAGACAAATGGCAACGGGACTGGGATAATAGCTGCTAATGCAAGACATACACCATGTGGGAAGGAGGGAAAAGGGGTGAAATCTTGGGTGAAAATGATATTTTGTGAATATACTTGTAAATTTGAAGCCATGTATAGCTTTGAATATTTAAGGAACATGCAAGTATCATGCCCTCCCCACAATATGCACTTGTTCACATTTTAACAATAACCAGAGACTTGCAGGCCCCACTCATGCCAACATTTGAAAGGCACTGAACTTGCTGATCTACCTTTAGCCAGATTCCCTTGTGTACAGCTTTAAGGTATCACTGAAAAAATACTGAACTTCACAGGACACAAACTGTTCTTAAACAACCAGAAGGCATACGATCAGCTAATAAAATACACTAATATAATATCAGGCACAGACAGAAGGAAATAAAATACATTTCTGCAAAAGAGATTAGCATAGATATTTCAATGGATTAGAAGTTTCAGTGACAGAAGGTACATTTAATATATAAAAATCCATAAAATGAGAAGCAGTTGAAAAAATAAGACAACTGTCATGTGTCCAAAAAATGTCTTCATTAAAAAGCTGTCACATATAAACACTTCTCAGCAACAAAACCCTCTGCAACTGAACAAGGCAAATTTAATTCTGAATGTACAATGTGCCTCATCATGGATCTTATAATTACGAATATCCTTGAGCAACTGGATATCTCCAAATTCAAACAGCACTTACCTCTTCCTGTTAAGTAACTCCTGCCTGACATTTATGATTAGTTGTACACAAAGTCTGTTGGTTTATTCTAGAAAAAAGGCAGTTAAAAAGGAATACAATCAATGGGTATAAATATACCCAGAGGCAAACACCTGAGAAGGGTAGGAACTAATTAAGATCAAGGCCAATGCTGGCAGAAGAACAAAAGGTAATAACTTGGCCATGAAGAAATTCAGGATGCAATAAAAACAACCTGATGTTTTCAGATGAAAATTCATGATTTTGTGATCAAGATGACCTGACTGTTTTGAGTACTAGGGCTTGAGCCCAAGAGCCCCTCACTTCCAGTCACATATCCTAAGAAAACACTGAATTTTTAACACTCTTGCAAAACAAATAGATGCTGAATCCTGCAATAAATCTACTCACTGAAAAAATATTACATTGATGATAAGATAAAAATACCTATAAGCTCAGAAGTGAATGAATTCCCAAAAGTTTAAAAACTGATCTGCATAGCTCCAGTGGACCATGGATCCTCATTCAAGGTATCATGACTCTGAAGGATCCTCTCCAGCAACAGGTAGAGCTGTTTAAATCCTGTTACAACAAACAACTCTGGAAGATCCCTTCACTTTCTACCAATATTCCTTATTCTTGTTCCAACCCCCAATCCCCAAAAATGAGGAGCCAAAAACGCTGACACACCATGCCTTACCATAATAGAAAATAATTATCATCTTTCATGCCTAATGGAATTTGTTTTTATTCTGCCTGTCACAAAAATTCAAGAAAACAATACTGAAGAATAACCAGTATACATAGAGGATACACTAATTAATCATAAACTTGGCCCATTCACTGATCTTTTTCACTGACTTTAGTAAATTTTAAACACAAACCTGTTGAAAACACACAAATTTAGCAAGTATCTTGAGAATATTCAATATTTTGGGTCATGGGGTGCTTTTTTCCAAGCTGTAAAACTAGCAAACTTCTCACTAAGGAAATATGCTCTAGAGAGGTGAACCATTTCATCCTTAGATTAGACTGATTTGTGCTTCTCAAGGAACCATGAGAAACCTGCTCTATTGTCAGTTGATCCTCCACCAGATTGATGATTTAAACTCAGCTTTTATTAATAAATATATTTTCAATCATTAAATACAACAGCTTTTTATTTTGAGTCTTTGGTAATATTCATGTTCACCAGAAACACCATTTCGACCTATTCAAACGTTTTCTTTTCAAAATTCAGAACAAATTAATTGCTTTGCTTCACCTAAAAACATATTTTTCTTTCTTTCCCTTCTCCCCTTCTTTTTCATGTACTGATTGTTTAAAAAAATGTTCCACAAAATACATACAATGACCAAATACGGATGTCCTTGATAAACATCATTTTTTTCCCCCATAATATATCTGTAATGTAGCACACATGCAGCTCTTAAACAAGGAAAACTCAAGCACTCCTAGTCTAGGATGCCCAGATCACAAGACAGACATTCTCTTTCTGGACAAAAGCAGACTTAAGTCTCACAAAAACAAAAAAGATGATGGAGATCACTGCCGGTTTAGTGATCTTCTGTGTTTATTGATAATGATACCTATGTTTATCCTTAATTACTGTTGCTTTGCTTTATTAGAAATATTATTTGAAGGACAAATAATTTTGTTCGACACACAGGTAGTTGTTTGTTTAGAAAAAATCCTTTTCAGTTTCAACTACTTTTCACTTCAGACGGAACCAGAAATCAATCATCTCCAAGGTTCTAATGCAGAGTTATTAAAAATGGCTTTATACTATCTAAATTTCTTTTTCCTGTCTTTCTTTCTTTCTTTCAAGGAAAATACCTGTTTGCAACCAAGACTTAATTGTAACAGATGGAGGACACATGCTAGTATAGCTTCTTTTCTATTCCACTCTGGTGTGTTTTTCTCTTTAAATTGAAGTGCTGCAGGTGGTAAAGACAATACTATTACATACATATACATACACATATCTATATGCATGGATACATACATTCAACACTATATCCCTATTTATGGACTGGAAATTTCTAAGTAGTTAAAAGGAAAAATATGGCTAGCTTTTGCAGGCGGAAAGTGAATGTACTTACAGAAGCTCTAAGGAAATATTCATTGTGCTAAAGCAGTGCTATGACTGTTCAAAAAACCGAGTGGATGTGATGACTCTATAAATACACACACTATTCTTATTCAGGACACTGTATCTCACTGCATTCTTATTCTGCCTCATTTAATACTCACAGGCAGACTGTAAGAAGGTTCCAGTATCACTGGCATTGACATCTTCCCTTGAAGATTCAATTTTGTCAAGTAAAAAATCTTTTCTCCCACAATCCTCTCTTTTTTCATGCGCCGTACGCTGTAGAGTCGAAAGCGAACTGCATAATTCCCAATCATCTCAGACTCGACGTGATTAAATTTGAATGTCTCTGTGAAGACAGGGCACGGTCCCCGCTGGATGCTGGTTTTTGCTCTCTGCTTCTTTATAGGGAGGAGAACTAGGTGTACTTGCCACGAGCTTCCACCTGTCCTGCTGTACGTTGGAATGTCTGTGACAGCTGTCACTGTCACCAAAAGCTTCTGTTCCTGTGAGTCATAGTCAAAAGTCACATCCAGTGTGCCATATTTAGCTACTGGCTCAGGATCAAAAGGTTTAGGAAGCTGTGAAGATGATCCTCGAGCTGACATATCCTGAAGAAGAAGGGGGGGAAAGAGACAATTATTTATTTATTTATTGTATTCTATTATTAAATCGAGCATGGAAATACATGGTTTACTGCAGACAATATGAAGGCACTATGATCTTTCTGTTCATTTCATAAACAAGGTTATTAAGCACTGAAAACCCAAGGAGATGGCTGACTGGCAGTCAAGATGAAATCAAGGCTTTATCTGGGCATTACCATGAAAAGCCAGGAGCCAATCAGTCTGAACTCAGATTGAATTAAGCTGTAATGTTCTCTTCTTCTGACCGCCCCCACATGTTAAAAAGTATATACATTTGTTACAAGATAAAAACACCCTATTTCATATATTTTACACACCTATTTTAAAATTCACCTATTACATTGCTTGAAGAAAGCCAATGACTGAGAGCACAGTGAAGTGCCAGCAAAGAATAAAGGAATTACGAACCTACTTGCATACACAGCTCCTATGGCAGTCCACAAGAGCTATATGAATATGCCAAAAATTATCATAGAAACATAGAAACACAGAAGATTTTGGGTTGGAAGGGACCTTAAGAATCTTTTAGCTCCAACCCCTTCTGCTATGGCGAAGCATGTCACTATGGCGGCTTTATTAAAGTCATTTTACTGGAACTGTAGAAGATACATCTGTTTTGAACTCATTTTTTGAATTCTCTGTAAACCACATCAGTCCTAAAACTGTACTATAAACTTAAAATTCAAATTTTTAATAAAATACTGATCCCCTATAAAGTTACAACAGTCATTTTGCTAGGGATACTGAAACAGAAAATATTTACAAGCACAGGTTAACTTGTATTCATACAATAAATTACAGTAATTTCACACTGATAAGCCGCATCCATTTCACCGAAGAATCAAGCCGATCCCAGAAGTGGGGTTAATCACCAGGTGTGGCTTATTTATGGACAAATTCCGGAGAATTGCCAACCTGGAAGTGCAAGCCGGCCGGCGAGGGAGCTGCTGCGGAGCCACGTCCAGGTGGGCAGCAAGCCGGAGCCACTGACGAGCAGCCGGCATGCCGTCACCAGCTTTGTTTGCACAGCAAGGGGGCCGGCCGCCGCCGGCATTGTCCGTGCGGCAACACGGCGAGCTGCCGCTGCCGAGCAGGCGGGGAGCCGTGGCAGCCAGCACTGGGAGTGAGAGTGCGGGGGCCTGTGGCACGGGGAGGGTACCTGGGGCTGCGTTTAAAGGCTTTGCCGGTCTGTGAAAACTGTTTGCAAATTGAGCACCTGATAACAAAACCCTGCGCTTGCGCTCTGTTACTAACTCATTACTTTGTTGCACATGGATCCTCGCTTAAAAAAAAAAAAGAAAAAAAAAAAGTGTGGCTTATCACCCAGTGCGGCTTATTTATGGACAAATTCCGTGGTTTTCCCAGCCACCCAGAAGTGCTGCTTATAACCAGGTGCGGCTCATGAGTGTGAAATTACTGTATTCAAAGTGTGTAAAACAAAAGGTATTTCAAGTGCATTTTCATATTACAAAAAATAAGCTTGTTCACATAAAAAAATGGATGCCAAAACAAAGCCTTCTGGGCTAAGAAATGTTCTTATTTTAACCTGGCTGCCACATGGCTGTGGGAATGCATTCCTCTAAAGGCTTCACTCCTGAAGCTTTGAGTGGCTATAAAAAAAGCTGGCAGCATTCTCAGTTCTTACTGAATATGCTTACATTAATGGCTGGAGTGACACAAAATGGGAATCTCTGGCAGCTGGGCCTTCCAGACCTTGCACCTACACCCCAGGTACACAACATCAGCTTACCAACAGGGCTACTTAGACAGAAACATCAGGACTGAGCTCTAACACGCACTTCAAAACTTCAGGTAGCAGCAAAAGACAAATTTTTACCTAAAGAGCTGCTTCTGCACATAGCATCATTAATTAGACCTACCCATAGATGTCAGTGCAGTAACTGGTTGTTTAAGACATTTCAATGAAATACATGTCAGAAAAGATAGTTTCTTCTCAGAAAAAAAAATACATATATATAATTAGAATTTATAGCAGAAAAACAAGAATATTAAATGGCCCAAATCACTATACCATATAAACAATTGAAGAAAAAAAAAAAAAAAAACCTTAGCAAATATTTTTTTTCCTCATGAAACTTGTTTTACATTATGGGGTGTTTGAAAAAGCATTAACAGAACTTTTTTTGGGGTTGTCTGAAAAATCACGTGGAAGAATTTTGACTACAGTCCTTAGAGTGTGACGAAATTTTCTGACTGGCTTGAAATGTTTTAAAAAATAATTCACTCGTACCAGTAGCTGGTTTGAAAGTTAAGGTGCCACAAAGATACCTATAGCAATAAGAACAATCTGAAATCCTATTGTCATATTTGCTGACAAACTTTTCAATGAACTGAGCTGCAGTACTAGTGCCCGTGTAACCATGCATTGATCCTTAGATTTAAAAAGTGCTTCACCACACTCAAGTACTTTCATTTACCTCTGGGCTAAGAACCGCTGTGCTATCACTGGGAACATCCTCTTCATATCCTTTGTTATGAAAGCTTTCTATTTCGTGTCCTGTGCTTCCCTCACTTGGGCACTTATAGGAGCACCTTGGGCTGTTGCTACACTGTGAATATTCACATTTGCTGTCTCCCACTTCTGAAGGCGTGCAGGAAAGATGAGGAGAGCCACTGTCATCCTGGTATGGAGGTGGCTGCAGTTCATCCAGCGGAGGCGTTCTTCTCATCCTCTGAATGCAGTTCGCTGAGAAGAAGTGAAAATGCTTTACTTACTTTCTGATTATTCACTGTTCAAACAGCTCTGTGGAAAATGTAAATCTAAATGCCCAGACGAGCATAAAAAAATCTATGCATTTTTTTTTCAGCTTTAAATTTCAAATCAGATGAAAAATATTACTGAAAAAAAAAATTGTTAAAAAACGGAAATGAGTGATCTCCCAGATGACAGAAATGTAGATAAAAGCAAAGTTTCAAGTGTATAGTCAGAATGGATTGTGCAAACAACAGGTAAATAAATATAGTATGGATATGACATGACAAAAATTCTAGGCTTGAATTTCAGGGATGCTTACCTTGCAAAAACCTTGGGATATCTTAAGCCAGATTCTGTGCAGATGGAATGTAGGCCAATTATGGAAACAAAATGCACTCCCTAAAGCCATGAGATCAAGCTGATTACCTCCCATGCAGTTCCCCACCAGGGAGATACTAAACCAAACTATGAAGATAAGTCAGGTACTAAAAAAGACAACCTTACACAGAAGTGAACTCTGCTCACTAGAGAATTTAAAAAGTGAAGCAGTGTCTCAGATTCTTTATTACCCATTAAGGAAAACTAAGGGGTATGTATCCAGTGTCTGGAAGTTACACACTACCTCTAGTCACTAAAGACAGTGGCAAAAGGATCATGAGCAATCTTGTGCTTGGGATGAATACTTGATGCTGACCATCTTTGCTTTTCACACTAGATAGATAGATACAAATGTGGTTAAACATCTCAGAAATTAAACCTGATGCATGGCTACAGACACAGAAAGTTAATTCAAAAAAACTACACTTCAATTTTTTATCTCATATTTTACTATGCAGCATTACACAGTTGAATAGAATTGGGAAAAAGACAGCAAAGTGTGCAGCAGCTGAAATGAAAGGAATATCAAGGACAGATAAAGAACTGTCTCATATTTAGTTTACATTTTCTGTAGAGGTTTCAATGAAGATTTCAATGCCCCTGACATAAAGAATTACCTTATACATAAAAATTTCAAAGCAAAAATGTTTTTTGGTGTCAAACATACCATTTTGCTCACAGAAAAACCTATCAAACAAGCAAGTTAAAGAAAGTATTAACTGGGGAATGCAGGGCTCTTCTCTACTTCAACAGCTCCTAAAAGAACCATGGCAAACTAGTAATTAAAACACTCCTACAAGATGAAACCACTGTCAGGAGTCCTCTCATCCCTGATAAACCCATCAGAGCCAGCCTGCCATACAGTGTGATTCCAAAATACTGTTCCAGCAGTCCTGCAAAAGTTCATCTGCTATTAGTGAGCCAGTTCTACTAACTCCCGAAAATCCAGTCCCAAAGGGCTGGAAAACAATACAGACAGCAGGGAATCCTACACTTGAATTGCAGTCATCTGTCTAGCAGATAAACAGAAAATCTTAGCTATGAATATTAGACTACTTGTGCCCATGAAACTAGATAGACAAAATTTTAGAATCCAAACTGCTATTACAATAATAATAAAACAATAATGTATATAATTTGACTGTCTATACCATGAAAACTGGACTTCTTTTTCATAATGTATACAATTAAATATTCTAGAAAATTTAGAAAAACAGCATTTCTGCTCATTGTTGTCCAAAGACAAACAGCACAGTAAACACTCAGCAGCCCTGAGTTTCTGTTCACTTGTCACCACGTCTGCTAAGAATTTTTAAGACCCAGCTTTTCCATAGTTTAATGAAATGAAAGTGGGTCCAGGTAACTACCAATACCATTATTGTCTTACATGAGTAAATAAATGACTGTGTGACTCTTTTTTCACTTTGATGAACTCTGTTATATGTCCCTATGGGAAAACTGTACAGGCTGTGTGACAGAGAAGATGCTTTTAAAGTGAGTGTGGAAGAAGTGAAGACAAAATTAGTATTAACCAGCTATGATGCAAAAACCTCAGAAAAAGCTAAAACATCGGGGCAGGTTTTAACTACATGTTTTTCAAATTGGAGTTTAACAAACCGAAATAGCCTGTAAATTCTTAAAACTAATATCTGGGATTAAATATCTGAGTTTTCATATTAATTCTCAAGGTGAAAAATGTATCATTTTAATTTTCCCCTTCCCACAGTAAATGATGCAACAAACTGAATTTTATTTTGTTACAGTTCTTTGAAAATCATGAAGATTTGAATTCCACCGAGACATTCTAAAGACTGATGATATCAAAGCCAAATGATATCACAGACAGTAGTGAATAAAGCAGTACTAAATATCTGATCCTGGGAATTTTCCTTAAAAATTGCTCAGAAGTAGTGACTAACTTTGACAATCTGTCTAATAAAATTTTGCAAATGTATCAAAGTTTAAAATACAAAACCACTGCTAGTGCTTGCTGGCTTATCACTAACTGTATTGGAAAAAAACATTTGAAGCTGAAAAGAAGCATGATCTGAAGTGTGAGCATATTTACTCATGAAACCCCTGTGTGTTATATACCTCGTACCTTTTATTTAAAGTGTAAACTTCAGACACAGCTATGTATACCTCTGTGCTGTGACAAAGCCAAAGAATACCTCACAAAGACCACTGAATGTGGCTAATAATGACTGCTAAAGAGTTACAAGCAAATGGTTACACTAAATCTAAAATTTAATCATTGCAATGCTTCTACGCAAGTTTCAAATCACATAGAAAATACTTTCTGTAAATTCATTTGTAAATGAAAATGATCATATTAAATAACCACATCACCTTGGACTGGATGGACAGGGTAAAAAACAAGCCAACATATATCCCAAAAGTGGAAGTAAGATATAATCATGGAGAAATCAAATCAGGCTTAGTCTCAGGTTCCTACCAGCCAGAAAATGGCATAACAGAGAAATGACAAATAGAAAGACCTCACATTCAGTTCTCCACCCAAAGTATGAGAAAATACTTGGCATTCTCATGATATGACTGAAATGAAATTTGTTTAGGCATGAATATTTGGTAAATTCTAAATTGAGAATACAGTGTATTGGTGTCAACTGGAAGATTTTATTAAATACTTTTTAAAGGGTTAACTGCTTTAATAAAAGTTTTAATCCTCCCTTAGTCAGTTGGGAAAACAATCACTCAGTGGGGATAGTAAGGACCTTGCTTAATAGCTGAAGAAACCAGAACCATAAATGAAACACCTGACAAACTTGAGCAGGTCAGCATTTTGCTGGTACACTCAGAAATTACAGCACATAAACTGTTTAGCACATTTAAACCAGAAGTAAATAAGTCTCTTCTTTTTAGTACTGTTTATTAAGTATTCAAGGTTCATCTGTTTTCAGAAACCCCTGCAGGACAGATTGCAAGTCAAAGGGAGGTGACACATACCCTGCCATCAACCTCAAGGGACTCCCAAGTTAAATCTGACACAACAACCCAGGCCAAGCTGAGCACTCCTGGAACATAGAATTCATAACTATGAGAAAAATCCAGAAAATTTTCTGTCATTTTGCTGGGGGGAATCAAAGTTTAAAGATGCAGAAGTTTATAATAAGAAATGCTTTAGGTTTTCAGTTACCATTTGAAATTGCTTCTTCCAATGCTGTTCTTTTCTCCTCTTTGTTCTGGTCTCTCATGGGCCATGATAGGCTGCACATTTCACCACACAGCTGCTGATGTCCTTTTTCCCATGTTTACAGCATTTAGACTTTCCTGTCCTAATTATTTTTCCCAGAGGTTCACAGCAGCAGCACCAAGTCAGCCTCCCTTAGCCCATATTTCCTGGGCAATTCCAAGAACACGTATCTCTTAACAAGGACAAAGAAACTAACCTAGTGCATTTAATTCCCCTGTCTCATAAGCCATCATTAACTACACTGCTGCAGCTTTGAGTTTCTCATGTACACTACTTCTTTAAAAATTCATATTGTTGTGGGAGGCAATGGTACCACAACACCCCATTGGAATCTGACATCCAGTTCCTTTAAAATAAATAATTGCTTCATAAATCAGTAATTTTTGCAAGTCATCTTTTGTGATTGTCAGAATATCTTCATACTCAAATGCTACCTCTCCTTTCTCTAATATATCTCTGTTCAGACTCTGCTACATAATTACTTATTTTTTAATCAAACGTAAATTTCAAGTTTTCAAGCCTTCAAGGGGTTCTATGTAAATGTTAAGACAATTTAAATAAAACATAAAATGAAATATATGTTTAAAAATTAAAGAAACCTTTCTTATTCTGAATGATTAAATACCCGTAGAGATTTCTGATAGGCAGCACAGACAGTCCAAATGGAATTTTCATGTTTGAACTTTTCTACCATCCAAAAATATTATGTTGACTGAATTACCCCACATTGCAGGGAGTATACAATATAAACATTAAATATTGAATGAAACCTCAGGCCTCTCCTTCCTTTAAAATGAAAAGCTTACATGCATTTTTGTGAGGACAAAACCCAAATTATTTCACAGTACAACAAATTATCTTGGCATTATTCTATTTCTTTCTCAAAAGAATTATGGCATGAGTCACACTTAATAAAAAAGGGGAACACAGGAGTGGTATGGGATCATTACGGACAACTGAAAAAAAATTCTTTCTTTTTGCATTTGCCACATTTTAGACTTCTATTCACAGTTGAATTATCATCTACATTAGGCAATTCACCACCAAAAAGAAAAAGTATAATATCTATTTGACTGTTTTGTTGTTTTTTCCCAATAACAGGTAACTCTGTTTCCTAATATATAGAAAATTCCATCACTATGATCTTAATTGCAGATCTGTAGAAACCAAAACAGCATTGCAATTATTTACACCTGAAGTCACATGATGTTCTTAGCACTGCATTTCCCTCACTCTCTCAAGCTAATGCTAATGATCATTCATATAATAAAAATATTCTCTTTTGCTTTTTAAAGAAAAGTAATTCAAAATGATAGAACTATCTTTCTGTCCAGTCCTTAAAACTTTAATTTTCTTCCACAGGAAAGGTCTTATACCAACTGAAATAGCTGAAACACACACAGTATTTTTTTTTTTTTTTTTACTGTGTCTGTTAACATCTTGAGCCTGCAGAACTACAGCTCGGTTTTGTTTCCCTAAAAAAATAAATCTATTCTTTGCTCCTTGCTCTCTGTACTTACTAGAGCACTTCTTATTTGTAAGAATTTATGTTCTGTTTTACAGAGCAATACAGAAAAATCCAGCACTAGTGAAAAAAATCTTACAAAATTAGCCCCATTTATAACATTTTGACTACAAATATATTATTAAAAACATTGCCACAAACTAGCTGTCAAAGGCATTCTTTTGTTTCCTTCCCAAATATTTTTGTTGCCTTTCAATGAAAATTATACATTGCCATCTATTGAATTAATTTGTTTTTAATTTAAGTATCATTCTCTGGTTTGTTTTACAGCACTGATAAAAACTGGAATTGGAAGGAGTTCTGTTACCTAGTTCTGTATTTATACTTTTCAGTTCTCCAGAATATATCTAAATAATGCTTAAATCTAATGGTTCAATATTTTTAATCTTTTATTGATGTGAATATCAATATACCAAACTCCAGAATACTTTTTTTTTGCTTTTAAAACCTCTTATTTTCTGAGACCCTATCCAGCTCTAAAGCTTTTCAAAAGCTGTGATCTTTAACAAGTGAAATTGTTTGCTTTCCCTTCCATAATTATATTTCTTTAGGCAAAGCATCCGTACTAAGTATGCTACTAAGTATGCCCATTTAGGTAGAAAAATATAT
This sequence comes from Sialia sialis, assembly GCA_009812075.1. Classification (NCBI taxonomy): domain Eukaryota; kingdom Metazoa; phylum Chordata; class Aves; order Passeriformes; family Turdidae; genus Sialia; species Sialia sialis. The sequence goes on from VRYO01002297.1 coordinate 10,928,216, forward strand.
TTTCTGTTCCATTTAGATGATGGTTACACTTTTACTATTTTTATAAGCAGACAAATTTCCTTTACACTACTTTTCAGATTACTATGTTGGCTAACTCAATAAATGAACACTTCTGCTCATTGTTTGTTTTTTCCAAGTTATCGAAACTGTTAGAAAAATATCACTTCCAAAAAGGTAATAAGTTAAATGAATTCACAGAATCTTCCTTTTATTTATCCTTCCTTCTTTTAAAATATGCTGGAAGTCCTGCTTGCTGAGTGTGATTGACAACCAGCTTTGAAATCTTAGGAATATCTTTGTGACAAGGAAATGCCTTTCATCATCTCTGCGAAAATTCTCCCAAATTCATCGCTCTCACCTGCATTTATGGATGCATAAGGGAAATTCAGAGTTTAACAGCTAAAAGCTTTGAAAACTCCCCCCACTATAAAGCAGCCCAGGCCCCTGAGAACCCCAATTTCTCACCAGTGTGTGCACAGCAGCATCTCTCTCATACCTCTGAACAGTTGCAGCAGGATGTGGGCTTAGGAAATATTTTCCTGTCATTGCTATACTTCTTTCAAGTACAGTTATCACTTTAAATTAAAGCTCAAATTCCAGTCCAGTTTAATTCTACTACAGCTGTGGTGTTAAGCACAGGAGTTGAGCAGCAATGAAGTGCTGAAAAGGTGAAAAAGATCCCACAGAGGTCTAAAATTAATTCCCAGTGAAGCATTGAAACACACAGCTAATATTTCTGCTCTGATTTTGCTCAGTCTCAAATGAGGAAACAAAGCAGTATTAGAAAGCAAGATTAATATGCTGTGTGGATAATTTTCTTGAGCATTTTAATGCTTTTATAGCTCATTTCAGGCACATTTGGGTTTATATTTGACAAAAATTTTTAAAAATACAAAAGTTTTCTAAGCAATACAAGACCTTTCAAGATGTTAATAAATTTACTGATACAAGCAAGGTCTATTCAGCAGTATATACACTACTTACAGTACTTACCTATCAGAATTCCATCATTCTATTTTCCATACTTTTATTTTAAGTAAAATAAAATTACTCTCTTATTGAGAACTCCTCCTGCAACTTCAATGCAGTAACTTCATGGTTTCTTAAAAATAGCTTTACCCTGGTAGCTGCATTTTGCAATTAAAAACAAACAAAAAAAAGACAAAGTTCCCCACCATTTAAGCTTTTTATTTATTAACCCTAACAGGTGAAAATGAACCATAAAAGATATTCTCCATCCAGAATTGCTTACAGAATTGGAATACAAAGCTTGATTCCTTTGCCTCGTTTTCACAGCAATTTGACTGCAAAGGATGCTCTGTTGAAGTGAGTCACTAACAAAGCAGCACTGTAAGGATTATGCCTGAACCATTTCAGTAGGGCATGAGTTAAATTTTCTGTCCATCCACTTCAGCTGTATGATCACAATTTGGCTATCTCGCAGCTGTTAATATAAATATAAGTAAAATATATATTACGGTGGATAATGGTAGTATTATAATAGTAGGAGTTAACATATTTGGCATTTTAGGGATGGAGAACTGAAATATGGGGTGAAAACAAGATAATACAGATTGCTGTGAATCTAGCTCAAAACTGCTCCTCATTTCAGAAAGCTTTCAGAGAACTGTGGAACAGAAAAACAGAAACCAAGTATTTTACAACTAGTACTCTAGTCATTTCTTCTGTTGGATTTTGAAGGTTTGGTTTTGTTTGTTTGTTTTTTAGTTTTTATTTATTTATACTTCAGGCTTTTAAATTAGTATTAATCTAAAATTCATTTAAAATTAATACCATCACCAGCATGAAATACTCATATACATATATATATATATCCTCACAGAATTTTCCAATATTACCAGCTTTGCAGTGGAAGAGAAGGAATGGAAAATGAAGAATAAATCATGTAGATGGGAAAAAAAAGTACAGAGAATAAGAAAATATAGGCAAAAGGAGAAAGTAGTGCAATGATTTAGAAACAAAAGTGGTTTGTTGTCAAATGAACAAAGAAAAGAAATAAAGGGAGAGAAGTTTAGTAGTTTGTATAGAAGATGAGAAAAAGAGCAGAGAAATAAAGAACAGAAGATGCAAGCAGGAATGAAAAATCACAAACAGGTAAAATAAAGCAAAAGTGACAAAGGAAGAAAGGTAGAGGAATGGGAAAAGAAAACAACATATGACATGCAAAAAAGCAATGTCAACAGAGCAAAGAGATAAAAGAGAAATCAGTGATGTCTGATGGGTGGGAATTTCCATATTTGTAGGTGAAAATCTGCACAACCTAGAGAACACAGCTAGTTACATTCCAAGAGAGGAAAGACACCCATAATAAGCATTTTTTTTTGCATTTATAATTCAGATTTATTGTTATTTTTCCTTTAGGTGGGAAGACAGTGGTAATTATTTATTTAGATCCTACAATTCCAAAGGACCTTGATTTCTTCGACCTAATCAGGCACTTTCTCTCCTTCTCTCCTTGACACACTGGCTCAGTGACTTGCTCTAGTGAAATGGACTGCCTATCCTGCAGGATATTAAAGTATTTCTGGAAAAATCATTCTAGAAAAATTAGAGATTTTTGCTTTGTTTTGAAACAGCTCTCATAACTTTACCAAATTAAAAATACAGCTAGAATCCAGAAAAAAGATCTACTAGGGTCTCAGTCTGCAGGAGCAGCTAACAAGTCAACAATAGAAGAAAATTGTCTATGAGTGGTCAAGAATTGCTCTAAAACCTTTTAGATATTAGTGTCTGTAGATAGTATGCTTAGGAATGGTTCTGGTATCATTTAGAGAGTCAACTCTCCAGAAAAAAAAGGCAAATTAGATTCTGTGAAATCACAGGAAATGGATACGCTTCGAAACCAAGGTATCTTTTCTTCACACACCCAGTAAGAGGGTGAAGAATTCACAGAAAAGGCACAGATTAAGCAGCAGGGAGCATGTCAGTCTGTTCTGCTCACTCCAGTAAGGCCTCAAACAAGTTTCTCCAGGCATAAAGAAACACAATTATTCAAAACTAAATTTCTTGCAGTTCTTTGCAGTGCTTCTGAGACCTCCCACTGTCACAGATGAGCTGCTTTACTAGGCTTACATATAATATATGATGTAGGTGTTGCTATGTTTCCATAGTTGTCATACAATTCACAAAATAGGTAATTTTCTGCATTTTGACAAGACAAAATGAATATGAGTCTGGCTGGTGAATATATTTTCAATCTGCCACATCACCATCCATCAGAGCTAAGCAAGAGCTTATGAGGATGAGAAAACAGTGGCCAAACTGCATAAGGGCTGCTAAGACCTGGAGCATGATGTTTTAGCAAACAGGAGAGGAACTGCTCTTCCATGCCATCCACCCAAACAAACAACAGCACTGAACAATTGAGCAACAGTCATTTTTCAACACACTGTACTCCCCAAAACATTGTCTGGAAAATTGTGTTGTCCTGGTCTTATACTCACAAAAATAAGCCTACTAGCCATTAGCACAGAGTGAAAATAGGTCTATCCATCAAACTTTCTTTTCTCATAGACCTTTTCTTATACTAGAAAAAATTTATATATCTAATTCGAAATTACTGTTTGATACTGCTTACCAAATAAGAGACTTAAAGGTGGTGCACAGCAGTTAATTAGTAATCAAAGTCTGACAGCTACAGCTGCAAAATGTTTGTATGATAATTTCAAAATTGAAAATTATTTATTTCACTCTACATGAAATTAGTGTACGCTCATTACAAAGTCAGTGATTATCCTGAAAAGTACTACAGGAACATTTCAGTAGCTGTGCTATGGCAGCACAAAGTATACAGCACATGACTCCAGGCCAATTACCATCACACCCTTCCTCGTAATTTGGTGTCAGTGAAGTTTTCAAGATCTTAGCCTTACAGTTGAAAACATAATCAGCAGGATGATGTTTAACATGGGTCACAGAACGTTGCTGCATCCTGCATTAAATACATAGGACCTACCAGGGTAGCGCTGTCATTGTCAGAAATAAACAGACAAACAAAACCACCAACCAGCCAAAAAAAAACCAACACCACAACACCCCCAAAACCCCACTACCAACACTAAAAAACAAACCCAATTCCAAAGAAACAAATAACACAATGAGCAAAAGAGATCTGGAATACTTTGCTAACTGGGGCCATTACACCGTAGTATTGCTGAAAATTTTATTTCAACAAAAGAAAAATGTCAAGACACATACTTTCAGGTTCAAAGCATCCTAAAATAGTTTACACCCACATATATGTAAACACACACATATACCTATAAACACCACCCCCCCATGGCCACATACCAGTAACAGGAACCATTTAAGGTTTATTAAATATTAAATATAATTTAGGCTACAGTGGGGAAGTAATGTGCATTACAAAACACTGATTTAGACAGCAAATATTGACCTTTAAATTTTAACAAGTGAAAAGAGCCTTAATTTGCTTGTTATTCAAACTTTAGCAGTAAGTATGATAGCTTACATAGCAAAAAGGAAAAAAAAAAAAAAACCAAACCACAATCCCACAACATTTGCCATCATTTTGCATTAACATTTTGACCAGTCAACGATTCAGCAGTGATGAAATGTGCAGTTTGATTCAAAGTAAGACAAGGCTATTTAAATAACTCAAAATAAGAAATGGTTATTGAAACATTAGAATTTTGATAAGCGATCACAGCTGCACTAGAATTAGTTTCTATAGCAACAGAGGAAATAATGTGGAGAATTGCAGTGCAATACAAGATGGATTCCTTACAAACACTGATGTTCAAATAGAAAACTTCAAAATTATTCACCGTATTAAAATATTTTTATTAAAATGGTTATTCAAATATCCTATATCTCATACTTCATATATTGCACGATTTTTCTTCTCTGGTATTCAATTCTAGTCCACTCATTCAAGTTTTTCCACTTTTCCCCATTGCTTACCTTCTTATTTTAAAATTAATTAAAATTACTTATTCTGAAAAATATGGGATCCTTAACCTCAAATTAAACTTCATTTTCAATAACTTGTTTGTTATCCCTACACAGAAGCACACATTTACTTTTCCAGCAGTGCCCATGTGAGACAGGAGAGAATGCTTTGCACATACTATTCATAAGAAGATGCATCACAGCCACGAGAATTACCATCACTATGGAACTTCAGAAACTTACAGTCATATGAGACTTGCAGGAGCTTTTATCAGTGTGCACTCTCATGTCCTAAGCATGATTAAGAAACCATTGCAGACCTATTAGTATTCATGGACTGAATACCCATAAGATGATAAGATAAAGCCTTTCATCTGAGCACATCTTTCAGATTTCAAGTGTTGCTCATTTCTAACACCAAGAATTATTGTTTCATTGCATCATCCCTGATTCCAGCTATTTTTGGCAACTAATTAAAAGCATATGCCTGAACCTTTTACATATTTTGCCCTTATAATGAGACCTATTACTCTGGCTTATTTCATCCCTTTGAGTTCCAAAGTATCTTTCGAGTTACCATGGATACAAGTGATATGCTTTCTCCCACAAACGCTTTGTGTGCCTTATCGAACACCAGAAAACTGACACAGTAGGAATCTAAGCCATCTATACAGGATGAATATCTAACCCCTTCAAGTGTTTGTCTTCCTCTCTCTCCCCCCATTCCCACCCCTCCTCCCCCCTCAAGAAAAATTCAAGTATGCCATATACTACCATTTGTAAACATGCAGGTTCATTTCTGTCTGAAATCCAGGAATTTTGCTCAAGGAAAATGTAAGGATAAAAATGTACAGACATAAATTAATTTAATCTGACCAACACTGAAATAGTGTTGAAATTAAAATGGCAGTACACTATCATTCTGAGTTTTCTGCTTATTTTGAGTTGGCAGAGTTTAAGTGTTTCTACATCAATATATCCACAGAAGATGTAAAACACGGCAAATCTCGATGAGCATTTCTGAAAGGAGTCGCAGAAACATTGCATGCAATGCTGAGATTATGCATAAACTAGAGTAAATAGAACTCCCCTAAACTCCCTCTTTTATACCAATTTCTTATGGACATTTTCAAGTGCAGATTGCTTTCCAACAAGCTGGGAGTAATTTGTACTTATTCAGTGTAGAAGAGGGCAGTCACACAAATTTTTTCCCATTATGCTTTTTGTATTTTGACCTCTTTTTAAAAACAAAAGACTCTCACTGAGACAGCAAAATTTACACAGTATTCAAAAACGAAGTGCTGATAGCATAATCTGAATTTATGTGTTAAAAGTAAAAAGGAATAACCAGAGGGAAAACCAATGAACTTGATAGAGACTCAGAACTGTCTCCCAACTTTCAGTGCATTAAATCATTGGAAAGATATAAACTGCATAAATGAGTGTCATGATGGCAACTAAGAGCAATAAAGTAGACAAATGCCACTCCTGCCTCTTTCCCTCAGTTATCTAAACCTCTCTAAGTATTACAAAAAAACACTCAACAAAAAAACCAACATACTTGGCTTCTTCTCATCCACAGACTCAACCCTGCTTTAAAATACAGATAATTTGAAGTATAATATCTAAGCCAGAGACACTGATGCATAAACCTCAGACTCTAACCCTTGCTTGTATTATGGAATAACTGCATCATTCTGCAGGTTTTCCATAAAGTCCTTTACTTTATGAAGTAACGAAATACTAAATATTTTCATTTTTATAAGTGTCAATGTAGGCTAGACTTATATTTCCCTGGATTTCTTTTAACCTTTAAATTTAACTTCTGTCTCAAGCTTCCTTTTGGGGACAAAAAAAGCCACATAATGCTTTTACTGTGAACTTTCAACAAGAATTAGATCTCACTTCTTTTTTTTGCCCCTGAAAATTTCTTTTAAAAGTAACTGAAAGCTAGAGAACAAGGAAAAGGAACTCAAAATTGACTGCAATATTGTGGCATTTATGCTAAGTCGTCTGTGCTACCAAAATATCACAGTTCTGCAGTTTTATGTCAGCATGACTTACAAAAAAAGAGCATCTGCAACAGTGGAGATATTTACAGAATGGCTCAGTATTCAGGCCATTTCATTCACTGTTACACATGCTATTGTTTCTCCTCTGTATGATATTCTCCTGGATTATCTTCACTGGGCACAAAAACACACAAGAGGTTCTCCTAGTCCTGTCTGAGAAGAGTAAAAGTGCAAAGCAGTCTTTGTTAAGAAATCACCACCATTGTTACCATCCCTCTAAAGTTCTTCCTTTTTGAAATAGTGAAGTTCTCTGGAAGTTGCCACTGTAGCTCCCTAGACTCCTGTGGCCAACAGATTGCCTTTAACACTTATGACAACTACTGTTGCTATTTCAAAAGATTTTCTTCATCTCAAGTGCCTTCTCTTAACAGGAAAGAAATGGCACCAGGACAAGCAGCTGATTGAGAGCAGTGCTTCTTACTGCCAGTGAAAGGAATCTCACTCTGAAAAGTCAAGATAACAGCTATTATCAAATAGCAGGAGGATTAGTTTCTCTGAAAAGGAGCATTAGATGCCTGTCTCTTAACAGATTAACTATTCCTCAGTAAATAAGGAAAGTGACCATCAACACCAAGCATCTTTTCAAATTTTACCAGTACTACCCAAGAATTATCCCTGGCCAAATTTTTGTGTGGATATACAATTCATGAACCAAGAGTTAGAGGAAAAGAAAAAAATGTACCAGAGCAGTATAATCAGCTTCATCATCAAGAACAGCTTTAAAGTTGTATGAATACTTGCAATTTTTGTGGGATTATTGCTATATTAAGATGTAAGTAAATGAAAATTGTAAAGTCCAAGGAAAAGATATCATTATACTCTCTCACTCTTACAATCTAAAAATTGTTCCATTCTGGCATTATGTATAGCATTTAACAAAGCCAAATACGAAGGATTCCAAGCAAAAGAGTTTTGAGAATATGGGTAAAAATTAATGCAAAATTAGACTAATTTTCTGGTTTGCATCCATCAGATGTTGAAAATAAGTGCAATAGCATTTTTTTATTTTCATTTAACTCATCAAATTGCCACAAAAGCTACAGATGCAACAGAAACACTTGGAAATATAACATAGGTGACATTGTACTTTTCACTCCAGAGTAGTGGATCTTGTTCTATTAAAATTCACAGGAACTTGGGCAAAATTCTAAAAAGATACTATTTTTAAATCCTACAAGCACAGTGCTGAGGATTTAAAAACAAAGTTTCAGAAGTTACTGTTTCTACTACCAAACTACTGATTGAGCAAAACGCAGGGATAACCAAACAAGATCCAAAATATAACCATGAACAGAAAGCCACAGAAAGTTTGAGCAAAATCCAATACCATTACAAGTAATATCTTCCATGAAGATATGAAGAAATTAGCCTTATCCCTAGAGTAAATCTTGACCAACTTAAACCAGAACAGATGTAACCCCGCTTTTTTTTGCTGAAAGTCATGGAGTTGGTCCTGGCCTTTTGGTTGCGAGTGTGTTTTCTGGTACAGATGTCAGTTCTCTGCAGCAGCCAACAGTAATCGGGTCACCTGTTCAAATCCCACGCATCAGCTGTACTTGTTCGGGCTGAGCAGTTTCAAAGGAAAGAAATTCACACCTGAAGTCAGCCTCTTGAAGACACAAACCTTTTGTAGTTTCATTCTCCGAGATTTGGATTTTTTCAGATACACATGCTCTTATCAGCTCTATTTTTAACCTGCTGCTCATATAGGATACTTAAAATTCTGAACATGTTTACATTATCCATCCAGCAGGCTAATGGAACTGCATACCAGACAGTCATGCATAATTCAAATCAATATCCTCAGGCTTGCAGCTCTAAGTCAAAGCTGCCTTTAAATAAGCTGGGTGTGACTTTAACATGAATAAAATGTATCTAATTTTTAACCTTTATCTGACAAATTGATGTATCTGCAAAGGAATGTAATAAAACTTCTTTAAAAATTAAAACAATTAGGAAATCATGAAAATTGAAAATTTTTTATAATATACTTTTAAGGACAAAATTTAGAATAGTTCAACATGACTGAAACCAAAGGTCAAAATAGAGAGCTGGGTCATTAGATTTTTTTTTTTTTCAAGCAAATTGTACAGATATATGCACAAAAACACATGCTGCTGCACTACTAAGTGGTGAGAAGGTGAATGCAGCAAGATTTCCTATTTACAAATTTGAAGATCGAGCTTTAATTGAATTGGGCACAGGTGACCACACAGAACATCTTATACCCTGTTAAGCATGCCTGCTAACTTCTCTCAAAGGACCAGAATCAGAATTTCCATAATAAAATAATTTTCCTTTGAAGTTTTCCTATGTTCTTTCATAAGATCATGATTCCTTCATAGCAGATAATCTTCAGCTGCACCAAAATGACCAGAAGCATGGCAATGACATTAGCTAAGGATCTATTTCCAGCTTGTAAATACAGTGGAGGAAAGGTAATAGCAAAAAACCAACCTTACTCCCCAAAAAATACCAAAATCAAAATCTCACCCCAAACTATAAGGACACAAACCAAAAAAAAAAAAAAAATTACTTCAATTTGGATAACATATCACACTTACACCTTTCCCCAAGGAAAATACTCCAATAATGCCTAAAATTTAGGATAAATTTATAAGACAAAAGTTTTCCGAGTAGCAAATAAGAACTCATTTTGCAAGAAAACAAATTACAGATCTCTGCCTTCACAGAAGCTATAGACACAATTTTAAATTATTTATTCAGATACAATATAGTCTCCAATAATACACACAAAGTAGCTATGAAAACTGTTATCCTAACAATAAAATACCTGTTATGCGATTAAAATGGTAACATGGTTCAACCCTTGTTTTAGGACAAAATATTCATTAAGCCATTACAAGAGAATACTTACAAGACAGTTATAGCATGTCTATGAAACTGATACATATGCATAAGGAAAATAATCTACATTAGGTAACAAACCAGAAAAATAGTTCCAAATAGTCCAAATGGTAACCTGTCCTTAACCTACAGGGAAAAGGCACAACTGGGAGGGAAACTTTCGTTTCAGACTAGAATTAAAAATTCTTTGTTTTTAACCTTTAGATGTAAGAAAAATGCTCCATTTATCCACAGCTGCTATGGAGGAAGAATTGGTAAGCCATTCTTTTGTAATATCCTTATTTAAAGTTCAAGGGCAGGTTGGATGGGACCTTGGACAACCTGATCTAGGGGATGGAATCCCTGCCCATGCCAGGGGTTTGGAACTAGATGATCTTTAAGGTCCCTTCCAACCCAAAACATTCTATCATTCCATTCTATGAAAGCTGTTCTAGTTTTTAGTTCTCATATTTACCTAAACTGCTCCACTGGGCTAATCAAGCGGCATGACTATTCTCAGGAGGTAAGTAGAGTACTGGGTAAAATTCCTCTTTCCAATGTACCTAATAATGTCACATAGAGATTTCCAGTCTACTGTTCAATCTTTCTTCTTAGTCATTCCTTCCATGAGCAAGCCATGAACACTCAGAATCAGCAAAAGCACTTGGTTCATTCAAGGAAATTATCTTAACTGCTGATATAGTACTCTCTCTTCTATTTAGATCACAAAACAGTTCTATATTTTATGAATGCAGAGCATCTATTTTAAATAGGAACTATTTCAGTCACTATTTGAATCTGTGAACTTTTCCAAATTAATGATCTCATAAATTCCAGATTCAAATTGATAAGACAGCTATTAAAAGAGTAAGTTTACAATAAAATGGAAACTCTTCTGTTACCATTAATGTATGATTTACATCACTTCAGAGATATCACATTGCTAAGGGTGACTTTCTTCAAAGCCTCCACATCAATGAAAAGGGTATTTCTTCAAAGACTTCAAGATGCTGGCAGGAGGAACTTAATTGGAGAGATTGCATTGCTCACTAGCGCATATTATGAAAAAAAGCCCTTTCCCATTGGAAGAGTTTTTCCTCCTCCTTGGAATTGGTCTAGCTGGAAAAGGAATTTTTCTGAGGAAAATCCTGTCATCATCCCTAACTCTGAGTTTTGTTACTACGTTTCTTCTCTCAGCATTAAATGACATGCACACTTTAACATCATCTTTTTTTTTCCTCAGCATCTCTGTTGCCCATCACAGGGTAAACCCATGGTTTCAGAATTACCCAGATTCATTCTATCAAGCACTTTCATATGCTTCCTTTGATTGAAAATACAGTGCACAACTTTTATACCATCTCTTTTTCTAAACTCACAAATCCTCAATGTAAAACCATTCTCTTCCAAACTGTGTTTCAACCCAGACATGGATCTCCTTTGCATTTAAATCCCCTGTTTGTGTCTTGCCTCCTCCATAATATTCCTCAAGAAAACTACATGAGTAATACTGGATTGCACATGCACTTTCCACCCCCATCTGTGAATTCAGCCTATTCCAGGACTCAAGAATTTGTAAACATTATGCATGTCTGCTATTCACATACATAAAGAAGCTAACCTAACATGATCATAGCCCAATTACTTGTAAGAAAAGTTCCTTTTTATCAGGAATTTCTCACAAGACAAAGGGTTACACTTCCTTGGGAAGGAAAAAAAGAGCAAGAGTTAATCTTTAAATCATCTTAGTCGCTGCAATGCTCAGTTGAGTATATTTTGTGGAAACATGCATCATAATTTCAAGCACTTAAGAGAACTGTCTTCTACTATTACAGAAGAACAATAGAGGTCTGTCATAATGCACTAGGAAGTTACTTTGGAACTCAAAAAAATCCCACTAAACCCCAAGCAAAAGCCTGACTAAAGAAAAATCACAAGAAAACCCAAATTTACAGCACCAGAGACACTAAGTAGAAAGCACTGCAAATCAGGTTAGTTCTAGACGTTATTCTGCAGGTCCTTGAATTACAAAAATATATTTTTACAAAACTATCCTTAAATATTCCCTTGATATAGCAATGGATTCAACAGCTACACTCCCCAGTTTCAAAATCATAAGATACTATCTCTCTTCAATTTTTAAGGGATTGCAGCCAATGAAGACTCCTTTCAATTAACCAGAGGAGGCAGACACACATGATCAGGAATCAGAACTTTGTATCATTCGTATTGCATCACTACACTCTCCTGTACTACAGAAAGATTTTTAATTACTCCTAGAATAAAAAAATGTCAGGGGTAGATATTCACATAATAGAAAAATAAGAATAAGGAAGCTGGACCAATTAAAGAAATACTGTAACTAAAAAAAAAAAAATCCCCAAATCTCCAAAAAGTACATCAGTAACAGCAATTGATAGCATACAAGTACAGTAATTTCACGATTATAAGCCGCACCTGACTATAAGCCGCACCTCCTGGTAGCCGGGCAGACCATGGGATTTGTCCATATATCAGCCGCACCTGAATATAAGCCGCATCTTTTTTTTTTTTTTTTTTTTTTTTTTTAAAGTGAGGATCCATGTGTAACAAAGTAACAAATTAGTAACAGAATCGCTGCCAGCTGGGTTTGGTGTCAGGTGCTCAAGTTGCAAATGGTTTTCATAGACCAGTGAAGCCTTTGAAGGCAGCCCCAGGCGCCCTCCCAGCCGGCTCTCACTTCCGGGTTGGCATTTTGCTGGGATTTGTCCATAGATAAGCTGCACCTGAATATAAACCGCACTACTGGGGTAGGCTGGATTCTTCAATGAAAAAGGTGTGGCTTATAATCATGAAATTACTGTACTATCAAATAAGTTACACGAGTATGAATAACTGGAGTATTCACAGCTGTGACATGACTCAGCCTACAAAATACTCTCTGAAGCATTTAGAAATACTGCTCTGAAGGTGTCTCAAGACTTGTCTTCAATCTCTTCACTAAAGACCCTTTCAAAGTACCTTGAATGAACTATTTAAGCCCTAAGCCTATCCAAAGTTACAGAACAAAAAGAGTATTTATTTCCAATAGGTATTACACCAGAGAAATCTCACCGGTAATCTGATAAAGACACATCAGACTAAAGTGGGTGGCCACCTTCCTTCTAAATACTCTTTCAATTGAATTTATTTCTTTAAGGCCTATCAGATTAAAAAGAAGAGAAATAATAGTGAGTATTCAACTGAGCTCTCCGTTCTCCAATGTGAATACCAGTACACAATTATTTTTCCATGTCAGACATCTTTTTTTTGCTTGTAATTCTTAATATCTGAAATTTACAGCAAGACCAATTCTGAGAGACTTTGTGGCCTTATTTTGCTGAACACAATACAGAGGCCCTCACTCTATAATTTCAAAACATTACGTTTTCATTCACACTTGGCTTGAAAGTAGATCAACTTACATGCAAGGAATAGTGATAGAAACTAAATTGCAAAAATTATGGTTATCATGGAATTCACTGAGTGATCCATTGTTCCTCTCTCAGCCTGTCCAAAGGCTTTCACCTCAGCTTGGTAAGTCTGAATTAGTACAATCCTGCTTCACAGAATGTATTTAATAATGAAAACTCGCCATGTTGCTTTGACAGACCGCAGAGATTCACCTCTATAGCACTTCTGAGATGCTTGTGAAAGAGCTTTTAATGTTTACATTGGAAAGACACTGAGAGGAAATCTCTATATATACTTGAAGTAATTCAATGAGGAGACTTTTCCTGAGACATGGAAACTAACAAGAGAGAAAGAAAAGGCAGAAAGCCACATAAAGAATTAGCTCCAAGAGATTCCAGAAGAATAGCCGCCTTCACGTGCAAAGATTGACAATGAGGAACAAGGCAAACATATGTCCACAGACACATCAACATAAAGTGCCAAAAGCCCAGAGAAGAATAGAAGGGGAGAAGAGAAACTTCAAAAATAACCATATTCTACCTTCACAATATGGAAAAGATGGATAAAATCCAGTAGCATATGCCTGCTAGAGCAGCAGATTCTCATTTAAGAGAACTTATGTTTTCTCGCTGCAGTCTTTTAGTGCTTCCATATGTTTCAAAAAAACCTTGTGAAATGTAAGGCACTTGGGCCAATCTCAGAAATAACATGTCTTCAGCCAGGGGGCTTTACAACTGAGAAGTTAGAAAAAGATTTTAAAACAGGCTGGAGATGGAACCTGTGGTTGTACTGAACTAGTGCACTATAGCTAAATAAAGTACATCTAAGTATGCTAAATAAGCAAGTGAGCTTCTCCTTTTTCCCTCATGATGTGACTTATTTTGCCTCAAATGGGATCAATTCTCCTTGCTTGCTCCTAAATCAGGAATTTTGTACAGCTGTTAAAGAGGTAATGCTTTAAGCATATCACAAATTAACTATGAAAAATCCAAAACTGTTTTCTTCTCCTCTTCTACCTATCTCATCTCAGGGGATTCAGAGAATCTCAATTTCAGAAGCAAAGAACCATCTATAGCTTTTGACATCTACCTGCAAAACTGTAATTTCAATATATTTATCTGAATATTTCTAAGTTTAAAAACTTCAGTTTTTAGGAATTTAGGTGACTGTTTCTTCAGAGAAAACACATTGCATATGAAGCTTACGGAGATACTAAAAACAAAACAACCTGTCAGTATAATGCTTGACATTTCAAACTTGAGGAAGTAGTCGCTACTGGAGACAAAGAGGCCAATTTGATACAATATTGTACATTTTTTTAAAACTGAAGTTTTCAAGGAGGCATGGTTCATTTACGATCCTAATATAGATATTAAAAACTATTTATATTATGAAATACAAATATTTCCAATTTTAATTATAAAATTTTTACACTTCCTTATTTAGATGCCTATTTCAATCCATAAATTCCTTGTTAGCAGAAATATCTTATGGTGATGTTTTTTGCTTGCTTCCATCTCTCAATACTTTTTATTCTTTATTTTCTGAAATAAATGTGTAATATTACAATCCATATTAATCCCCTCTTCCAAAATATTATAAATAGTTGGAGCACATAAAGACAATACTACATATTCAACACGGAAATGGTAGGAAATAATATGAGAAGTAGGATACACATTATGAAACCCTAAAAGGAAGTTTTGTCAGGAAAACAGGGAAAAGAGGTCACTTCAGTAAATATCCATACTTTGCTAGAAAATATTACAAAGTATAGAAATAATATTATTGGTAAAATTAAGATTTCAAATTTCAAGCTGTCCCTGGAACTCTGGACATAAGCACAGAGATTGTGCCACATATCCTGTAGTTACACATGTTTCTCTTTTCTTAGGTTGAAAATTTTGGTCTTTTGTGCAAGAGTTGAAGATTTCAGGTGTAAACCTCTGTACCATTTTACTTTTAATGTTGACATTTGTCATCAACTTGTTTTTCTATTGAATTAGGTTTTCCTTTAGTGACACTCAGGAATTGAGTCTGACCATGAGGAGTTCACTGTAAAAGGTTTAGATTTACAATGGCTTACAGTCTATAGAAGTATTTACATCCACGCACAGTACTAATTTATGTTTCATCTTGTGATCTATATGTAAAACATGCAAGAATCTAAATGCATCAAAATGTGCAATACAAATGTACAAAGTACGTCAGACCCTGGCCATAAACAGGTATTTGTGAATGAAAATTTAAATCCCTGAATTGCACAGAATTACCAGAAGTGCTACTAGAACATTCCATCATGAAAATACACCAACAAAGCCTGCAGAACACATAGCTTTCTTCATTTCAGTATTGAAAATGTTATACAAAATGCCATGTGAGTTCTATACAAATATGCTGAACGGAAAGATTAATATGGCCATCTAGAGGAGAAAAGAATGCTATGAAAACATACAACACAATTTTTCAGGCTTCAGAATATGGTGCTTTTAGAGGCATGCAGCAAGAAAATGGATGCAATAAACTAAGTACAGAATTGATAATAAGCACAACTTAAAATAATATATTCAGACATTTTGGTGGTCTGAATGATGCAAACATATTAATATTATACATGATTTTAGCAAGGCAAGCAAAACATACAGGGTGTTTTAATAAAGACAAGATTATATTTTTGTCTCTTTGTTAAATTTTGTGTATGCAGACATAAGTACACACATATCTAAAACAAGCTTAAAAAGAGAAGTTCAGAGTAAACATTTATCAGTAAAACTGTTTCTTGACACAGCTTACTGTTGCAAAATAGAACATGCAAGAGAAATTAGCTGCTGAAGAAAAAATTCAGCAGAGAGATCCAAAATTTTATGAAAATTAAATGTAATTTTCATTACTGATACTACTCTAACTCTGGAGGAATGCATGGAGTCATGGAATGGTTTGTGTTGGAAGGGGCCTTATAGAATACCGCATTTCAACCTCTCTGCCCTGGGCAGAGACATCTTCCACCAGACCAGGTTGTCAGAAATCCATCCAACCTGGCCTGAAACACTGCTAGAGATGTGGCATCCACAGCTTCTCTGGACAACCTGTTCCAGTGCCTTGCTACCCTCACAGAGAAGATTTATTTTTCCTTATACCTAATCTACATCTACTCTCTTTCAGTAGATCTTCCAGATCTCCTTAACACCACTCCCCCTTGTCCTTAATGATCAGGGGCTGCTTTACTGGCAACGAGCAGGAGAAAAACAGCGGTGAGACAAAAATTAATTCTGTCCCCTCATCACTTCACTTTAACACTATCAAGTGTTATATGCTCAACATATGGAGTGATCAGTGCCTTACAACAGAAACACAGCCAAAATGTTAAAGACTCAGAAGTAGAAATTAAAAAAACACATATGAGAAAACAGAAGCACACAAAATCAAAGGCACTGGCAATTTTTTCTTACATTAAACAAAGCACACAGGAACACACTGATTGTTCCACAAGAGTCAAGAAATGCTTCGATCGTGTCTTCATAAAAAGTAATTCACCTTATAAAAAGTAATTCAATGCCCACAACAGCTAATTATTTCACAAAAAAAAATTCAGCATTTCTATGACATCAAGTCTTCTACAGATTTTTTTCCAAGTTTAAGGAACAGCAAAACTTTGTGTTTTAAAAAATCACACTGAAACATTCAGAATGCTGATGCTTCCCCCTCAGAATCAGAGATTTTTAACATCACCTGTTAAGTGAACTGCTTCTCTGAACACATATGAACAGCTTGGTAGTAGCAGTGTCTCCTTTATTTCTGATTGCAGGTGTTCTTCATGAGGTTTTCACCTCTTTTCATCAAAGTTCTATGTGGGGCAGCTTTCCCTCTTTAATGATCACCACATAAGGCATACATTGTCTCTTTCTCTATTCTAAAGCATTTTTATCATTGTGCAAAGACTCTTTGAAGCAATTTAGGAAGAACATAAAAAGTACTAACACTAATTATTCCAGTATGCCACCTTCAGGTCACCGAGAAGTGAAAAATGTTAGGTTGTTAATCTGTACCACATCCAAAACTTTTTTTAAAATAGTATTGAACATAATTTTGTTGAGAATAATGGATTAATAAAATGAGACAAACTCCTCACTCTAAATTGCAACCGTTTTGCCAAACATATAGTGTAGAATGCTTGCAGGCTCTCAAAAAATTAATTTTATTCTCCACTCCTTGTAAAATGTGGGAAGAGAATGCTCTCAATAAGCAGCAGCAAAAGTAAAATACAGACATTATTGACAAGTATTGTGCAAGTAGGAGTATGTGGTTAAAAAAATTGTGTTTTTAAGTTAGAATGTTTTGATAGATTTAGTTTTAGAAGTCTTTTTTTGCTTCCAAACCCTGAGTGTTCTTTCCTTACAGTAAACTTTAAAATGGCATTTATATTCGGCCTGCTTCCAGAACGGAGAGAGCATTGAAAAGGAATAGCAAAGGAATAATAAGTGACAGATATATTCAGCAATAGAAGCATAACATAAAAACAAGGAGGGGGGTAACAACTTTAACTTTCCAAATGCAGTATTTCAACTTGCCACAAAGGTTCTTTTGTCTTAGATTGTAATCCTGACACAGATTTCCAGACTGGAAACTATCATCCCCAGATAAAAATAAGAAACTATAAATTCTGATTAATTAAAAGGATGATAAGGAACACAATCATAAATTTAAAAAAAAAATGGACACAGGCTAGCATAATGCCTTTGAAGCTTAAATCCTACAAGGTCAAAGTAAAAAGCTCAGATGCACTCAGGATATTTCACTGAGAAGACAAACTAGATTGCATAAAAATATCTGAGCAATTACAAAATAAAAAGAGGAATATCATATAACTATGGCTATTTCAACAACTAGCCTCAGTAGTCTGCAGAGAGAGAAACATCTTATTCTAGATATCTGAAAGGAGTCTTCCTGTGTAATTCTTGTACAATTCATATCTGGTATTATTGGCTAACAACTTTTCCATTTCCTGTTAATATGCATCATCATTCTTTCCCAACAGTGAAGAAGCCATAAAAAAACCCTGCGTATTTTATCTTTCATATTCTCCCCAACAACAATGTTGAGAGATCTCAGTAGATCTCAAAACCAAACGTGCTTTTATTATCCCTATTTCTTCTCCATCACAGTGTTCAAGGATCAGTTTTTACCACCCGACTTTACTTCTGCATCTCCTGCACTATTTGCTGGAACTCAGATTACCTGCCCTCCTACAATTTAACAGCAAAGGAAAGAAACTAATTTTCTGATGATCAAAAGAGATTCCTTTTGCTCTGCAACTTACTTGAAATATGGCTTTCATGTCCTTCAAGTCTTAGCTTGGAATCATTAATGTCCATGTACTAATTCCAAATGTCAACAGCAAACAGACTTTTATATAATCTAATTATATTAAATTGTAGAAATTCTGAATTTTTTCAAGCCCTTCTAGACTGTATACAACATTTAAGGTGAAATATCTTTTAATTACATGTATCCACTTTTTACTAGAAAACATTTACACTAAAAAACTTTTGCATTTTAACATACTAAAGACCAAAAATACCTTACTATAATCCAGCACCTGTACCAGAATCTGACTTTTACCTAACTCCCAGAAAAGTTCACTTTTCAAGCTTGAAACTGGCTACAGACACAGTTCTCACACAACTATTTTCAAATACAAAAAGCAAAATATTGACAGCAGAATTCTCAGCCTCTACATCAAGCTGTCACCCCAACTTAAAATCAAGAAATATATAGCATGTAAGAAAACATTCAGAGTTTAAATCCAACTTTTAGTACTAGGGGAAAATACATTAATCTAATCTCTGTAGTAATTTCCTTCTGTCATTTCAAGAGAAGAAAAGATACAGAAGATTCCTGAAATGCACACTCCAATGACCATATGCACTGTAGCCAATAAACAATTCCATTTACTTTGCTGTTAAAACAGCTTAGCAATACAGGAAAAAACATGTCTTCTTCATATTTAAAATACCACAAATTCAACAAGAGTTGCATGTTTCCTTCCTAAGTCAAAACAGCTTAAATTGCCCCAAAAATGAAATGAATAATGATAAAATTAAATGAAACTTAATATAACAAGATATTGTATCATTTGTAGTGTTTCTGGAAGAATGTACACATGTATACCAGTGTGTGCTTGTCTTTTTTTTTTTTTGAGCATGCACTAATATAAGAGATGTCTGGATATTTCTTGCAGACATTGACTATTTGCTAGCCAAGTTGCTCTTGTCTTGGACTTAACTTATCCAGAACACAATTCTGAAATTTGGAATAAAAGGAAGGCTTTTAAATCACTCTTACCTTCATCTATTGAGGCTTCACTACTGTATCCATCATATTCTGCAGACAGGGGACTATATTTCTGTCTGGTTTCCCATATATAGTTTTTTTGCTGTCTGCCATCCACCACTGGCAGCCTGGAACTCTGGGTTCTAGACAAGGCCTCATGATATTTACCCAGTGCTTCATCTTCGCTCTCAGATGATGAACCATGCTGGTCTTTACTCATATAAGAATTGTCTGTTTGAATAAAATAAAGCAAATCGACTACAGCTCAAAATAGAATACAAGAAAATAACCATAAGAGGTTATCATTGAAGATATTTAAGCCATTTCAATTAAAATTTCTGTAATATTTTAAAAATATCTTGTAATTACAAGCATTGTGATTTTGTAATTGCTGAGAGCTTTTCTCATTTACTAGAGGACCTGAAAGATCATTAAGCCCCAGAAAACCATACTAACACTTATTCAACAGAAAACAGATCAATTCAAATAAGGCGGCACATAGACATTCTTGAAATCCTTCATTAAGTAGGAAAATGCTTAAAATAATTTATGTGGAGTAAATCCAACAGTGCTGCAATATTACGTTTGGATACCTAACATATCAAGCAAGCGGTTCCTGATCCTACATTCCCAGGTGTTTTTTTCTGTGAGCATGTAACATAGCATAGAAATGAAACTGATTTACAAAAAAAGAAGACTACAACAAAATCATCTTTAGGATAGTTATGCCAGTAGTGCTTAAACTCACAATAACAAATGGGAAAATGCTAATGAAATATGTTTGCATGCACAACTTTATTTAACTTACAATAAACAGCTCCTTGTTCAATAACTGAAATTAAAGCAGATTTTTACTGCAAACATCTGGCAACAGCAAAAATTACACGGGAAAAAATTTATCTAGTTAATTCTTTTATAGCAGTTCTGTAGTGCCCACTCCTGTGGCCAACATCTCAAGCATGACTTCCTCCCACAAATCAAAGATTAGCTGTATTTTTATTTCTGTAAAGGGAAAATTTCCTCCTCCCTTTTTCCAAAGTTCAAACGGATTCTGCCAAAATGTAACATGCCTTGCAGAGGTTCTGTAGAGCTCAGACTCTAATAGGAGTTAAGAGTTCATGTAAACTCAGAAGTCAGCATTATCTTTATGCTGGGAGCAAACCCATGGTATATGACTTGACAGTGCATTTCCAATACCAGCAGAGCTTTCAGCCTGTAATGCTGTTTCTCAGCTCCTGAATCTGAGGGAATGCTGTCTAACATGCTATCTAGCCACACACAACTGCTTTTCCCCTCCCTTCTTTCAGGCCCACAGCTCCAGATCTGCATTTCCACTCCATTAGTATCTGTCTTCATGCCAGCCTCACTCCTCTGGCTGGGTATTCCAACTAAAAGAGAGATTCAGCTTATTCAAAATTCAGCCAGTTAAAATTAAATTAACTCAATGTATGCCAGTCATCTAGGCCTCTTTTACAATCAAGTGCTTGCCTCTTAGTACTACAGAGATCCATCCTTCCTACCTTTAGGAATAGCTTCCCATAAAGGTCTTTTTCTCCCTGGTACTCATACAGTTTAGATAAGTTTAGATAAGAAATCTTTTGGAAAGTTACATTTATACAAGTAGAATCCTATGCCAAGTTCCTGCCTCCCAACCCTATACTCCAGGTTCTTGCTCCAAGCACCCACTTCTGCTTTCTTGTGGTGATTTCCTCTATTCTCTTTGGCTATTCAATCCCAAATTCACTTTACTTGCACCTAACCAACTACTCATGTAACCTTGGTCTTTCCCCTTTAGTCTCTCCACCTTCATATGAAGTTATCAGTTCTCTCCACAGCTGTCACTCCTCCTAGTTCAAATCCCAATCTACCATGTGCATCAGGTCCTGTCTGTACAGGAAGTGTCTGTCCTCACATACAATACGCTTATTCTCAATTCTTCTGTTCAAACTCCCAGTGTCCCTCAGTAGCCATAAGCATCAAAGGCAGGGTAAGACCTGCTCTGTTCTTCAATCCTCACAATGAAGCATGTAAGTGCAAATGGGATGGTCAGTGAATTTAACAAGCAAAGTATAAGAAGTGTTTACCATGTCTTTTCAAAAAGCAAACTTCTCAGAAATTTACAGCTTTGTCAAACAAGTGTTTTTTCATAGAAGAACACAAGCATCTCTGACATGGGAGAAGTGCTCTCCTACATTTCAAGCACATATTTCAATACACAAAAGTGCCACAGCATCTTTGTTGAGGTGAAATCAACTTTTTTTTTTTTTTTTTTTTTTGCACAAACACCCAGCATCTTTTTCCCATAACCTATTTTTGGAAACAGTAAAGATTTTAAACTATAACTTAGAGAAAAAACCGAACAATAAGATCTCAAACAGAAAGAATGCCTAATTTCTTCACAATTCTTTCAAATTTGGCACACAATCTAGGAAACTCATATAAGGTCTTGAAATGGAAATTGTCAGAAAACCTTAACTGGATGTGGAGCTACCAGCTCCACACACAATGTGTACATCAACTTAATTTACTTTTTGTAGGAAAAATGGTGCCCTCAAAGCCTTCTAAGGAACAACTAGATCTTTCAACTCTAGACTATTAATTAAGGTCTAGCAGATATGGTTCTTCCCATTTATGGATGGCTATAAAGCAAGTTCAATTTCAGTGATCATTTACTGAAAATATCACACCCAGTAGGATATATTCTGGCTAACAGGTTCACTCCAGGAGGCTGCCCAGAAGAAGGAACACAGAGTAAAATTTTGTATCTCATACAGCCCACCAGGGGTTGAAACCTGCCATGTTGAAACTTCTACAGATTTCCACCATTATAATTAAAGCAGAGCATACCATGCCTAAAATACAGTGCTAGACATCAGTATTAGGTGCATCTCTTAAGAAAATATATTCACAAATACGAAATCAGGTTCATTAATCAGCCTGCATAAAGAACGGAATAGTATAAAACATGGCAGCAACATGTTTGAAAGAAGAGTTGAAAGTTATGTCTTTAATAATACACTGACTTTCATAAGCACCCAGAAGTTTCCAATTATAGCAGATTTTATTTTTTTTCCAGTTCCTATCATAAAAAATAAGATTGTATACCATTATTGTAAGTCATGGAAGCAAGACCTCTTCAGAGAACTTAAAAACCTCCTCAAAGATTAAACATAAGTTATTCATATTTTGTTTGTTGGTTTTTTTTTATTATAAAGCAGGTCAGTTTCAGTTTCTTGGGGAAAAATAGCTTCCCGTACATTAAAAAAAAAAAATTCTCAAAAGTTGTATGCCTTTGCTTGCTACTTCTCATGTGATTTTTATACCTTATTTGGACACTTGCCTAAAAGAATTTATGTTCTCTTTATGCTTATGTATGTTTATTTATTTAGCAAAACCTTTCCTTTATTTCACAGGTAATGAGCAATTATTAACCTATTGAAAGCTATTAATTTGCTTATTATGGGACCTAAATGCCATTTTTGAGAGAATATATCTTACAAATATATAATTATGTAAAGAAATAGATAAGATCATAGTCAATCATACAAACATGGAAAACACTCCTAATTCAAACTTAAAAAAAAAACCAAACAAACAAAACCAAACCAAAACTCAACAAAGCAGGTAACTGAAAGTTTCAGATAAGGAAAACACACATAACTGAAGAAAAAAAAAAGGTTTCTATTACAAAATAATTAATTTTTTTACAGAATCAGCACCTCTGGAAAAGCATGTCTTGCCTTCTAGAAATTTACTACGCAGCCAGCAAAAGTATGTAAAATGGGAAGGTTTTACTTATTACTCACAAACTATTATTGCGATTCCCTTATCACACTAAGACTGGATGTTGAAGACGGCACACAAAGTATCCATAACAACACAGCTTTTCTTTTACGACTTCCACTTCAAGACAAGCCTCATTCACTTCTTTCTATACTTAAAATCACTTAATTGCCATTTCTTATTGAGTTTCTCATTTCTCACTGTGTCTTGAAATCACTATCTTAAGTATCCTAGAAATATTCTGAAGATCTACTGTAATGTAAATGCAAAAGAACTTATTCTTTTTATTGTCATAGGCCACCTTATGCAATGCTTTTAAAAGAAACAAAAATCACTTTCACAGAACAAATATTAATTTCCAGTATTAATTGAATCATAGTTTTCAGCAGAAACCACACAAGGCTAAGAAGGCAAGAAAAACTGTACAGAGAAAGAATAAAGTTAGAACATAGAATAATCAGTTCCTTTAAGTAATAATTTGGAAAGTAATTAACTTCCAAGAAATATCAACATAATTAGAAAATGAAACAAACCTACTTTCACTCCCAGGAAACCTTATTATTAAATGTGTAAATTAGATGAAAAAAGTAGGAAATATAAGTTTCAGGGAAGGCTGAAGAACATAGTTTGCTGATAGACTCCTCACCTTTTCCTGCTGTCTTCTTATTACATAGCTCTCTTTCTAATTTCTTTGAGTTTTTCCTTTTACCCTCATTTGCAGTTGCAGTTGACGCACTGTCTTCATCCTTTGAGATCGGTTTTCTTTTTCTCTCAAAGGGAGCTTCAGATTTCTTTTCTTTGATTTCATTAAGGCAATTGGGACGGTCATTGTGCATCTTCTTCAAGCTGGAGTCTGATAATTTCTCCTTCTGTTTTGTTTCTAAATCTTGGGGGACATTCATACTGTGCACTTTATTAGAATCTTTAAAATCAACTCCAGGTGACTGCGGTTTGACTTTTTTATTCTCATGTTTCTTTGAATTATCTGACACTGCATATAGGCAATTATCTTGCCCCTCAGATTGCTCCACTGTAAGTTTTTTACTTTTCACATTACTATCCTTCAAGAACTTATCATTTACAAAACACTCATTTCCCCCTACTACTTCCCTTTTAAAAGGTCCTCCTACAGTCTTCAAATCCTGAGATACTTCTGTATCACTGAGAGGATTATTATGACCTGTGCCTCTTAAATGGTTTTTGTTCAAGACATGGTCAGATACTCCAACTTGACTTGTACCTTTTTTCACAAAATCTAACGAATTAGAATTATAAGTCTCTTTATGTTCTGCAGCACCCCTCTTCATTTTCATATTAATTTCCTGAGAATGAGTTAGTGATGGTGTGTGTTCCTCTCTGCCTTCCACAGGTTTATCACCCTGTGTTTTGGAGCTCTCATCTTCTGCCCTCAGGCCATTGATCATGCTCGTTACTTGCTCTGTCACTGAGTCAGCTACCGAGTAGCCAACCTCACCAACAGCACTGGCCAGGTCATCCACAGCACTGCTGAGTGTATCCACCAGGGAAGACACAGAGGGGAGGCTCAGATTTTGGTGAAGGTTTCTAAAAAAAGCCATTTGTCCAGACTATTCAGCAACAGCACTTAATACTGAGAGGTCCTCTGTTTCACGAACTGATCATCTCTGTTTCTCCAGCTTCAGTTTCAGAGCCTTTGCTATCTCAGAAATCAATACATTTACCAGGGGAAGTTGCAGCTTTTCTCTTTTCATTCAATAATCATTGAATATAATAAGAAAATAGCTAAATAAATATCTTGAAATGAAGCCACAATCAACCAGCAAAACCATAGTCTTTCATCAACTGCAGCATCAACTAGCCACAATAAAATTCATTATTTTCAAAAACAAGACAACTGTGAGGATTTTTTTTTAATCCTAACCTGCGAAGAAGAAGTTGTGAGACATTTAAATATTTTCATCAATGTCACACTAAAACAAGCTTTTAACCTAACACAACACACATCGTGGAGACTTCTTCACCTCAAAATATTTGTTGTTTTTGACATAAGGTAAGATATTTTGGAATATCAATATCACCTTTGTTTAGTAGCAAAAAAGAAAGTTAGTATGATAGACTGGGGAGAATTTTTTTTTTTTTTTCTTCCTGGAAAATTGAAAATAAAAATTCAGCTCCATCTTTTAGAGAGGTAGAGGGGAAGAAGGCCTCTTCGATTTCACATTCTGTTCTCTGGTGCCTGTCTCTTTCTCTCAAGTCAGCTAACAAAGCCCATTTCTTTTTCAAAGTTTCATTTCTTTCATTACACGTGATCCTTAAAAACCTTGTTGTAGTAAAAGATATTTAATAATGCGTTAGTCAGATACAAGATATCACTAAAATTATTCCTTAAAACTATTTCCCAGGTAAATAAAAGCAAGACCTTGTCCAAAAATATGACAAAGGGTTTAAACAGGCTGAGTGAAAATCCAACAATCCCATTCCCAAATTTACCTGAAAAGATTTAATTATACAAAAATATGGAATTATTTCCCCATAAGTAAATCCATCTCTTTAGTTACGTAGCTGTTGAATTTCTGTGGCTTGTGTACACAAAGGTTTGCTCCTTTCAAGTACTGCAGTCACAGGAAAAGCCAACATTGTTGTGTTGCTACATGTGCATTCTTATAATTAAATTTAGTACACTGTATAGTGGATACTTACAAAGTTTATCTTGTGAATTCTTTCTTGTAGTGTATCCTGAATCGAGATCTGGGAAACCACTAACATTTTCAATACACATCTTCTTATTAATATATAGGAAAAGTAGCAACATGAGAACAATGAACACCCCGACTGCAGACAGGAATCCAATTGCTTCCGGAGATACTAAAAGAAACAGAAAGAAACACATTTTTAAAGTTGTAATATTATCAGAAACGATCACTAAAAAATACCTTGAAAGATGCAAACATATATACAAGATGTAATTAAACCCCCACCATTTAAATAACTAAAACTCTGCCATTTAAATCTGAGTTAATATTTAACCATCTTTTCAAAGAACAGAGAAGCATGTGGTCCTAGTCTGAGAGGGACTGACACTGCAAGCAAGAGATTCTGAAGGAGGATTGGACAATCCCTGCAGAAGAATGGGGAGATCATCAGAAGTTGCCAAAACCAATGATTTCTGATGGAACACCTGAGAGAGAGCACTGGAAAGGAGCTACGAGCAGCCCATCTTCTGGAGGTTTGGCTACTCTGCTCAGAGCCAGCTCTCAGACAGCTGCTGAGGAGGGACTGAGCCCCTGCCCAGTCCACTCAGCTATGTTCAGCACCTGGCGCCTCCTCCCTCAGGGACCAGCTGGCCCACCCTGCTCCCTGGAAAGCAGGATACTTAATGAGCAAAAAACAGAGTGAGAAAAACCATGTACGTCTACTCATACAAACCAGGAAAGAGCTAACAGAAAATGGAATAGAGATACAGCACACTTAAAACCAGGTAGAGGGGGAAAATGGCCAAAGTGGACTATGTCTTAGAGACTATATAAAGCAAAATATATGTAATTGCTATTAGCTATTAAACAGGTAACTGCAAGGCAGTATTGGGGATCTTTGAATGGTGTAGCATCTTTGACACCCACGAGTACCTAACA
>VRYO01002297.1:10960126-10973657 GCA_009812075.1 Sialia sialis
TGAAAGTACTGTACTTTGATCCACCACAATACATGCATAAGGAATTTAACCACAAGCTAAAAGGAGCTGAAAGCTCCTGGATACTAAGTAGTTAAAAAAGGCAATGTCTGAAAGCATTATAGTTCTCTATGGAAACACAGTATCTGATGACATTTTTCTGGAGTGAAAGAAGAAACATTGGCTGATACCTTACAAAAAGAATGAAACTTTAGCTTCAGTAAAACTAATTAATTATTTATGTAATTCAGTGTGAACATAGGACTTGAAAATTATATTTCTGTATCAATTTCCACTCATGTAAAGAGTATTAGAATACTTGTTCACAGATTAGGTAAATTATCAAACTGATATCCTGTAAAGTATTACCATTATAAAGCCAGGGGGAAAAATGCACTTCAATTTTCCACACGCAATGTATACAGATTCCCATCTATGAATACAGGTTTTATACATCACATTAGTCTTTCTCAGCTAAAGAGTAAAGCAGGTACACCTCCTAGACAGAAAAGAATTTTAAAGTTCTTTTTTGCATAAAAAAATACATCTATGCTGCATTCACCAGCAGAATTCTTTTGATTCAAAACATACTGCAATAAATTTTGAGTTGTCTGGGAATTAATTGTACCATGAAAAGCATTCTAAAAACTCTCAGAGATTCCCAGTGCTTTCTTCTTCTACCAGAAACCAGTAGAAAAGCAGTATTTCCTCAAAGTCATAGTTTAAATTCAAAGGTCCTACTTGCATAAACTGCATAATTATTTTTGTTTCTTAAGAAAAACAACAATGAAATTCTGAATTTATGTTTGAAATTCATTATAATATAACGTAGTTTTAGAAATATCAAAAGAACAAACGTCTTTCTACGAAGTTTCCAAGACTAATTAAACTGCTGGCTATGGAAGTGGCATAGAAAGTCACAGTCATTACAGAAGTATTACCTTAACAACACTTTAATTCCATTTTGTTGTTATCATCACTAGAATCAGAAGTATTAGAACAGAGAAACTCTTCATCTTAAATATCAAATTAGCACCTCCTTCTCAAATAATAACTTTCTTGTTGTGAATAATTTTTCATTACCAAAAGATGTTTCAAACTCTTCAGAAAACAATGACTTCTTCAAATATATACCACCAAAACAAAAAAAAAATCCCTCAGACATTTTAAAAATATGAAAAGATTTTTATATGATATTTAAAAGCATTTAATATTTTAATATGTAACTAGCCCCAAACCTTATTTAATATCTAGTTACAGTAATTTCAGGCATATAAGGCGCACCCTTTTGACTAAAATTTTGATCAAAACCCAGAAGCAAGCCGTATAGACCGGTGTGCCTTATATGTGGGCAAAGTTTGGACATTTGCCAGCCCAGAACTGTGAACCGCAAGCACCAAGGGCCGGGTTGCACAGGGGCGCGGGCCAGGCCAAGCGAGGGCCAAGCCGAGCGGAGGCACTGGCGGCGGCTGGGACGTGCACCATGAGATCCACAGCAGCTGGAGCCAGGGGTGGGAGGGAATGCTGGGGCCCACGGCACGGGGAGGTCTGCTGGGGCTGTGTTTAAAGGCTAGCCAATATGTGAAAACTGTTTACAAATTGAGCACCTGACAGCAAACCCCGCGATTCTGTTACTAACTCGTTACTTTGTTGCACACGGATCCTTGCTTTTAAAAAAAAGTGCACCTTATACGTCGGTTTGCCTTATATATGGACAAAGTACAGTGACTTGCTGGCAACCCGGAAGTGCGCCTTATACTGTGTTGCACCTTATAGGTGTGGAATTACCGTAATTATTTTTGGCTCTTTCACACTCTACATCATATCACTCAGCTAGTAATGTACAGAACCACACGGTGATATTTCAATTATACATTTACAAATGCAATATTATCTCTACTGTACAAAAAGCAATAACTAGGGGATATGAACTGAAAAATGCCAATTACCTTTAGGATTCTAGCACAAAAAAACCTGACATTTAATAGGTAAGCTTGGTTTTAATTATAACTTGGATGTTGGGGCGGGAGAGTTTAGAACTTCATGTAAGATACTTTAGCCCATTCAATTCTTTTAAATATACATTTTGTTTTGCACTTAGTCCTGAAGGTGAATGATTTACTATTATTCATTCTTTACACCATTACATCTTGACATTCCATGAAAATAATTTGTGCGGTCTAGCTCAAAACATTTTCATCCAAATGCCATTCACTGCTGCTTGTCACCTCTTTCCAACTTTGCCACTTGCACAAAAAATTAACCCATTAATTTCTGTTATGTTAATTAACATAACAGAAAGCTGAGCAGGTTTCTGAATAGAACAAGATTTTTGCCTTGACTGCCTTTTCTCCATGCTTGAATAATTTATCTCCAAACAAGATACATTTATTTCTCACAGACAACTCATGTTGTAACAGAAAAAACCAAACAAATCCCTCTACAACTGAGTCAACTCACAAGTGAAATATTTTGATCTGATTACTCAACAGAAGCAGGGACTGTACTTTTATATGTGGCTATTTACATGTTTGGGTTTTTTTTACTGATTACATGGGATTGTCTCTTCCTGAAGTAACCGAACTTGAACGTTACCTAAGATTTCATGCTCTTTCTAAACAGCTTTTCTTTGACAATGGAAACTCAATACACAACATTTCACAGCTATTTGTGAATTACTACATAATGAGCATCCTTCTGTTTGCTGGAGTAATTGAAGAACCAACAAGTGAATAGAAACTTTTTTACCTAAA
Organism: Sialia sialis; assembly: GCA_009812075.1. Lineage (NCBI taxonomy): Eukaryota > Metazoa > Chordata > Aves > Passeriformes > Turdidae > Sialia > Sialia sialis. The sequence continues at coordinate 10,962,877 of VRYO01002297.1, forward strand.
CAAAATGCTACACCAACAGGGGTTAAGAGTTTATCCACTGTTGCCTTAGAATTCTGACTTAAAACATTAAATTCCTGACTACCTGCACTGTTTCACAAACATTAACTAAATACGGCAGCATCACTACTAGAATGCTTTCCCATATATAAAAAAACAAAAGCAAGTGTACCGCAAAAATTGACTAGATGATGTTGCTGCTAAAAATCAGTGATAGACAATAATCTCTAAACATTTTATTGAACACATCAAAAGACAAAATCCCAAATATACACACTACACTTCCTGTTTAATTATTTCTTCTATCTCTCATATAAAACATCGGACTGTGTACAGTAATTTCACACCTATAAGGCACACTCTTTTGACTAAAATTTTGATCAAAACCCAGACGTGCACCTTATACTCCGATGCGCCTTATATATGGACAAAGTTCGGAAATTTGCCAATCTGGAAGCGTGAGCCGCGGCAGCAGCCACCGCACGGGCAGCCGTGACTCTTCTTCACCCAAAGCTGGAGGGGCTGCCCTCACCACGGCTCTCCATGGCCACCTGCCCCAGTCCAGGGCTTCTCCCTCTGAGCCGTTCTCCCCCAGTTCAGGGCTGCCCCCTCAGCACCACTCTCCCGTGCAGAGCCCCTGGCACTGCTCACCCACCTCCCCACACAGTTTGTGGCTCAGGCTCTCCCAGTATAGCATGGGGACCAACGATGCGCGGAGCGAGTGCCAGGGCCCGCGGCACAGGGACAGTCCCTGGGACTGTGTTTAAAGGCTACACCGATCTGTGAAAAATGTTTGCAAATTGAGCACCTGCCAGTAAAATCCATGATCACGCGATTCTGTTACTAATTAGTTACTTTGTTGCACGCGGATCCTCACTGCAAAAAAAAAGTGCGCCTTATAGTCCAGTGCACCTTATATATGGACAAAGTACTGAAAATTGCCGACAACCCGGAAGTGCACCTTATACTCCGGTGTGCCTTACAGGCATGAAATTACTGTACTTCCCTTCTAAAAATTTACCTATTCCTTCTATATTTCACCAAAAAAAAATTCAAGAAGTCTTTTAGCTCAACTTAAAACACACAATCACATCTCATATATCAATGCTTTTAGTTTTTTAGTTACATTTAGGTAACATTAAAACTGAAGCTTTTCTGTGTAAAGATGGTGTCCCCTCCAATTCAAACTCACATTTTGCCTTTCCTCATGCAGCACAGACTTGTTATCTTGGCCCACTACTGATAGTGACATCTCTCAGCATACTATGCTAAATACATTTTATTCTGCCAGTCTTATGATGTTCCTTCCTTCGGGTTTGTTGTTCCTGCATCTTGCACTTGGTTGTACAGGAAGTTTACACATTCTCTAGTACAAATTACAAGACTCAGCAACATGAGCAACCTGTAATTCAACACTTTAAGTATCAACATCCAGGATACAACCCTAAATTACAGAAATTTCAAATGAGCATGAACATGAAATGACAATTCAATTTCAATGCAAAACTGAAAAGAGCGCCACATTTCCTAAATAAGAAAACTAGAAACAATTTAAGCAACATGAATCTCTCAGAAGTTTAAGTCTGGCAAGAATGAAATGAGGATGAAAGTGGTTCTATTTGGAATAACAATGCCCTTTAAATAGACCTTTGAAAGAAATAGTGAGGAACACACAAAATTTACATTATCTGAAATGATACGTGATGGCACTTCTTAGTTAATTTCTCAAAAAGGTCATATTAAGCAAAAAATAAATGTGTTTGTTTATATGAAAAGTCAACTGGAATGAGTGTATGATGAAAGCTACATCGGTTTAACTCCACTGTCACCCTATTCCAGTGGAAATTTACCAGAAATATTATGTCGCTTCACCCTGGCCGAGGGATATTATACACTGCTACCAAGACAAAGTAGGACTTCTTTTTCCCTTTGTTTCTTTAATATCTAATTATAAGGACTAATAAGAAAAAGTACATTTTAACATCAAGATTCCAGGAATTCTTACACACAGGAAGAAATTCTAGAATGTATGTTAATTATCAAATTCAGTTTATTTGATTTTATTAGGATCCATTAAGTTACTTGACTAAATAATTACATCAAACAGAGTTCATTTACTTAATAAAATACAATTCTACAGCCACAGAATATCCTGAGTTGGAAGGGACCTACAAGGATAAAAGTCCAATTCTCTAACCCTGCCCAGAACCATCCCAAAGAAGCGCATTGTCCAAATGCTCCGATGTTGGAATCCTGAAGCCTGGGAGTTTTGAACTTTCTGTACTTTCTGACCTCCAGGAGAACACTGCTTTTGACTTGAGGCCATGGAGAAGGCTTCCAAATTTGAGTGACGGAATTAAAATCACTGGTGTGCAGTTAGAAGTGCGTAATTTCACATGGTAAAGGGTTTGAAATTTGGGGTTTTTAGAATATAGTAATAGGTATGGGACAAGATGGAGGTTTTTGGGAGTTGTCTCTTTCTCCTTTCTGCTCTTCTTCGTGACTTCAGGCAGTAGTTTTTGGTTGTATAGTTAGTGCTGCACTGTGGGTCACAGGGTTATTGGGTCAAAAGCATAAACAATATCAGTGTTAGCTTTTTTGTTGAACTGTTTAGCTTTAAAAGACCTTGTAACTAGTTAGATTCTCCTCCATTTTGCTCGCTATTAGCTGGTAGCTAGAAGTGGTGAAGAACTCTCTGTACTTTAGATAAGATTTAAGAAACAACCAAGTCCAAACAAGAAATCTGCCTACTTCGTGTTTTAATACTGATTCTGAGTGAAGGCAGAAGAAAATAAAGACAAGCCACTAATTACACTCTATGAGCTCTGCCAGGCTGGTGCTGTGACCACTGCTCTGGGGACTCTGAGCCCATGTCCTCTGGGTGAAAAGTCTTTTCCTGTTATCCAACCTAAACCTGCCCTGACACAGCTCAGGCCACTCCCTTGGGTCCTGTCACTGGGCACCACAGAGCAGAGATCAGTGCCTGCCCCTCCTCCTCTTGCCCTCACAAAGAAGTTGTAACTGCAATTATGTCTCCTTTCAGTCTCCTCCAGGCTGAACAGTGACCTCAGCCACTTCCAACTCACAGGTTGTGGTAACACCAGCTTGGCTCATTAACTAATCACATCCATAACCGCACAAAATACTTGTGGCAGCTCTAGTGCAGCCTCTACAGACCGTCTTTTCCACTATTCTTTCCCCTTTCTTTTAAAACACCATGCTGAAACTGTCTTTTACTGATAAATTTAATTACAAGAGAAAGAGGACCCTTGGCACTAAAACACCACTGATCTAAGAAAGAATTTAGGAATAACTGAAGCTATACTCTGAGATGGAGATTTAAACTTTTGACAGAAATCTTTTAATTCCTAAATCCTTATGTGCTGAAAATGCTGTCTGCTTGCCATCCCTGCTGATTTATCAGTCCCTCAATGCCTTTTCCCTCTTACATGGAATTCATCTCTGATTAAGTAGTATCTCCAAACAGAAATCTCTGAAAAGAAACAGCGAAGGAAGCATCACATTTGCCACCTGGAATAGACACTGATCATGGAATCATCTTGATTACCTCCAAATCCCAATAATCTGTTGCAATTACATAGCGTATTACATGACTATTATCCACACAGTGGGTAAGAGAACAGTAGTGATTACAATTTTTTAAACAGTATTCTCAAATAATCCTCCCAAAGCAAAAGCAGTAAAGACCCACAGGGGTCTAGAGACTTGAGGTTTAAAAGTTCATACCCATCACAAAGTAGTTCTCCCTGATGGGGAAAGAAAAATAATCTGTGTAATAAAAATATTTTAAAACTTCAATTTTCCCTATCAGACACTACGATTAAAAACAAATCATGAGACAATCCATGTAATCCAACAGTAATTAACTGGGATATACAGCAAAGTACTGCACAGTGAAAATGATTATATGAACATGAAAACTTGAGTGAAGAAATGCCAGGGTTTGGATATAGCAAAGTTTTTACACACAAAACTTGCCATGGAAGTAAAGCCATAACTGGAATTAAGTGACTCCAGTAGGTGCTGCTTTCTAGAATACTCCAAACACAGGAGAACACACAGAAATAATATTCTGCTTCCTGTATGGGCATCAATAAGCTCTAAGAAAAGTATTTACTTTGTATTGAATTTTCTCTAATGTACATACAAATTACTTTTCCAAAAGAGTGCAAATTCAGAATATATATTCTGGTGGTGTTAATTTCAACATTATTACTTTTTTTAAAAAAGATGCAGCAATATGTCTAAATATCTCCCGAGTTTTTGAAGTTTAGTATCCAAAAAAATATTTTTCAAGCCTTGAAAGAAAGTATTAATTAACATTTTCTTCACATATTATAAAAGTAGCTTAATTATTTACACTTTCTAAATGAAGGGTTTTTATCCCTCTGTAAAAAGAGCAGGGGCACTTTACTTTGTACTGTGCAAATTGGAACATCTAAATGAGTATAGAAACAACATTTTACATTTTACATTACATTACATTAATTACATTTACATTTTACATTAATGTGAGGTTATCTAATCTAAAGAAATTTGCTATCATCTGTGGCATCACCCTTCTCTTGATAAAGAACAAGTACAGTAATTTCACACTGATAAGCCACATCTATTTCACTGAAGAATTGTGACGATCCCGCAAGTGCGGCTAATCACCAGGTGTGGCTCATGTATGGACAAATTCCAGCGAAACGCCAACCCGGAAGTGCGAGCTGGCCGGGGAAGGAGCTGCCGCGGAGCCGCTGGCACGTGGGTGGCGAGCCAGAGCCGCCGGCTTCGCATGCCCAGCCCGTCGAGCCGCCTTCGTGCGGCCCGCCCGGCTTCACTGCCTTCGCGCGGCCAGACCACCGAGCCGGCTTCCCTGGCAAGCTGCTGCTGCTGCCGAGCAGGCAGGGACCTGCGGCAGCCACCGACAGGGGTGGGAATGCCACGGCCCACGGCATGGGGAGGGCGCCTGGGGCTACGTTTAAAGGTTTTGCCGGTCTGTGAAAACTGTTTGCAAATTGAGCACCTGACACCAAACCCAGCGATCACATGATTCTGTTACTAACTCGTTACTTTGTTGCACATGGAGCCTTGCTTCAAAACAAAAAAAGTGCGCTTATCACCCGGTGCGGCTTATTTATGGACAAATTCCGTGGTCTTCCTGGCTACCCAGAAGTGCGGCTTATAATCAGATGCGGCTCATGAGTGTGAAATTACCGTAGTTCTTCCAACTGGATGACAGCAGGAAGAAAGGGGAAAATTATTTTATTTCTTTTTCAGAGGCACTTAGCATAGACTATCACGAATAGTGTAAGATAACCTGAGTATCAGATACAGTTGGCTTTCAATATAATAGTGTTTCTACTGTAAAATTAAACTAATGAATAAATGTTACTTTTTTCCATTTGGATTAAATGCAGTTGGCAGCTTAACATTCAGACACATGCAAATGGATAAGGACAGTTGACCAGAACATTTAAGAGCAATAGTTCTACTTAAAACATATTTCTGACAAAGCAAAAATTCACACCTTCTTTTCGAAAGTACTATTACAAGTGACATTTTTCATTATCAAACAAAGACATTGTCTTTTTGCAACTTCTCTTTTGCATATTAAAGAGAGCTCTTCTGTTCCATTCTTAGTCACAAAGTCAGTTTGCTGAATAATTTCCTTTGTTTGCAAGACTTCCACAACAATAGAAAGGAAAGAGCATCTTGCAAAATGAAAAAAGGGCTTAAAAATAATTTTTAAACCTCTGTGCACCTCAGCCCCTACTTGGATACTCAATCTACATTTCAATGAATTAAATACAAAACACACTGCTGAGTTATAAGTATCATTTTGCACTACTTCAAAAATAAACAAGTGAAAAATGTTGGGTGAAAGAAACCTAAAATAATATGGCCATATATTTTCACCTTTTCAGTCACTTCCATGTCACACAGTGAATACATAGCAGAATATATTAAAGAGGAGTTTCTGCAGTTACAGCTCAATATCTTGAACACTCATCACAAACCTGTCTTGTTTGTACAAACAGAACCTGAACCTGCCTTAATTAAAATACTACTAAATCTAACAATGGCTAATTCCAAATTAGACTTGCAGCTGCACTATACAGCTAAAAAAAGAGATATTTTCTCTCATGTATAAATGTCAGGTTCCCTGAATTCTGAGTAGTTTCAGAGAAACTTTGTCACCTTCTGCTGTCAAAAACTAAGCAGGATTCTTCTTTCCACAGCCAAGTCTTCAATTTGTATTGTCAGATACTGAATAAATGTGTTAACAGAAACTTGCATTAAATAACAGAAGTAAACAAGAAGTTAATTTATAATAAAAGCAAGAATCTATTTTTCATTTTTTCTAATGTCCAGATTTCAACAAGGCACAAGCCCTTCAACTACTTAACTGTGTTAAACATAGAAGACACATATTTCAGTAGTTCCCTATTGCTGATCCTACATCTTTCAAGTTCTTTTTACAAGCTGCGAAGTGACTTGTTCAGTATTTTGTAGTTATTAGATGTTACATAACAGCCACAAAATACTCCCATTTTCAGGACACACACTATACTTACGCATTTAGAAGAAGCCTCTTTAAAAATACATAAGAATTAGTTTTTAAGGCTTTCCAGAAAAGCCTATTAGTCTCCTTACTCCTGATCAGCTCTTTGCAGATTCTTCTCAAAAATGTATGAATCTGCTAAAAGGGAACCATGTAAAAACATCCTATGAAAGTATTGCAATCCCTCTTGTGCAGCCTGGAGGAGGACCCACCACAGTTTTTTGGGCAACTACAAGACTGTAACAACATTAATGTAACACTGGAGGAGGCCTGTGCCAGAAAATTGCTACATTTTTGGGTAGCGAATCTGAGCCCTGTAACAATACCATATTGGGATCATATTTACACTAGAACTGACATAATCTCAGATATTGAATGAATATTATAACTGGTATTTGCAGACCTTTGAGTCTATCATTTTGACTAGTCTGAGAAATACAAAACCTAAAAAACAGGAATAGTGAGGTTTCAAGTTATTTTAATTTTTACAGCTGAATAATCTTAGAGCAGATTTTTTCTTTTCAAGGCTTAGGTTTTGCTTTTACAGCTATGCCTTCAACTACAGCTAAGAAGTTTTCATTATGTTATTTGAGCTAAACAGTGTAGTCACATATAGCTTTGAAGAGCTTTCTGGTCACTTTCCACATTTCATCATCTGATACTCCAAGGTTCCTATTTTCCTATCAAAAAATGAAAGGGTAGGCAAGAAAAATACAATATAGGAATGTGTTACTTTGCTGACTAGAAAGAAAAATCAACCACCAGCAATAGGTGTTCTTCAACTCATATAATCTCCATATAAATTGTAATTACATTCCATCACTTGAAACCGGAAAGTTTTCCCATACATTATTCACAGAAGACACATGCTTGCTAGCATGCTTACTTTTCCCTATTCAGTGCAGGAAAAACAAGATGGAACATGACTGTTTATCCTATTAGTTGCTTCTCAAAAACCATGTACTTTGAAGGACTGTAAGAAAGATGGACGGACAAGCAAAGCACAAGTGTACGCTGGAAGAACTGCAGGCTATTTACTACTAATGTTTCCTCAGACGTTCCAAATGGTTCCAACTCCAGTTACAGGGCAGCCAAAGTTACTCACCATCCCCTTGTAGAAAGCACAAGAGGCTTTCAGGCAAACAGCAAAGGGAGAACCATTTTGCCAAACATCACCAGCTCTCAAAGTCTCACAGACAGTATTCAATGAAAATAAGGGAGTCAATGAATGCCAGGAGGGCTGGAATAGGAATGTACTCTCCTGGTGCCACAGTCACAGAGACACCGGAGAAAAAGGAGAAGGGCACACTGCAACCTTACCCAGCACCAGACAAGACTGCAGGGAATTACCCATGTGTCAAAGTGAACACAATCTGTCCATTCAACTTCTACTGTGAGCTCAGAGATGAAGAAATGGTTTGGCTTTCAGGGCACGGCCAAGAGGAAATTCCATCCTGTATAAACTTGACATGAGCACTCAGTGACATTAAGGACAAAGCTAATTTGACCAGCTTGAGACTGCTGGCAGCCAGGATTTCTCAGCTTGGAAATGCCTTCCTATTCTGAGGATGGCAGTAGCGATCTTGAGTCTGCACTCTTATCCTTGGCAAGCAAGAGCTGGATAACTAGCTAATAAAGTAATCCTTAGGAGCCTGGCCTTGGTCAGACAATAAAAACATCTTGAATGTGCATGAGAAGATTTAATGTCTTGGATAAAGTAACCAAAACTCCACATGACTGGAAGATTTGCAGTACAATGGCAAGCACCTTCTGCTTTAAAGGTACAAGTAGGGAGTGAAGACAGACAAAAATGCACCAAATCCAGGCACCACAAGGACAAATTTCTCAGAAACAAAGGGAAACACAAGGTTAAAATATACATGGAAACTCACATGAACTAAAAAGAAACTCAACATAATGCAAATAGAAATGGCACTAAGAAGATATTTCTCTTTTAATCACACTTACCCATAGGCTAATTTATAACCATCAATGCTGAAACACAAGTTCCATGCTATTGTTACTTAATTTATTGTATCAATGGCCAACAGAGCTTAGAATTCAATGCTCAAATATAACACAGAATCCTAAAAAAAATCCCCCACATCTTTTCAATTTAACTTCTCAGCAATTAACATTAAAACCATACAGCACTGTCTCCAAGAATGCAGAAAATTTGTTTTTCTTAAAATCAGTACAGCATCCTAAAATAAATAAGGATTAGCAAGATTAACAGCTCTTGAAAGTTCATCAGAGGGCCTTCTGAAATTCCAATGAGTTTCACAATTCAGAAAGATAAACAGGACCTATTCCAGAAAGAATACAAAGCACTGTGTGTACCAACTTATCCATCAATGGAAAAACAGAGACAGCAATAAAAAGAGAAGATCTACCTCCCCTCCAAAATGAGAAATAATTTTTCAAAAGTGAGATCTAAATGATCCACAGTTTAGAAAAGCAGAAGAATGTTCTTAATTACAGTCCTGTAACACATACACACTCAAAAATTCTCTCAACAGATATCTGGAAAAGAGGACTTCTGACCATAAAGCTGTTTTGACCTTAATTAGTTGAACTAATTCTGAGATCAGGCATTGTTAAACAAATGTTTCAATAAACCCAAACAATTTTACCAAAATGTCTCAGTGGATGCAGTGGAAACTAAGAGGACAAATCAAATCTCTTCCCACAGAGTGCGATGTGGTTTGAGAATACTATTGAGCCATTCTAACACTAAGCTGCTCTCTAAAGAGTCCTGCAGCTTTACCCCTCTCCCACCATGCTTTCTTATTCCTTCCTTTTGAAAGCACTGAGACTCTTTTGACCTAACCGAGACTCAATTCAAGGAACTAATCCTTGAAGTTTGGTTGGTTGTTTTTTTTTATTAGCTTTCAGATGAGAAGACAGAAATTCAACAGCAATGCTGCAGGAAGGAGCATAGGGCTGCCAAAAGGGACAGAAAACAGAATAGTATCTAGCCTTTACATCAGCTGGGCTGCTCTGCTGAGCTCCAACTGTAGCTCAGCTTTAAGCTGTAACAGCCCTCCCTGGAGCACAGATCTCTGTCTCACTATTGTTGCAGTTGTTTTCAAAGAAGCTTGAGTCATTAGGATCCCACCTGAAATCAGAGGCAGAGATTGACAGTTTATTACATCCGTTTTTTAAAAACATACTCACAACGTTCTATTACTACTAAAAATCATATCGTCCTACAAAAACCTAGATAAAACAAAAGTCAAAGTTTTCATGCTTACCCATCACAGCTAAACATTAACAAATTCCATGTAACTCTGCATTTTTTCCCGCTTGTGAAAACTCAAATTTGATTTTATAATTTCACTATTTTTTGCTATTGATATTGTCAACATCAAAAGATTCTGAAACACAAAGAACCACAAAAAGTCAGACCATAACACTGGGATGTTTCACAATATCCACAAGGAACGTTCACAAGCTAAGGAGATCACTTTCACAAATCATAGCTTACCTTTTCTAATGCAGATCAGTTCATGTACACCACAAGTTCGTTCTCCACCTGTGTGGAAATACACCATTAGAAAGCAGCAACAAATAAAATGTATTTAATTCCTTAATAATGCTTATAAACAATGAAAAAGAAAGTTCACTACTCCATCAATTAATGAAAATGCAGAAAATTGACTTTACAAAATTTCACACTGCACATTACATGCTTTGGAGAAAAATAATAATAATAATATTATTATTAATAATAATAATAATAGATGTACTTTGGGCTTAATATTGCTAATGGTGGTATGGTATGAAGAGCTTTACACTGAATTTATACAGATAAAATTACAAAAACAAGCACCTTAACTGAAGCCAATGTTTCCCAAGTATAAGCATAATTTCCTGTTTGGAGAGAACTACCCCATAGAATGGTATTTACAGAAGAGTTGTGAAAATATATTTTAAAAAATACAATATAATAAATATAATAGAATGCCAAAATAACATTACGATTACCTTCCATGATAAAAAAAAAAAAAAATCAAAAATCAGTCCTGTTAACAAAGACTTGGTTTGCCTAGAATTCCTCCTTTAGATATTTTTAAATTTAAAAACAGCTGCATAGAACTTGGTATATTTATTCGAGAATACTAAAATTGTACAGTAATTTCACGATTATAAGCTGCACCTTTTTCATTGAAGAATCCAGCCTACCCCAGTAGTGCAGCTAATCATCAGGTGC
>VRYO01002297.1:10974724-11031984 GCA_009812075.1 Sialia sialis
CATGATCAAACCTTAAAATTCCGAACTACATCAAGCTTTAGCATTTCTTAAGGACACCCTAACCCACTCAGCCTTTTTCCTCTGACAACAAAGGAGTTCATGGATATGAATACAGAACTGAGGGGAACGGCCTGGGTTTTCATGCCCAGTTGTCTGCAATCTCATGAAAATACAAAACACAGTTGCAAAACCTCACAAAACACCTATTTCATATGCATTAATCACTCCTTGGCTCCAGACACTTCAAAATGCACTAAAACAATCCTTAGGTAACAAAATTCTCCCCATCTCAAAAATACGGAAATACATTATATAGCACTTACTACTCTCCCCTACTCCATAATAAATTAATTATGGCATACAATACAGCATGTAATGATAGCAACCAACACTTCATATTAACTGGCAACACTAGCAGATGGTATTGTAAAGCTTTAAGTAAATACTTGTATTTCTACTTAAATTTATACTTTAAAGAAATAACTGTAGGAAATCCATATATTGGAGTGAGAAAGGATAAAAGGGATCAAATAAATGGAATAAAACATAACTCTTCTACAATGAAATTAAATGCCTGTGAAAGTAAAAAGAGTCCTCATTTTATATCAGCATACTCAGAAATATTAAATACAAGCTTCAAATATGCTCTTCAATGGGAAATCAAGTACCAGTGAGTCTGAGGATGCCAGGAGTTTTTAGAGTCATCACCCTTACAAAAGCCAGTTTTGATAGCAATATAACTTCCTCTTTTCAGTGCATTTTAGAAGCTGGGCAACATAATTCTCATTCAGAAAGGATTTTGGAAGGAAAATATAAGGAAAGCTAAATTAAAAATATAATCTGCTTTTATAATAACAAGGCATTAAAGAACAAACAAACAAAACCCAAAACCAGACAGAGGAAGAAGATCACAATCTTCTTTAAAGTCATTCCAATCATCTTCAGGGTACAAAAGATAAATAAGAAGAGTGACTGAAAGTCTTCTCCCTAGCATTTTTCCCCTGCTAGTTTTAAATTCAGCAGTGAAGAAAAAAAAATTATGGCAAAAAATAAAAGGATTTTTCATTACACAGCTGCCAGACAGTTAAAAATAAAGATTCACCTAGAACTGACTGAGGGAAGAGAGCAGCAATAGATTTTAATTACATTCACTGCTCTCAGTGAAATCAACCAGCTTGAAATTGTATCACAAAATACTAATTCTAGATTTGGATTCTGCATTGCTACCTATTGTTTCATAAAGCAAGAGATCTTTACTCAAACATTAACTTCTAATATAAGATTATGTTCACCAAATAAAGTCTTTATATTAATCAACATGTTACTTTTTATTGACCACAAGGCAACAAAAGGAATTAGTATCATTTAACAGGCATACAGTCAGGATGTTACTCCTTTTCATTTTCATAGAAAATTCTAGAATGTTATTTCTTTTTTTTAATAGGTGATTCGTTTATTACTTTTTTTTCAAACTGCTTTTGGATGGAAATCAACTGTTAAATAAAAATACATCAAGCAATATAAAAGTCTAAGAAAGTATCTTTTATATTTTAAATAAACAAATGTATTAAAGATGTGCAATTTTATCCTCAATGACCTGGACACATTCTTCTTTTTCTTGTGGTACTCAAAGCCGTGGAACTAATACATTATTCACACTTTGCTTTTATTTGTAGATTAACAAATAAACACAAGCTTTTCCATCTTTACAGATCCCAAGAATTCTCTCAGTTCCTAATAAACTAGTTACTGAAAGAAGGCAAACCGAAAATGCATGACAGCAAGATGGCAACCATTAATTTAGCATTTCAGTCTGAAAATAGTGGCTTTATGTTGGTTAGCCCACAAATCCCAAAGGTTCAGTGGCATGACACACTAAAATTTTATCCTTTAAATACTATTTTTAGTACTTATTATTTATTTATTATTTATTTATTTATTTATAGGTAATTTATTTATAGGTAATTTATCATAGTATAGTGTTAGCTCACCATAACATTATGGTTAATCAAAATTTAAGCTTGATTCAGACACAAATTATTATTACTTCCATGCCATCTTGACTATGAACACAATCTCCCATTTAAGATCTTAACGTTTTAAGTGAGTTTGCATATAAAACACAATATGCTGTCCAAAATGTAATCTGAGAACAGAAATAAACCACTTGGGTACACAGAGCTTTTCATAATGTCAGACAATGGAAGTAAAATGAAAAATAATCAAAGATCAAATAATTTTAGAACTGCACATTCAACTAAACATTTTCATTTTCATGAGCAAAAAGAACCATCTTGTGGTCCTAAAAATCCAAAACATTCAACACAAAAAGAATGGCCAGCTGTTTTCCAGAGGCAGCTGAAACACATGGTAAAGTTTAATCTTCTCAATTTAAGACAAAGGTTTTGTATACCAAGTGTCTATTTGCCAAGATGACTATGGCAGCAACAAGAAAAAAAGATGTACATCAAAGAAGATGAATACTGAATTTTGTATTAATTTAAAATTTTATGTCTTTCTAAACTAGTACAATTCAAAATTTGAAGTCCTACCATGTTCAGAGTTTAGCAGGAACTTCACTGCTAGATGCTGATGATAACTTTCAAAGAAATTTAGCACAGGCATTACCACAGAGTGATTCGGGTTGGGAATGAATGTCATCTAGTGTTCTCAAAGACTTCAGAGCAGGACCAGGACCAGCATTACAGAAAGCTCCTCTGAGCCTCAACCAAGCACATTCTGCAATGACCACAATTCCAAGACCTCTCCAGGCACCAGTGGCTCTCAGGGGGAAGATGTCACCTCTGTCACTGGCAGTTTAAGAACCCATCTCCACCTCTTGCACAATGAGAGTCTGTAAGACTGTCAGATTTCCCCAGACTACACAACTGTATTTCCTAAGCCTCTCCCCATGTGCCAGGTACTCTAAGTTCCCTCTGCTGAGGTCTCTCCAGTTTGTCAGCCTCTCACGATGGATTAACACAGCTGGATACAGGCCACAGACATGTGGCTGGTCCATGTTCAGCTTCTGTTTGCCAGCATCCTCAGGGTCTTTTGTTCAGAGGTGCTCCTGCCGGCCTGTCTGCAGCTCATAGTGTGGGGCTTGGACTTCACTCGTCCTTCTGGAAGTTTCTGAGGATCCTTCAGCCCACCCTGAGCTTGCTGAGTGCTTGATAGGTAACAGCCCTGCCCTCCAGTTTATTAACTACTCCTTCCCTGGCATCATCCATAAACTCAGCCAGGGTACATTCCATTCCACCAACAAACAGCGCACAGTTCCAGCTCCAGCACCAAAACTGCGATGCAACTTAAGCTGTTGCATACAAAATTCATTACTCTTCAGTTCAGCAAAAAATCCCTGTTCATAGCTGCAGCAGAACATTACAGTGTATCACAAAAGCCTTTTGTCAGCAGGTGTAATTTTTCGGATGCACTTTTTACATGATAAATTACTTTCCTGCTGAGAATTGTTTTTTAATTAGCATTTTCATAAGTTTGGATCATATTCAACAATGTTTACTTAACATTTTATTCAACAATAGACAACTATTTTTTCCCCTGGCAAACCCATAACGTTCCAGCACAGAGTGACAACACTGAGCAGGTGGAGCAGCAGGAACAGGGTGCTAGAGTGCAGAAACACAAAACAGGATACAAGAGATAAAGCCTAACACAATGTTAATGTTACCATGTCTAAGCATGTGGAAATGTTAATGCTTTGCTAGGAATGCAAAAGACCCAGGAAACCCTTTTATGTTAACAGTTTCATACAACACGCTACAAATATATTTTAAAAGACTCTTGGATTCCATTACCAACAAATCTACTTGAAAAACTGCTTCATGCCATGAACTGAATTTAAGGAAGAATCTGGACTTGGATGAAGGGAGGCAACTGTAATGGAAAATAAACAAAGCTGAAGACTTTTGCCCAACAGCAACCCTAGAGCTGCTATCAGTGCTTTCCTGAAAAGGTCACATACAATCATTAGCCCATCCTCAGTCATGGTGTAAAATCACCTCTGCATTCCTTTAGCATCCTTTTTCACAAGTTTAGTCTACAAATAATACTGCATACATAAAAATTGAAATGTTTAAAGCTGAGAACTAGTCAAAAAACAAACTAAAAAGCAAACAGTATCTGAATTTATAAGGAGAGAGACAGCAAGGTTAAAAAAATTGCTATTTTATACACTTATTTCTATGTTTACATCTTTCACATTTTGTGTAGTTTTGGTCTCCTCTTGGTCCCACAACCTCTAAGAATAAAATAGAACCACAAAAGACACAGAGAAAGACCAAAGAAAAAGTCAATAAAAATGGTTACAACACAAATGGTTTCCATATGAGGAGTGACTTAATAGACTAAGACTCTTAGACCTGAAAAAAAAACCACAACAGATGGTGGACATAAACAGGTGAATATAGAACAATTATTCACTGTCTAACCCACTAATAAGAGAAATAACTATCAGACTAAATTAGCAGCAGACATGCTCAAGACCAGAATAACAAAATCTATGTTCTGATTTTATGATACAAACTCCTACTGTAAAGACTGTCTCCTTTGCTTGCACCATTTAAAAAGATCCCTATCTAGCAATTTCTTAGCCTAAGGACAGGTTATCTACCTGTCCTAAGAATATTTTGGGTTTTATTATCTAACTGTAAAAGTAATGACAAACTTTTTTTTTCAGGAAAAATATTTTCTTTTTGATTATACACTAATTAATGAATTAGCAATCACTGACAATTGATCAAGAACAGTATAGCCCTTTCTGTTTCTCAAGCAAATTTTGCATCTAATCCTACCAATGAAATAAATGGAAGAATCTATATGGACTGAAAGCAGCTAAAAAGAGACGGAATTGCTAAGTCATAAAGTAGAGAGGTTATTTGGGACCTTCTCCCCTCATCATAAAAACAGTATTATCTCTGCTTCCTTTCTATCCAGAATAACCACAAACTTCTTTTTCCCCACTCTTCTGACAACTGAAATATAATTAGCACTGAAAAAATATTAGCAAGTTCTTTATTTCACCTTGTTCTCAGTCAAGTACTTCTTCAAATAAGTCTTAGCAGTGGAAATGAAGAAATATAGTAAATATAACCAGCAATAAAAACATCCAGTATAAATGGTTCAAATCTGACCTAAAACCTGTAATTCTTTTGTACTAAAAATAGAAAGAAACCCAGAAAACAATTTCATTGAAAATGACAAAAAAGATTAAATATACATTGCCAAGCAATGTACAATGCTATCAAATGTTCAGGAAACAAAAAAAGATGTCAACATCAAAAGCTGACATTAAAAAAAAATTAAAAATTGGTATGACTTTTAGCAAATTCCTACAGTTTTTAATTAACACCACTAATCACTACTCTAGAGCAAAGTTTCACAAGAGAAAGCAAACTGAGAAACGTTTTTTCTTTTAAAATGACTATGATCTATGGAGAAAAATATAGTAATAGAAATAGTTTTAAATACTTCAGAAAATGCAGTAAGTTTGTGATACAAAGGGAAATTACTATGAATAATTTGTATTGCAAAAAATTCCACTTGGTAGGAAAATTGCTTATTTTAGACTATAGAACAAAAGTACCTGTAAGATGTGTCAGTCATTCTGAATTTACCCCTTTTCACATCCAAGATTATTCTCCTTTGCAGAATGGGACCTGTTAGTTCAAACACTTAACACTCATTTTCTGTCTTAGAATTAACTTTCAAAATACTCCCAAAACTTCCCCTTCTTATTCCACAAACAGATTTACACAGGAATCAGGAAACACCTCCCATTTCTAAGAGTGAAACACACAAAAATTAGGAGGTTCAGTGATTAATTGCTGACTTGAAATCCACTTCAACTGTTACATGCAACATGGACACTTGGCCTTATGCAGTTCAAAACCTGACAATATTCAGGAAAAAGTTTCAGCTGTGAATCCCTTGCATCATTCACTACAAAAGCTGGAAGAGGTATAACTGAACTAGGCTGAAGAGAAAATAAGTCCTAATTGTTAAAACAGTTGGAAGTTCTCTGGAAGACAGCAAAACTCTTTCCAAGAGGTTCCCTGTATTTGTATGGCAACATAGACAAATATTTTTAATCAAGTAGTGACCGTATGTTTACTTTCCTTCACGCCCATCTTGCATTCCAATACGCAGTGCTAGGCATTAAAAATTAGGAGAATTAAAGAAAAATTCACTCTGAACACATAAACTATTCTTATATTAAGTGTGATAGCTTCATCTCAGCCCACGGGGAACTTGTCAAAAAGAAGTCTGTAAAACATTAGAGATTAGGTGGGGTGTTTTAAAAAAGGTTCCAGCTTTGTTATTAAAAGATAAGAGACCTACCACCTTTCTTTATTTCAACAGATTCAATACTACAGCGATGATAGCGTAAGACAATCCAACCAGGAAACTGGTGATTTTGCCTATGGCACAAGGTTTCACTGTCATCAGCAAGTAATGCAGGAAATCCTTACAATGACAACACCAGGCAACACTCACCAAATAGTTTCCACCACAGTCAATGAATAGGCATAAGGCAGCATTAAACCAATTCTGTGTGGCTCATCCAGTATGATACCTTGACATGTGATCCACCACACAAGTTGACAAATGTGTTTAAAAGAGGGTTTAAGTATAAAATACGTCTTCTTATATTTAGGCTTCATTAAATGCTGATGATGCTGCTCTGATGTGCCTGGCCCCGGCCACATCAACTTGGATTCAGAAGCACTATTGTCATTTCAGGTCAGCACTAACTTCAGGATCTCCATGTCATCTACACCCTTCTAGTGTACCTGCAGGGACACCTGCATAGCCCAGGTAACCAAGAAATCAAGATAAAACTGTTCCCTAGGCCAGATTCAACCCACAAGCTACACATGATACTCCTACTTAAGCTCTGTGAGCAGCTCATTGCTCTGTTGTTTCCTTTTCTAGATTCTGGAAATTTGCAACTAGGCATAGTTTTCATGTGACCTATATGAAGCAGTGTTCTAAATATTCTCTCTTTTTGTATCCATAAACAAAAAGTATGTTCATTCCATAGTTTTTGTCTTTGTTTCCCAAGGAAATGAGGGTTATAAAATTAAACAGTTCACTTCCTGCCTCATCCTTCTATTGTTTACAAATTCTCCGGCTAATCTAAGAGAAAATTGTCAGAAAGTTTTAAGAACCTAATTTAATAAAAATTTCATAAAAATCAGCAAATACAACACAAGGACAGCCCACCAGCTAATAAACCCCTGCACAGTACACATGGGTGCAGTTGCCTGCTCCGAACCAAGCAGCTGCAAGAAGGGGAAAAAGAAGGAGAATCTTTACAGAAACCTCAGTGAGATCACGACACTTCACAGAAATTCAGGAACAAAATTATTAAAAAGGTATGTACTTGATAAAGTCCTTGACCTCTATATCGGGAAGGAGAAGTGTTAAACTGATAGGAGCACAGGTGGGAAAATAGGGGAAGCCATGTTCATTAGTCTCATTAGTCTATCAATAACTTATTAGAAGACAACATCAACATCACACTCTAATTCTTTCTCCTCTACTAGACTCCTTTTATCTATACAGCTCATTATTCTCTTTAATACTACTAATTTCTTAGCACTAAACTTCTCACAATGGAACCATATGAAAGAGTTTTAAATCAAAAATGTTTAGCTCAGTCTGAGAAGGTTAATCTCCAGATGTATTCCTCTCCTTGAGAAATGTAAACTTGTATAGCCTGCACTAAATTACAGCATGTTCAAATGCAGCCCAAAAATCTGGTAAAAGTAGATTCATGAAGATATACACAACACACAATTCTGCCTTAGGTTATAAAACATTCCACTTGTGACCTCTAACATTTCTTTACCTGACCCCCCATGCAATGCAGCGTGGTTTCCATTGCTGCTCTTCACCCAGACCTCAACTCAACAGACTTCTCTTAATGCAGGGGCCAAAGCTTTGCTCTTGCTCAAAAGAGGAGAAGCAACACAGAACAACCAAGTTATGCTGCCATGAGGATCACTAGCACAGTGGTGCTGAAGGAGTCTCAGAAGTCACTCCTCAACTTTCCTCCCCACTCCCAGCAAACTGCCACAAGACCCCAGGCTTGGGCAGCAGTAGATGAGAGGATTTTAATCTCAGACTGCTCACCAGTCTGGTTTTACTACTGCTTTCAGTTTGGCCTTACCCTCTACCATATTTAACAGCTCCCCGTACTAATACTCTCCATATTATTCCCATCCTATGAAAAAGTGGAAAAATTAAGCAATAAATAACTCTGCACCATCAAACAGAACTCTTAGCAAATACTAATCGTGTTTTGGAAAATAACTATACAGAAAATAAGAACTGCAAATACAATTCTTTAAACTCATTTGAGTGAGAATTTTTCCAATAGAGTTGGTCTCTGTTGTCTCCTCACAAATCTGAGATTGCCTGACCTATGCAAACTCTAACCGGATGTCTTTAGAAAGACATACAAATGAAACATGTTTTAACATGACATGAACTTTCCAAAGAAAAAGATGTAATAGTTCCTGCAATCACTAGATTAAGGCTTTCAACTGGATCACATGAAGAATACTCATGTTTTAAATGTCTGTCAGTGAGCGTAACAAAGCACTGACATTGATCAAAAGGGTCACTGACCATGGCCAATGGCACCTTGTTTCTCTGTAACATTTCACACAAAATGCTTCATTTTTACAAAAACTATGGGGTTTAGTGTTAGAACTAAAATGTAAGTTACTGGAAGCTAAAAGTGTTAGAACACTGGAAGCTGGTATGCTGAAAAAGTGACACTGGAAATGGTACTTAAAAAGATCTTTAAGGGCAAAAGCAGCTAACAAATTCTATATCAATTTGAGCTCTTTTAATTTTGTGCACTCTTCACATCTGTGTCCTGCTTTTAAAGAGTTTTGAACTATTTTATATTTATTCTTCAAAGAGAAGTTTTCAATCTTGCTTATTTTCTCTGCCTCTACCAAAAAACGAGAAAAAAAATATTTAAAAATCTGGCTAAATGCAGTGTCCTTAAAACTGAGAAAAGTATTTTCTCTGTACACTTAAATACATGTACAAATTTACTTTGACACGATGCAAATTCTGTATTTTGACAGTTCAGACTAGAAACCCCATGGTTCGATGCTGCCTTCAAGAGGCAACCCAATCAAGCTCATATTTTTAAACACTGCTGGCCAGAACATCAGTACTGCTAAAAAGTACAGTCAAGGCAAGGTACTGTTGCACAAACAGAAGGAAGAGATCATCAAGGTAAGGAATAAAAATTGTAACACCTACAACAACTCTACAGCAATCAGTCAGTCAGTTGAAAACAAACAGGAGGATGCATGCCGGCTACAGACTACAGCAAAGTATATATTGTATTTGCTATCTTCAGGAAGAGTCCTAAATCAAAACCTAGCAGACCACTTTCATGATTGGAATGGTTTTTAATCCCACCTCACATTTAAATGTAAACTATGTAACCAATTTTCTGAAGAGCTTAAGTCTCATTTTGGACATTTCAAATAAGCATGTACAAGACAGTAGAGCTATTTCTGAAATTTGGCCATAATAAGAAGTGTTGCATTCTTTTCAAAGGCTAGATTCCTTTATTCATCCATGACTATTTGCTTTAACTTTAAAGAAATAATACCCTAAATCCTCTGAAAATATTACACGCGAATTTCACATATTGTGAATATTTTCAGATCTAACAGATCCTCACAGATTTCTGGGATAATGCTGCCTAAAATGAAAACAGAAACAGATTTTGAAGGATTTTTTTTTTTTTTTTTCTGAGCTCAAGTTATGTAAAATGTTCAGACCCAGCAGAATTTTTTTGCTATCTTCTTGATAATATTAAGAGGACTTTTCAGCAGGAAAGAACCCAGCCAACACAAAGCTGGCCAGCTCAGACTCCTGATGAGCGCAGCTTCCAAGACAGGGTGAACACATAGCTTTGCTTGATCAGTGCAACTTCTCCTTACAAAGGCCTTTATTACTAATAAAGGGAAACTGACAGCAGAGAAGCATCCCACATGCGAAACAAACCAGAACAGTTTGTTTCCCCCACATACACTCTTTTCCTAAATCCCTAAAGTTATAACAGCAGATGCTTTCAGAAATAAACACCTCGACTGAGGAAGCTGTATACCTTAGGTCCTTGTCTGGCTAGAAATAAAGTTTAAAGTTCTGTGGTTTTTGATTTTTTTTTTTTAAAGGATTTTTAGCGAGATGTAAAATTACTCTCAGAGTCGAGAGGAGAGGTTTCAAAGCAAAGCCCAGAAGCCCTGCCTTTGAAGATGAGCATCTCCAAACAAACCCAACAAGTGTCTAGTGCATCTCGCTCCTTTGTTGTTGTTGTTGTTTCTAAGTGATGACTAGAAAGATCTGCGGACAGCAGCTCCAGTGCAGCCTGTTAGCGCCCAGCAACCGGCGGACAGCAGGGAGCATCCCTCGCCTGGGGACTCAGCTTTCAGAGACTCCGGGGCCAGCAGAGTGACAACGAGTTTTAGAGCAGTTGGCAAAGTCCCTGCGGGGAGGGGGGACAGGGCTGCGCGCCTCCGGCACCGACCTTCGCGGCCCGGGTGCGGGGGCCCGGCGGTCCGGGCAGGGGCGGCAGAGCCCGGCCCGGGGGGCGGCAGAGCCCACCCCCGCTCCCCGCCGTTGCCGGGGCGGCTCACAGCACCGGGGGATGGACAGCTCCGTCCTCCCCGGGTCCCCTCCGCGACGCCCACGGGCGCACGCCCGGCATCCCCGGGCAGGCGGCGGCTGAGGAGGAGGAGGAGAAGGAAGGATGCCGGCCACCGTGCTAGGGATTTATTTACCCCGCCCGGCTCCTGGGCACGGAGACGGGAGGAGGGAGCACCACACTCACCTCTCCGCCATCAAAGAGCCCTTGACCCGTAGCCCCCGCGGCCGGGCCGAGGGGGACGGGGAGCAGAGGAGGCGCTCCCCCGCCGCCCCGCTCGGCTGGGGTCCCGCTCGGCTTCGGCGCGCCCCCACCTCCCGCCGCGGTGGGAGCCCTCCCTCCCCCCGGAGCCGCCCCTCTCCCCGTGCCCGGGGGAGGAGAGGGAGAGGAGGGGGCTGGGGGAGGGGAGCGGTTCGGGGCGAGAGAGAGGAGCCCGTTATTGGCCTACTTACCATCAATCGCCATGATCCCCGGCGGGGTGGGCCGTACCAAGCGGAGGGAACGCACGCAGCAGAGGCGCTGCCGGGCGCCGCGGCTGCCAGGCGGGAGCGGCGGGAGGGGCGGGGCGGGGCGCGAGGCGAGCGGGGCGGGGCCAGCACGCGCCCCTCCCCTCGTCACCGCCCGGCCCCGCCCGGCCCCGCCCTCAGCCCCTCATGGGCCCGGGGGCAGTGGATGCCAGCCGAGGGGAGCTTTGTTGCTTCCCATGGAGCTGTTCCCTGGGTTTCCTTCCCAATTGGCTGAAATAAAACCCAAAGCTGGCAGGGACAAAGTGTCATCAAAGCCGTGTTTTACAGAATCACAGAATACCCTGAGCTGGAAGCGGCCCAAAAGGATCATCGAGTCCGAGCCCAAATCCTGGCCCTGCACAGGATACACTAAGAGTAACACCCTGTGCCTGACAGCATTGTCCAGAAGCTTTCTGAGCTTTGCCAGGCTGGTGCTGTGACCAGTTCCCTGGCGAAGCTGTTCCAGTGCCCAATGGGAAACCTCTGTGTTTCCAACCTAATTCCAAGCTAAACCTGCCCTGACACAGCTTCTGGCCATGCCCTCAGGTCCTGTCCCTGGGCATCACAGAGAAGAGATCAGTGTCTGCCTCTCCTCTTGCCCTCACAAGGAAGTTGTAACTGCAATGAGATCTCCCCTAAGTCTCCTTCAGGGCTGAACAGACCAAGTGACCTCAAACACTCACTGGTTGTGATAAAACCAGCTTGGTTCATTGAATTAACTAACCACATAACTGCACAAAACTGCTTGTGGCAGCTCGACTACTCTACAGATAGTCTTTTCCAAGATTCTTCCCCCTTTCCCTTAAAATACCATGCTGAAACTGCTGGAGGTGAGTTTAAAGGCAGTGGATTCTCCTCCATGAGAACACGCCTAGAACACCACATAAGCACACCAACAGAAGAAAGCTGTGGACCTGTTGGAGCAGGTCAAGAGGTGTTGGAGCCTCTGTTGCTACTCCTTCCTCTGTCCCACCCACCGCAGCTTCCTCCTTTCCCTTCCATGCCTTTTCCTCAGCTCTCTTGCACTGGTACCAGCCACTCTTTCCCTGGATTTCTGCAGCTGTTGTCCCAGCCAGGACATCCTTCTTCTACATTCTCTTCCTCACCTCCCACAAGTGGCAAGAGGATCATCACAGTGAGCAAACAGGACAGGGTTTTGCAAGGCCCTGCAGCATTCACCACAGGGATCCAGAAGGACATCTGAGACAAACCATGCATGGCTCCTGCAACTAAGGGAGAAAACAGCCAAGCAGATAGGCTGTATTATGGATTTTATATTGTAGTCTTTTACAGGATGTACATAAAATTCTGTTATTGTGACAGAGAGTCCTGGTAGCATTTGGAGCTATAAAGAAACACTTTACTACATGCAAACAGGTTTTTCATTACGTGGGTAGACTGGCCAAACATAGGAAAACTTTCACAAGATGGTAAGAAGGAATACCTTTTGTACCCCTGTCATCTTTCTGCCAAATGTTTAGTCACCGTTCAAATCCTGGAAGCATTAATCCTCTTCAGTCTCACAGCCTTCAGAAATATTTTGTCATATAGAAAAATCAATGTGTTTTCTCAAATTTGTTCTCCACCTCAGGAAAAAGAAAACTTAAAAGTGAGGCATTTAAAAGCACAGTCAGCCTGAGCAAAATGGCTGTCTTGAAAAACACAAGTCCCAAATGACAGACATATGTCCAGACCAGAGCCTTCAAAGAGGCTTCTTCAAAGAGAAAACGTCAGCAAAGCTTAATGGCAAATATATTTCTCTGTACCAGCACTGACATTTACCTCAAATACCCTGATGATTTGCTGTTCTTCCTCTTCCTTCCATGTCTTCTCCTCAGCTCTCCTGCTTTTAGAAAGTGTTCCAGCCCCAAAGCTTTCCGTACAATTTGTGTTGATGGCCATCTTTCTGATGGTATCGCTGTATTGAGTATGGGGATGAAGATTCCTGTGGGATCAAGTATAGTTAGTATTCTTCTCTGATCCATTTTTTATTTCTCCCCTTGCTTTTGGCAGCATCCCCAGCATGAAGGAACTACCAGTCAAATGTCATTAAATCTTTCCAGGGCACCGAGATCCATCCATACAGAATCCAGCATATAGTTTTTGAGATGTTTAAAAAGTCATCCAAAATTTTTGGAGAGCCTCACGGTTCCATGATTCATGTATGCAATTACCATAATAGGATGAAGAAGTTCATGTCATTGGACAAACTCTTTTTGAGGGTGAAAAATGAGCCTATGTTTGTGAATTAGCAACACTAATGATTGTAATTCTTGATTCAGGGGTTTGATTTGCAAAACATAGAAGCAACCCTTAATTTCCATAAAAGTAATGAAATCTCAGTTTGGAAAAACAGTTTCAGGACAAACATGATTCCTCATCAACAAAGAGATGGTGTGAAATGTATGTGTAAGGAACCAAAACACGACTTTTTGGAGCTATGCTGAATCAAATCTGTTCTATTTGTGCTTAAGTTTCACAAGTACATGTTTAAAATTTGTAAGCTTTATTCAAACAGCAGATACTCCTGCCCACCACCACAACAGTCTCTTTTTTTTTTTTTTTCATGTTACCAGGAGGAAAAAATTTTGAACAAACTTCCAAAATTCAACTATTTTAGTTTTGTTCCTATGCTGTAACTGAGACTGTGTAAGTGGTAGCTTCATCCGTTCCCTGCACAAAAGAAGCACAGCTGGTGAGTCTGGATGTGTCAGAAGTTTTCTGCTGAATCCAGTGGGCAACTTATTCTCCTGGAAGCATTTGCATGTGATCCCACAGGCATGCCCTCTGCAGAATAGCACAGCTGCACACAAACATGACTACAGCTCAACTCCAGACCTTAAGTAAAGGTGATAAATCCTTTAATGAACAAGCAATTTACAGGTTATCAAGAGTTCCCTGTCAAAGGGAAGAACCTATGGTGACAACAGATTTGCTGACAGCAATGCAACTATCAGACAGATACAGGATAAATTTAATCTCATAAACCCTAAACTTTTCAACAAACTACCTACACAGGAGAAGCTTCTCTCACTGCACTAATATGAAGCCACTTCGGCAATTAAAGCCAAAACCTGCTGGAAATTTTGGCATGAGTGCCCTAGGAGGAGAAATACATTAAAGATCCATTTAAGTCCTGATCCTTGCCAGACCTTTTTGGATTTTCTCTTCTATCTTAGCCATAATCATAGTATTTAAGCAGATATAATTTAAGGGCCTGTACTTCATGAAGACTTAGAATACATGTAAACCATGGCATTTGTGAATGAAAAGACTAACTGAAGTGTTTGAAAACACAGCCTATCAGTAAGCAGAAAGGTTGAAGCCCCAGATTAGTAATCTGCTAATTAAGATGCCAGACAGATAAGGGATCTATAATTGTCATGATGCAAACAAAGTGAGTTCACGATGGAGCAAACAGTGGAAGAAAATTTCCAAGAACTGGATGTAAATTTTCCAGTGGAATGTTGCCATTTAATTCAGCTGAAGGTACTCTGCAGAAGCACAGTGATTTCACTGAAATGCCATTGAGAAAGGGGGCGAAATATGCAAAGCCTTGCATTTCAGACAAAAACTTTTAATTTCAACACTTATAATAACTTCATATTATATTTTAACATAGTAATGACATTAAAATTATCTTATTTGTGTAAAATCTTTCAGTTAGAAAACTCAGTCTTTTGGTGAAATTTCCCTTAATAGGGTGTTCCAAAACTGAGTGCGTGCAGCCACACCTCCCTGTGTATTTCTCTTTGGCTACATTTCAATATGGAAAGAAAACATATTTTTAAAGAAGGGATCAAAACTCCCACAAGACTGAAATTCTGTTATTTTTGACCAGGAGCCTTAAAAGAGTCCCAGCAAGAAGCATCATGATATGCAGCTCCAGGGTGTTCTCTTTTTTTATAGATTATTTATAGGAAAGCAAAACCCCTTGTACAGCAATGTTGAAGTGAGGAGACAAATAGGCAAAATCTCTAACCCATAATGTTGAAGTTAAAACACGACCTCTGAAACATCTTCAAGGAAGATCTCCAAAGAAATTATTCCTCCAGCAGATGAAAAGATGGCTAAGAATTATAATACAGTGCTATGTCCTAATTGATTTGGAATATCAGTTTACAACTTCCCGTAAGAATTTTTGGCAGCAATTTCGTGAGTGCTGCCAATCAGATTTGCAATCAGATTAGTTTTGCATGCACAATGTTCTTTATTAGGACATTAAATACCTGACCTTTCAATATTAAGGTTTGCATTATCAAGTTTTTTGGCACTAAGTAAATAACCTGTGACTCCTATTTAGCTTCTCATAGTTTTTGAAGGATAGGACAGACAGGCTTAGCCCTCTGGAATTGCAGAGCAACATGTGGTAAGAGTGACACACCAGATACACTCAAG
Organism: Sialia sialis; assembly: GCA_009812075.1. Taxonomy (NCBI): domain Eukaryota; kingdom Metazoa; phylum Chordata; class Aves; order Passeriformes; family Turdidae; genus Sialia; species Sialia sialis. The sequence goes on from VRYO01002297.1 coordinate 10,990,328, forward strand.
CCTCCACTTCTTGGAAAAGAAACATAAACCTGACTATTGAAGCAAATGGTTTGGCCAAATAATACTCAATGTGTAACTTCACATTCAAGAATAAACGATTGAGAAACTGGAAAACAGTGTTTCCGGCAGCACCTTTCTTCTGCTAAATTTGGGACTCCACAAGGTCAGATTTCCAGCTGGGATACAGTTGGAAAAGGTTCTATGAGCTAAATCAAAATGGAAAGATTTTTGTTCAGATTCATGTTGTGAATCCACTGGTAATGCATCTGCTACAGAAATAAAAATTAAAAACATAAACAAAAATGTGATTTTTGATGCCTATTCATTCTAGTGGATGTTCAGTGTGCAAACTTCAGAGCTGGATGAATAATATAATGACTCTTACTGGTGTACTTGTAAAAAATCTTAATTGGCTCAAGCAACCAAAGTTAATATTATTCTACTGTGTTGCCTTGCACTGCTCCAGAACAAAAACCTCATGAAGATGCAGTAAGGACTACTAAATGCAATTCCAAAGAAATGTGCCAATCATTGAGCACATGTGCTCACACAAACTACAGAAATGGTAAACGAAAAGTGTGCAAAATAAAGTCATATGCCAAATTCATGCACAATCCATTCAGACATGCCAGCTTTTTCATGAGATGCTGAACTAATGAAGTGGCTGTCCTGCAGTTGTAGTTCTGTACCGCCTATCTCCATCCCTCCCCAGTGGGACATCTCTAGATTATCCCCATGTCATCCTCTGCTACAATCCCAGTGTTAACAGGATATTATTGCAATTATTCCAGAGCTTTGCACAGGCTGTTTGAATGGCTGAGAAGCTGTCAAATGAAAGGTACAAATGATGAATTGAGCAATTCTCCTGACCTTTTCTGCAATGAGGGTACTAGTTTCATTCTCTTCCCCCTACACAGAAGTTAGTTCCCCCAAAACTGGAAGTAACCTAAATATTTCTGGGATCTTGATGAACTTGACCAACTGTTCCTAAGCTGAGACTTCCCTCAGCTTTCCCAGGTAGAAGCATTTGACAAAGAGAACATGTTCACATAAGCCTAATCTCCTTGGGAAATAACATTAGAAGTCTCAAAGCCCAGCAAATGGCCTTTACAACTCCAGCAAAATATGAAAAATGAACCATCCAGCTATACTTAGAAAACAAAGCATACATTTAAATGCAAATTTCCAACAAAAACCCCTGCATTCTTGCAAAGACAGGTATTGCATAAGAATGTGTTAACACACAAATGGATGAGGGTTACTGTGCTTTCTTACAGAAGAGCTATGGGAATATCTAATTAGAGAAGCTATAGTATAAAATGGTCATATGAAAACAGGCACATATATAGTATGCACAGCCTGCCACTCAGAAAGCCACACCTAATTTTCTGATGGAAAAAATCATCATCAAAAAGCCATCAAAGGTAATACCATGGAACAAAATCAAATTCAATCTCCGTTATTCATACTTAAAATATTAAAAGGGGATTGAAAGATATGATCTAGTTCTCTTGTAGGGCTATTTTTAGAAAGAACAAGGTCCTGGATGCTAACAGCCTATTGGCCTGGTTCATGCCAGCATAAAATGAATGACCTTGCTGTCACAACCTCATCTGATAGAGAGGACAGACTGCAAATGGTGTGAACAGAGACTCAGCTGCGACAAGCTGTAAAACCACAGCAGACATAGAGGCAGAGTTAAAGCTGTCACAGTGTTGGTTATTAAAACATTTAAATCTCAGATTGCTTGAACAGTACAGAAGTTTTCCTGTGTTCTTAAAGCTGGTTGCTCACCAACTGGCACTGCAAATCCAAGAGTGGGAGAGATTCTCTTCCCTGTGGCCCAGGCAGCTCGGAAAAGTGGTGCATGCATAGGTGGTGGTGTCAGCACAGGGAGTTAATCATGCTCCTGAGGAAGGGGAAGTGATAAGAGATTCACAAGGTGGTTTACAGTGTTAGTTACCCACAGCATGTATGCCAGTCCTGGTTTATTGACTAGCCCTGGCCAAACCTACCCACAGTTGCTGTTCTTGGCTAACCTTGACAAAGTGACTCCTGTTGCCATGAAACAGCTTCCTTCACTCTCGCTCTTCGTCTTCCTCTAATTGCCTTTAGTGCACTCTCTGCTTCTGTGACTTGCTTCTCTGCCCTCCCACCTGTAACCTGGTTTGCTCCAGCCGCTGCTCCTGGATTGCGCTGAGTGCTTTTGTGTAGCTGCTCTGCATGTGAAGGAGGCAAAGCTGATCTCTGTAGACGAGGGCGACAGTGTCTAGCAACAAAAGAAAGTGCTTGACAAACACTGTCCCTTAGCAACGACAAGGCTGTAGCTGCAGCCAGACCTCTAAGGGTCCCTCTGGAACGAAATTATATCCTTAACCATTCCTGCTGAGAGGCTTGTGCTAAGGATATAATCTGCATTTCATTTCTCTCTAATTGCAGAAACTTGTTTTGTATATGTTCCTGCACAGCTGAGAGCTCAAGCCTGTGGAGTACTTGTTACTTCCTTTCCCACCAAACTTAGTCCCCAGGAACAGTATTGTAAAAATATTTCAAAAATAAATAAGGGTTCAAAAGGCTGCATCCATCTAATTTCATGTTTCTTTTTACTGATAAAAGCTGTAGTCTGCCTTTTAATTTTTAAAAATATTTCAAAGTCATACAGCAACATATGATCATCTCTGGTTTTTGGACTTAGTAGAGCTGTTCCTAATGCTGTTTGTGAACATACATTCTGTTCTTACGTTTAAAATAACTAGCAGAATATGTCATTCATTCTGATGGCACCACAAATATTCTATTGATGCATTAATGACATTTCTGAATCGAAAGAAATAATTTTACTAAGATTGTATGAGACTTGCAGAATTGTTAAAGTCACTGTTAAATGCAGGAACCCATTTAAATGCCTTTTTTGATTTACATTTCTATTGCCTTATTAAAAGGCTTCCTTCCATGAAAAAAATCAAATTATATGTAAACTGGGAGTATAGTGCTGATTTTTTTTAAAGGTTGCTCTTCTATACAACTACATCAAGATTAAGAATTCTGCAGGAGAGCTGTAGAATCACAAAGTTTAAGTATTATGTATATGAAGTACTCAGGCTTAATCTACATTTTTAGGGTAATTAATAAAAAGATACTGAATTAGTTCATTAAAACAATTTTATATTTGCTAGCTTAAGCATGTGCCTTCAAAAATTGCCCAACTTCCAGTCTGGAATTTAGCTATGATTTAGCAGAAACTTCCACAAAGATTTCTGAAATACAAATACTTATAAATGGGGAACTTCACAGAGGCAGAAATTATTTTTTAAAAAAAAGAAAACTTGGTAACAAACGAAAGTAAAGTTAGTTTGCCACTCAAGTACATTAAAAAACCTGTTTTAAAACTGATCAACCTGCTTTCTCCTTCTCTAAGATCCAGCTTCTTCCATTAGAAAAAAATAAAGATGTATATTCCAATCTGACCTCCTTAATTCTCGTAATAATCTTATGATATCCCATAGTAACAAAGGATTTGAAAACTTACATTTAGATGAGGAAGTTGTCCATGGAGAAATATCTCCTGTCCTAGAAGAGCAGATAAGTAAACATGATTCCTCCAGGGCATGATGGCACTAGAGCAGGATTGGTATGGCAGGGGAAGGACGAGTTGTGTTTGTAGAGTAGGGAACCATATGAAGGGGCAGTAAGGTATTAGTCATATGGCTTTAAAACCTCTATTTCTGTTTAGTGTGAGTTTGACTTAGTCATAAACTTACTTCAGCTATCCAAATGTTTTCCCCAAAAAGATATATCCTAACTTCTCTGCTTTTCAAAAAGCTGAATGCAGACATCTTAAAATAAAACTGTTTCATTTCAGATGTGTTAAGTGACCTTCTAGTATTCACGGCTTTTCTAAGAGAGGTAGATACACAAGTCCCTTTGGGGAAAAAATGTAATGGAAAATGCAAAGGATATGTGAAAAATATTCACAAACCCACCACAAAACTTCAAAAATATTTATCCTAAATCCCAAGTTACTGAGTTGGATTTATCATTATAATAGTTTTTAAACTGTGAGGCAACAGCTGTCTAGAATGGCGCTTTCAAACTTCCTGCCTTCTTTGTCCCTTTCCAATATTAAACTTATTTTTCATTCTTTCCAGCTACATGTTACCCGCATCTTGAGCCCCTCCACTGCTGATCCCAATCTATACAATTACTTGGCCTTGGCAGTTCTTGCTGGCTCCCAAAAATGTTTTCAGTCCAAGTGAAAGCAGTATTCTCTACCACCATTTTCTTTGCCAATTCTCCCAAAGTCATTGGTTCCTTGTTGCTGGTTATCATCTGTGTGCTCCTTTCCCTCTCCTCTACACACATTTTTGCCCTTGGTAGGTCATTCTTTGGCTCTGTGTTTCATTTGAACCTGCTCCCAATATTCTTTCAACTGCAGCCTATGTGACTCTCCAAAAGAGAAAGGTAGTCCCCTGCAATTATATCACTATAGTTTAGGACAGGATCTGACCCTCCTTTAAGTTATTTAATGAGATTAATCCCTTGTTGCATAAAAGAACATTTTAGTCAAAGAGAAGTCAAGTCCCTTGGTTGCATCTTCATTGTATCAATCCACACAGTACTATTGCAAGGCAATGAAATTAAGTTTCCCTTATTTTAAAGGCAAATTGCAGTGATATAGAAGCTGTAACCACATTGTTCAATAAAACAGGACCAGGGACTATCCCATGTCTCTGGGATCAGTTGGCACAGCCTGGATGTCTCCACACTGTGCATGGTCATGGGTTCTCTTCTTGTCTCATGAACTGCTCCTGTGGTCCTATGACATCATCACTGTATCCATGATTTTTTCCGACTCAGATGTATCAAATAATGTTAAGAAGTACATGCAGTCCACCGGAGTGTGTATTCATGGCATTTATTGATATATGGGTAGCTGTTGCATGCCATTAGGCACATTATGATGGTACAAGAGGTAGTTAAGAATTACAAGTCTGCTGGGAATGTGTTGGAGAACTATAGGTTCAAGAACATGGTATGGGTTTTCCTGTACCACCTGGTGGCAATTTGGGTGTGACAAATGTCTTACAAGCACTTTATGAGGGTAAGGATCAGTATTCCCTGAAGCAGGGCTCTGTGCTTATTGGGTGGGCTAGGTGTACTATGGTCACTTTGCCCAGTCATGAATATCCAATGGAGTAGATTTTTCTTATACTAACTAAATGATGTAAAGTCACACATTTCAAGTCATATTTTAGGGTATAGATAACACAATGATACTGATACCAGGCAATTCAGAACATGGAAGTTGACACTACTGTAAAACAATTTGCCTTTGTTCATTCTCTCTGTGGAAATGTTGCTTCCATAAGCCATTAGGGAATTTATTTTCAAACAGATGTCATATTCAGCAATGTTTTTTTGGTGGCTGAGTTCCCTTGGGTTAATATTTTTTTTATGAAAAGTGTGCTGGTATTTCTGTTACCTGTCTCTAGCCTAAAGTATGGTTTGAAGCAAGTACAGTAATTTCACACTTACAGGGCGTACCTGGTTATAAGGCGCACTTCCAGGTGGCCAGGACGTCCGTGGAATTTGTCCATATATAAGGTGCACCAGCCTATAAGGAGCACTTCCGGGTTTGGTTGGAAACTTCAGTCAAAAAGGTGTGCCTTATACGCATGAAATTACTGTACTTACTCATTTAGCTGGTAAAGTCGGTAAGATTCACAATTCATGAGCTGTCAATTAATAAACAAACTGAATTAATAAACTTACACAAATTCACAGACTTACATTAAATGAACTGTTATGCAGACTGTAAGAGGTGATGGCACATGGGGCCTGATGTTGCATGGAAAATCTGCCACTAAACTCTGACTTAACATTACTGTCAGGCACTGGCCAACAGAAATCCAGCATACTCCATCTAGCAGACCAGTGCCATCATTTGATCCATCCAAAAAGCTACTCCTGCTGGACCTTTTCCTTGGCACAGAGCACAGTTCTCTTAGGTGAGGCAAACCTGCCCAAGGCTGGACAGCCAGCATGTACATGGAAGTTTTTTTGCTGCCATGACAGCACAGCCAACAGAGTTCAGAGCTTACATTCTGACAGCCACAAAATATTCTTGGTTGATGAAAAGAATAGTATGTAGCTAGGGTACCTAATGATTATTGAACCATAAAAGCAGTGAGAGATTTTTGTCTTCTCATCCTCCCTCACTTATAAAACATGCCCATTAGGATTATTTCCTGCCATTGTCACCAGCTTTATAAAATTAACCTGATTCTTTTTGTCAGCATACTAAAACTTCAGCTCACTGAAGGCAATGCTGTTGCATCAAATGAGAATTAGGAAACTAATTGTCTTTTGCAATAGTGACACAGAGGGCAAATGACCACAACAAAATCACGACATAGCCTCCTGCAACTCATAATTAACTTTTCCTTGGAATGAGAGGAACATGCTGTCCTGTTTCAAAAATAACAGTGTGCTTGGTTGTGAGCCAGTGATAAATACATTTCTGATTACAGTCAGCAACTTAATTTACAAGCATCTGATTAGAAGGAAAAAAAAAAACAAACAAAAAAAAAACCCTAAAAACAACCTTTCAGAAATATGGTGATATAAACAAGTCATCTGTGATCTAGTGCACTGAGCACAAGGTTGGAGTCATATGGAATCATAAGACTTGGTGTTCCCACTGCTGCCACTAATCTGCTGTCCAACCAGGAGCAAGACATTGGATGTCTCTGTCTCAGTTTCTTTGAGCTGGTAATTAGCTATCTGTGGGCACACCTTAGAGATCAAGGCTTCAACTATGATCTGCAAATAAAACATCCTGTTTCTATGGAAAAAGATTCCAGAATTATAAGGATATGTTTCCACTTTCAACAGCTGAAAGTCTTTAACTGCATTATATCTTGTCTGTAGGTATTTATACTGGGGAATTTTAGCAGAAATATATGCCCACATGATATGATTAAGGTTACAGGAGTAGAGATAAACCAGCTTTATGCAGAATAAGATCCACTGTGAACATGCCCCACTCACCGGCTTTGCCACAAACTATACTGGTCTTCTAAAAGTCTGCATTTGTTCCAAGCCAGCATATTACAGCTATATCAGCCAGATCAGAAAAATGGATATCATCTATCTTCCAAGTTAATGATCAGACATTTCTATTTAAAGATAATATACTGCTCTGTGTCCCAAATGAGTAGCAATATGTGATTGAACAGAGAGTATGCAATTACATGCTGATGTTCAGTAGGCAGAGAATAGTCCTGAGTGACTCCAGTGATAAATGCCTCATTGTATTAAAAAATACACTGAGCTGAGCTGTAACTCAGTGCCAACTGCTAACCCTCTGAAACTTGGTGCCTCTGGAAAGGAAGTAAACATTTGCCATTGCTGCCTGTGAATGACCATACAGCCCTTTTACTAATAACTGTAATGGGATGAGCCTTTCAGCATGGCATTATTTCAGTTGCCAAATTTTATCCTCTAGTTTTCAATTGACTAGATAGTTGTTAAATTTCGATCATTTGCCCAGGACTTTCCATTTTTAGCCTCAGCTTGGAAAGTTTAGACAAAACTTTTTCTGTTTGTGAGACCATGCTTAGGCTAAAAGAAAATTTCTATTAACTTTACTTATTAATGCCAACATTTCTGATGTCTCTTGGCTGTATTACTTCCTTGAGTCAGTACTGGGATTTGTAACAAGTCAAAGTCTGAATCCAACCCATTTTTGTGGTCCCCTGGAAGTCACAGCAAAACACATATTTAGGTGTTCCTTGTGCAGCTAATAAGGAAAATTAAAAATAAAGATCACGGTTTGTTTTACAATTGTTTGCTGAAACAGTTTTTCATGAGTTATCTTTCCAAATTTTCTCGATTCTAAAACCATGTTATTAGAAAAGATTTTTTTTTAATGTTTTGCGTACTAAAGACATGAAGAGAGAGAAAAGAAGCCACGCTTCACTTTCATATGTGCATAAATTAAGATCTTAAAGCAAAAAAATTCAAAGGATCTGACTTTCAAGCTTTTAGCTGCATTATCCCATCTGGCTTATATTTTGCCCAGAGAAAGAGATTCTGCTCTGTGGGGCCAGGGAGAGCACAGCACTCAGGAAGCACGTTCAGCAGAGTCTAACCAGGCTCCGACCTGTGAAGCTGCGCTTCTACACTGATCCGTGGTGCCAGTACAAAAGAGTGCGTGGGAGGCAAGAGGAGGCGTATGGTTTATGAACCTATGCCAGTGCCATTCCACTGGCAAAACCCCCTCCTGGGAAAGGGAAGCTGCTGCAGAAGCTTCTGCATTCTGGAGGCTGCAGCTGTGTGCATGGAGTACTTATGCTAATTTTGCCCAACCTGGGAAAAAATCGGGGGTGACTTCATCACCGACAAGGTATAACTCTGCTGAACGCTCTCATTTGTGTTCGGGGCAGTGATCAGAATTAAGCTCTGAGAGCTGAATCTATTAATATGAGCAGAGAAATAATCAGTTTCTTTGCTACCACACGATTTGGAGATATCTGAGTTTTCCCACTGTGTTTTAAGGTCCTGTTGCCATAGTAGGCATAGAAGTTCTGAACAATGAGCTGATGTTCAAGGAAGGGACTGAGGAGTTGCAGAACAGCGGTTCAGAAAAGGACACAAAGGCAATTACAGAGGCTGTGGGAAAATGAATAATTTTTCTTTTATCACAATGCTTGCCATTTCTGTTTTGACGTTGGTGGCACAAGAATAAATGCCAAGAAAAGAAATTTAATCTGTGTTCAAAGAAATGATTTTTTAAAAGACAGATCAAACCATATTCTTAATACATGGTGACAGTGTTCTCAAAAACAAGGACTGCTTCATGTAAAAATAGTCATGGATTAGACCTATCTACCTCCTGAATTTTATCTTAAGATCAGTATTCTTTAGAACTACTATTACTTACATTATTTTCATCTAAAAAAGGGGAAAAAAAATCTGCTTTTTATTTACCTGATACTCAGTTCTTTTGGAGGTAAATAACACACATAACAGGATAATGCATCTTTAGATACTGCTTTCTTTTTAATCTTCTGTTACATAGTTTTCTAGAGTTAATTTCATTGCCTGGCAAGCTGAGAGAAATTGCTATTATGGGACCCTTTTACAGCTTGGGAAGACAAAGTTAACAAACTTATAACTTCCAAGTACTTACACAGGGAGCCCATTTGCCAAGGAATTACATAATGCTCCGTTTGACTGCAGTGGCTCTTAACAACACACATTTTATAGACAGTAGTGCACTTCTAGAGCCCAGGCCAAAAGATCTTTTCATCCATTGCTCATTAAAATGTTCAATCTTTAATAGAAACAAGATGGGATCATTGCTATAAAACTATGTAAAACTGCACAGAGGTTTGATTCTGGATGTATTCCATTTTGCATCACTGAAGGTAAATCTTTTTTGCAAAGGCAGGAGGATGAAAATGCCTTTATACTTCTGCTTACACCCACCTCACTGCTGCTGATAGAGAGGCTATTGCAAATGCTGAGGTTTGACATAAAATACCAAAATCCTCCTGGATCTCTGGGGTGGGAACTATAGTAACAATTATCAGCTTCTAATCTGTGTTCTAGTGAATTGATGCGGTGACACATATTTGCATTTCTCTGATAGCAAATGATAGGACATACTAATAGCTTTTTTAATAGTTTAACAATTATTTAAATTAAGGTTAACCCTAATTACATTTCCTATTAAATCCAGGCAGTGATTTCCCCACCTCCAGTGGGAAGAACTACATGGTGAGGCTTACATGCAAAGAAGGGTCTCTCAAGTTTTTCCACATCACTTCCTGGTGGGGAAGACCTGGGGAAGGAAGCTCTGGCTCTTGAGTTCTTGAAAGAGCAGAAGCTGAAGAATCAGAAACATCAGGATAGGAACTGTCCTGAAGCAGTCATACTTAGCTTTGCTGACCCTCTTTGGCTTGAGAACCCACTGGATGTATCCACCTGACACAGCTGACAAAAAGAGCCCAGGGCCCCAACTATGTTGTAAAACAGGGATGCAGGCAATTAGAAAGGCTGCAGGAGAGGGCACACCACCACCTCTTTTCTCTGGAAAAAAGCAGAGGGCAACACCACAGCCACATGTGCAGAAGACACCTCAAGGAATATTTTATCCTAAATCATATGAGGAAGCAAACAAACCCAGAGAATTTCCCCTGCTGAGCACAGGTCAGGGGGATTTGCTCTCCAGACTCCCTTGCTTATTTTTGTTCAGCAAACAAGAAACAAGAGCATGTAAGTAACCTCAAATTTACCCTTCCTCCCTGCAAAAGATTAACTGATTCCCTCACATTTTCTGGAATGTCAGTTCTTGTTCTTCTTTACCCTCTAGTTTATTGCTACTGGAGGCTATGGAAACACACATAGTCTATCTCTGTATCTATACATCTATATATCTATCTCTATGTCTATATCTACCTCTTTTATTTCAGAAACCTTGAGACAGTGAAATCAGAAGCACAGCCACTGTTCATTCTCACTGTTGACTGATTCAATTTAGCTTGAAATGTGTAATTAATTTTACTACTATGGGAAATTAATTATGTTTTTGTTATAATGATCCGTATTAACCTAATTAGTGACCATGAAAATTCCCAAGCAAAGCACTTAATTATATTAGAATTAGAAGGGTAAATATTTTCCTAATGGAAAACTTCCAGAAAAACACTAATGTGCTCAAAGGCTACAAGCCCAAGAAACATCAAGCATTTGTAAAATGCCAGCCATAATGAGATTCTGATTGCTAACTCTGCTACACAAGGTAATAGTGTTTGTAATATGATGTTAGAAACACACCCATATGTCACGAGTAAGCTATGCAACACCTAAATGGATGCTTTTAAGATTCAGTTCACCAGGTATAGCAGAAATAATTTTCAATAATCTCTTTCTCTAGCTCCAAACAGAAGTGGTGCCCTGTCTCCATCCCTATGGCCACTGAAGTGTTTGGGGGACAGCAAAAAAATCCTTCCCTCAGCTTCTTGTCCTTCATGTGCAATCTTTTTTTCTGCTTACAGTCCCTGAGTATGCACTTCTAGTCCTGCTCCTGCTCATTTCTCTGTTTTCCACCCTTCACATTTTCTGTAGCATTTTTATGCACAACATTTTCATAACTCAGAGAGGAGCTCCTGCAGCCTGGAAAACACAGGCAGGAGATGCAGCTTAGGTGGGAAAGAATGCCACCACCAAACCATGAGGCAACTGTTTCACCAATTAAAGGACAATCCCTGAAGAAACAGCATTATCCTCTCTCTTCCAGGAGACATATGGCCCTCCTAGCTTAAGTCTCTTGTAAAGGATTTGCATTACAGAAAACATTTTAACTCCATATTTTTATATTAAAACAAAAGTTATGCCTGGCTATGTTACCCCACAGAGTCCCTGTAATTGACGGACACCAAGTGACCAAAAGAATAATTTCAGTTCCCCTGGTATCATATAGTTATTCATTACTCAATCTGACACTGCTTTCATTTACAGTATTTTCACGATTATAAGCCGCACTTTCCGGTAGCCAGGCAGACCACGGGATTTGTCCATATATAAGCCGCACCTGAATATAAGCTGCACTTTTTTTTTTTTAAGTGAGGATCCATGTGTAAGAAAGTAACAAATTAGTAACAGAATTGCTGCCAGCTGGGTTTGGTGTCAGGTGCTCAAGCTGCAACAGTTTTCACAGACCAGTGAAGCCTTTAAAGGCAGCCCCAGGCGCCCTCCCAGCCGGCTCTCACTTCCGGGTTGTCATTTCGCTGGGATTTGTCCATAGATAAGCCGCACCTGAATATAAGCCGCACTACTGGGGTAGGCTGGATTCTTCAATGAAAAAGGTGTGGCTTATAATCGTGAAATTACTGTGCCTTGTTACAAAAACCTTTCTTTTACATACCTAAATTGTTGCAAGCACTGTCCCAGATTTAAGCCACTTTGTAACACAGGGAACATTATTTTTCAACCTGATCCACTGGCCACCTAACATTGCAATTAAAGTATTTATTTAAGATAAAAGCTTTGTACTGAATTAGAAATCGATCTTCCACTTGACCTGACAGTATTGTTTTATATATGGGTCTCTTCAGAAACCTCTTCCATTAGTGTGCTGGCCAGAGTGACTGAATCATTGCTATACATGCAGAAATAATACTTGGAAATATAATTCCCAGCTTTTGTGGGACTCAGGGTGACTGGGGCAGGCAACAATTCTCTTGTCACCTCCCAGCTCTTGGTTAAACAATTTATCTCACTCACCAACTGTATACAAACACTGCCAGGAATTTATCAGGTCGGTATTATACTCTATCAATTATGCATTGCTTACAAGCACAATACAGTTCATGAAGTCTAAAACACAAACCAGAAAAGTAGAGAATGTGTTCCTCCAGAGCTGCATCATACCACTGATTCACAAGATAAAAGATTTTCAGGTAAATTCCTTTCTTTCCTTGCAGCTTTCTCCCTTTTGATTTTATCCTATATTTACTAATACGAATTATGTGCTAAAAACAAAGGAACAATGCATCCACTAAAGAATCAGTGGAGGTAAGGTCCTGCAGAGATGTTGGCTCCAGTAAACTGATGGATTACCCTATAAAAGAATTTCTGAGGGAGACTTTTAGTTTCCTATTTCGTTACATCTACATTATCTGTGTTACATATGCATTTGTGCCTGAGTCCCATTGTGGCAGCATCTCATGGATGGTAATATTAAAGATAGAACTGTCCCAGGCTTACCAGATCTCTAGTAAATGCTTTACAGAGAGAAGGAAATAAGTCTTAAAATAATATTCCAGTATTGATTTTGGGGGATGTCTTAAAAATCTATATTCGTTTTCAATATCCCAATTTACCCTGCCAAAGATACCTTTTTCTGGAGACTTGTATTGTACTCATCTCTACATTTCAGCCATCTTTAAGTACTGAAATACATGCTCTAGAAATCAATGACACAGAAAGTCTGCCTTGATTTGCTTCAAACATGCAGAACACAAAACGCTGCAGGCAATTTATTCATGCAATAAATATGTTTGCTATCATGGTGGCTTTTTAAAAATCAGCAGGTTAGGTCCTTAATCATTCTTAAAACTGATTACGGTGATGAGAAATACAGCAAAACCAACTTTTTTGATTGATGGAGTTTTATTAACAGAAAGCTTTTATTGTTTAATTTTGAAACTACTGACATGAAATGTTATAAGTACTATGTATGACTGAATTAAAATTTCATTTTAGGTAGTGTCAATCTCCCAAACCTCAGCCTGTCTCCTTCAATCACTCTCTACACGTTCAACCATCTTTTGGCACTGGCACAGCATTCATATCAAGTCTCATCCACAGATCTAAAAAAATTCCTTTAAACTCACATAAGAAAATGGTTTTATGTTTGTGGCACAACTTACACAATTGATTGAAATTGCACTGAAGATATTTGCAATAAACTCATAATTACACTTTGAAAAAGTAACTACATAATATCAATTTTGGTATTATTTATCATTATGAAATACTTCTCACTTCATTTTCCACAGCCACAAAAACCCTTAACATCTAGTCTTTAATTATCTTGATTCAACTTGTATGTCCAAAAAGGGATGAACAACACAGGAATAATTAAAGCACAGCAGCAAATGGGAGGGCTAAAGGCAGTACTGAGCAAAACACACACAAAGCACCACTATGATGTGGGACCTGACCTGCCACCTTTCATCAAACACATTTTCCAGAAGAAAACAGGGTTAATACAATCAATGTAGGGTGGCCTCAAAAGAGTAAATTCTTCTCTGGACGTTGGTGTGTCTACTCTGATGTATAAAACCGATCTGTGCTTGCTACTGGGCACAACTTGAGCATGAATATGCAAAGGGAGCTTGCTGTTACCCTGCTAGCAGAGAGGGAATGCATGGAGACACGTAAAGGACATGGGCAGGATATTTTTGGTCCACACCAGATCACTACTTGTTTTCCTTTTCAAGGCCATTTGTAATGAGAGTAACTTAAAACATCTCTAAATTATTCAGAGAGACTAGGCCTTCATGCAGCTGACAAACAACCAGCGAGCATTAAGTTTACCTTTGGAGGCTTTCCATAGCTCTCCAGCAGGCTGGCTGGCAGGCCTGGATCACCAGGACCTGCTTCTCTTCTTGTGCAGTCCATGGGCCAATCAGGGAGGAAGCTGGATGCTTCTTTCCTGCACAGAAACAGTTTCAAAATTAGGGGTTTTTTCAGTACAGCACGAACTAAACTACAATGGAGTTTCATATTTCTAACTGTAAAAGAAGTAGTACTTGCCAATGCCAAAGAAAGGCAACAAGTTGAAGATGGTTTTGAATGTTTTTTGTTCTTTCCTCCAGATAGAAAGAGCAGCTCTTAAAATCCATTCCAATGTTATTTGGAACAAACCCAAAGAAATATAATGGTTTATATAAATTCACCTTTGAGTCAGCATCTCGTGTTTCAGCACTTCTAGTCACAGCATCTTTCAGAACAGTATATCATCCATATGCTTCGTGCACATCATTTACCTTCTCAGTAAATCAGAAGATGGATGCTAAAATCCACAAAGCAACCTTTAAAATTCCCCTGGTTTTTTTTGCAGGTTTTATTGATACTGATAGCTGAGCATATTTTGTAATGGCAGATGGCAACTTCTCCCTTATAGTTCAGACAAACAAGCAATTGGAAATAAGGAGGAGGTTATCGCACAAGGAACTCTTGCAACAGTTAACAGTAATATTCCAAACTAATATGGGAAAAATATATGCAGATAAAAGAGTAAAAACTCCTTTTTGCTGTAATTTGTATGAAATATGGAAGAGGTATAAAAGCATCACATCGGTCCCAGTCTCACAGAAACCCCAAGATGATTCCTTTGTTTAAAGGAAAATGGGTGGCAATGGGTAGATTTTTTGTTTGGTTGGGGATTTTTGCCACTGAGAAATAATCTCAACATCAAGCTTCCAATAAAACAGATTTACTTAGCTAAAGGAAAACAGCCAGGAATCATTAAGAATGTACACAGTAACCGGTGTCTTTGTGAGCTTTTATATCGACCTCATCCTTTGAACTTTTCTTTAGATAAATTCTTCAGATTAAAGTAGCATAGCTGACAGTTTGCTAAATGTCATATGGTGCATGATCATGCTTCTTTACTTCTATACACTCAAACAGTAATTTTTTGTTGTTTTTAGGCCTCTTCTACCATTTTACCTATGATCCACACATATCAAAAATGTTTGATAACATTTATTGCTTGTCTTTGAGACCCTCCAAACCGAGTGATGACACTCAGTCCTGAACCACCCTCACATCCCTAGTAGGACGATCCCTCTCTTATTATAAAAGTATAGTTAATAGATAGAGCAAAGTTAAGAGAGCACAGAGGTGTACATCTAGAGCTTGGTAAGAATGTTTTGCTGTGTGATTCTGTCTGTTTGGTTGGGGTTTTGCTATGAAATTGAGGTGAGCATCACCAGCCAACTTTGCGTGCGTTAATCCTGCCACCACTCCCTCTGACTTTCAGCTAGATTTGCATATCCACTACCCTCCTAGACCTTCAAAATCACAGCTTTAATACCATAAACATATTTTTCCAAAAATATTCAAAAATCGTCTGCATCTTACTCACAGCCTGTCCTTTTTACTATCTGCATCTCAGCACCCTAGTGTAAAACTGACGATTTCTGTTCATATTTTTTGGACAGCAAATTTTCAAACCTTCCAGAGGTCAAGAAGGAAAGAGAATTTGTTGTGTTTCTAAGCAATCCCTCTGATGACAGCTGTAAATATTATAAACTAGGTGAAGAGTTACACCTGTTCTTGTTAAGGGTTCTGAATATATTGGATTTCTTCCTTCCATTAGGCTAGGGAGAAAATTAACCCCATAATTCATCTGGAGAGTAAGAACTTTAGGGACACTGTGAGTGCTGCTTGTGACTGAACTAAAGGGATGCCAGCTTTGAAATGTTTGTTCTTGTCCAGTCTGGCCTAGTTTATTTGACTTTGAGCTTCTAAATTAAGCAAATGTGTTTGTCAAGATGCATTTTATAAATTAAAAAAGTAAATGAATGTGAGGTATGTGATCTAAATCAATTTATCTTGCATCTTGCAATATAGCTGTGGATCTTAATACTTGAGTAAGGCAGTGTCTTCATCATGTCATTCCTTCAAGTTCAAGCACAAGGAGGGCATCAATTATCAATGACTACAACCTCCTGGCCTGGCTGTATTAAGAAATTATTTAAAAATAATAATAGCATTATTAAGCATTATGCATTTATTAAACTATGCAGTATTTTGTAGGATAAACAGGAGTATACTGGAATAATTTCTCACAGCAGTGGAATTTAATCATTTAGGACAGGAATCAATGAAAATAATTTCCAAATAAACATTCACCCAGAAATCTGGGAGGCAGAAGGTGCCTTCAGGAATAGCACCCACTCTTTACACCTCAGTCCTGAGCAGCAAATAGCTTTGCAGACTTTAGGAGGAGGCAAATGAGCCTCAAGCTGAGTTGCAGAGTGGAAGGTGCCATCAATCCCTTTCCATTAAGGGCAGCAGTTTCCTCCTTCCCAATACATATTAGCAAGCAAGTGATTTCTCTTTTTGTTTTTTTTTTTACTTCTGGTTGACATTCTACTCCCACACTATACAAGTCTTTTGTGTTTGGGTATAGAAATAACATTAGTTAACTGTAGCATTTGTATTAAAATGTCTTCCAGAGAATTTAATATAAATAGACTGGATTGTTTTACTATCACTTTTGAACATTTGTTCTCTAAAGCAGCAAAAGAACATCAAGAAATTTGATTTCCAAGTGTAATCTATGAGGGGACCTATTCACTTTAGCATTTCTTGTATAGTTTGGGTCTGCAGCACTTTGACACAGACATATTCAACTCTTTCCTTCAGATGGAGTGAGAGTGTACATGCTCTCCAGCTGCTCCAAGAGCACTACTCCTCTTCCTTCAAGGCTTCAGCCCACCTGAGCAGAGGTTATGGACTGGTCAATTTTACCATGATGGTTCTGAAATGTTAAATTTTAATCCTTACTTTACAATTGATTTCATGGCAAAACAAGAAAACGAGGTTCACCCATTTTGTGGGATTCTTCCTGGATGTTTTGAGACACTGGAGCCTGCAGCACTAAGGACATCCAGAAGACTACTCTAGAGACAGCAGTAACACCTAGAAGGTAGCAGATAACTTCTTTCACTTCTTGTTATCCCTAGCGGAGGTACCCCACTATCCAAAGCCTCAGACCCCCAAACCTGTGAGGTACTAAAGAAACTTCTCCCCTAACCCTGGCTAGCGGTTACACAGCAGCCAAAGATACTGCTCTCTTTTTAGTCAGCACTAACATTTTAGAGCACAGTGATTTCTTAGTGGGACAACTTCTGGCATTTTTATTGACAGAAAGTCTCCAAAAACCCAGAATAGATAGCAGGACTTAGAGAGGAGGATGAGTAATTCAGTGGGTTGTGTTTAGTAATGAATAATGATATCCTTGCTTAGAGAAGCATGTTTCCTATGTTTGTTCCTCATCTGATGGCAAACTGCCTGTAATTATTGTTACTGTACCATTGCAGAGCAGGAGGACAGGAAGCAGTGGAGTTGATAGGATTAACTAATTAGACTTCTAGTGGCCATGCAAACAAACTCTGAAGGCAAAGAGCTCTTCAGGCAGATGTGGTGACTGAAAACCAGGCTTCAGCCCTCCCACTAGTCCAGGTTTCCAAGGTCACACGTGTTGGCCTGAACACTGATCTGTGCTGCATGTTAAGCCACAATGATGCTTGACTGGATCCCACACTGGGTATGAGACGTTGCTGGGCAACTGAAATTCATTTAGCAAAATTTAATTTCCTATATATTACTTTTACTCTGTAACATACAGGGCTGAGTAACAAATTCAAACACTGTGCGACCAGGAAATTATTTGATTTCTGTTAAACCTTGCTTTGGAGTAAGCATCAAAACAACCAGAAGAAAAGAGGAAGGGAGGGAGGTGCAATATAGACCAACATTTTGACCTAGCTTTAAGTTACAGTGAAGCAATAGAATGTCACAGTATGCTAATTATTTAATCAACCCACATCTTCTCTGCTGTTCATGTATTATTCTGACTACCAATCGAACACCATCTGCCCTCACAGAAAAATGTTCCTGCAACATAAAGAATATTTAGCTGGCAAGAAACTATCACCATGTTCACACTAGAATGTCTTGAACCTGAGAAATCTTGAGGAACTTTGGGTATTCAAAAAATCTCCTGCTCTCTCTTAGCCTTCTTCTGGAGAAATGGATGATTTCTATTTGAATTTCAAATAATAAAATAGTTTCATTAATGGATAGGAAGCCAAACGTTGGGATCCAGCATTCCTTTTAATGAAAAAATTTCTGTCACTTGGAGAAGCGTGGGAAGCAAGAGTGAGGAGAGGGAGAGGAAAAGAGAAGGAGGGGAGGAGGCTTCAGCTCCTCTCATCCTCTCTTCTCCAGCAGCGTTTCCCTCTGGGGTCTCCTGCCTGGTCACTGGGCTGGCCCTGGATGGACTCAGGCTGGAACCCAGTGCTCTCCCCCCCAGACCCCGTCAGGAACCCTTTGGGGTTCTTAACTCTGCTTCTTAACTCTGGGAGAAGGACCCTCTCACTTTATTAATTCTCACCCTTCACCTGGACACCAAATTCTATCAGGATATGCATTTTATAAGGCAAAGAGATAATTCCTGTCTCAACCAGGGAAAAAACAGGCTTTGTGCATGAAAGCCTGGTAAAATACTATAGGGAAAGGATTTTGGAAAGGTTGTTTATTAAGTGTGGATTCTAAGGGGATGTTTACCTTGAAGCACGAAACATTGCAAAGTGCATTGAATAACATGAAATCTGTTCCAAAGGAGCACAGCGTTACTTATATTTTCATTTTTAACTACTAAAATAGATCCACAATCATGACATTTCATCCCAAATTGTTCCAGCTAGAAGTGCAGCACAGTTGGCCTCTTTATTCTTTTCCAATCTATTAGGGAATTCCAAACAAACAGGTACAAGGATTTCATTTGCTATGACAAATACCAAGCACACAGGCAGCGGAAATGTCTTTGGTTGCTGTTTAGATGCAGATTTTGGAAACAGTCTCACCATCTTTAGTTAATGGATGAGTTAGCAGGCTGATGCTGAGTCACTCCCTCACCCCTTCTGTCTCACAGCATGGCATGGAGAACCTGAGTCCACACCTCACCTGCCAGAGCAGCCAATAGCTTTACAGCAATGTTCCCTATACCAGTGGAGAGCCATTGATAAGGCATGGATGAATTCACCCACCAGAATAAAATTTTTTAAAAAAATGGGCCCAGACGTCTCTGTTGTCCTTACCCTGAATTCCTTGGAGCAGACCCAAGGATTTCCAGTGGGACTGGAATTTGGCCCAGTGTGCCACACTCCCATAAAACACAACTGTCTATTGGCTAAACAATGCCAAGCATGTCTCAGCCAGATGCCTGTTTACTGACTACTGAGAGAGAAAAGAAGCTCTCAGATGCTATTGCTTGCCTTTGCAGGATGTAGGACATTAATTATGAACAAATGAAATGATCACAAAACAGAGATGAGCCACATAACTTGGTTTGGCTGCAATTCCTGCTGTATGAAAAAAAAATGACTGCACAGGGCTTGGTGAACATTCAGTCTGCATTAAAAAATAAATTATTTTGTTTTCTATTTGCTTAAGATAGTTCTTTGCTTTTCTCTGCTATAAGGGATAATGGACCATAAAATTGGCAAAATTATTGTCCATTTTGCACAAACACTTTCTGCAGTAAAGGAAGAATCCTGGTTCATTTTTTCCAAGAAAACACTGTTGTGCTAAAAATGTCTTTTCTTTCCTAGAAACAGAGAAGTCCAGCAACACGAGATGGCATCCACTGGGAAAGCAGAGCTGAGGGAATTGTGGCAGGGTTACCTTAAAGCATAGCCTTCCCTGGGACTCCCCTGCCTGAGTCAACCCAGAGCCCAAGCCTTGCAGGTGCCCTTGAACCATCCACAGAGCAAACCCAGCTCAGCCAGACTGTGCTGCACCAGCTCCCCTGGGGAAGAGCAGCAGGATGGGGAGCTGAGCTGGGGCAGAGCCTGCTGGTGCCCTCAGGGCCCTGACCACACTCCCATTTCAGACACAAACCTCCTGTGCTGTTTGTCCTACTCCTGGCACTGATGTGCAGTTTTTCTTCCTGCAGCAATGGCAGCAGCACTTTTGCTTCTATTTATGCCAAGAAGGCAGCAAAGATCACACAAAAACCATCTTCTTAAGCAATGAGTTCCTATGCCTTTGTACTATCTCCATTAAAATGTTTCTCCTAATTTTGAACTTCAATTTTCCCTGGTTTTTACCAAATTCATGATAAAGAGCAGATGCTCCTGCTCTCTGAACAAGCTTTTGGGCATTTGAGGACCAAAGTGTTTCACTTCTCAGTCTCTTTTTTGTTTTTCAGTGTTCCCTGGGCTAATTGGCTCCCATACCTGCTCTGAAGGCAGTGTCCCAGATTAGATGCATACTCCAGTATCTGGTGGTTTTGAATAGATGTTTTGAACATACTTCTATAAAGGTAAAGAATTCTAAAATATTTTTATAATCCGTATCCTTACAGTGCAGACTCCTGTTTAGCATGTGACAATACCACCTTGTGTTTTTGCAGATCTTTTTGTTAAGCATCATATTTTACTACCTTGTGTTGTGCATTTGTTTATTACAGCCTAAGACCACAATCTTGCTCTAGTTGACTCTAGTTGAATTCCATTTTTTTTTTTTTTTGCTTCTTTCCCAGGCCATTTTTCCTATTTGTTGATAACATCTGGCATTCAAACCCTGCCCTTTACAGATCCTGAAGCTTCTTATTTGCAGATGCAATAAGCACAAGCCTTTGCCCAGCAGTGGCTATTAAACCCATTAAAAAACATGCTCCAGAGCAGACAGTGATGGAAAGCTTGTGATGTAATGTCTGCTGCCACTGCTGCCTTCCAGAGATGCTTCTCATCCAGCTGGGCATCAGCTCAGGCCTTTCAGTGTTTTCCTAGCTTTCTTAACCAGCATGTTGTACCACACTGCCAGAGCCTTGAAAATCAAGGTAAAGCACATCTATGGCTTCTTCTCTGGCCACTCTTTTCTAGAACAAAATGAGCTTGGTGTGATGTCGTTTCTTTTTTTGGGTTGTTTTTTTTTTTTGTTTGTTTGTTTGTTTGTTTTTCCTTTCTTGTCATTTTTAGATCAGTCAGTTCTCTGACAAGTGCTTTCAGGCTGTTTTGGGAATTCATCCTAAAAGTTTTGAACTAATGCAAAGGCTTCAAAACACCCTAACTTTGCTCTACTCCCCACAGATGCTCTTCTTAAAGACAGGCACTGTCCTGGCTTTTCCCCAGTCTGCTGGTATCATGCCTGTCCACAACTGTTAAGAGAAATCCTGCATCACATCTCTGTGTATTACTCAGACATGCAGTCCACCAGGCCTACTTAATCTTAAAATATTCTGCTTAAGTCTCTGCTTACACTTTCCCTGCCCCAAGCTCATCTTATCCCTTTGCCACCTGCATTAACTCCATGTGCATCTGTTCCATGTAGCTCTCTTCCAGTGAGCATGAACACAGAATAAGCATCAAACACCCAATTCCCGAGGGTCATCTGTACATAGCACTTCTTTTCCATGAGGAACAGGTAAAATTTTTCCTGGTCTTCCTACAACTAATGGGATAATGATTTTTTTCTTGTATCAGGTGGCCTTTAGTAATTTCAGGGGATGAAATATGACCTCCAGAAGATCTTTTGAAAACCTTCATGTGAGCTGGTTTCAAGGGATGCCGTTTCTAGAACACCTCAGCTCAAGAAAGCAGCATGTGGAGATGGACAGCACAAGGGAAGAGCAAAACAATTTTGTAAAACTCAGATGCTGCTGAGCACCTCCCTCTCATCAAATGCATGCCAGAAGTCAGAAAAGGTTGTGGTGCTCAGTGTAGCCACTCCCTGCTGCCAAGACACTGACCAGAGGCCATAAAAGCCTCTGGGGTACACAGTCTGAGCCACAAGAAAATATGAAAGAAAGAGTTTGTTTTAAAGATAGTAAAGGGGAAGAAAAAACCAAACCCATGGCCCCCCTTTCTTGAACTTTCCTTAATGGCAGTGAGATGTTTCTTTCCAGCAAAAGCTGACTGCTACTCCTGCCACGCCTAATGTCAGCTGGAGGAACAGATGGCTCAATGGTTCATTTCAAACTGTTCATTCAGCCAAACAGCACAAATTGCATTAATTGCCTCACAGTACGAGCAGGGGATGGAGCTGTGAATGACTGGGACTCCTCATCACCATTCCCATGTGCCAGGTCAGTCAGGAACTCATCTGCATACTGGGAAAAGTGGGAATAGAGGGAGCACAGCGCAAGAAAATGCCTGAGTTACTCTGCAGGTAACAGAAGATGCCCAAAGGCTGAAACAGCCTTTGACTTGGCTTTGGAATGGGTTCCTCAGCCCTATGCCACTTGCTGAAGTGTCATTTCTTAACATGAGAATGGCCCCTTCATCCAGGAACTGAAAAAACATGTAGCCAGAGAGTTTGAAACACGTTATTGCAAATATATCTTTTGTTCATTTCTATAAGCTGGGAGTCTTGTATCTATTTAATTTACTAATACACATGTGCATAAGCACCTGAAAAATTTCATACAGAAGGTAAGTTCAGGCAAAAAGCCATTCTTTAGGTTCAATTGCTCTAAACCTTGCCAATAAATTATTTATTAGATGCTCTATAACCTACTGAAAAATCCTGGCCTCTTCCTCACCACTTGCAAATGAAATGTGTTAACATTTTGGCTGCTGAAGACTTTTTTTTTGACCAAGGGAAAAAAACTGAAAAATTGCCATGAGACCAGAAGTTTAAGGATATGGGTTCCCAGAATATTATCACTGATGCTTCTCTGTTCCCATTGAATATATTTTCTTTATTTCTACAACTTCAGTAAAATACAATACTAGGAAAAGACTAACCTTACTCTCCAAGAGTCTACTGAGGTTCCTGCACAAAGCATCCATGCAAATCCTTCTGCTCCTTCTTTTTCTCTGCTTTAGAAGGCCAAAACCACTGTCATTTCCTCACCACAGGGAAAACATCTGCACCATACCTAGGTGCATTGCTAAACTCTGCTTGAGCCCCTCCTCCAAGAAAAGAAAAGAAAAACAAGGAAAGACTAAGGGAAAACTAAAAATAAAAAGCAACACACGTGAAAACCCAGGCCTACAGTGGCCTATTGTGGTGAAACTCTCCCTAAACTGGCAGCAGATCTGTTTATTGTAAAGGGCTGACACCTGAAGGGTGACCATTGCTCTACCCCTCCTGCTTGGTGGAGACTGCACCTTCCTTCACTGCTTGCTCTGTGCTGGCCTCAGACCTCACAGGTTTCTAGAAGGTGACAGGCTTTTTGCTGTTTTCCTCCCTTAAGCAGAAGTCAGCAGTAGGAAAAAGATACCTAACTGCATCTGACTGATGGGAAAAAAATAAGTACTTCATTGCATTAATTTCCTTCCCTCTTGCAAAGCTTTAGGGGAAAACCCCCTGGATCTGAGTGTCTTTCACATTCTGTCTGTTCTATGCCTCTAAAAGAACTGCAGCAAAACTCCTTGAGTCTAGTCGTCTCCTAGGAGGAAGCTTTGCACTTGGTGCTCTGTACCTTTGCTGCTTCGGTCACTCTGCCTTGGTGGTGCTGGCAGCTCCTTGTGCATTGCCAGAAACAGCCTGACCCTTGAGCTTGTCCCACACTGGGGCTCCTCCCAGTAGAAGAGACTTGCCCTACTGTTTTACCTCCCAAAAGTACCTCATGTGGTGTATTTAGGTGCTCAAATTTGGAGCACTATCATTTAGTCTTCCTTCTTTGGAAACAGGACCTTACTGGGATTCTGACTCCTGCTTCAGTTCTTATCCCTATGGACAAGATGGCCTTTGTGCTCACAGGCTAATTCTACCAAACATTCCCATGCCTGCAGTTTGGGTGAGCTGTTTCACAAAGCACTTCAAGAGCTTCTGCACCTCCATCTCTGAATGATCCCTCCTTCCTTTGGACTCAAGCAAGCAGCTTCTGAAGTTACTGGACAACTTCCAGCTTGTAGCAGGAATTAATTCAGATACCAATATATTCCTTTGGGGCTCATTTCCTGGGTTAGCAGCATTTCACCAGCATTTAACTGCATTCCACCCAACAATACCCATGTGGGAGAAGGGGAGGGAGAAATTAAGCACAAAGCAGCCTGAAGGATCTGGAATGGCAGAAGAGGTGATGCAAATTACCACTGGCTCTTCCCCTGCTCTGGCAGAGGGCAACAGAGCAGAAGGAAGCCAAGCTTACTGCAACCTCAAATGTCATTTTTACAGTTAATTTAAACATGTCCTTTAATTTAACAGGGAAAGGGTGAGACCATGCTCAGGGGCAGGTAATTTTAATATTTAAGTCATAGTGCTGTGTTCAGTGATGTCTAAGACACATGAGCTGTCAGAAAATCGAACTTATTCTCCAGTTACTCAGCACTGGCTGCACCAGAGGAACCCACAAGGCTTCTTTTCACAAAGACACCTCCTGACTGATAATCCATTTCTTGATGCTCCAATGGGCTTTTCTGGACAGGTCTTACCTATTAAGCCCAGCTCCAAACAGCTGCAAGGCCAGGTATGTTCCCTTCCTTTCAAATTCTTCCACGGGCTAAAGGAGCATTAATTCTGTGATTAAGCTAATGAGTGGGGCCAGACCAACACACAGAATAATGTTGGAGAGGGAAATGTGATAGTTCACGCTACAGAGATAGTCAGCAGAGAATACAGCATGGAGTAACTCAGAGGTTTTTGTTGCAATGAGCTGCTATGATCCTTTCAGCCTCACCAAACAACTTAGAAGCCCCCCTTGCCAAGGAACTTCTCAAAAACCTTGCAAATGTACAAATAAATTACATTAACTGGTTCCCATTTATCCATGTCAGATCTAGGCTCACGACTTTGTACAAAACTGATTCTGCCTTTCCTACTTTGATTTAAAGAAATACACATTTTTAAAATGAAATATTGTTTACTGACATATTAAACATCAGTGAGGGCCTTTGACACCTGACACCCAGGGCAAGTAAATAAAATGGGAATTTCTGCTTCTTTATTAACAAGCTACTGGTAATGGTTTTTCCGCCATGGTCCTAGCTATCAAGTCCCCCTTTTGTAAGAGCATAAAGGAGGGGCTAATAAGAGACCTTACAGCATCTTGATAAACCTCTGTTTTAGCAATTCTGGCAACATCTCTTTTGATTTATGCCACTGTCAGTGGTAAGTGTTTGACCCTGGAAATTTCATGTCATGCATAGCATGTAGGACTTTAGTGTGATTTTCCTGTTTTGTCTGAAAGAACAAGGCCAAATTCCTGGTTTTAGTTGCGGCAACATAATTATATTGTCAACTGCTCCATGTTTACAATCCTGGTTCTGTCCTATGTGTTGTTTTCCTATACCTTACCTTCATCTCTCTTATGTACTTTACTGAAATTCCTTCACCCCTCTAATAATCAAATACTTTCTCCTGAAGTACCACTCAATGTTATGGCCATTCCCTCATCTCTATTTCAGGTAACCAATTCCCATTACCAGCTCATGCCCCTTAGCTGTTTATCTATCCCAGAGCTGGTGGTCTCAGCCCAACTCCCAGTCCATCTGATAAAACAAGCAACCCTCAAGCACCACTGAAGCTAATGGTTAATTAAAATACAACCTGCCCTTGGCTGTTTAATTACCTTTACTGTCAAGCTCAGCACAGAAGATGAGATTTAAACCCACAGGGTTTTATATGTTGGATCTAGTGTGGGCAAAAGCACCCTGTTGGCCAGGAGGAGCTCTGGCTGCAGTAATACACGTGTATCTTAAATCCTCTGTGGTGTTTTCCATCCAGGCTTCTGGCTTTGCGCCTCCCTCCTGGGCTGCAGCCTGGCCCAGCTCAGCCAGCACACAGGTCACCTGGCTTCTGCAGAGGGCAAGATGAAGGCTCAGCCCAGTGACCTCCCCAGGGCACCTGCTCCTTTCCCAGTGCAGAACTGTGACCAGACCCCTGTGGTAAAGAGAGGAGCCCTCTCTGCATCCTGTCCCTGCTCACATCCCTCTCTGCACAGGCTGCTCCTACATCTCCCCATGATTGTTTCTCAACTGCCCCCTCCACAAACTGTTTCATCAGACACGCTTGATTATCAAGCCCCAAAAAACCCCAAACTCTGGAGAGTAACTGCAGGGGCTGAGGCCATGGAGTGTGACTAATGCAGAGCTGAGAAACCCTGGCAGGCTGTGACAGCACAGCTGTAAAGTAATTGTTAATTCTGCTGTTGTTAACAGGAATGCTCCAATTTCTCTCTCATGTGATTTGTCCCGTGTTTCCCAATAACTGCTGCAAAACCAACAACCTGCCTCTTCCCAGGAGGCAGCTCTCCAGTGTGGAGACAGACTGTCCCGAAGTCACCTTTCCCTCCCTCTTCCACATTAATACAGGCAGCAGCAGAGGGCTGGCTCCTATCCTGCAAACACATTTTCAGAGCAAAAAAAAAATTGCCTCTTTGTCATTTTTGAAAGGAGCAACAAAATGTAATAGACCTCTTATCCTAATTAGGTTTTGCTAGTGAAAATATGATATCCATTAGAACATGGACTCATTAGCTGCAAGAACAATTTTCCTACAGAGACAGGTTTGTCTTTTCTCTTGGTCATCCATTAGTAGGATTTCCTTAGACGTTTCCTGAGGCAGAAGATACTAAGGAGAAATTCTTGTTTAACATCTTAACACCAGTTATTTTTACCCTTGGGTTTGAATTTTCCAAAGCTAGGTGCTAATGCTTTGGCACCACTGCATGTTAGCAGCCAGGGCCTGGAACAGGCAGTCAGCTTTCACGCTATGGTACAGCACATTTCCCAGAGAATACAGGATTAGCTGTCAGTACTCGGAGATCCTCCTAAAACAATGACCAAAAAATGCATTCTTAAGAATACCATCACCCTCACAAAGGTATGGTACTGAGGTCAAAATGAACAGGAAATTGTTTTACATTTATTTTGTCAAGATGAGTAATTACTCATCATTGGTGCATTCTTGTAAAAAAATGGCAAAATACTCACACTGCACAGACTGCATGCAGTCAGGTAAAAATGGGTAAAATACTGTATTTGCTAACAAATGTTCTTATTCCATTTGTGTGAGAATTTGAACAAGGGTTGAACAGTTTAAAAAACCCCAACGCTTTGAATTCCATTAAAACTTAGCATCCCCACACAAATGCATTAGGTTCAGCCACCTCTCTGAAAGCCTTATTTTCACAGGAGGATGGGCTCTAAAGTAAATAATTTGGAGCTAGCAGTTGTCCCAGCAAATTAAGCATTTGCGTCCATGAGCACACATCCAGGATGGGCCAAACCTTGACCTTGGTGCTCGCCAAGCCCCAGTAACTGTCTCTGGAATCAGTCTTGGACAAACCCCTGCACCAGGGAATTATTTAAGATGACAAAAAAGGGACCTTCACACCAGTGCAGAGATGAGCTCCCCATATCAGCAAACCTGTTTGACCCACTACCAGAGGCTCCTACACAGAATTCCTGCCTAGGATCAGTGCTAGCTGATGAGGCTCCCTACTGAGGCAAGTAGGAATTTGTCAGGGCACAAAACCTTCATGCACAAGCTCTCCAAGGCTCTGTGCTGGCAGCTCCCAGCACCTACTGAAGGCACTGAAGACGCATTTACACACTGCTTTGGCAATCAGTGAGTTATAATGAGTAATCAACATCAGAAATGTGACACTGGTATTTCAAATTTCCAAGTATGCTTGTCTTAGGAACAAACCCAGGTAGCTGATAAAAAAATCATGAGGGCCTCAGTCTACAGTCTGGCCTTATTCCCATCAAGGCACTTTGCTTTTAATTTCAGTGTGGGCAGAAAAATCCTTGCAGAGTTAAGGTTCTGGCACAAAACTCTTGCTGCTTCTTTAAACAGGAGCTGCACCACATCATGTTATCTCCCTAAGCAGCTATCCCACTTTAGCTTCCTCAGAGGTCAGCTATTATCTCTGCTAAATACATCCGGTGTAGAAAGGAAATTCCTTAATCCTATTTTGTGTGCTTGTTTTCATATGCATAGCCATAATTCTCCCACATCCAGCCTGGGCCATACAATAAAAATCCTTGATTCCCACTACTGCTCTGTGCTGTACAGGAGACAGATGGAAAAGGTTGCTGAGGCTGGCTCCTAATTCTTGTGAGCTACGTAAAATTAACAGACATTACTAAAAATGCAAAGCAAGAAACTGAATGGATTTTCCTGTCTACTAAGTGGTAACTACAGCCTTTGAGGAATAAAGCAATCAGAAATATGACAATAATTGGCAGAAAGTATGTGCCTCATTTAATCAAGAAGTATATTTCACTATATTTCACTTAAGCCTCCCAGAAAAGAACTCCCTCAAAGCTTATTACAGGATGTTTCCTTCTTCTTTTGGGCTGACACAGAGCTCACCTGTCCTTCTGGAGAACAATCTTCCTGCAGTCCTAGCACGTGCTTACAAAAACTAATCCTTCCACTTTTAGCTCCTTTTAAATTAGACTTAGCTTCCTGGAAGAAAAGGAAAAAGGCAGCACCATGATGATTCCATGTTGTCCATTATGCAACCATCAGGAGAAAAACCACACAAACCAACCACCTCACCTCTGACTGTGGTGCAAAATATCATTCCATGGGCATTTGCAACTGCATCCCCTGGGTTTGTACTTATCCCTGGTAAAACTGGCCAGCCAGAGCATCTGTTGGAAATAGGAGCCAGAGATATTTAGGTCGCTCCAGGCGAAACACAAGCCCATAGCTCCTACCCAAGCACATTTAATGATTCTCACAGGTGTCAACTTGAAGCAAGTCCAACTCTCATTCACCACCACACCTGTGCTGTAGAAGCCTTGCCTGCACCTCCCTTGTGTAGACTTATAGGATAGTGACTCATTAAATACTTGGGCATTTTCTTACCCTAGATAAGAAGAAAAACTTCCCTTTGAGAAAAGAAGGTAAGTTTGCTCCACCTGAAAATGAAATTAAACAGTCCAATCAAAAGCTATTTATCACTGCATGAATCTTCACTGACCCATGAGTTTTTTAATATACAAGAAAAATAGTTCTGGATTGATTTTGTTTCACAGAAAACACCTCCTAAGCCCACCTTTTTTGAATTACATCCTCGGTTTCTTGTTGGGCAGAGTAGCGAAATACAAGATTTAGTACTATACAATTTCAACATAATATTTAATAAAAGGAGTAAAAAGTTTAACACTTTTTTAAAAAGCAATATAAAAATTTGCATTAGGAGTAAAATACAGGTCCATCCAATTATCCAGCCTGTAGAATCACTTAATCATTTTCTCCTGTAACAAAGAGGTGCACATTCTTCTTGGACTGTAGCATTTGAGCTGTGCGGTCTATGCCAACCACTGTAGCCAATTTCTGAGCATCATACTTGGAGTAGAGCACAGTACAAGTCCAAGTAGCATCCACCCCATTGTCTGTGGCCTTCAGCATGTTACAAATCTCACTGTAGAAGTGGGAGTATGTTGGTAACTCATAGAAAATGAGGTTCCTAATGCCTTTTATCGTATACCTGTAGCAGAAATAAACAAAAATTAAAATTTGAGGCAAATTTTACAAAACACGCATGTTAAAACATCAATCCTCTATGAAGTCTTCCAATTTCCATCAACTTCAATCCACATCAGCAGTAGCTCAGCTTTACAAACCCTGTGTCACAGGCTGAAGACTTAACAGAGAAGTGGAATTTAGGGGGAAAATCTCACACTGCCAGGCACAATGACTTCCTCAAAAGTACCAACCACCAACAATTAATGAAGTAGTCAGCCTCTTCAGCTTGGATTTTAATACAGTGAAACCTGATTAGACCAAGCCTCATGAAATTAGCCTCATGCTAATAGAAAAAAATCCAGTTCCATTAGGAACTTGTAAACAGCTCCAGTCAGGACATAGCAAATTTTTCAAGTAGCCTCAGCTTGCTGTATTGCATTATTGAACCAATTAAATACCCCTTCCAAAATTTGATAAAATTACTGTGGCACAGATAAACATAAATAAAAGGCCCAGTGAATCCCATCTGCAGGCTATATCATCCTGTCCTGACATCACTGAAACTTGGTAGCATTTACTTTCCTGAATAAAGCTTTGCTCATAACAAAATATTAAAAGGGACTGCTGACAACAGGCAAAAACCTCAAAGTAAACTTAACAACTCTTACTTCAGTCAAAGAAATCCTCACAGGGATTCAACAGATTCAAAAAGCAGCACAGCCCATCTATGACTAAGGTCAGGCTCTACCTTCAGAACAGCACACTCAGAGAGATGTAACTCAGAGAGAAAACTCGGTCCACAATTTACCTTTTGTAGAAGTGGAAACGCTCAGTGAACAACAAAAACTGCTTCTCTCCGTTGAGAAAGAAGCGCCTTGCTCTGCAGACAGCAGCCTTTTTGGTGTATTCACAGATGTGAGTGAAGTTCAGGTCCTCTTTCTTGAAGTAGTTTCGAAGGCGCACATAGTCGAAGTAGGATGGGACGTAAATGAGCGTGTGGGACATGATGGCGTCGCGGTACTCGGGCAGAACTTTGTCGATGAAAAACTGAAACCTCAATTAAAAAAACAAATACGTTTTAACCAGAGTTAAACTTTACCTTACTGGTATGAACTCAGGCAGGAATATCATCAAACAACAGACTGTCAAAGATTTTCACTACATTTTTTTTTTCTTTTAACCTCTTGGGATTTCTACACGTGTGGAAGTTAAAAGGCTTTACCAGCAGTACACAATTGTGGTAGAGACTGGTATTCCTTCCCCAGGGTGTATTCTGCAATGCCTTTGGCAAGGAGAAGGTCAGTATTCCCCTACACCTGTGCAGAGCCCAGCCTACACCTAAGGACTAATGAAGATGTACTTCTGTGGTGAACTCCCAGTGTGCTCTGCAGTACGCTTCACTAAATCTGAAATTGCAGTCATTAGGGCACAGCAAAACAGTCTGAGACACACAGTACCTTGCATCTATCACAGAAGTTACACTGTCAGCTTCTAATCTCCGAAAAACATGAGGAAGCTGGACCACAACGTGGCTGATGGAGCCAGTGAGCGGCACGTTGCGGACAGCCACCTGACAGAAGGAAGCAGGGTGGTTAGGGAAGCAGCATTCCAAAGGCAGGCACACTGCAGCCAGCTTTCTGCAGCTCACATCTGACAGCACAAGGTTGTTTTTTAAGAGAAACAGTGTTTTTTAAGAGAAAGGGTGTTTTTGAGAAAGCTGCAATACAAAACTACAGTCACGATAGACAAACCAGGTCTGTTAAACACACAACTGCTTATGCCCTGAATTCCAGGCATTAGAGATGGTCTCCCGAAGTTTTTACTTTTCCTGTTTCTTTCAAAACACTAACAGTTCATGCATCTTACACAGTAGGAGATTAAAAAAAAAGGAAGCAGATGAACTCTTTATTTACCAACAAAGTAAGTAAAACAAAATAACTTGAGTCTGTCAAACTAAAAAAACCCCAAATCTGCTTTCTGACATGAAACAGCAGCTACTATGAAAGAAAAGTATCAAATAAGAATCACTGCATGCATGAGGAGCAGTTCCTCATGCCTCTGGCACAGTATGTAATGTCATGGAGATTCACACTGAAACATTTGGGTGAGGGAAATTACAGGCACACAGTCTTTCACCGAGTTACAGAATTTTTCTGCATGCTGGGTTTTCCCTTCCTCTCCCCCTCTCACACCAGCATTTCAGCTCCTCACTGAACTCACCTGCCCAACATAATTGAAGCAGTGTTTGTTGAAGACAGAGTTAATCTGGGGGTCCTGGAGAGCACTGAACAGCAGTGTCTGCCGGTAGTACTTGGACCAGTTGTTGAGATTCAGCATCCGCACCCGGGAGAAGTCCACCCCGTGGGAATCCAGAGGCAGCAGGTTAATGTGCTTCATCAGGTGCTGCACAGACAGATGGAGACACATCACTGCTGACATCCCTGACTTCCTGCAAAAGCCTTGACTGCAGTGGGAAAGAGGGCAGGGACCAGCAAGGTAGCACAGAGTATAAACAAGCAGCATCTCCAAAGACAACACTGTCTGGAATTTATTGACCACAGCAAGAGCAATTTACTTGGTTTCCTGCCACAGAACTGAAAGCTCCCATCTCTTTAGTCACCAGCAACAGTAACCTAATCTCCTGGGGCAAGTATAATGGATTTGTTTGTATTAAAGTCAATGGGCCCAAGGTTTCTGAGCTAAAAGAAGCCCAAGCACAGCTCAGCTCTCATCACATCTGGGGAGAGTTTGAAGAGATTCACTGCATTTTGCCCTCAGGGAACAATGCCTAGGACTGGCATCCCTGCCACCA
This sequence comes from Sialia sialis, assembly GCA_009812075.1. Taxonomy (NCBI): domain Eukaryota; kingdom Metazoa; phylum Chordata; class Aves; order Passeriformes; family Turdidae; genus Sialia; species Sialia sialis. The sequence continues at coordinate 11,022,825 of VRYO01002297.1, forward strand.
CTTGGCAGGCAGTTGCACCCAAAGGGAAAAACAGAAAGCAGGCTCCAAGACACATTCCTTGGATATTGTGTAGGCTCACATGTCCTTTCTGAGACTCCTGAGGAAAGAAGACCTTCCGGACTCATCTAAAATGCATAGGGACATCATGTCGTCAAAATTTCCAGTTCAGGTATCTTGGAGGTGTTTTTACTTGGAAAAGAAAACCCTACCACTTCAATCCTGAAAACTTCTATTAACCTAAAGCAAAAAAGCAGGGGTACTGCTGCAGACTAGCCACAATCCAAGAGCTCTATTTGCATTAAATGTACAGGAAACCCTTCATACTGTTTGGAACATGATTGTTCCAAACAATCACGGACATGACTAATGCTTAGTATCTCTGCAGTCACTGGAGACATGCACCAGTTCCTCTTGCTTTCTGGGGGAACCTGAATTAGACTGCACAGATTCCTCACATGGCTGCAATCTGACTGAGACACTGGGCAGTCAGAAAGCTGGCATAATTTCTCCCAGATGTGATTAAAGGAATCATCATTCTCATGCTGCAAGATAATTAAAACTGTCCAAAAAGCACCTTTGATGAAATATACTACTGAAGCACCAAACTAAGTTTTAGAGAGAACATGTCCTGAATACTACCCAAAATCTGTAGAAAGAATTTTCTTAGTGTAAGGAAAATATCAGGGTGGAGGGAAGAAAATAAATTAACATGCATATCTAGAATCAAGCCAGTAAAAAACAGCAATACTGCTCACTGCCAAAACTGAGTAACATCAGACCAGCAAGACACAGCAGAGCACAAAAATGAACACATATCTGGAAAACTCACCAGAACGTGTTCCCAGTTCTGCATCAGGTAAATGTCTGCTTGATCAATTATGAGGATTTCTATTGATGACAGAAAATCAAAGTCTCTCTTCTTCTCCCCCTCTGCACCAATGACAGTCCTGATGCCCAGGGGAGAGGCAATGATGATGTCTGAGGAGTAGAAGGGTGCATAGAGCCTCATGCTCTTCTGCAGGATCGCAACCCCTGTCCAACAACACCAACAGCAAGTTTTAAGTTAACATCAGTTATCAACCACATTCTTCCAGGACACTCTGGAACAGTTATTTTCCCCCCATTTCCTCTCCTCACGCTGATGAATACAGCTGGACACAACTAATCTTTCTGAAACTCTCTCCAAAATGTGCTTACCCACTCCACATCCATATGACAAGCATTTGGAAAACTTTCATATAGTTTGGGGAAGCATTTCTGTATTATTTTTAAAAGATTTTTCATAATCTGAACAGAACTTTTTAACTGAAACATATTGTTTCTGATTTTCTGCTGAACAGGGGAATGAGGAGACTTAACAACTGAAGAAAAAAAAAAAGCAGGAATGATTAACTACTCCTTTCTCCCTGAATCCTGAACTTTGGTCTCTGCCTTTGGGTATTACAGTAACTGTTACTTTAATTTGTTATGAAAGATTTGGGGTGGACCTCTGACTATCAACTGCCTTTATTCACAGAACTGAAAGACTTGCTATTAAACCACAAAGGACAAGGTTCTTCATGTTACAGTGACGAAAGTCTTGCACCTACACTGCCTCTCACACCACATGTTGCAGGGTACATTCTGAACCAGCCTATGCATCACCTCTCACGTTATAGACACGAAAGGGAAGGAATCAAAGGAGTTTGTGTCATAACTACATGGCAGTATTTCTAAACCCACACTTTTCTGGTCTTAAAAATGCAGCTACTCCAGACCACATTCAAACCACCCCCTCCAATCTGCCCAACAAAGTCTCTCCAACTCCTCTCCCTGTCCATGTGAAGGCAGATAGCACGGGTACAGCTGAAGGCCCTTCCAAAAATTTCAGAGACAGCAGTAGGGACCCTCCTGCTGTCTATTTCAACTCAAGGATAAAAATGGAAAAAGAAAGGAAAAAAGAAAGGTTCAATTGGTTGAATTTCAAGGAAGAAGATATCACTTGTCACAGCATATATACAGTTTAGAAACATCAAGTCTTTTTTCTGTTTAAAAATGTGAAAGAGCGGTGGCTTCAGTAAGGCATAACAAATGTGCTTTAAATTAGATCTTTATGCAGAAGTAACAGGGTGTGCAGTACAGTAAGAAAGAGAAATTATTCTGCTTCTATAATTTGCTTCTGCAAGTTAACAGTACTGAAAGTTTCTTCAATCATTTCTTAACACTTAGTAAGTGGAACAAGCACAGTGTGGTATAGGAGAAGACTAAAAGGAAAATTATTATGCCACTGAAAGTAAGATGTTCTCAGCCTGAGAGATATTCACTGGGGAAGGAAGAAAGACAGAGTGCGACCTGCTCACATCTTCCACTGTATCATTACATTTCTTGGGGTGCCAATTTATCTTTCAAGGTGCAGTATTTCAAAAGCCTCTGATCTGTCAAGTTAAGTTAGAAAAACTGCATTCTCATCTTAGCAGCTCCAGGAACCAAGCCACCAGCTAGTTCTCTGCTTAAGGAGTTACTAATCAGCATAAGTTTACAATATTACATGAAACAGTCTCACATTTTCTGCTTGTCCAACACTCCTACTTGCTGGCTACCCATTTGCTTCCATGAAAACTATAGGAAGTACAGCAGAAAAATCCTGAGCTGCTCAGTACTGAGCTTCAATTTTGTTCCAACCATTACATGAGACATTGTGAAGAGGCTAATTAAACCCAAAAGATTTTTTTTTTCATAACATGAAAAGATTTTGCTGCATAATCAGGGCTATCTTCAAAATGGGGTGTGGGCAGTCCTGCTAGAATAAAGCTGTCATTGCATTTTAAATGTTTCTGAACTTGATGTGAAAATAATTGCTTCTTTGTTTTCTCTTTCTTTTAAGTTCTGTCAAGGCAAGAAAGATTTTCAGAAAAATCCAGGTTGCCAGGGAAAAACCAGAAGGAATACCACACAGCCTACAGTGTCACCAGAACTTCTACTCCTGACAGCTCTTAGACATTTGGAAAAAACTGTTACTTAGCAGTTCTGTACAAGCTAAAAATCATTTGTTCAATAGGTTATTACCAATTCTGAAGTGGTCATCAATGTTGCCAGCAAAGACAGCTTCATAATCTTCTGGTCTTTTCAGGTTGGGGGGCTTCTCTTCTGGGTCAGAGCCAAACTCCCCTTTGAAGCGCTTTTTATTACTTACATCTATTTTTTTCTTCACTTCAAGGAGACTGATGAAAATATGCACAATCCGCAGAGCACATTCCCTGAAGGGCACTATCATCAGTACCTGTGCAGATCAACAGTTACAAGAGAATAACCCATAAAATATGAGTACTTGCCATTAAGGGTATGTTAATTAAACTTTTGGCTTGGATCTGCCCGTGTGGAGCATCCCAACAACCAAAGCAAAACATTCTGATGAGCAGCAGGGAGGAAAGATGCACTGGGATGCAGTGCTTTTGAACCGGTTGCGGACAGCAGCTCAGCCTGGTTCCCCACTCACTCAGGGTACCAGTATAGGGCAACTGAAAACTAAGCACATTCTCCCGTCCTCCCTAACCCCCAGGCAAGCAAGTGACACAGGGTCAAGGGATGGCTCTTGGATGGGTGGCAATAATTTCTGCACAGAAGTCCAAAATACAAATGGCTAATGGGGGAGTCAACACAGAAACCAAAGATTTGCCAAGCATGTAGCAAACACTGAAAGCCAGCTCTGGAACTGTTCAACAGGCAACTGGCACACTGATGACAGGCTGCCATAGCTAAATCCACCTGGTTATTAACTACAGGATGCTGTGAATCCAGGGAGGATTGGTTTGGGGCCCACTCCCCCAACTACAACAGGTAGCCTTGACAGTGGGGCTGGGATTCCCAGAGAGAGATCCTTCCATGCAGGCAAGTCCTTACAAGTACCTAAGAATTTCTAGCACATCCCAAACTGAGTGACAGCCTACACTACCTGCACTGATACTGAAGATTGATGTGGAGGCACCTGTCTGCACTGGCAGATTTAAATATGGAAGCAGGAAAACTTGCCAGTCTGGGGTGACAGGGGTACAAAAAAAGAGACAGATAAAACTCATGGCTTGGCACAGAACCAGGCTGGCTAACAACCCTGAGCTCACTGCTTCTCACACAGCATTTTCCCTGGCCATGGAAGACATCTTCCAGGCATGATAAAGGGATGTAGAAAAGCATATGCCCAGGAACACATCACCTGAGAGAGCACCAACAGAAATACTTGTGGATAAACTCCCAGGATGCTTGTACAGCCTGAGCAGGCTGCCAGGGTGGGAATCAGGGCATCAGAGCTCTCTCTTACCTTAGGCCTGGTGAGCCCCTGATCCCTGTGGTCATCAGTGTCAGTCCCTGGCTTCCGATCCCTCCGTCTGGCATTGTTGCTGAGCACCTGGGCATTGGCCTTGAGGACATGGTTCAAGGCATGCAGGCAGTAAGCGTGCCGGATCTCTTCTCCATTTGTTAAAGCATTTCTTTCTGGATAGAACAAGTCCCGGTACGAATTCATGATACAGAAGAGCTCTCTTTGCAATGGGGTAAAAGAGGAATCCATTGGTTTGTCCACTGCAGACAGAAACTGTTTATTAACGCTTGGCCAAGTGGATTCCAAAGGCTTGTGGAGATGAAGCTGTTTCACATCAACTTCTTTGTCTGCTTTCAAAGACTTTTGTTTCTCCAAAGTGGAAGAAAAAATTACCTGACCCAGCCTTGGCCACTGAAAAAAAAAATAAGCCAACAAGACTGAGGAGTCATACGCACCAAACCTTGCACACTTGAAAGAATATCACCACAGCTGGTGATAATAACTTTAATCAAGTTCACAAAATTAAGGAAATCATCTTTTCATAATACAAATGGAAACCCTTTTTTCAATATGCAATCCTGTTTGGAGTCTGCCTATATAAATAACAATAAATTTCAGCCCAGTAGAGTTGGATGGATTTTGCAATGATGTGTCTACTTGTTCCCATGCCAGAGGAAACTGAGGAATTTTCTGCCTAACCCACCCAGCAAACCAGTGACTCAAACCTGGGACAAGATGAGACCCCTGGAGTCCAACTGTGTTAACCAACTGGCCCCACTGAGGTATGTACTTTGATCAAAGAAGAGATAAACCATTAGGGGCTAATCTCAGAAGCTGTGATTCAGTTCTTAAATGCAGTCTTGTTGGGTGGCTGTTTGATTTTGAACAGCTATCAGTGTAGTAGGGGAAAATTCTAAACTTTAAGCCTTCTGCCATGCAAGTTGTCCCCAACTGTCCCCATAAAGTAGCTACACCAATTTAAGCAAAGATATATCATGCATTGCTTCAGGTGGCACTAGTAATTTTGGCTATCATGTGCCAAAAAAGTAAATTAAGTTTAAAAAAAAGTAAAAATCACAGCTTTCTCTTTGACTAACTAACCATTGGATATCTTCCAATGAATGTCACCTAGCATATGGCTGACCAGAATGGGAGGCAACTCTCCAAAACAAAATCAGATGTGGAAATTTATGAAGCAAAGATTTGTCTAAAAATGAGTTTTTTGAAAACCAATATTCTCTGTCAAGCAACGAGGTGGTTTTCTGGTACTGTAATAATATAAGTAATAAATTCTCCTTCACTGGCTTGTAAATGTGTACAGGGATAGAGCCATTCTGGAGCAAGAATGCAAAAGCGCATCACAAGAAATTTTAAAAGTGTACATGGTCACCTCAGAAGTTCAGCTGCAGAGCACATCCCTGGCCTTGTGCTGTCACCACTCAGAAACCATCCCTGTTTCCACCCCTTGCCAAGGTTTTGGGACTACAGCTCAAACTCTAAAGCTAAGTGTTTCAGATGTGTTACCATATACTTCCAGAACAGCAGACTCCACATTTCAACACTTGCTCAGCAGTAAGTGAAGAAAACAGTTCAGCAACAACACAGTGACAAAATCTCAACAATTCTAGTGCCAGCAGCTAATAGTAACAAGAGTGATCTACTTCACCTGTATTTTAATCCTGGCATCTTTAGGAATGCTGGATGGCTACAGAACATTATTACCTGGCTTTGACTTGAAGTTTTAGGAAGCGTAGACATTTTCTCTATTTCCTTTCCTTCAAGTTCTTTGTCCATGTGCTGTTTAAATGGATCTATTTACAGTAACAACAAAAAAATAGCCTGAGAACTATTGAAGCTAATAGCAGAATCAAGTTGCAGAATGGATATGCAAATGAGATGAACAGTTTCCATGCTGGCCAACACCACAATTAAAACTAGTTATTTCAAAGCACTTGGAGATGAGAGAAAGGATGTCAAATTCTCTCTGCAAAGAACAGAGAGAACAGATTTGACAGATTGCTTTTGAAAAAGAAAAAGAAGCACTTATGGAAGTACTAGAATTTTCAAGCACTAATCAAATGTTAGACAGGAAAACAATATGTAGTGGAAAACAGTGGCAATTTTTTGCCTTAAGCTCTGACACGTCCATTGCTTGCATGTAGGCTGTCAATAATGAAGTCCCAAGTGAACTTGCTAAGCTTCCAAATTTACAAACAGTTCTGCCCAGGGCTTTGGCCAGTGATATGAACACAGTTTGTATTAAAGCAGAAAAACATCAGGCAAGTTTTGGAGCAGGGGGGTGAAAATTGCCTGGAGTGAGAAAAAGTGTAATTTATCTAATCAGCATTTCTTTTTGGAAAGGAAAGGAGATACAAAGAACTGTTGAATCATATTATACTCAAAGATACTGGCACGTACAAAGTCACATGCAAAGTTAATTTTGAAAGCCAAGCCCTGTATCCTGCTTGCAGCACAGCAGCATTCACTACATAAAGAAAACTAATTAAGGAGCACTGGTGCTTGCCAAACAAACATCCAGCCCACATACAAGTTACCTAGGCAAAAGTCAAGGCATTTACCGATCATGACACCGAAAAAAACCTGAAAAAAATCTTTCCAGAAATGCAAATGAACTGGATATCATTTAATTGTACTGCAGGGTCTCTCCTCAGTTGAGTTTTACCAATTCCAGCATTTTCCCTATGAAGTAGAGAGAATAATGGGATGCATTTTCAGGAATTTTAGTGACCCCCACAACCAGAGTAGAAATCCATCCCCTTTCTGCTATCTTAGGTGATTCATTTTCTGCAATAGATTATAAAGACACTTCCAAGCTACAAGAACCCACTGAGAAGTAGTGCATCATTTATAGGTGGAACAAAGCTGTTAGGATACTTAGCATGCAGTTGGAGAGCTACTGTTCTCATTAAAATGCAATGCCAGCAGCCTAAGTCATATTCTCATGGTAACAAGAACGAGCTGTTTTTTCTATCACATGGCCCTTTGATGCTTCCACACATTTCATGTATCACCCAGGCTGCCTCGCAGATCTAATGTCAGCTGCTGCTCCAAGATGACAAGCCAGCATCACTAGGGATGCTACAAACATATTTCTCTCTCTCAAACTATGCCATCTGATATTAAAGGCACAGAGCATTAAATATGAGCAGAAGCTGTGCAAGTGCCAGTGTGGATGAATACCCACGCAACAGAGTTATTTTGTTACATATGGTGGGACAACTCCAACACGGGAGCTTCAGATGCATGCATCAGTGCACTGAAATTCTGGGATACACCCTTAAAAAACTCTACATGTGCTCTGCTGATGCTTCATTCTCTCCTGATCCTGATGCAGTCAGACTCCTCTGCATAACCTTCAAAATTCTAAGAGTGCTGAGCATTTGTCTAAATTACTGTGGCTGCTCCAAGCTTCTGAGAATCTGACCTCTAACTCCACTGAGATGTGAAGGATGCCCTCACAGGTCAGCTTTGTGATTATCTCCTGTGCTGTTTGTGCCAAGAATATCTTCCACAGTCAAGTGGAGGCTTGCAGAGCACTCTGTATTACAGTGGCTTTAAAAACTATTATTAAAGTAGCAAAACAAGATAACACACTCCACATACTTTCTCTAGTTCTGGACACTTCAAGCTTTACCAGTCACAGCAGAAATCCCATATGAATCCCAGTCCTCAGGGGTTACAGAGAACAAATGATCCAACTGCACATCTGCATTAGTGTTAAGGGTCCCTTATGTAACCAGCTGACATGTGGGCAGCATGAATAATGCACTGGAAGAACTTAGACCTGTACAGCCCATCACTGGGGTGTTGGACAATTCAAACAGTTTTACAGATACTCCTCTAAAGGCAGATCCCTAAACACACACACACAGAGCCTTTTACCTTCTGGAAGAGCTTGTGAAGAACCGCTGTCTCTCCTATCTGCGTTGCAATCTCCACTCTCCTCTTCCATGAAATTGGTTTCCAAGCTAAATTCAGATTCATGTTTCACATCAGTAAACTCTTCAATTACTCCATGACGTGGGTCACAAGAGGTATCTGTGCCATCAGCCTGCTCCTGGCTGAGCATCTGCTCTGCTGTGTCTGTGGCTGTCAATCGTCAGAAAGAAACAATTATTTTCTCCTGGAAAAGTTACTGTCTGTAGATGTTGTTCCCTTTGAGTTACCAATGCTTTTCTCTCAAAGCTCCTACCAAAAAGATATAAGCAGGTTTTGTATTCTACCATAAAGATGACTTTTGGCTAGCATGCCAAATATTACATAACACAAAATGTGGTCCCCCAGACAAAATTAAAGCAGCAACCTGTCTGGGGAATTTAACTTTTAGTTTCCAGAGACCTCAAATAACTGGAAATGACTAAAGGTTGACTCCTCTCTCCCAGCATTTCTTTGCAGACCTCATGAATGAGAATACCTCACAATAAAGGTGGAGGTTTCCTTCCAATTTCCATATTCTTTCCTGTGCTGTGAGGCAAACCTTTCCCTCCTCTCTGGTGTGGCACAGCCAAGCCAGATGCTGCTCACAAAACAGCTTGCATCTCCCATGAGCGGGTGAGAACCCCTGGTCTGCTGCTCCATGTGGATTTCCTCTGTGCTGCCGCACAAACAACATCTGAGGAAGCAGCAGCAGGCTGTCTGGCAGAATGGGCACAGCTACCCTTTCCCCTGCTAAATCCTTCAGCAGCTGCTGCTCCCACCCACACAGAGCCAACAGAACAACAGAGTCGCCAAGGCAGAAGAGCACCCAGACAACAAGCCAGTCTACACCAGGATCCTGGCTAAAAACATACATTAATCAAACAACATTCCCCAAAGAAGCATGGGAAAAGACAAACTACAGTAGTT
>VRYO01002297.1:11032984-11052052 GCA_009812075.1 Sialia sialis
AGGCTGGATTCTTCAATGAAAAAGGTGCGGCCTATATTCGTGAAACTACTGTACCTTCTTCCTCCTCTGGAACATCATTCTTGTCTTCTTCACCTCCCTCTGTTTCTCCAGTCTCCTGGGACCCTTCATCATCCATTTCTGCCTCACTTTCCTCAGCTTCTTCTGATTCGCTTTCACCTTCATCTTCCTCACTCTCTGACTCAGGTGAGGTTTTCAGAGTAGCCAGGAGTTTATGATACCCAGAGACCTGCTCTACTTCAGTCTCTGAATCGCTTTCTGCACTTGATTTATCAGAATCCTCAGACTGCAAAGGAAAACACAAGTGTAAACAGCAACAACATTACCAGCCTATAAAGCAGCAGGCAAATACCCTTACCTTTACTTGCACTATTATGTTTCCCCTCTCATAGATGCAATGGAATTTTTCAAACCCCACCATTTTATGCCAATAATTATGCTGGATACCTCCATTTAGATTTTGAAAGCATCATGGGAGACAGACTCAAGTGCCTCTTTCTGCACCAATCTGACTTGGAGCATCACAAAAGCCAGTGCTTTCAGTCTCAGCTGAGTGAGAAATTTAATCTCCACGAACAAGGCATTTACTGAACCAGTACCAGATTCTTCTAAGAAAACCACACACAGATTGAAAACTGTAGAAAGGCACCCATAAAAGGGACAGAGCATTCTGGAAATGCTTCTGGCTTTCAAGAAGGTAAGTGAAATAGCTGTCAGTGGACAGTGGTTCCCCTGGGAGCTGGTCAGGTTTGGTTCAGCTGTACAGCTCTACACTTCCAGCAAACCAGACTTGAGCCAGTTCTGTCCTGGGCTTGCACAAACTAATGTCCAGATTATAGCCAAAAGTAGAGCGAAACCACGAGTATCAACACAACACCATTTACTCCTTTCTCTGGTTCTCTTAGCCCAAAAGAAACAAAAAACAAACAGTAAATACTATATTAATGCACAAAATTGCTATAGGAAACAAATGAAACAGAGTACAGTAATTTCGTGCATATAAGGCGCACCCTTTCGACTAAAACTTTGGTCCGAACACGGAAGTGCGCCTTAAACTCTGGTGTGCCATATACTTGTGAAATTACTGCAATTATTTTTTCCAAGACAAAACTTTGAAGCCTTTTATTAATCTGATGATAAATCAGAGTCAAATCAAATAAATCAAATCCTGACTGAAAGAAAAGCAAAGCACTGGCAATCTGAAGACGAATGAGTATTAATGCATTTCTTTGTTCAACAGAGAATAAAGACTCCTAACTCATGCAACACTGAATCTATCAAAATTACTAAAACAACATAAAGCATGATCTAATTTTCACAGTGACTAAAGTAATACACAACAAAGTTGAGAACCGCTGTTGTTTCCTGCTGCTTCTGCCCTCTCATGGTATAACAGTTTTGAGTTAGACACCACAGAGAACAATTCAGAGCCACACAAAAATCACATTCAATTTTTTTCTCTTAAATACTGGTTTTCTAAGTGGAACAACTCAATCAGCCTGAATAAGCTGGAAACATGAAATGCTAAGTTTTTCACTTCACTGAACCATACAAAGATTAAAGTAAGGAAGGAATAAAATACATTACCAGTTCACATATTTGAGTTGCTTCTGGTCTTCCAGAAACCCTGAAAAGAAAGCACTAAAATACCTTACTCTGCCAATGATGTTACACACAGGATGAATAAAATGAGGGGAAGAGTGAATTGATCAGTTATGCAAGTTTAAATAAGTTAAAAGGAAGTTTAAAACTGAACCATCGCACATGTGTCCCAAAGAAAACAGACTGGGTATTTTACCTTTAAGGGTCACCCTCTCAGGTGATGCAACCCCCTCTGTACATAAAGCCTATGTGCTCAGGCATTACAACTGACCAATAAAAATTTTGAAGTAAAATCCAGGGTTAATCAGAAGATGAGGTCTCAAAAGGAATTAAAAGAATCTAGCTACATGAGTAGTTTGTAACCAGAGACAGAGACTACTGCTAGCACTGAATACAGGTCTGTGAAGTGAGAAAAAGATACAAACTAAAGGAAAACTAGCATTAATTATACAGTGTTCCGACTGCAATTCTTCAAAGAAGCCACTGTGCAAGTTGGGCTTAAACTAACCTAAATTCCTTCAAAAAAGATGCAGAGCCTTGTGTGGGACTGAGCAGCACTGTACAGGTGACACACAGGACATTCCCTCCAGCAGGCCTTGCATCCCAACCCACACAGGCCAGGAGGGGACACACGGACAACAGACCTTAACACCGTGTGCCTGCTCCGAAAGGCTTTACACTACAGGTCACACAGCATCTGGACCAAGCAGCTCTTTCCTCACAAGTTTACACGCGGCTACAAATGGAAGGTGGTCATTTTGACAGACGGGCGGGCATCCCGCCCAGGAGGGAATGGCTCTTGTCACAGATCTTCGCTGCTCTATTTTCATAGCCTTTCCGAGATCAGAAAAGAGCACGGGAAAGCTAGAACCCTGAGAAGCCAAGAGACCGGCCTGGTATCACAACGGGAGCCCACTCCTCCGCTTCCCCACTGCTCGCCGCAGCCTCCAGGCTGCACCACAGGAGTTTACATTTGCTGTAAGAAAATCCGAGCTGACATTTCCTGCTTTCCGCTCTGCTTCCGAGGTTCCCGGCTCACGAACCAGGCAGCGGCGGCTCCCCTCCTTCCGTCGGGAGCGCAGCGTGAGGGGGAGCGGCGGCCGGCCCGGGGCCGAGCGGGGCTCGCAGGCCTGCAGCTCCGGCACCGAACCCCGGTCAAGGGCAGCCCAGCCCGGCACTCACTTGTCATAGAACGGGTGCTCCTCGCCGAACTCCCGCAGGTGTTTCTTCTGCTTCTTGCTCAGGCTGCGCAGCAGCTCCCGCCCGGCTCGCCGCTTGCCCATGCCGGCCCGCTCCGCTCCGCTCCACGTGGGTGCCCGGCGCGCCGCGCTGTCGCACGGCGGGGCGGTGCCGCAGCCCGGGGAAGGCGGGGCCGCGGGCGGCTGGAAGGAGCGGCGGAGGGAGGGTGAGGTCAGGGGCCGGGGCTCGCCCCGCCAGGGCGGCCAGAGTGCCGTGCCGGGAGCGAGGGCGGGTTTGTGCCTGCGTGTTGTGCGTCACCGCGGCTCCGGCAGGGAACGCTCGTCCCAGACTGTGTCCAAATCCAACGCCATCCCGAAGCTGCGGCCCGCGACCGCGGCTTGGTGCGGGCCGTGACGCGTTTCCGCTGCCGGAGCCGCGGTGAGGCCGGCGCGGGGCGGGCACGCAAACCCGCAGCCTGGCGCTGCTCTCTGACTCTAGAGGCTGCTGGAACTACAGCGCCTTCTGCACTGACCCGTGATCTACAGTGCTTTGCTCAACGCTACCATCTTCTGGGAAAACCTCTACCATCAGGCTAGAGGAAGACACGCAACGCAAGTCCTTAGCGTTCAGACTGCCTTATTCGAAAAGATGCCATCAAAAGCTCCAAATTAAACCACACTCAATTCTGGCTCCTCTAACACGTCACTGATTTTACTGAGCGCTTCCTAAGTGTGCCTTACTGCTAACGGAGACAAACAGTTTTTCAGAAACAACCATAAATTGTGTCAAATAAAATAAATTCTTTCTCAGTTTTTGCATTAAAGTTCTTTATATTTCTTACTTCTCCGTGGTTCTGTATGACCTAGCTGAAGCTTCTCTACTCTTTAGTAATGAGGGGGCCATAAATGAAACATGCACACACAATAGGTTTGTTTGTCTCTGGGAGTACAAGAACTAAGCGAGAGCAACGTGATTCCAAACAGGACAGAGGCATGGAATATTTTAGGGGAAGAGTTTAGTATTTCTAACTTCTTGACTATCTTGACCTTGACCCATGGATTTGACTGAAGCAAGCAAGCATTTCAGTTACTCAGAAATCTCCAGGAGTTACTCCTGTGTGTTGTTAATCCCATGGTCTGTCCCTTCAATAAACCCCTTTGTCTTGGGGGAAATTGTTTCAATCCAAACCATTCTACCGACCTGCTTTATCAAGTACCCCACAGCACACAGACAGCAGCAGCAGTTGGCTGTGCCCAGCAGCAGAAATTCCCTTGGCAGGTTCTGTCAACGCTAACATGTTATGTAACAACACTAAAATAAACAATTTCCAACTATCAGGGTTTTTTGGTGAAGTTGGCAGTCAGCTCTGTAAGAGGAAAAATACTGCAAATCAATCCCATTTCTGTCAGGAATGTAAAAAAGGCAGTACATGTTGCAAAATTGTTTCTTGTTGACTTACAATTTGGCATTGGGAGACAGCAGGAAGAGCAGGAATCTGTTCAGAGGTGAATCAGGAGAGCTCAGGACTCTTTGGGGGATTGCATTCTTCTGTGTTAAAAAGGGAAAATTAGAGGACCTTGGAGACAGTAAACCTGTGGGTTGGACTCCAGTGTTATTTGTACACTCTTTCCAAAATTCTGGCTACGATGGTATTTCACACTACTTTGTGGAGGAGTTTCAGTCTGCTTTTTATATTGCCTTATGAATTAAAAATGATCTCATTATTTTGTGATGCTCTGTATGCCAGCACTTGCTTATTTACACTTCTTTTCACCAGAATGGGAAAGTTCTTCTCTCATCCCCTTTTCCTCTCTCCAACCTGACTTCAATTTAATCATTGAAACCAATAATATTCCTGAGACTGTTTCTCTCTTTCTGCTCAACTCCTTTGTCCTTCCTCCCTATTCCTTGCGTGAGAAGGATCCTATACTTGGGCAGTAGTTGGTATTTAGGATTAAACTACTTAAAACGTTGTGGTGCCATGGATATACGTCTTTAGAAGATCTGTTTCCAGGAAATGAACAGCTCAGCTTCTCTGTGATGAGGCACAAGCAGTAAAGTAGCACTGATGCTTATATCCCATAGATCAGTGAACATGTAACCACTGTTACATTATAAATTATAATCTCTTCCTTAAATTAGATTTCTCCACTTGAAAATGTTAAATCAAAATTTTTACATGAACCTGTAAAATCACCCTGGAGCTCCTAGTTGCTAACATGTTCTTATGCACCAGCACCATTTCTTATGCACCAGCATCTCTGATTCTAGCAGTAATACTGGAAAGAAAAGGAAGGAGAAAAGCTTGCATTATCTGAAATCTGTTCTGCTGACCCCATTCTGTCAGCAACTAAACCCCGTCAGCAGAAGTCTGCTGCTGCTACCTGCGTTTCTCCAGCACTTTTATCTGCATGGCATTCCAGAGACAGACGGTTTATAAAAGCCACTTCCTTTATTTTAGAGAACTCTACTAATTTGAACAGAACAGATTCCTCCTTGCTGGTTTATTGCCTTCATTCTTTTGTCTCACAGCAACTCCCTTTCATGCCTTTCTTCACACCTGCTTTTCCACCTCTGGTTTCTGTCCTTTCCCTTGTGAGACTTTTTTTCATTTTACTCTATGCTTCTAATTGGAACAAATGTGTTCATCACACACTTCCTATCCAAATTTATGAATGGAGAGCTAAAACTTCAAATCATTTTGCCCTGTTACTTAGGCAGTGTAAATTACACAATGGACTGTTATATATAGCTTATGAAGTTGAATGTTTATTTATTTATACTGTATGCACTACTGTGGATATAATGAAAAGAGAGATGTGCAAGCTACAACACTGACTTGCAGCAAAAAGAAAGGTGAGAAAGGAGTTCATGTCTTTTAATGTCTTTCCTTTCTGCACATCACTCCTTTCATATTCAAACTGGAATTCTAGCAAGGTAGGAATGTGATGCACATTCCTGTGAAGCACACAGCTCTGCTGTGATGCACGGAACATCCCACGTGGCATACCCTGCCTTTGTTTAAGGGAATTAAATTGCTGATCCTGACAATTTTCCTAAATGGATGCAAAAGTGGGCACTTCAGACAGGGATCATTTAAACTTTGGATGTCTAACTCCTAAGAATACAACAGAGCAGGCTCAAACCGACGTCAATAAATGGTATGAAACATGGAGTTTTTACTGCAACTACAAATGTTCTGTTTGAAAATCAGAGGAGTTGGTCAGTAGGAAGGAAGATTACTTGAGAGAAAACCTGAAGCTGTTGGCATTCACTAAGAAGTGTGGCAGGAAGCAAAACTGGAGAAATGTATAAGTAGGAGAAAAGAAGGTGGGAAATAGTTTATCCAAAACTGATAAACTGACAAGAACCTGGCATCCATAATATTAGAGACTACACAAACACAAAGATTTGCAAGTATTTCAGCACTCAGAAGCCATCGAGTATCAAAAAGATGGTGAATTTATATGTATGTATCTATGCATATACTTTTACATATATAAGTACAAATAAACATTACCTTTCTACAAAATTATAAATTACCATAGTCACTGATCACAGAATCAAACTTCTTCACTTTACAGCAGTTCAGTCTACATGGAGTTATGAGCCAGAATAACTTGATGAAACAAGAGTTTATATAGTTTCTTTATATAAGAACCTTTATTTAACAATGGACTGTTTCAGTAAATGAGGTTGATATGAGCAATTACTTCCAGTACTAATGGCGCCAAGTACCTGGTGTGTTCATGACTTTACTTCAGTTTCTTCTACTTGAGGTAGTGTATCCCAGACAGGTTTCTGAATGTGTTCTGGTATTTTCTCTATCTTAGTCTAAAAGGAAAGAAAAACAACCATGTACTGCATCAGCCAGCTAACATCTAACTACTTTGCTTTACTTATTCTGGTTTGAGACATGAACTCAGATTTAAAATGCCATCTAGTGGCACTTCCGAGCAATACAACCTCTTTACCATGTAATACTTCGAAAGATTTTCCTATCAAACTACACCCATTTTCTCAGCTGACTTTCTGAAGACTTCAGTAGTTAACTAGTATTTGCATCAGGACTCATAACAGTTAATGTGCGGTAGAAACTGACCTTTTTCACTTCCATGGCAACCCCTTCAGGTAAGTTTCGTTGCACATACTCCAAGTAAACTGCAGCAGTACTGCTTGTTAGGTATTTCAACTAAAACAGAGAGAATTTTTTTAATGATTTAATTAATAATGCTTCAAATAGAATAAAACAAAAAATTGCCCGAGCTTTTTTAGCCCTTGCTATGGGACCAAACATCTTACAGGAAGTCGGCTTCCATAATATTCTGAACAGAAGCAGTTCATCTGTACTCAACCCTCAGGCAGCATAAAGCAGTTACTTCACTCAACAGAACTGCTGCCTGGGAGTACATGCATTGCTTATGATGGAAGTGGTGGATCTTAAAACTGCACGTATCAGACAAAATTAATTACAGTTTATGGAAGAATCACCAGCTTTTCTATACTCCCGAAGTTCAAATCTGCTATAAATCCTGCAACTCCAAAGTTCCACTGAAATACTGATATTTTAGGTTTTCCTGCAAGGCAAAAATAGTGCTTATGGTCTGCGGGCAGCCACTTGTACTGCATGTCAGGGGACTTAAAGTCTCATTTTGCTAAGCGCTGTGCAAATATACAGCAAGACACCCAGGAGCCACAAAATGCTGGCAGTAAACCTTTCTTCTAAGAAAGTCAACCACAGCTGCATTTAAACCATACAGATGTCTGTGTCATCGGCCACAGAGCTGGTGGTTTGTCTATGCTTCCTTTCTTCTGTTTCCTACATGCAGTTTTAGTTTGCCACATGATGCTGCATAGGAGAAAAGTATGTCTTCTCAAAAATAATTCACGGAGAACAGAACCCTTAGTGACTGGCAATGCCAATGATTTAGCCGCATCTTCTTTTCCTGAGAAAATTCTCATCCCAATGATTTTTGGAAACCAAGAGCATAAAACACATGAAAGTAACTTTCAATTCTACCTTACTTTCTCTAGCAATTATTTCAGCTGTTAAGATGATGGTCAAAATAAACTTTTTGGTCCAGAAATGATGTGGGCTGTGCATTCAGAATTAACTCATGTTGCATTTTATGTAACTAGGTCAGTTGTTTCCAATATTCTCCGGCATTCTCCTCCCCAAAACATTTTCATTTGTGTATTAGCATGTAGTAATACCTTTAAATTGTGCACCTAGAACAATTTTGTTTCCTTCTTTCTTACCTCTAAACACATGTAATGTGTTCTCACTTCATACTGAACTCTGTGCTTCTTGAAAATGTGTACAGATTTGAGAAGTGTAAATCGTTCTATCGTCTTTGGGGGGTTATCTCTAAGCAAAGAAGAAAAATAAATTTTCATGTTATATAAAGGGTGATAATACAAATTCATCTGAAAGGTTATGCTGAAATATCAGGTATTAACCAGCACTGGGTCAGGGAAGCTACAGCACTGACAGCTGTACTGAAAGTACTGTCAGTATCCTTCAGGTAGATAAAAAGCACTTCCACTACAGCAGTGCTGAGTGAAGAACTGCTGCTGCTTTCTCATCACTGTCCTGCCATCAAGTGTTAGGTCTATAATCAGATTACAGCCATTTCTTTAAAAAAAAAAAAAAAAAAGAAAAATACTTCTAAGCAGAGGATCTAAATTACAGCAGATGATAGAAGCAGCATCTCACTCCAGATCACTCTACAGACCAGTTACTTACACTTTTTCAACAGAGATGCCAAGTTCTTTAGCTGCAAGCACTGCAAAATATTCATAGCTGTCCAACACAGCTTTATCGTGGCCTTTAACCAAAATTGACAACCTCTTGTACAGTGTTTCTGGCTCATCTGAAATAGTTACCTGCATTTTGGAAGAAAGGACAAGAGTTACCATACCATGTTCTCCTTAATTAATGCATGCAGTGCCTATTTCCTTAGCCTGCATGCCCCATTTGTAAAAGAGCAAAAACAGGCACAACCTGTTGAGCTGCTTATTTTAGTTTATCTAACAGAATCTGACTTATTACCTGACCTATTATCTTGACTGACAAGTGTCACTATACCAGGGGAGGCAAAGTGTGAAGAGATAGCTAACTTGTGAACATTTAGGTAAAATTTCTTCATCCAAAAAAGGAATGCCAATAGATATAAGGAGGACAATACTAACAATGGCATGAACAAAACTCATTGTTGAAGCAAATCTGGAACAATATTCGTATTTTATATAGCAGTGTGCAAATACCCAAGAGTTTGCTTGGGTATGGAAACTAGATAGAACATTATGGACAGCAACCAGAATTTTCACTTTACTAAGCTCTAAGACTGCTTTAAACACACTGGTCTTCCCCAGGAGTATTATCCTTCATGTTCGTACAAGTGCAAGTTTATGACTTTCAGTAAGAGCTTGAATTTCTGATGGCCTGGGCTCGCTGATCAACTGAAAGAGCCTTAATGAGTGCAGAAGTGCTGATTTTCCCAGAGGTTCACTCCTAGGCAGTTTAGCACACTAAATCCAGCATGTACTAGCCACGGCAGGAAGGCTGGATCAGCACTGTAGATCTAATATTGCCTGTCAGATGTTTCTGAAGCCCTTGTTAAAAGGCTGCCAAGCTGCCTCAGGCATTGAACTGAATATGTCCAAAAAGTCGGTATTTCATAGAGTTACAGCTGCATAGAAAAGGGGAAAAGTTACTGAGAGGCAACTGTGAGCTACAGGAATCTTGTTGGGAAAAAAAAACCAAAACCCAGAAGATCTCAAATACCAATAATCTAAATTATTTCTTTCTCTATGACAAATTTGACATCACTAAGACAGACCCTCCAAAAGCTGCAAGAAAAGAACTCAAGTTTTCTGGATGTCCTCTTCATCACTAACATAACAGACAAAATTCTGTGTTACAGAACACTCACCAAAGGATTAGTCTTAGGCTCCTGTGTATCACTATGGGATCCAGCCAGCCGTGCTCCCATCAAGTTGGAGCTCCTAGAAACACAGTCATGGGGAAAGCATAAAGTAAGTTATTAAAGTTGGATTTTATTTTTCCAGGGACTATGGAGGAGCTAAGGAAGGAGCAGGGGCTGTTACACTTACGGAAGAAAATACTGCTTTTGCATAATTCTGCTTGCATAACTGACAGGAAAAGCTGATCCCTGTAAAAAACAGATAGATTACGTTGTGGGTTTTTTCTCCAAACCAGAAAGCAGCCACCTAATAAAGGTTACTTTTATGGACACCAGGGCACAGTACATTCCAAGGCACTGATTTGACAAACAAGGAAGTTTGCTCCATTGGAAAACAGGAGCATAGAAAAATATTTCAGTATACAACAGCACCTAAAAAAAGAAGCATGTTAAGGGCACAGTAACAGCATGCACTTACTAGTAAGGCACCTGAACAGCAATCACAAAGCATATTTTTAACAGAAAAATGTATTTTTGTGGCATCAGATGCTACTTCTGTCTATGATAATATTTTATCTTTAGCTTTACTTTCATGGTACAAAATGTACATGTTTTGTCAAAGTAGGACTTAAAAAAGCAATTGAAAACAGTATCTTATAAATGTAAAAATTTAGTCTGTGAATTTAATTGGAAATTTACTGTTTTTCAGAAAAAAGTTCCTTGTGATTTTGAACACCTGTTCTTTTGAAGAGAACATTTATGCAGAAATACTTCTTATAAGTAAATGAACCATGTTTAGAAGATAACATGATTTTCTGTGTTAGAAAAGGAATACAGTTGTTAATCATGTAACATTACTATATTTCATACTAGAATAATTGTTCCCTTCTGAACATTATGTGGTTTCTGGCTTCCTTCCACTAATTCTTAATTTGGCAAAGTTATAGACTACTTGAGGAGGGGGGAAAAAAGGAACTTTCACTTAGCAGAACTTCAGGGCTGCAGCATAATGCTATAGCCGAATTAGTTACTTATTTTGCCCCTTGATGCTCTTTTTTAACATGTGCTGGTGTCACAGCTTTAAGAGAGAAGACAGATACCCCACCCAAGAGTTTTATAGTGACTGTCTAATCAAATCATCAGAAAACAGCCAGACTTTACACTTTTTCAGGTAATCTTACTGTAGCTGCCTGTGGATATGCATAGCTGACTCTATGTTGCTACTAAGTTCCTAACCACTTCCAGTATGCATCATTATACACCAGCAGTGAGCAAAGCTGTTTTCTGAAGTAATTCTGCCTCAGTTGCCATTTCTTCTCCAAATGCTGCTTCCAATAAAGAAGACTGCAGGAAGAGGCAGGGGAGATTGCTGTTTACAAAGCTGACTGTGGTACAAATGCCTCCCTTTAAGCAATCCTTTCAAATCCAGATCTTCACAGAGGCACTACGGTTATGTTGTTTAAGTGCATAACAAAACAGGCAATTTTAGGAGCACTGAATATTTGTCACTGTACTTGATAATCATTCAGACAGTTTCAAAGTTTATGTTGGGAACTATCTGAGCCTTAATACCTAAAATAGTGAAATACAGCTACTAATTGTCTAATGACATCTAATAAAATAGAGGGACAAGAGCACATGACAGGACAAGCAGAAGCTCTCCCTGCACATGGCAGGGGGTTGGAAACAGATGGTCATTAAGGCCATCCAATCCAGGCCTATGATTCTATGACAAAATTAGGTGGACATTTGCACCTCAATTCTCTCTCCCTGAAGCTGGAGTGCTGCCTTCCTTCCACTCAATGCCATTATGAAGTACAGTAGCAATCACCTGACGCCACTTCAGGAAGCAGACAGACCCATGAGCATAAAAAGACTATTATTCAGTGCAGGGCTTAAGGTGTTTGTGCAAGTACATGACACAGAATCAGACCCCAGATGACAAATTGTAATCACAACTGAATTTTTCATCTGTTTTGGGTTTTTATATGTATGTGCGTATGAGGTCTATGCTAGGTATTCTTTTACTTAAAACTGCTTGACCTGGTGATAAAGAGTTATTTGCACGCAAAGATATTTGCACTCATAGTGTACTGTGCTATGTGGTTTTGGATACAAAAATTTCAGTCTTCATGCAATAAAAGGAATAAAACAAAACCTGATGAAGCAGTAGAGTCACACACTAAGGTCTGCAGCCTTTCCAGTATTTGATGATTGTACATATTATTCCCACCACATGCCATCTCCCTTCGTTACTAATGAAGCAGATATACATCAAGTCCAAAGTTTTTGTGACATTAAATTAAAGGTGCTCAATGCAAATGCTGACAAAATGATACACTGAATACCTCCGGTGGTACACATGGCATTCAATGGACAGGAATTAGTAAACAGCTTCACTGTCTGATTTAGTGATGTGCTCTGGCCATCACAGAAGGTGGAAATGACACTCAAAGACTGCAACATAATAGAACCAAGACTTTGCACAAAACATTATTACCCGTCTCTTAGTGTAAAATAGCCTTAATTTTGTTTGGCTGAGAGCCTCTGGGTAGATAGACGCCTGAAAAGCAAGTCCAGAACACACTGCGTACACAGAAGACAGTTTAAGGCTTCAGAAAATCCTATTTTCTCAATCTGAGAGACAGCAATCACTGCTTTTAAATCCAAACTAGCAAACATCAGCAGTGCAAAATGCTTTGCCATTATCTTACGTTGTAACTTCCAAGCTTTGAAACTTTTAAGACTAAAAACCCCCTTAGCCTCCCAAGTCTCTTAGTCTTCACTCTCCCTTCCACCCGGACTAACTGCGGGAAAACCACAGAACTGCAGGGAAGGGTTCTGAGGACCCGCCAGGCGATGACGGCGTGCAGAGACACAGCCCCAACCCTCCCGGAGCCCGAAGAACAGCATTTCCCACGTCCCCATTCCCCTCAGGAATGAAGACACCGAGGAAAAGGAGGAGGAGGATGAGGAGGAGGACGGGGCTACGGCGTCCCCTCTCCAGTCACACAGCGCACCTGACAGAGCCGCCGCCACAGCCAGCCCGCCGCCATCTTGGCTCCGCCCCAGCCCGCCCTGCCTCGCCCGGAAGGAGAAGAGCGGCGCGGCCGCACCTCCTTCCCCGCACCTCCTTCCCCGCACCTCCGTGCACCCAGCGCGGCTCTGGCCGCGGGCAGCGCTCGGCGGGGCGGAGGCGAGCTGCGAGCTCGCAGCCGCCGAAGGAGCCGAGCCCCCAGCTCAGCTCCCCGCCTGCCCCGAGCGCTGCCTCAGGGCAGCACCACGGAGCAGCGGCTCCTCCTCAGCTGCTTTCCCGCCCGCGGCGGCCGCCGGGCCCCTCACAGCGCTCCCTATCCTCTGGGAATCCTTTGAAAAAACACAAAGCAATTCCGCGAGCATTAGTTTTCAACCTTCTCCCCACTCTTAAAAACACTTTAAAAAGGGATACAAGCGCCTTAGAGCAAAACCCATCCGACTGTATTTTACTGAAATATAAAAATGCCTGGGAATGGCACATAAACCCCTTGCTTTTCACACATACAAATAGCGGTTAATAACACAACACAGCTGCGGATCGGCACCGAATCTTCAAAGGGGGTGGGGAAATGTTAAACAAGTACTAATTTATGTCACTAAACCATCCTTAAATACACACAACCAGGTAGGCAGTGCAGAGTGAGATAAACCCAAAATAAAGCTGTGTGCAAGTCAAATGCTAACAACAGGAACCTGAAACCAGCATAGATCACAAGCTCTATCAAATGTGTATATTTTTTTATTTTGTTACTTCCTCTGCCACCCAAAATTACAATCTGCTTTTTACACTAAAACGCCTAAAATATTTACACAACCATCTTCTAATAAAATAACAGTTAAATATTGAAAATAAGATTTTTCTCATAAAATATGTTTTCTGTATGTACACGTTTTATCAAAGAGGACTAGATCCAATATTGAATAGTTTTCCATCACCAACCATCAAGAAAAAAGTTTTCTGAAACAAAACTATGTTCAACTCACATACAAATAGGCAGAACAGCACATTTAACATCAGCCAATGCAACACTTAATAATGACAAAGTCAATGTTTGAGGCCTAAATAATGTACTGCTTAGGAAATGTGCATTTCTTTTTTTCCTTTATGAATAACTTCTTTGGTTATCGTTGTTCTATTATATTCTTGGCTGTACAATAAAACAGCACCCAATTAATGTTACTTAACCAGGCATATGTATGTGTATATATATATTTATAGGTATTAAATTCAGCACATGTCCTGTCCAGTTGTTACTAAAAAAGTGCCACTGTAGGATTCTTTAATACCAAGCTGCTCTTCAGAATCAAGCCCCTAAGTTTCTACTGTATTTTATTCAGTTCTTCAGGCAGAACTCTGATTTCAATCATCATTTTTCTAAAACAGTTTTTAACCACTGGGAATCTGAAAACCTGTCCATTTTCCAGTGTACAGCGTTCTCACAAAGATCCTTAAAAGCTCAAAATGACACAAGCTTGGGAGAGGACGAGTAGACTCTGCTGGGCTGTTTCTAACAGAGGCTCCTGAAGGCCAGCACGCTTTAATGCTCATAAAAGTCTCCACTTTGCAAGTCAAGAAGACCTGGACTATGCATGAGATTTTTTGTCAGTGGGTCTCGCTGGTGGTACACAGCTGAGCACCCAGTCTGCTGAAGCTGGGTTGTATATGGCCCCTGTAAAAATAAAAAGTCACAGCATGGACAGGAACTGCTGGGGAATGTGCTGAGTTGGGAAAGAAAAGGCTGCTGCTGCCTGATCTCCTGAAGCTCAAGGGAACAATGACTGAGAACATCACCTCATGTGACAGGAGTGAAATTCCACTCACTGGTCAAACCCAAACTGCAAAAACCTCTGGAAAACTCCCCAACGCAACCATATACACAGGAACTTCACTAACCGGAAACGGAGAAGTTATTTCCATTCTCCTGAAGGGTTGTTCTTTAGCATCAGAACATTTGACCTTAAGTAGAAACTTGAGGTCATTTGGCCTCACATATTTGGCTTTGACAGAGAAAGCACCTCTCTCTGTCAGTGGGTCCCACTGGTTCTGAACTTGTGTGGTCCAGTAACTCCTATAAAAGTGCCGTGATTTACCCTCATTTTGCATAGTTAAACAAGGATAAGTAGAAAATAAGACCCACCATCTCTCAGGTTCTGGTGAAGGTATTGGGAATACAGCAAATAGAACCCAATAAAATAAAACCCAACTCATTAAAAAAACCCAAACAAACCTAAAGCCTGGAAGATCTGAAATAAGTATTATTAAATATTTTATAAAGTTAACAATACTCTACTGTGCAAAATTCACAAGCAAATTAGTGCTGCTGCCTGTGAGAGCTCTGCAACGAGCATTAAAGGTTCACTCAACCTAACTCCATTCCTTCCTTAATTGTTTTATTCTCCAACATATAATTCTTTCAGTATCCTGTTTAATCAGAGAACCAAATCTAAATTTATATAAACTGTGTCAGGTATCCAACATGTAGATCTGAACCTAAGGGAGGGGAAATGGTCATTAAACAGCAACATCAACTCACCTTTGCAGCATGTTTATAATAAATAAACAACAGCTGAATTTGATGTAATGAGGAGGACTGAAAATGGCACAAGAAGAGCACATTACACCTAGGTGCTGGAAGCATATCAGTCTCTTTTCCAATGGCAAGAATGCTTCCCTGTGTTTTCCTGGTGAGAGAGAAAGCATTGCTCAAGCACACACTCCCCTAAAACCAACGAAATGGCTATTCCACAGTGTGATTTATTGTCACGGGACAATATTTCCAGTGCAATCTGATTACCAAGGCAGTGTTCCTGATTCACTGTTCCCATCAGGGGATGTGAACCACAGAACGATCATTTTCCTTCTTCAATCCTTGAAATTAGGTCATTTTAAAATCAACCTTGCTAAAATGGAAGGTCTAAAATGTCCTGTTTAACCAAGACAGAACTGAAAATGAACTGTGATATTACTAACTCCTTCACAGTTAAACCAGATTTTTCCTACCCCCCAACATCTTGCTTGAAATTGCAGCACAAAGACAAATCCTGTAATCATATCTTTAAGAGAGATGACATTTACTCTCTAGAAGATGCTGGAAATTATCCAATATAGGCAGAAAAAAAAGTTTCATCAGAAGTGTGTGAAATTTATTCTTGTAATTGGGGTAAAATGAAACTTGGAAGAATTAAAGACTAAAGATTCTACCAGGACCATCTGGCAGGAACTGATAGCAGAACCATGAACTTCTGTAATTAGTGGCCTTGGAAATTATCAGCAAAAAGAGCTCAGATAAAAACACCTTATAAGAATATTTGTACCAATTATTTATTTCTTCCCCCAAGACACAAATTAATAAAAAAACAAAGGGAAAAAAGCAGATTTTTTTTTTCTAGACCCGGATAAAAGAATTATAATTTTCAACAGGTAGTTTACAATCAGTGGGAATAAACAAGCAGTCCAGGTTTCCTGATTGATCCAGAGTGTGCTCAGTAGCTGTCTTTTGAACAACTTTATTTACAACTCAGCATCATCCTGCAGTAGATCTGGATCTTCATCATCCAGTAAGAGGTCAGCATCCATGACTTCATTCTCTTCCATGACATCACCCAGATCCGGAACAACATCATCATCAATGTCACCAACATTTTCAACATGTTTAACCAAACTCATGTGATCCAGGGGGATCAAACTATGCCCAGCTGGCCCAGTAGTTCTTGCAATAGTGGCTGCCATTTCTGCTGCCACAGCAGCTTTCTGGGCCTTCTGCCTTTGCTGTTCTTCTTTTTGTCTGTGAGTCTTCATATGAGCATTGCGGCTTTTGATTTTGAAAAAGACCCTAAATTTTAAAGGAAAGAAAAAAACAGATTAAAATGCACTGCTTTTGATGAAATGAGCCAAAAAAGACTCAACAACTTATCAGTACATTTGCTTCCTTGTCCTGAAATAGAAGTCAGTGAAGCCTGCAATGCCATGGTGTGAATTTCAGGGACATATTACCAGATTTATACATCCTGATAGTATCAAAAATGGCCTAGTCTGATTTTGCCAGAGGTAGTTTGCAGCTCCCACACCTGCTTCGATATCTATGAACATCTTATTTTTCCCTCTATCAGTTTCACAACCATCTTGCACAACAGGGAAGAAGTGAAGGATTACCACGTTAGGATGGACAAATTCAAGCACAGGAACACCGAAAAAGTTGCCCACTGTCACATCCAAGTCTATGATGAAGCAGGAAGCTGGAACATCAGATATAGAAATTCTAGCAGGTAAGTGGAAAATAGGAGTAAATACTGCAGGGGGCATCCAAAGTGTCATGCATGATCTAGAGGGAAAACTTCTTCCAAGACAATCAGTGCAAAATACTGTTTGTTCACAGCACTGCTGATCGGGAATCTAAACAGGCAAAGGTGATGCTGTACTGCAGACAGTCACACTTACTTGCCACATTCCTTGCAAGGAAAAATTGTTGTCGGGTCAGTCTCGCCGCTTGTTGTGCTATGGGCAGGTGAGCTCTTGATGGAGCAGTACCCGCTCTGCGTACCAGATTTCTGCTTAGTGCCAGGAATTGTGCAGCGTGGTTTCATCACCTGGTTCGTACCTCCGTGAATGCGAGCGTGGCCGTTCAGCGCCTGGCGGGAACTGAACACCTGGCAGGGAGCGGGGTGGAGGGGAGGGGGGAAAAAAAACAACACACATACACAAAAATAAACCCCAAGCAATCACAAGAAAACATTGGAACTGCAGAAAGTAGGATGCTGAACGCGTATGAAAACAGAACAAGTGTACATGTCTAATATGCACCATCTACTCTCTCAATGGTGCTTGCTTTCAGCAATATCCCTCTATAGTTGAAGATAGTCACAATAAAACAAAGCAGTGACCTATCCTGTTAATAAAGTTGTGTAACCTAATTGGAGCTGCTGCCATAGAGTATTTCTAACTGGTACATCATCTCAGAATTCAGTTTTCTGTACAGATCAAACTGCTTGTATTTTATGGGGTAGGAATCAAAAGCAGCCAGAATCACAATTTGATAGTTTACACATATGACCACGACCACCACCCTCTCCCCCTTAAAGATACCAAACACACGTACAGCGCCACAGTTTGGCATTTCACAGATGAAGGAGGATGAAGACAGTGAAAGACCCTGAACGGCAGGTAGATCTATAGGTCCAACAAGAGAAATTGCTGGTGGGTCAGGTGACTTCTGCATTTCCCTTTCTTCCTTTCTGTCTTCTTCAATCTCCTCATCTTCCTCTAACACTTCCTCTTCTCCACTTGTCTGAAATAGCGCATTTAAGGAACACTAGAAATATGGACAGCACTGGATAGTAGGGCATACACAGTTCTGGAACAGCATGTTGTTTAGTCAAGTGTGCTTCTCAGTGCCACTATTTCTTCCCATTCTGAATGAACTTCTGGTCTTACTGGAGCAACTGGCCCTTAATGGATAAGCTATTGCACAGGAAACTTCTCTGCAGTGCCCAAGACAGCCTCTATGTGTATTATGGAGCTGTGGCTCCAAAGACCTACAGATGCCAGGCATAGTGCTGTCCTCCTGCCATCAAAAAGCCCATGTACGCTGTACTTGCAGCCAAGTCACTTTAACAAAACCCCAAAAGAACCAACCAAAAAAACCCCAACCCACAAACACCTCCCAAGCGATAGTTGTACTGGAATGTTAGAGCAGCCTTTGGGAGCACACAAGGGCACAGGCATAATTTACAGAGGTTTCCCTGCACTACAATTAGATAATGCACTTTTATCTGGTTGCAGTCCAGCCACACCAATCTTGGTGTAGCTGAGGTCACAAATTGTTCATTCAGAACATAATTTAGAGTTATGGAATAATTTCTGTTGGAAGATACCTATGTCACCTAATTCAACCTCCTCCTCGAAACAGGACAAACAAAAATTATCAAGTGTTAAACTTTCTCATCTTCTTTTAAACTTACCAAGCATTCATCTCTTTTCTTCTCTAAACGCGTTCTGTGTTTCCGTCCCAAACGCAAGATTTTCTTCCAGGTATAGTAGTATTCCACACATTGTGCAACTGTCTTGGACTTAACCTGTAGTTAAGGAATGTCAAAAATAGTCTAGTCCTAATTTTTTGCTTTCATTCATAAGAAATTTAATATATTCCAAGAGGTAGGCTTTATTCCTCAAACACTGAAATGGATAAACAACAACACAAAAAAGGCAGTTTGACTACAACAGGAATACTCTTGTAGAATAATTACAGTAATTTCACGAGTATAAGCCGCATCTGAATGTAAGCCGCACTTCTGGG
The DNA here is from genome assembly GCA_009812075.1 of Sialia sialis. Classification (NCBI taxonomy): domain Eukaryota; kingdom Metazoa; phylum Chordata; class Aves; order Passeriformes; family Turdidae; genus Sialia; species Sialia sialis. The sequence continues at coordinate 11,052,039 of VRYO01002297.1, forward strand.
TAGCCCGGAAGACC
>VRYO01002297.1:11053052-11182269 GCA_009812075.1 Sialia sialis
GGAGCGGCAGCAGCGCCGGGAGCGGCGGCAGCGGGAGCTAAGGGGCGGGGAACGCCTGTTCCCCTTGCAGCTCATACTTCCACCTTGGCAATTCTCCTGAAACTGTCCACAAATAAGCCGCACCTGAATATAAGCCACACTACTAGGGTAAGCTGGATTCTTCAATGAAAAGGGTGCGGCTTATATTCGTGAAATTACTGTATTTAAAAAAAAAAATTCAGGCAAATTTGCATTGACTTTTTCAACTTTGGTAGATTTTTCTGGGATTCTCTAAACTCCAGACAGAAAATTACTCAGAATGCACTCTTGTAGTTCAGTTGTACAGCATCACTTTGAAATCTAGGAATTAAGACTTGACTCACATAAACTCACATATTTTTCAACATTTGAGCTAACAAGTAGGGTACTGTGCCCTGAGATTTAGAACCTTGTATTTTCTGCTTTGCAGCAGAATGTGAAATGTAAGCCCAAACATGTTTCCTCTTTATTAACAAGTTTCAACCCTTTCTGGCACCAGACTCACTGCCAGTGACTCTGGTACCTCATAACAAACTGCCAGAGAACACCAAGATGATAATGTAAAACCATACTTGTCCCACACATAAAATAGCATGATTCGGATTCCAGGTGTGAAAATTTTCACAAGTAACAAGAGGAACAACTTTTATTTATTTATAACTGTTTCTTACTGTTATCTAATGCACAGGTACATCTAATATACCACTCCTATCAGTGTTCTTATAACCACTGCTGCCTCTATACTTGCTATCAACTGGTCTGGCACTGGAGGGAAAATTAAGAGGACAAGAAGAGAGCAAAAGAAAAAAAATTCCAGCAATTGATGGCATAGAAATAACCTTACCATTTTCTGTACAAATATGAAATCTTTGCTGTAGGTGGACAGTGCCTCTTTGAACAGTCTCCTTTCTTGATGCGTCCATTTGTCAGAGCCTTAAAAAGAAAGTGAAATCATTATGAACGATAGAAACTCACCACCTTTATGTTGATGCCGTATCTGAAATGAGAACCAGGAAATCTCAAGCACATGTGAGTGACTGCTGCTACCCAAATACAAGCTTGGCTCTACTGACTCAGACCTGAAGGCCATCGAACCAGTATTTGGTGACAGGCAGCTGCCTAGGAAACATTAAGATCAGGGCAAGCTAATAACAATGCCTCTCCCTGATTTTTCCTAACCTCTGACCATGTTGGGCACAGGGGATTTCCTGAGTCTGTTGCAATTTGCTTATTTAGTAACTACCCTTATAAGTGCTGAGCCACTCTTCTTTTCAACCAATTAAACTTCTCGTTCCCAGAACATCCTTTGCCAAGGAGTTTCACAGATCAGCAGACTCTCTGCATGAAGAGCCACCTCCCTTTCTTTGTTTCCCAGTTTCCAGTAGCTTCATTCTTCAAGTGGAGGGAAAAGTGAACCCAACCTTGACCATCATCTCCACACTATTCAGAATTGTGTGCCCTTTCCATCAGTCCCAAACCTTTGATCATTACTGCTGTGTCCCCCTGAACCTTTTCCAGTACTGAAACATTCTGGTAAAGAGAATCACAAAGGTACACAGAATTCCACATAAAATCCAGACTTCACAGTGGCATCACCATGGTTTTTATCCTCTTAATGCTTGACTATTTTTTTAGCTGTTGTAAAATACAGCTGTTACTTTCTTAGAACTAGCATTACAATCCCAAACTTTCATTCTAATTGAGAAGTACCACCACAGAGCTCATGATTTCCTATGAAAGGCTTGAATTGTTTATTCCCATGCATGCTACTTTACATTTGATGACAGAGAAGTCATTTAACTCCTCTGTGGCAGAGGTGACAAGTAGGTAGAGACTGTAGCAATGTGCAATATGCACCAAGTGGTTTTTATCAATTAATGGAAGCTGTATATAAAACTTCTGAATATTGTTATTCTGTGTTTGGTCCCCTGGCCTAACTGCCCATGAAAATGTGAAATCAACATTTAAATTGAACTGAATTTATGCTTTCTCAATACTAGGCAAACAGAAGGAACACAGGATTGCTCTGCTGCATCAAAGCACCGTTCTGTTTGTTACGAGTGGGCAGCATTACATACATCAGGATATGCAAGAAGTAATAAAGTGGATGCCTTTGAAATGACTTACACTGTGAGAAGATTCTACTTCAGCCTGAGAATTTCTGAAACATCTAAAACTTTTATGAAAAGAAATTCCTAATATTCCTGTCAATGTTACTGCTCTCCATAGAAATGCTTTCCTCTGCACTGATTTCAATTAACTTGGGTCTTGGTACCACACATGGCTTTGAACTCTACAAGTTACTTTAATCTAAAAAAATTAGCAATGTTATTAACTGCAAATGTTTTGTTTTCCAGCATCAGCTCCTGGGCTTACAAGTTCAGAGCAGATATCTCATCACTCCTTCATGCGCTGAAAACTACAAAACTTTTCTGCAACCTGTTTTCTGTAGGTTCTTCCAGTACTGAATAGAAGCACGCATTAGTTATTTCCACAGAGATTTACACTTAAAGATCTATTAAGCATCAGAGAAAGGCACTGGCTTCAAGCCACAAGTTTTACTTATTCTGTTATCACCCAGAGATCTTTCTGCTGACACACTGCCTTTCCATCTTTTCCTACCCTGAACCAGCATCATTTCCTTCTTACACAAGCTGTCACTCATTTGCATTTACCCTCCCTTTGTGCAGGGTAAATGCACTCATTTAGTCCAGGAAGCCACTCTATTATGCTAAAACATAACTTCAAAAAGCATGACAACACTGGGAGAGATTTTCTTTTTTTCTAGTCATTCTGATCTCCGGCCTCTACCCCACCCTCCAAAAAAGACAACACAATAAAAATAATAACATAGAATCGCTTCCATTAACTGATTTTGTTGTACACCTATGGAATATTTGGGCCTTGCATACTTTCCCCAATAGCTGTGGTATTAGCAGAGTCCCTTATAAGATTATGCGGGTTAATTGGAAGTAACCTAATTAATAGAATAAATCCTGTGTAGGAAAAGAAACAGAAGAAAAGCTGTTTTTAACTCTGGTTGCTGGGAAACCACTTTTGCTCTTGTTAGCTTGAGGGAGATATAGAGAACATGCATAGAGAGAGATCTGCAATGCAGCAAAAAGAATTTGGGGCTTTAGAATACAGATCAAATTTTAAGGCTGATCTTTATGTTTAGATATTTATTCTACATTGTATTTTACCTGCCATACTGTTTGTGCACTGATTAACTGACATGGAGTATCTTCTACTCATTTGTGTACTGTGGGCCCAATTTGTGGGTTTCAAGGGGGGCTACATATACACCCAGGGAGATCCGTGGAGAGGTAGCTAAAATCCACTATGTACAACATATGCTGGGTCTGACCCACAACCCTGTCACAGCACATACAAGCTTCCAGACTGCCTGAAGTGCCCCATGTCAAAGATCATCTCTCCTGCAGTTCTCACTGCAGAACATCAGAGCTGAGAAACTCCACTGTTCGAATGAGAACAATTCAAGTGTTTGCAACAGTACTCCTTTTGTATTAGGCATGTGCTCCCTCTCTCTTCCTAAAACACCATCCTGACAGATGGCAAAGTCTTAGGACAGAGATTAGGGTGTTCTTCCAAGGAGCCCTGGGTCAGCATGTCCAGCTGTCTTGGCACACAACAGAAAATCCTCAAGTTTTACAAGTGACTTCCTTCAGAAGCCAGTAAGTTTCAAAGGTGAACTATTTGCCTGTACCCTCATTCAATGGCATGAGTTTGGCTATCTGTTGTTTGTGGTACTCTAATGAGTTAATTTTCATGAGTAACTGGCATGCTCCATTTCAATATATTCCACCTTTAAATGTGGCAAGCCTGAGAGCCATGATTTATTTCGGAGGATAAAGCAGAAAACATGAAGTTATCCCAAACTGATGCCACGTGAAGTTATATTAAAGCTATTCATGCACTAAATTGTGAAAAATTTTCAGATGCCTCGAGTGGCTCATTATCAATCAGAAATAAACTGTTATTCAAGAGCTGCTGCATAGTGCTAGAGCAATGCTGTCAAGTTGCAATCACATGTTGCATGCAAGAGCATTAGGAAATAGTGCTTTGTCTTGTTACTTTATGGCACTTAAATCCAGACTGGTGAGATTTTACTTCATGCTGTGATAAGCACAATCAAACTTCCTGTTTTGCTTAAGAAATAGGAATTCAAAGGTGTCCACAGGTCTCAGTGCTAGTTACCAAGGATTAGAATCACCTCACGTGAAAGATTTAACAAAACAGTCTTTTGGCTACTCCCTGAATCTAAATGAATTCATTTTGAAATTGCTGTGAAGTTGCTTTAGTAAAGACTGTTCCTCTTCTGCCACACAGGCAGAAATTTCTTATCTGCTCTGCTAATTTGACTGTTTGCTGATGAAGAAGCTGTGGGATATCTCCTCATCTCCTGCTCTCATGCCCTTGAACTGTGTCACCCATATGATTTGGTGTCATCTCTTCAGGAAAGAGATCCTGATCAAAGTTCCTGACTGATGTCCTCCTTCTTCCATTCCCATGTCCACCCTTTGGACTGCAACAGAGCTGCTGTCAAAGGCACCAAGCACCTCCCTCAGACAAAACTGAAAACCTGACGTTCATATTTATTCGCTGTCATTATCAGCTACCATCACTTTTCTGTTCTTGTTCTCAGGTCAAGGGGTTAAGGAGTTGTTTTACAAAGACTTCTTGTTACTTGGAAGTCTTTCCAGTGGGCTGCTAAGCCAGAAGTACACTGCTTCTACACCTACGTTGCATAGCGACTGTTAACTGAAATGAGCACATGACCTTGGACACTGTGATTGACTGACCACCAGAAGATTCTTGGCTTGTTTCCTATTGAGCCTGAACTGGAGATGAAGTTCTAAATGTCTTATGTAAAACCCTATTCTGTGCCTCAGCAGCTGTTAGCCACTACAAAGCATTAAGCAATAGCAAGGGGGCCTGCAAAACAGAGACATTTGCCATCTCTGCTCAAGTGACACAATTGAAGTCCAATGGCACTTCTGTTTCACACCACAATGCAGTTCTTGCTGTGTTTTATGAAACAAGTCACCAACCCAGACTTTTTTGACTAGAATTCCCACACAGAGGCTCTGTAAGCAGCACTAAGACCCTAGTGAGAGTTACAGCCCTGCCTCTTTGGAAGGATGCTTATGATTATCATATTCATTTATTGTGCACCATCACCTCAGAAGAAGCAGGCAGAATGGCAGATAGTTTATGTACCAGAAAACTAAGACATTAGTGATACTAAATTATAAATTACAAATAGCAGCAGTTTTAAAACAAGATGAAATTGTTGAATTTCAGTTTGAAAGAGAATCACCCGAGGCAGTTTTAAATCCGTAGAATCCTACACATCAACATGGATGCAAAGCTTCTGTACATTGTCAGTCATGTATAAAACTGCTAAACTTGCAACAAACTGCTCTGGGAGAACCCTTGGCACTGTCTACATCATCTCTATTAAATGCTGCCATCCCTGCAGCAGACAACAGAGAGTGCAACATGATCCCATGCTCCAGCCTGGGATGCCAGGCTTGGACTGTGTAACAGAAAGATGACAAGGAAACCTACCAGCATAGTGGTAATTTGACAAAGGATGACACTTCAATCTCACTGGCTTTCTCAACAGCAGCTTTTCAAGAGCAACCTAAATGAAAAAGCAGCAAAAAGCAGAATTAGGAAAAGCAATCAGCTGTGGCATAAAACTGCATTTAGAAGACTATTTGGTATGAAGATACAAGCTAATTTTCTCTCTTTTCTGTCTTATAAAATCACATCAAATTACTCCAAGGCCCATTAACACTGTACCTCATAGAAGAGCACCTAATGTGCACCTGTCCTGCCTTAACGAGCACAAATGTGTCTATTACTTAGCAACTTCCAGCTCTTTCCCTCCCTTCTGCTTGCAACAAACAAATACATTTATAGTGTTTGACTTGATAATGTTAATTAATACTAATATTTAATGGCTAGTCTGACAGTATTAATATTTATAGCATAAAATATTTCAGAATATCTGTGTAGGTCAACATTTGTCGAGAATGACTGCAAGTATAGCTAATCGTCCTTCAGATCAGGAAAACAGAGGATTTATGAATCCCTAAAATTTTTCCCCTGAAAATGCAGATTCTCTGTAAAGCAAATTCCACATCCTGACAACATTCTCAAACCCCGCAGATACAGCTAACAGAGCCTAAGGAAACTGGGACACAAGCTAAAACCCACTGTATTAGCCAATCCAGTGAGACTCATTCCAGCCCCATGTTTTGTTGCATTTGGTTTTATATTGGCTTTCCAGGAACTGGTGCAAGGGGCCTCACTTTTCCCTAATACTGGGCAAAATGGATGTTTTGCCTTAGTTAATAACATTCCCATCACTAAACTAATGCAAATATTTGAAATGCATTATTTATATTAGAACTGTATGCAATTACCTCACAGTTCTGAACAAATAAGTAGATGTGATTGCTGCTCCAAAAAAGGCTTTTTTTATAAGGGTTAGAGAAGGACTAAGCTCTCTGTGACCAAATATAAAGCCTGTGAAATATCAGGGCTGGAGCAAGCACTGGGAGACATTCAAAGCCCCAAGGCTATAAACTAAGTAATCTTATCTATATGAAATATACAGTAAGCCTTCAGAGAGGCAGTGCTTTGAAATTTAAATTTATTAGAGAATAAAGGGAAAAGTCATTCCCCAAAAATGTTACAGGATGTTTAAAGCATCATTTCAAATCAATCAGAAATCTTTTTTTTATATAACCATATCTAAATCCATTTAATAAAGCATGCTAATTTATCTGCAGAAGAGGATCATATCTCCCCTTTCAGCTTTTTTATCTTACCATAATATCTCCTTTTGCTTCAAAGAGAGAGTGCAAAGCGTATTCTGAGTTAGTTCCTCCACCAGGTAACACACTGGAACAGCTCATATTTAAAAGGTCTTCCACTGTCAGAAACAAGTCAATATTTTACTGCTAATACAGTAGCCTGTCAGTCAAACATTTGGAGCCAAGGATTCTGTAATGCCCCTCAAAGACTACATCATTCAGCCTAGCAGATTCTTTCCCACTTTTTCTCCTGCACATCCTTGGGATGGGACAGGCTACTCCAGTGCCAGGGATCTGCCTGTGAGGCAATGCCTTGCACACACCAGTGACGTTGCTGTGCCAAGAAGGCTCCAGTCAAAATAGAGAAACAGAATGAACCATGTTAGAAGCAGGAAAAAGTTCTGCTCAGGACTGGTAGAACCCACCAAGCCTGTCACAGTTCCTCTCAACTATGGTCACAGGACAGGCCCAGGATACATCAGCTGCCTCTCAGCTGTAACCTCTGCATTTACCAGGCAGTTCAGTACCCAACTTCCCACCTACGACCTTTCCCCTGTGGCTGCCAGAAAACAGTGCAAAATCTATCCCATGCAATTCTAATCTCTTGCTCTCCACTCTCAGCAATTAATATTCTTTTGAACGTTTTGTTCAGTACATGAGAAATCAATGTGTATTTCTTCAACAGGCACAGGCTGATATAGGAACTTCTAAAATGGCAAGTCATTGTACCTCTTTGTTGGAAGACTTTGTTCTCCAGTTCTGGCCACGGTTTCCAAACCAAAGTAGCTTTGTGCACATCTTTCTCCATTAGCAATCTGTCCTGCAGCTCAGGAATGTCAGCCTGGAACCGGGACCCAATATTGATTCGCCTATAAAGAAGAATAAGTAAGTAAGTATTCAACTACACAATGCGTAGAAAAAAGTCAGATTAGTGTTCACTTTATTTCCAACAAAACTTTTATTGCACTGAAGTGGCAGGAAATTGTGTCAGATTACTTTATGCAATGCTTTACTCCCAGTGGGATAAGTATTTTGAATACTAGAGAGAACTGATCTCTTGGGGAAAAACAAAATTTCAATATGCAATTTAAGCCATACTGAGACATCATACCTCAGGGACAACCCAAACTCGTTTATATGCATGACTAGCAAAGAGGCCAGACATCAGAAACAGCAAATTTCTGTTCCACAGAGAATGGTACTCTGAGCAGCAGAGAGCAAAAAGAGCCATTAATGGTGAGGGAAAACCCTGTTTGCACTTTGCCCTGGGGAACCTGCCAGGTAACACCACCACTCCAAAGCTCCACTCTTTTATGTATACACAAAAGCAAGAGTACTGGATTGGCACATCTTCCTCACAGCACTCTTCCCAGCCATCACTAACTTCGAGCCATGACACCTTAATCTTCCACAGGCACTTTGCTCCAAATGTCCTTAGCCACCATCCACAGAAACATTAAACGCATCCAGCCCAACATGATTTCAGGAAGTTGGATACCTCATGAAGTATTTCAAAACACTTCAGGCCACAGGCTCGAGGTTGGAGCTAATCTATAAAAACAGTGACAAAAAATATTGTTTTTCTTACGGTTCAACAGTCTGTTCTCCAGGCCCAGGCGTCACCGGAATGACACTTCCATCAATACTATCTGAAACACAGATTGGAACTTGAGTATTGTTGTTTTGCTGCTAGTGACCCTCCCAGGCTGCAGTGCCACCTCCCTACTAATGCCAACATTATTCCAATCTATGAGGCAAACCCAACCCTTAATTGATATTTAGAAACAGTCTAAATTTTTATAGGTAATAGAAACGTCTGTACTGGCAGAGGTTTCTACTGCCCTGATTCTGAGTGATCACACACCTTTTCTTGTGAAATACTGAACAACAAATATTTAACATGAACCCCATGTCTCAAACTGGGTCTTCCACTTCAGAAGGCCCAGATGTATTGAGAGGCAAGGTGGTCCTTTCTTGAGGCAGACCCCATGGAATGATCACAGCCTTACTGGCAGATTAGGCTCCTCTATTCCCTTCATGCCTTAGCTTTGCAAAATCCAAGGAAAAACTGCTACTAAAATGGACTTTTCCCGTGAGGTCGCAGAACTGGCCATGCATGTGAGCACACACAAAACCCATCAACGAGAAGAGAGGACAGCGCTCTCCTTTGTACTGCTGCTCTGTAAATGCAATACTTACTAGACCGACACAGGAGCACCCGTGGAGTGGGTGTCAGTGGAGTAAGTGGCAGCTGAGCGTGTGCTGTGCTGTGAGAAGAAGTGAGAACACTGCTGAAGAGACCCGAGCCCTGCCGCACAGGGCTGAGCATCGGTGGTGGAGTGTAGGGGGGCAGCTCGTGCGTCCGGTCCAGCAGGTGATCACCCAGAACACGAGGAGAGCGGAGCTGGCTCTGGTACAGAGTGGCACCCGAGTGGGACATGCTGAGGTTGAAGGAAGGAGGAGGGATGAAGAGAGGTTCGGGTCTGTGCCGATACTTCTTCTTGTCCTGCAACGGCTTGAAGTTTTCTTCCAATTTTACAGCACTTGGATGAGGTTTTTTGCTAGTTTCCTAGATGAAAACACAGAGAATGTCATCATTCAGACATGCTTAAATGTGGTTTGCACACAATCCTCTACAGCTTTGGGCAATGGCCACAGAAAAGCTGTTACCACCAGGCAGTTATTCAGGTACCACTGTAATAACCCTGCCAGTACAGTATCTGGCACTACACAAAAACCTCAGGGGAGTGAGAAAAACCAGGACAAATTACCCTTCTCATCCAGCAGCAAGCCCTCTGGGTGAAGGTAGGGCTGAGCCACAGAGGCAGACATGGAGAGGCTGCTGTCAGCTTCTGAAAGTGCAGGGAACTGCTCTCCCAGACCATGAGTCTCCCACACCCTTCTTCATCGTTACCCAGACACTCTGGGCACTTCTACTTGCACTGTACACGCACACAGGCTGGTGAGACACTTCATTACCCAGTCACAGTTTATTAGAAACTTTGTATGAGAGGTTTTCTAATGCATTTATTTAGTGAGACCAGGAAGGACACATGAGCTCAGTGAAAATTACTGCAGTACTCAGCAGCAGGAAAGGAAGAAAAATGTAATAAATTCAAATTCTTTGCCTCTTATCACTACATTCCCATCAGCTTGATTACAGTCCAGCTGCTACAAATCTTGAACTTAACTCTCTCCTCTTTCCTTGGAGGAAAAAGGGTAGTAGATGACCACTTGGGAAATTGACACACTGTTAACATGCCCAGACTTCTAGAATTTGAATGTTAAAAATAATTCAATAGCAAATCCCTAGAGTATACTGAAGCAGAAGGCACAGAATTTATGCAAACCTGGAATCTGGATTTCTTGAGGGAGTGGGGATAAGGTAGGAAGAAACAGGTCCTCAGGTTGTGCTCTAAGAACACACAGAAGCTGGTAGATGAACACAGTATTATTAAATGTAGTGATTTTAGATACTTAGGCTGTAGGTCATCTTTAGAATAAATTTGGGAAGCAGAAGAAAATTTTGACAGCATTACTCCAGAATGGCTGCATCATCTGGTAATTTCTACTACTACATAAAGCAAATTACTTCAATGTATGTTTAGACAACATTCATCTTTACACCATGGGTGGTTCTTGAGAATCACATTCACCCAATAAAAATTATGTTAAACAAGCATTACCACTGTCACCCTTTATCCCTTATGTTAATAAGTTCCAGCTTGAGGAAATGTTTTTGATTACAGAGGTCCTGTCCTCTTTGTTAGATCATGGCTGCATCCTCTCCAACAGCTGTTAACATTTTTTCTCTGTAAAAAAAATCAGTTTTGGAAGAGGTTTGCTTCTACAAAAATGCAGCTTTGCAGAGGATTTTTTTTTATAATGGACATTCGGAACAGTGAAAGTTACCTGTAATGACAGATAAAGTCCATCAAGATGTTGAACATTTAGGGTTCATAAAGGCGAAAGGGGGGAAAAACTCTAAACTCAAGGGAAAAAAAAAATCCAAACAACTCAAAACCTAAAAAAGAGACCCAGAAGGCCAGATCCAAGTCTTTGATTAACAGCTCACTTTGTTCAGCTCCCCAAGTGTGAAAGCTGGTACTCCTTTCTGACAAGTGTAAAGCAAATCAATGCAACATCTTAGAAATCCCAAACACGTCCATCTCCTAGACTGCTCCACCTAGAGCACAACCACACCAACACTGCTTTCAAAAAAGGTCCACTGAGCAGTAGAGGTGACAGAGGTATCCATGGACTCTCAGTGCAGAAACACTCCTGAAGAACCACCCTCCTTTTCTGTAGTTCTAGTAACTGATTCCCATTATCCAAGACAGAATGCATATTTCTGGGCCCTGCTGCTCCACCTTGATAGATCCACTCTGGACAGATCCTGATGGGCCTCACTTGACTGCTAGCCTCAGCTCACCATCCTGTAGCCTCACTGAATGTTTAGTTCCTTTTTGCTTTAGTTCCTTGTTTTGTTTTACTGATTCCATGAGTTTTGTGGGAGCTCTTCTGGACAGCTCAAAGCACAGTATAAATAAATGCAACACAGCTTCAGTTCTTTGCTATTAAAAAATCAAATCCCTCTTCAATGGCACAATCTCTTTACAGAAGAGGAGGAAACTGTGGATCTTTTGATCTTTTAATGTTTTCAATGCTACTGCTTATATAAAAGATAGGGTCCAGAGAGGGAACTGCATGAGTTTGGTTTGCTTGGGCAGTAACAAAGACCACAAGCATAATTTTGAGGGAATGAATGCGCATTTCGCCAAACTGACAGATCTAATCACAGTCACTTTATATACATTGCAGAAATACACAAGCCCAAGCCACCTACTCTGGTGTCTCTAGAGAAGATCTCCCACTCAGAGCTTGAGGATTCAGAAAAGATTGTCCCTATTCTTTAGGGGAACTAGAAATAGAAATGAAAAATTCTATTGCTGAGTTACTAAGTATTGTGAAATGACTGCTTTCACAGTAAAGTGGAAGTTTGTATGTACAACCTCTGTCTTAAAGGAAGAGAGGAAAGATTTTATATATACATGTATATATTATATATATTTAAAATTAGTGGGTATGTCTGAATGAAGAGTCAGGAGCGAATATTGTAAGGAGTCACCCATGCTGGTATAATGCTGATTCCTCATTTGTCCATTGGCTTCACATGAAGAAGGAAAATCAAAAATATCACAAGGATATTTCTCTGCATTGTACAGATAATGCCATACAATACTTATACTTCCCAGTAATCCCTTATCATGGCGTAGTCTGCCAAAATGGATTTGAAGGAATGAGCAGAATCCATTTCTACACCGGAACACGAAATAAATATTGCTTGCTCCAGGACTCCTTCAGGAAAATAATAATGAGCATCTCACATCTCATTCAAGCATTTATCAATTCCTCGTGCTGCCTGACGATTTCACTTTTATAACCGAAGTGAAAGCACTAAGCAGAGCTGCTTTTCCCGTATCAGAAATCCCAGTGATTAACCCTTAGAGCTGATGCATGCAGGGACAAAGGGAAAAATTACTTCACTGCAAAACTCTGAGCTTCATATTGCTTAGTGCACACAGCCTAAGCACTGCACTCTCTTTGGCTGAAATGAGAAGCACATATATCTGACTTCAGAAAACAGGAAGAAATAAAACTGCCGATTTTAAGCAATAATGTAACAATGAAGCAGCCTGAAAAGGAAAAAAACAAAACCAGTAAAAAAGATAGTAAATCCCTTTGTTCTAGTGGGATGAAAGAATATCACATTCCAAATGCCAAATTATTTGTTTCCAACTGAGATCTTGATTTCTCAGCAAAGGAAAATTAGTATTTTCAAATTATTGAGGAAGAGATGCTCTAATGCTACAGGACTTTTTTTTATTTATTAGGAATCATAAAGATTCAAGAAAATATTCTAAAATACAGATGTTTTAGGAAGTAGCAGCACTACAAGCAAAGGGATTTAACAAGCACAGGACAGTTAGTGGCAAGAAACACAGCACTCACAGAGGATGAGCAGGGGTTGGCCACTTTTGGACTGCACGGTGGAGAGTAAGTCATCTTCACGAGAACGGGCATCTCGTCATCTGACACAGAGCTGGCAGGCTTGTCTGTTACTGTGGCAGTGCTGGCAGAGGGCTGCGTGCTGGGCTCAGGTGACAGAAGCTTTACAGGGACAGACACTGGCATGACGATGGGCGCGAGGCCATCCACCTCTTTAGACAGCGGCTGCTGGGGTGGTTTCTCTCCTTCATCCTGCACAGACAATTAAAGGCTTTCAGCCCGAGTGAGGGAGCGTTGCTTCTGGATCGATGCACTACACAAGGTGTGCACCATGGCTAAAAAGAAGTGGCCAAGGTTACAAAACACACAACAGTGTTCGCTCTTGGGACTCTTTCTTTGCCTCAAATGAAGCTGGCAGGCTACTTGGGACTTCTACATAGGATTCAGTCTTGGTGACAAATAATCACCTGAAGCATCTTTAGAAGGTAACTTGCAGGAGGGGAGACAAATGTGTCTCTTTTTATCACTAGAAACACAGAATTCTCCATCACCCAACTGAAAACAAAACCATGATCTGTGGAACTCTGGTAGCTCTTTGGTAGCCTTCCTATGGCATTCCCTGTTAGGACAGAATTTCTGAAGTATCAGGATAAAGACTGACTGACAGGGCAAGTTATTTTTATGCAGAACATCTCAAATACATTTTTGGTTTGGTATTTGTTGATACCTATACAACTTTGGAAGAAAGCTGTCAAAGATTCAAGAATTCTCCTCCAGTTAAAGCCTGGGAAGGCTTCCAATAAATATTCCTTAGTCATCCAAGTAGTTCAAATGAAAATAAGGAAGACTTGATGTTCTTGGTATTTCTAATACAATAAACAAACATAAGGAGTAAAAAAATTAGACACTCCTGACATGACTTGGTAAGGTGTTCTGTAATGTGCAGAGAAACAGAGAAGGACAAACACTCATCTGTCCTCCACCACTGCCTCTGTCTTCAAATCAGGACTTCTGGCCTACAAGTACACACAATTATGTGCATTCCTACTTCCATGGGGTATGACATAACAAAACAGTGCTGAGAAGAACAAGTTTTGACAGCAAAGCAAAGCATGGCAAAGCAAGCAAATATCAACACAAAAGGACTGTGCCAAATACTGAAGTCAAATGGACTGCTACCTGTTTGAAGTTAGGAGATGCTCTTACTCCTCCGTGTGACCTCATGTGACCATTTAGAGCAGGCAAACTCTTAAACTCCTTCAAGCATATTGAACACATTAGCTTGTTCTTCGCATCAGCTCTCTCAGGAAGTGTTTCTCTGTTCTGGCCACTATTTTTATTTTCATTTTTTTAAAGCATGGAACAGAAGAAAAAAACATTAGTTTGGTATGTTCCCTTTGTTGCAGAGGGAGCTTTTTTAATCAAGGAAGTTAATAAAATTTTACAGCTAGATGGTAATGAAGTCACAAGTAAGCACATGGTGACTGAAGTGGAATGGGTGGCCAATAACCTAGATCAGCTGCTCCCAAAATGGGGAAAAGGAAGTTTTGAGAAGGACATTCTCATCAATACAGAAAGTCTGAGACCCATGAGATCTACCATGATGGACCTGCATCTCCCCACTGGTGAAAGCAACTAACAAGTATTTTGACACAATGCCTCTAATTTATGGTAGGCAACCACTCTGATGGACACCTTGGCCCTTCAGACATGAGACCTTAAGAAACAAACAGAAGCTCTCTGCTGCCAAAGATACAAATTTGGACCACACAGCATTCCTTTTCTTATAAATGCAACACTGGAGCTCCCCTGCTTTTGGTTTTTCTTTGCTTCCCTTCCCTTCCTTTTTTTTTTTTTTTTTAAATATAAAGAAAGCATTTATTTGAGGCTATTGCTATGGGAGGATGCCAGAAATCATACAAACTTAAAATCCCAAAGCACAAAACTAAAGATGTTTCTAGATTATTACACAATTATTACACACCCAGACTGTGTGCTTTTCCCCCTAAATACAGATCTCCTTTGCATTTCTCATATTTAATTAGAAAGACAAAAAGAATCGTTTAAGAATACCTTTGTTCTGGGGACAGTGGCTGCAGTCTGCCGTCTGACAGTTGCACTTGCTATCAAAATAGGAGAATGGAAAAGAGGGGGAAAAGTTGAGAAAAAAAAATTCAGGAAATATTGTGTAAATGAAGGTCCTCACAGCATTAAGTCTGTATTTTGCATACCATTTTACTAGTATTAAAAGCCTCCAAGTTGAGAGCCAGACATCACATCTGCCTCTGTGAGCACTACTAGTTCAAATTTTCTTCACTCGCTGTTTGAAGCCTTTTTTTGACCCAGAAGCACTACTTTTGGAAACAGAGTTGACTAACTGCTCCTGAACAAGTGGCCTGCAGCGCTGGAAGACTTTGGTGTAATTGGGTCCCTCGTTCCCAGAAACTGAGGCAGAACTTCCCAAAGCCTCTCACAAGGAAAGCAGCAGCCCTGCAGCAACAATTCTGTGCTGCTGCCAGCCTGGCCCAAAGCCAACCCAGAGCTGTAGACAAAAGTCTGGTAATGAAGTTTCCCAACAGCTCCCCATCGCAGAGATGCCCACAGCTCACATCCTAACCTTCTGCCTCTGCCAAAACCGCTTCGTTTCCACACCTTGCTACTCTTCTGCAGACAAATTTGGCTGGGCGTGGATCTAAAATACCACCTACCTGAGGCCATGTGGTGCTGGGGGAGTCCTGCTGAGAGGTTTTGTTGTTCAGATGAACTCCTGAGGGTGGCAAAAGAGTTCGATGAGGGACAGCATTACCTACAGAATTCATCTCCTGCCGCGTGGGATCCTCGGCGGTGTCTGGTGGCGTGAGGCCAATGTGGGAGTTCAGGGATGGCACTCTGCTCTCATTCAGGTATTGCTTCTGCTGATCTTGCTGCTGCTGCAGTAAGCTCTGGGGGTACAAGTGCCTGTACTGTTCGTGGGGATCCTGGAAGCAATACTGAGGCACTGCTCCCAACTGAATAAGCTGCACAGGATGACTGGGATCCTGAGAGTACTGGTGTGGTTCATGCATAGTCTTTGGATCGGGTTCCCTGTGATACGGAGGAAGCGGCAATTGCATCTGCTGCTGCTGCTGCTGTAACTGCTGCATGACAGGTTGTGTTTGGTAATACTGAGCGATCTGCACTGGACACTGCCGCTGCTGCCGAGCTGGCTGCTGCTGCTGCATCTCCTGGATCGAGAGGCGCTGGTGTCCCTGCTGGGGCTGAGCGTAGTACTGAGGCTGCTGCAAGTGCTGCATCTGTTGCGGCAGGAGCTGCTGGGACTGCATCTGTGGAACGTGCGCCTGTCCCTGCTGGAACGCAGAGTGCATCTGCATCTGTGATAAGTGCTGCTGGTAGTCGTAGTACAACTGTTGGTGCTGCATGACTTGCATTTGTTGCTTTTGCTGTGTGCTTACAAAATTCTGGTGTGTTTGTTGTGGCAGTGGTTGGTATCTCTGCACGGTGGAAGTTACGGGCTGTTGCTCAACCGCCGGCTTCTGGGACAGCAGCTGCCTGAGTGCACTGTCACCAGAGTTATCCACCATCGAAGACTCGGTGTGCAGAACCTGAGCCATGTTGCTGACTTGAATTCTCAGATTTTGGTTAGCAAATACTTGTGTAAAGGAGTCCAATTTGTGCAGGGCCCCACTGGTAATTTTTTGCGATCGGTTTTCACTGGGTTGAGGGTAAGAATATTGGTATCCGTCATGGGACTCCCCCTGCCCGAGGGGGCTCCACATTGCGCTTTGATTATTCAAACTGTTCCTCGCTGGGACGTGGTTTCCTGAGCCAGAATGTGTCCAACTGGTTTGTCTAGATGTATCCATCGACCCAAGACTTTTTGAACCTACAGGCAAAGCTATACTGTCCCTTGAATCTTGGGGAAATGGAGGAGAGAGGGGGGATGCCTGGGGAGCATCCAGAACAGATGTCCCATAGCTATGGTTTAGAGGTGGAAGGGAGTTCATTTGGTGTTGTTCGTAGTACAAGTTCTCATTGTTGTTGGCAGTATGATTAGTTTTATACAATTGCTGGTCCCCCATTTTTGGTCACTTCTGTTCCAAACTTACAGGCACACAAACCATTGAAATCTCTATGAACCCTGAGATAGCTGAGTGAGGGGAAGGGAGGGGAGGAGAGAAGAAGCTAGAGTTACTTATAATTCAACATGTCCATGTGCATCACAAGGACTAAAATTTCCTCCAGTCTGTCAGTAATTCCAATCTCAGACTCGATGTTTCACATCTTCAATAAATGGACCACAGCACAAATCCTACACATATCAGTAAGTTCAGTGTGCCAAGCACCTGCAGAGTAAGAGAAAGACATCGTAAGTGCTGGCTCCTTCCATAAACTGTTATTGTTACTGCCTCAAAGGAAACTATAAAATCTTCTAGTTTGAAATACATAATCAGATGCAAAATTGTAGCAGCTGGGCTATTTCAGAGCAGTTAGATTACTTCATCTCATCCTATTATCTTGCCTCTCCTCTAGTGCTCCAATAAAATCATTCTGCCAAACCAATAAAAGCTTATTCTTCAAAACAGTCTTTTCCCATAAAGTATATAAACAATCAAGCAGTTTTAGTTGGCCATATACTGTGCCCTCATGACTAGTTTTGCTCAGACAGTTGACTATCAAGCCAAGTCAGAGACTCACAAAATCACAGAATGGTTTGGGTTGGAACGGGCCTCTGCAGATCATCTCTCCAATCCCCTTCTAAAGCAGGTTCACTTGTGCATACCTCCAGAGGAGACCCCAGAGCCTCTCTGTGCAGCCTGTTCCAGTGCTCTGACACCCTCAAAGTAAGGATGGATGGATCATATTGAGATGGAACTTCCTGTGCTTTCGTTTGTACATGTTGCCCTTTGTTCCAGGGGCTGGACACCACTGGAAAGAGAGTGGTACCATCCTCTTTGATACCTGCCCTTAAAATACTTCTATGCATTGATAAAAACCTGTTTTCTCTTCTCCAGGCTAAACAGCCTCTCCTCATAAGAGATGCTCCAGTGCCCTTATCACCTCCACAACTAAACTCTTTCCAGTATTTCCTTGCCTTTGTTGAACTAGAGAGCCCGGAACTGGACACAGCACTTTGGATGAGGCCCCACTAGAGCAAAATAGAGGCAGGATCACCTCTCTTGACCTGGCAATGCTCCTCCTCATGCTCTCCCAGATACCACTGGCCTCCTTGGCCATAATGGCACTGCTGGCCCATAGCTTGTCACAGTGCTGCCTCCCAGCTGAGCCCCCTGGGTTGGTTTAGGGGAGTATTCTTCCACAGGTGCAGGACTCTGCAACTGCCTTCATTGAACTTCACTGAGATCCTCTCCACCCAACCCTCTGGCCTGTCCAGCTCTTGCTAAACAGCTACAGAGGCTTCTGGCAAAGCAGACACTTCTCCAAGTTCTGTATCAGCAGTGAACTTGCTGAGAGCACATTCTGTCCCTTCATCCAGATCACTGAGAAATAAACTGAACAAGGCTGGACCCAGCACTGGCCCCTAGGGAACATCACTCGCAATGGGCCTGCAGTCAGATTCTGCACCTCTGTCCACAAGCCTGGGACCATCCCTTCAGCCAGTCCTCAATCCACCTCACTCATCTAACCTGCTCTTCCTGAGTTTACCTATGAAGATGTTATGGGAGACAGTGTCAAAAGCCTTGTTGAAGTCGAGGTAGGCACTGCTCTCCCTTCATCTACCCACACAGCCAGACATTCCATCACAGAAGTGTATCAGATAAGTCAAGCTATTATTTCTCCTTGGTGAATCCCTGTTGACTACTCCTGATAACCTTTTCCTCCACACTGACATTCAGGATGAGTTGTTTCATCACCTTTCCAGGGACACAGGTGAGGCTGGCTGACCCGGAGTATGTCTGCTAAGACCAAACCAGTAAATTGATATCTTTTCTGACCAGTCACCTTACATCAGGAATGTTGAACTCCAGCTTCTGTTCTACCTTCTCCCCCTTCCTTCTCTGTGTTGCATGATTTTAAAAGGCAAATTCATAGTGAATGCAGCCTTTTATTTTTACTGTATAAACTGTAATTCAATAACATTCTACAGATGTCTGTGCTGTTTTTGAAGAATAAAAAATACATAAGCACATGATAGGATTGTTTTACTACTCCACAATATGAAGCAATCACTGTGTCTACAGTCACACATATGCATCAAGATACAATATGCTTATGCACTCATAAATACATTTTAAAATACAAGCAGATCCTGAACTTGAACAAGAACACAGAAATATTAAACCAAAACCTTAACTGCCTCCTTCACATCTGATTTTCTGCCATGCTCTCCACCAAAGACTCCTGCACACTGATGTCCTTACCTTTTTAACTTGGAAGAATCTTCCATCTACATAGATAAATGTGAAGGCAATGACAGAGAAAATTTTAACCATTGCCAGATGCATATTAAGGAGAGTTTGTGTTAGCAACAGTGAATAAGGGTAATACATAGCTGCAGGCAGAAAAAAACCTTTTCCATTCTAGCATAATGTATAACAGAAAACCATAGCTCCCAGTGAAGAGGGCTTGCAGTGTGTATAGTTTTTGTGTAAACCATCTGCAACCATTAGTATGTAACATCTTCACGTGACAAATAAAAGCTGAGAATAATTGCAAGTTTATTTCCCCTTTCCAGAAATATACATTGCTTCACAGTTTCTCTGAACACAGTCCCTTCCAGATTTTTATAGATGAACAATTAAAGAAGATAGGAGTCAACAATGAATAGTCAAGCTGCCAACAGGATTTTTCATCCATGACCCAACTTCAAAGACTTCCTATTAAAAATTATGAAGGAAAACAAAACAAACCCTCCACAAAACATTAAAAGGGCATAAAAATAAACACTGTGTGGTGTTTCACACTGAAAGGCCATCAACATTTAGAGGAAGCGAGGGAACGTGCATCTCCTTTTATGCCTGCCACGTTAAGGAAGCTCAGTCAAGATGCTCAGAACACATCTTCCCATAAAAACAACACTGCCAGATCTATAGGCACACCTTTTGCATAGGAGCTATGTCCCATTTCATCTATTAACAGAGCTGTAATCAACTTCCTTGATTTTGGCCCTTCTTTTTAAAACCTCAAGTGACAACTATTAGCCAAAGGACAAGAAGCAATACAAACCAGTGAGGGAGGACAAATGTCTCCAGGAAACAATTAAAAGACCACAAAAATTCTAGGAATAAGGACACTAAGAGTCTTCCGGCAGTAAACAACCTGACTTCATTACAAAACTGTATTAAGGGGCCAACCAGGCCCCTGACCCCTTCTCAGGAGCCATGAGCAGGCAGGAGCACCATGGTGGCAGATGCTGTGAACTGTACCAGCAGCCACGGCAGTGTTATAGTCACAACAAGAAGTGCTTGGGCATGCACCAAATTCCACTTACTGCACCCCTTCACCTGGGGGTCACCTGTCACAGGTCTCAGAACCCTGGAAAGCAGTCAAGATGTTTTGTATCTGTGGCATTAGTACAGACACCTTTCCTCCCCTCTCTCAGAATAAAGATAAAATTTTTAAATGGTTCATTATCATTTCCTCTCCAGAAGCTCTAGCATCCTCAACTCAGCTCTGGTTTGAGATGTGGGACATGCTGCTCTCAGGTAGATTACAGAGTTTTCATCAGTCATACAGAAACACTTGTAAAAAGCTGAAAAAAATTATAATGGGATATTATATTAAAATATCAATCAAGTCACAAAAGGACTGGAATGTTTAGTCACGGTGAGAATCACATTTGGAATAAATGGCATTGTTATCAAACACCCATCTCCCTTCCCCCAAAATAAAAATAAAAGAAAGATGAAAACATTCCTTTCAAAGGCATCACTGATCTAGAGGGAAAAAATGCAAATGTTTAAAAAGCATTGTTATTCTACCTTCAGGTAACAGAAAAAGAACCCAGATATGCACATTGATAAAAGTATAATCAGTAATCAACCAGTCCCTTAGATAACAAATGATTTTTTAGTACTTGAACTAAAGCCTTAAATTCAAGGGTTTGATGCTGTATACGCAGCATTTGCTATCAGCTTTAACAAAATGCTAACAGTGTACATTTCTTGTCAGATTAAAACCAGAGTCTATCATGACATCATTAAGGCTCAGGGGCACCAAACTAGTCTCTGGCCAATTAGCAGCATACTGAATGATTTCCATTTAAGAAAAAGGAAAAAAAGGGTGTTTTTTCTCCTCTATGTTTAGCACTGGTGCCTAAACACCCATCACTGCCATTTATCACAACAGCTCTGACTACTAAATGGTTAAACTCGACAACTAGACTAGGAGTTTAAAGCAAACACGGTTCTGCAGTTTTGTGTTTCTTCTCTTCATAACAGTCATGCATGCTACTTAACCTATTACATTTTTGACATAAGAGATACATCCCAATTACACAATCATTACAAAGAAACATGAAAGTAAATGCCAACAGACAGAAACATTTCTGTAGGCTGCCAAGGAAGAGAAATACCCTATTTAAGTTTATGGATGAAATCTGGACTCATGCTAAATGGTAGTTCAATTGATTTCAACAGAAACAAGGGTTTGCTCCAACTCTTTTCTCATCGTTTCAACAAGGTCCCCTGCAACTTCCACTGCTCCGTTCTCCAGACTGAAAGCCAGGGGCCCACCAAGCTGGCTGAAATGCCTTTACACACAACAGCTGTCTCCCTCTTCAAACACAACTAACTGAAAGACAATGCAAATAGTCTCTCCTGGAAGTATACCTTAACTTCATTCTGGTAAACTGGAAGTGGAAGCAAATATCAGTCCTCAATAAAGGTGATCCAGTTTTTCTCCTTTGTAAACTGTATCACTGTAGAGCCAGAAGCAGCTGCAGGGTTCTCAGCACAGGAAGGACATGGACCTGTTGGAGGGAATCCAGAGGAGGCAACCAAGATGAATAGAGGGATGAAGCACCTGTCCTATGCGAAAATGCTGAGAGAATTGGGATTGTTTAGCCTGGAGAAGAGCAGGCTTACTGAAGGGAGCCTACAAGAACAATGGAGAGGGACTTTTTATAAGAGCATGTAGCGACAGGACAAGAGGGGAATGGCTTCAAACTGGAAGAGGGTAAGTTTAGATTAGATACTAAGAAGAAATTTTTTACTGTGAGGGTGATGAGGCACTGGAACAGATCGTCCAGAGAAGCTGTGGATGCCCCATCCCTGGAAGTGTGTGAGGCCAGGTTGGATGGCATTCTGAGCAGCCTGGTCTAGTGGAAGGTGTCCCTGCTGCGGGGGCTTGAAACTAGACAGCCTTTAAGATCCCTTCCAACCCAGGCCATTCTATACACTAAGAGAAGACAACAAGCAGTGGAATACTAAGATGATGATAGTTACATAAAATAAACACTTCTGGCTCCATCAAACACCACAGAAGCCAAAACCCGCAGAATTTTTCGACTCAAGTAAAATTACAGCTCAAATGACAGTCACACATTGAACTGCCTGGATTCACATGAATTTCACAAGACATCCACTCCAAAAAAGTCAACGCATAAAAGTTGAGCTGGGTGAGTGCTGTAAAACCAGAGCTAGTTTCAGAACTGTTAATGGAGAAGGATGACAAAAGCCTCTATAAGAGCAAATGCTGAAGGAAGCAGACTCACTAAAAGGCTGTAAAGTTATTACAGCACTAATCTAACCCATCTCAGCAGGCTGCATGGCTGTGTATCAAAAGGGAATTGGATCCTACGTTTTGTCCAACTTATTTCGTTTTTCAGCTGTTCATTTAAGCTAAAAATCTACATGCTTTTACAGATTAATTACTAGTTAGCCTGAAATAAAAGAAGACTGGATAAGATGGCAAAAAAGCCCACACCTCTCCATGTTCAACCAGCTTTTGCAGGACAGGGTATCTGAAGCTACTCACAAGCGACAGCATTAGCAGATACTCACTTGATGGGCACCAACCCTCCTTGTGTCCCTCCCTCCCATTGGAATGGTAAAACGCCTGTTACAGCAAAGTTAAGCACCACCCTTAGCAGCCTAAACTAAACTTTATAACACTTAAGGCCTGCTTAGAAATGTGTCACTGCTGTGTGTTCTCATATATTAATCGTGCGTTGCCACCCCTCAGTCACACAGGCTGACAGGGCACTCGTGAGTGACTGTCTTTCTGCCACTGGAATATAAGTTTCAGTCTTAACTTCAGGTAATATGAAAGCCAAAATCAAGTCCTTCCTTCCCTTCTTTCATTTAAATTTTTTCCCCCTACTTAGCTTCCATAGAAACAAACCGGTGTTTCTCTTATTCATTTTTCAGTCTTTTTTAATGGGAATATTTTTATTGACCTGTTTTGTTATTCAGAACTGTCAGATGTCCTGCCAAGTTATTTCTTAAGCAAGACAGCCATCATTCACATCATCTTGCTCTCTGATTTCCTTTAGGATAGACACAGGAATAAACAGCAGCTCCTTCCTTGACAGCCTGCATTCTGTTAACACCAGTGCTACCAGCAGCCCAGCCATGGGCTGACCATAACCCAACCTTTAAGCTGGGCACAGACCAGCACAGTTTTCAGCAGGCCACTACACCACTGTGACCCCACCCAGAGCAGCTGCTTTGAAAACAAGGGAGTGTTACCCAAGAACAGACCCACCTGTACTGCACACACACAGCTCTCAGGTGCCCAGCTGGCACTGTCCCTACATCTTCAGACCAGAGTAATGCTGGAAGGCTGAGAACCACAGAATTAGGAGAGTAAGAGTGGCATATTTCTGAGATCCCTGTGCTCTTGTGCGCTGTTTAGATACCAGGTTTGCCCTCAGAACTTTTCATGCAGCCAGAGATCAAGCCTCTGCTTCTGTTTTGTATTTTTTGTTGTTGTTGTTTTTTATTCTTGACAAAGAATATGAGCCTGTGAAAAAATCAGCACAGTAGTCAAAAAGAATGAGTAATTTCCAATTCCAGGGAAGGTGGCTGGATGACCCAGCAGAGAGGAAAAGGGACAGAGAGATGAGATGATAACTCAAACGCCTACTTTTTTTTTTTTTAAAGTATCCATAGAAAACCTGAAGACATCTGATATAGCAATAAAGAGAGGCAGAGAGTGAAAATAAGGGTCAGAATGTATCAGGCTAATGGCTGCTTTGGTTAGAATAAACACTGAAGTAGTAATATGGATTTCAAGGACCAAAAACTTTCTACAGCTACCTCAAGGACAAATGTTTGTAGGGATGAAAACCTTTTCATCCCAATGCTGGATACAATTGCTCCTATGGTTTCTGCTGCACTTCAGTTTTGGCTGGCAGAGATCTCAAACCCACGCCCGCATCTACATTCAAACCCAAAGGTTGACGTTTTTAGGCAAAATCAACAACAAAAAACCCACTTCAGTACATGAGAAAGTGTGCAAATAGAGGAATTACAAAAGGGAAGAGGATTGAAAGGCAGCAAAATATTTAGAAGACTGATTTTTATAGCAAGCACAGAAAGAAAACTATATACTCTTAAAATGGAAAAGGAAAAACAGATTAGCTGCTTTTTAATGTTAATGCTGGTAGCTCTTCAACAGTTGCATGGATCCTTCAAAAATTATCATTCCCTTCGCAGCTAAGCTTCTGCAGTGCAGTTGGAAAGGCTGCTGAGTCTCATGTGGCTGCTCATTTAAGCTGTTCCCATTTCCACTGTTAAGTGAGACTAGAATGTCCTAATTCAGTTTAATAAAAAACACATTGGACTTGGGGGAGGGGAGAACAACGATGACACTGGAAGAGGAACCAAGCAAATTCTCTACTTCAATGAAGTTTAAAAAAAGGCAGCCCCAAAAAAACCCAAAAACAACAACCAGAAAAACCAAACACCTAACTCAACGAATCCAACACGAAAAACAACAGTTGATCATCTCAGGAAAGTCACTAGAAAGGGGGAGAAGAAAGGAGGAAGACAAACAACCAGAAACATCTTCCTCTTGCTTTGATCTATGTAAAAAAATCATTCTGAGGCACTGTTAATTTATTGCAAATGGTTTTTCCTCCAAACCAGCAGAACTCTGGTTATTCAAGAAGAGGAGGCTGATTTATAAAAGAAGCCATTAGCTGAATTTAGTTTAAGGAAGATACAATTTCATGAGTCCCAAAGAAACAAAAAAGGCTGCTTCAACAAATCTGATTATCTTTGCTGTTGGTGAATTGGTGTTGCATTTTCAAGGTACTCTGAAGGGTTCAGAGAACTGCAGCAGAAGCAGGTATCACATTACCTCATAAAAATGGCAAACATAAAATGATGTGATCTCCTCACAATACTGATTAGAAATAAAAATAACATACAAGCCTTGACTTAAGGCCAGAAAGGCACTTGAATTGCATACTCCATGACTAAACGACTAAAAAGCATACCAAAGACAGCACTAACTAAAGGGGCTGATCACCTGTGATAAACACAGTAGTTTTATTTTTTTTTTAATATATGCTGATGCTTTACTGCATATTAGATCAAGTGAAACTTGATTTGAAATCTCTTCAGCCAATCTGGGTTTACCAACTGCTTAGTTTAGACAAATTGTTGTCCCTTTTGCCGAATCCTACATCAAGGGCAACACTCTCAAATGCCTCCTGGAAAATAAACTTGTCCTAGCATCAAAATTGTCTTCAGCTTCATATTTTAGTTTACTTCTGTTACTAAACCAAGCCACTTGTTATTCCCCAGCAAGATCCTGGTTCTGCAAACATGAAAACTTAGGACAGAGAGGTCAGACCTAATTCCATTACAGTATGTGGCTACATCACAACCTCTAGTCACTGCTGTTGATCTGGGGGAGAAGGGGAAATTTTCAAACATTAATCCATCAGCTATTGCTGTGACCACAGCCATGATAAGCCTGCAAGTTTAGTTTAAGGTGAGCACCCTTGTAATGCACTTAAGGAGTTTCTTCCTGACCTCTGTAGTGTTTATGCTCTGCAGAGTGCAAGGCGATTGCCTTTTTCTGTAACTGGAAATGCTACGAAACAGTCAAAGAACATATGCTAGGATTTGCAAAAACAGCAAGGAGGAAACATCCTGAGACAGATAAACAATCAAAAAAAAACCAAGCACAAGTGATAGTATGTGGAAAATAGCATATGGCTAAGCTTTCAGTGGGGAGGGAATAGCTATTTTGAGCCTGGTATCTCCCCTAAAGGGGAGAGTTTTGAGAAATGCAGCTGCAGGACCCTCTGAAAAGTCCGTCTCTCTAAAACATGTGTTGGTGCCTAGCAATGAAGACAAGCCAAATCCAATGGCTAAAAAAACATAACCACCGTGGCTGCTGCTTCTTTTTTTCTTAAGTTAATGTCCTTTTGTTTGTATGAGACAATATAGCCAAAGTAGTCCTTTAAGATATGTGTGTATATCTCCTGTGTCATACATATTGTGGAACACAAAATAGTATTTTAGATACACAGCCAACAACTAACCAGACTTGAGAAGTCCATCAGTAAACTCACAGGGACTCAGAAGCCCAAATTTTGAACAACAGCCCAAAAAAAAAGCATTGAACCTTATTAAACAAGACAGCCTTAGAAAAACTGGACACATGATGCTCTGACATTACCTGACATTTGAGGATTTGTGAGATTCTTGTATCTTCTTGTGCTGTCTTTGCCATAACACTTCATGCTGCTTTCATTCTGTGATCTCAGAGTGATGTATCTAAACAAAGCAAAAGAATGGAAATGTAACTATCTCCCAGTACCAGTTTGTCCCAAAGCAGGAGCACATTTGTGACAATGAGCTTCCTATTGCAATACAATAAAACTAACTTCTATTCAATATAGTATCTCCAGGTTACTCTATCTTTTTAGTCACTGTGGCAGAGGGCAACTATCAGCACTCCAATTCCTTTAAAGAACAACCAAGAACCCCCTTCCCGTATTGATTGTGAGAGACTGCTTCACTGACAAATCTCTAGGATGGATAAATTACAGACTGAAATACAAATAAGTGAATCTTTTCTTCTTACTCAGCTTGGCACCTACTGCAAAATGAGGAATGGGTTATGTTGATGCAATAAATAAACACCTTGCAAAGTTATTGCAGAGAGCATAAAGACTACACAGAACCTCATGCTGCTGTGACAAAACCCAGAGGCAGGGTGAATGCTCTCCCTGAGAGGAGATTTGCTGGCCCAGAGCTTGCAACCTACATGAGAAGTATCACACAAACAAGTGCAGGTACAGCAACCAGGAAGGGAGGGATTAATGAAAGTCAAAGATGTGGAAGATACAATCAGGCTGTCACCCAGTGCAGAAGAGGTATCTAGACAAGGCATCTTAAATTACCTAAATGAAAACAACACATTTCTTTTTGTCAATGCTGCTGCCTGGATGGCTTTGAAGGAAGGCCCTCAGCACCTGAGGGTTGGCTGAAATCACTGTGAGGCCACTGTACGTGATCTATGAGAAGTCAAGGGGATTGGGGAACATCCCAAAAGACTGGAAGGTGGCTAATGCCACCCCATCCACAAGAGAGCTTAAAGAGGGACCTGAGAAATTGTAGGTCCATCAGCCATATGTCAGTCCCTGGGGAAAGTTACAGAACAAATCCTACATGGGGTTATTACAAACGAGATGAAGCATGTGATAGGGAAAAACCAGCATGGATTCACCAAAGGCACAGTGATACAAGTGCAGTCCCCCAGTGCTGAGCCCACTGCTGTTTAATATATTCATAAGTGGTCTGGAAGACAGAATCAAATGCACCCTGATGAAGTTTGCCAATGATACCGAACTAAATGGGGCAGCAGACACTTCAGGAGGAAGAGCCACCCTGCAGCAAGACCTGAATTGGCTGCAAGGGTGGGCTAACAAGAACTTTATAGAGTGAAACAAGAACATGCAAGGCCTTCCAGACTGGACCAGATGGTCCCTGAGGTGCCTTCCAACCTGGTATTCTATGATTCTGTGAAACAGGACTGGAAACTTGAGGTGCAATTCACAGCTCCCTAATGTAAGTGGAAAACGCTTCATCTGCATGGAGCCCTGCTGGGTTTTGGAAAGTCATTCCAGGCTTGAGAAGAAAATGCAGCAATGATCACAGATAACCTCAGTGACAGCAAGCAACATTTACTTCCTCTCACTGTCATGGTACATTCATTAGTTAAAATGATTCTTTTAAAATCTCTGATAATGGGTCCCAAGCACTGTGATGCTGCCACATACAGCAAAAAGCCACCCCCCAAGTCCAGCAGATCCTTGCACAGAACAAGTGCCCTCCCTTAGATATCCAGGAGGGTGTCGGAAAGGAACCCAAGCAATCTCTTGTCCTGCCCAGCATCATCCTCCCCACAAGCCACAGAAAACAGCAGAGCCCAATCCAGACATCAACCTATCAAAGCACGCATCATGAGAGACAGCAGAGCCCCCTACAAAGCCTGACCTGCCTAAAACATCTTTCTCCTCATCTTTTCATCTCCTCAGCTGGTGGTAAATGCTGATAGCATCACATGCATTTTCTTGGATCTAAGTGAGTTTTTGATTACAACATTATTATGTCAAGTCCTAGTAACTAAAACCTTGTATCTTGCAACAATTGTGAGCCTAAATGCTACACAAACCATTCATCACCCACTTGCATCCTGTCTGCTCACAACTTTCCCAAGCAAATCCATGAATCTTTGTTGAAATAAGGTTTTAATAAACTCACATCTACTTAATGCTTTATCTGACTTGGTTTTCATGCTGCTATTAAAACACCTCTAGGTTTGTAAGAGGCATATTGAATCTTACAGTTGTCTAAGAATTGAGTACCATTTGTTTGGAAGAAAAAATACTCAGACACACAGAGAGAACCTGAGGTTAACATCAGTGGAGCCAAGAGGGAACATGTTGGGGTTTTTTGCCTCAGTTTAACACAGCTATTTAGAACCTGCCAATAGGTTTAAATTTAATTTAAAAATAACTGCTGTATCATGAGCCATGACCAAAGTCTCAATATATAGTTTTGCTTTCTTTATGATTTTTCCATCTGCTTTGAACAAATGATGCTACTATTAAGCTTAAAAATGCCAAAATACTGTGCAGACAGACCATTCCTAGTAGTTTCCTACAGAGGCTAGACTGATGGACAGTAGGAAAAACAACAACTGAAATACCCAGGAAAGCCCTTTCCTGTTTTTCATATTTGTTCTGGCTACTTTTCCCACTGTATCACTTTCATCATTAGAGCTACACTACTACCCCTACACATGGTTACAGAAATTATCAGACATGTGCAAAGGTCTCATACATAAAAACACAGTTAAAAAGTAAAACTCTGGACATTTTAGAGCCAGAGATAGAGAACTGATGGCTGATAAATACTGAAAACAGTCCCAACATAATTAATGCAGGAACAAACACTGCAGATGTACATCAAATTTACAAGTGAGATATTAATTCTTTCCATCAAATTTTAATCACCATCTCATTTTTTTGAGGTTTAGATTAGAAAGCAATCTAACTTTATATCCCTTTGCCATATTCTTCAGTTTTGCTTCTAGATTTTGCATACAAGCAAAGCACAGTAAGGAGAAGCTGGGAAGTGAAGCCTAGAGCAACATATACAAATTAAGAGCTAAGTCAGAGATCAGCTATCCCATATACACAACATAAATTTTCAGTCTTCTCTCCTCATTAGGATTGATGACGCTGCTGGAAAATAAGGAGCACATAATACCTTTTATGGGAATGTAAAGCTCAGATGAATTAGCAGAAAGAGAATGCAGCTGAATCAATTTCTCATCTCAAGATGTAATGGAGGCAATTTCTTGAACTTTACTATGCTTGTAACATATTGATCAGCAAAGCTTCACACTGCAAGTTAAAGTAGGTATTTTCCCAGGAATAAAATGGAGGATGGGTAGAACTCTAGGCATCACACCAAAAACAGGGATTTTTTTCCAGTCACGTTACACTAAAGATAAATCAAAGTTTCAACATGTTATTGCAACATACAAGAGGAAGATTTATAGATGAAAGCTGAATTAGTCCTGCAGGAGCCTCACAAAGCAAATTTAGAGACAGACAGGGGAATGGTTTCTAACTGAAAACAAGCAGGTTTAGATTAGATATTGGGAAGAAATCCTTTTCTATGAGGGTGGCGAGGCACCGGAACAGGTTGCCCAGATAATTTGAGGCCTCTCCATCCCTGGAAGTGTTCAAGGCCAGGCTGGATGGAGATCTGAGCAGGCTGGTTTCGTGGGAGGTGTCCTGCTAAGAATCAAGGCTGGACTCCCTCTATCTGTGCTAGACACCACAGCACAGTGAACGCAGGTGAATCTGTGAGCACGGCACACAAGACTGCGCGGGAGGAATTCCCCTGGCTCCCCCACCTTCAGCTCACAGGTATAGGATCATGTCTGGGCACACAGCAAACAGGGCTTGCCGTATCATAAAGTCACCCCAAGACACCATGGCAGGTGGGTTGGAACTGGATGATCTTCAAGGTCTCTTCCAACTCAAACCACTCTGTGGTTCTGTGATTGTATGATTTATTTAAATGGCATTAACTTCTGCGTCATCTGACATTAAGAACTTAACCAAGGTATTACCGTTGTGAACTCAGACTTTCTGCAGATCACCAGAGCATCCAAAACATGATTCTGAGACTATACCAAAGGGGAAAAAATTTATAGCATCAAAGAGCATCTTCTTATCTAAATTGCTTGGTTATGATCAAAAAGCATTTAATTAGTTTTGCAGCAGGAAAAGGAAAAGTTAGCCGTCGTAAGATAAGAAATATAAGAACCACAAGAGAGTATGTGCATTAAACAAGCAAAACCAACAAAGACTAATATCAACTGGGCTAAATCAGCAACAAAATAGTTACCAGAATTATCATCATCAGTCATATACCATTACTTCAGTTAACACAGCTATATCTGAACAGAGTCTCTCCTCACATGCTGGAAGTCCTCTCTTCATGATCAGCCTCATGAATTTGTTCCCTTTCCCTTGTCCATGTTCAGCTTCTTGCTTGCACCTTCCTAGAAAAACTCTAGGAATTCAAATTCTCTTCTAAGTACAGGATTCACTGTGCATGCATAATTATTTTTATGTGCTCATTTCTGCATCTTTGAAATGCTTTAGGAGTATTGCATAGCATTTATTTTCAGAGAAAATGGCTTAGACAAATGGAGCATCTTACAGATGAGATGCTATTCCACAGATGGATCACAAATTCCAAAATTTATTAGTTTTTCATGCGTAGGGTCCAAGCCTCCAGCTAACACACACAGCACAATGTGAGATCACGTTTAAAGTGTCTTTGACTTGAGCTACTGTCAGCTTCATTCCTGTCCACAAAGCAAATGGGTGCTCACATAAAGGAGACCCCCAGTCACACCACGGGTGCATAACCCAGGAGGTCCTGCCTTGGCACTGGCCAGAACACAACCCAGCTCCCTCCAGCAGGGCTCAGCTTGGCCCACCCAGCAGAAAATTCCCCTAAACTTCCTATCACATAACCACCTCTTGTCTCCTCCTTACTGAACTGAGGGAGCAACCTGGCTGGCAGCACAAGAACCCCAGAGCTGCTGCAGAACCCATCATCTTCCCCTTCACAGCTCTCCTGTGCTCATCTCCTGCTCACCTCCTTGGAAGGACAGTAGATGTTCACTCCCCATCTCTTTCTTTGTGACATTCATCATTTTTGCAGGTCTCTCCTTCAAGATCAAAGACTTCTGGTGGCTTTTTGTCACCCGATACTTTGGATTTTTCTCCTTTTTTATAACATTTTGTGGACCGGGGGAGATGAAATGGGAGCCAGGGAGGACCAGAGCTGCATATGGTATTGAAGACAAGGGAGCACCACACATTTACTCAGCAGCGCTTTCATGCTTTTGCTTTCTGTTCCTTCACTAACAAGTACTGACACCTGTTTTGTCCATCATTTCACTGCCACAGGACAACTAAGTCTCTTCCAAGGCAGTTAACACCTGGTGATGCATTCATCAGGCATGAACTGTATTTTGCCTTCCTCCTCCTCCATGCATTGCTTTCATTTATCTACAAGCAATTTCCTCCAGCATTTTATCATCCAATCATTCAGTACAAGGTGCTCTGAAACACATTTCAGCCAGCCCTTCTTTTCGTTATTCTTAATACCTCAAGCCCACACTCTTGCAAAATTTCAGTTTCTTATTAAAACTATGAGGTGATTAAAACTGTTCAAATAAAATCATTGCCAAAAATGACATCAATAAATAACTCTGTTTCCTTGGAAAAACCTCAAACTGCTCTTTCCCTTTCAAAATTACTACAAACCAGCCACTCTCCTAAAGGAAATTCCCCAATCGGTCAGAAAAAAAATTTCTAAGTGGGCACTCCTCATAATGAGCTTCAGCCCTAATTGCTCCAATTGGCAGAGTTGGGGACACATCCCAGCAAGATTTTGTCACCAGCCTGATAACCTGATGTTTGGACCTCTCGTGCCACACTAGCATGCCTACCCTGCCCTAAGAAGATAAAGCAGGGGCTCCACAGCTCAGGAAATAGCACTATGAGACCAAAAAAACCCCCCAACCTCAAACTAACAAGAAGACAAACCTAAAAATCTAATACTTCTTGGCTCCAGATCTTCCCTGCAGAAGGTGGGTGGGGGAAAAAAAAAAACCCCAACCCATCCCACCCCTCTGCAGACTGACTCCTATGAACTGCCAAGAATATTTTGAAAGACACAAAATGCATAATAACTTTTCAACTGAATATTAATTTCTGAATTGAAGGGAAACATCTTAAGGGCGAGTGGGTGTAAGGAATGATTCCTCCTCAGCACTGCCGCGCTATTTATTAAAGGCTGCGAATACCCACGAGAATTCAGCTTTGGCCTTTGCACTGTACACTAACAAGCTTAGTTTAGTGACATTCACAAAGCATATGAAGCTTTGCTTCAAATGATCCCTTTGAAAGAGACAATTACCAGACAACTGGAGATCAGATGACCATCAGAGCTAATTAAATTCTTAAATCCTGTTTGTATTTTTTACTCATATCTTTCTCACCATTCTTGCTGAGCAGGGGAATGGGTTGGCTTGGGAAGCTGAGGGAACAAAAATATGCCTTTCCCACACCCCCATTCCCCTCCAGTTACAGATCTGTTTGGAACAAAACTTGCGACACGAAATCAATACGGCCAATGGTGGAATTCATCTTATTGTGACAGAAATATTCCATTTTCCCTAGCTTATATTTTAAATTGCTTTCTGATATACCAGGTTATTATTTTTTTTTAGCCTCTTTCGTTCCTTACATAATTAAATGCCACGCCATTCAGCTTTTACAATTACTTTTACCATTTTCAGAAGAACATTTCTCAGCTTTTTAAGAAGAATTTATTCCCCACAAGTATTAGCTCCACTGACTATTTTCTTCTTCATTACATTAAAAGCTCTTAGCCATCCCTGTGGTAATCTTCTCCCTAACACAGACTTTCCTGTAGGGTGGATATTATTTGCCAACCCTCAGTTTCCTTTCTGAGTATTCCACATAACCAGAAGCAGCACAGAAGAGGGGAAAGAGCAGTGCTTTTTAATACCTCGGTGCCTTCAGCTTGCAAGCAGGGAAGAAGGGCTAGGCACAATTTATGGATACTTTTTTTGTAACAAATTCAGATTTTGCATTTAATACTATCAAAAAATAAAAAAATAACAACAATACTCCCAAAAAGGGCTCCTAGCTAAGCAATGATCATTTCACCCATTTACTCCCCAGGTACAGACACGCAGCCTCTGAAGCTTTGAGCACAATTCCTCTTCAAAAACAACCTCACTTTGTGTTCCCAGCCCTGGAACTTCACCTTCAAGGTACTGCCCACACTAAATGCAGGTCCAGCTGCACAACACTCTCTCCAGTTTGCCAACTGGTAACAAAGCACAAAGAAAACCTTAAAGAGGGGCCTTATTGATACTTTATTGAACTGACAAAGTAAAACACATATCATTCTGCAAGAAGCAAGTTCGTCCTGCTTAATGCTTATTTAAGAGAAATATAAACAAACCCACACAGATTAGAGTAATGCTTCCTTTCCTGGGAAGGCTAAAGATAATTATTTGGTGAGAGGGGGTTTATTTGTTTCAGTTGGCTTGCGGTTTTGTTTGTTTGTTTATAATTTGTGAACAACTTTGGGGGAAGGGTGAGAAGAAGAACAGAAAAGCAAGTAAGAAAAGGATCTTTTAAATAACTTAACAGCTAAAGCTTTATTTCTGACTAAACTGCCATCTTGTTTCTTAGTAGAACAGGAGGAAGGAGTTTCCAGTGCCTAGCAAGCACCAAGAAACATTCTCTATGGCAGGCATAGTACGCACGTCAGCATTTTTCTTCTCTGGTGAATTTTAAGTAGGAAACAGTTTGAAGAAAATGATAAACTTGCTTGTCATATCTGTCTCTGACCAAGAAATTTTTTTAGGATTACTGAAATGTTACCAAGCATCACACCTCCAACTGAAAGTAATGTATGCCTGACCTTTTCATACAATTTTCAACAATCCAAGAGCCAACAGGCTCTGCCCGTATTTCCCCATGATCCCACTGGCACCCTGGCACAATGTTTTGCATGAAGGTGAAGGAATTGGGGGCTCTACAAGAGGAGACAGAGAATAATGTCTCATTTCATGTCCCAATTTTGTCTGAGGTCACAATGACGTGAATCTTGCATGAATTATAATAATCACCCTCCAAGCAAGTGGATCTGTACAAGCTGAACCTCATAAATTTTGGTTGCTAGGAGGTAGCAGTGGCATATTCTCAAGTCCTGTTCACTTGAGCCATTGGGGTTTCCTCTCTGGGATAACCTTCCACAGTCTGCCCACTGTGGTTTATCCCTTCTTGAGACATCAGATTACAGCTAAATTCTGTGATTTCCCATCTGCTGTCATTTAGAGAAGCCTCTATGAATTATCTCTCCAAACAATCTGCAAAAGACCTCCAACACCTTCAGAGCAAGCTTGTATCTCTAAACAAACCAGATAACATGATTAGCACAAATCCTGCTCAGAGAAGTCTTGTATTCAGACATGCTTTTGTTCAGACAGCCATGTACCGAGTT
The DNA here is from genome assembly GCA_009812075.1 of Sialia sialis. Taxonomy (NCBI): domain Eukaryota; kingdom Metazoa; phylum Chordata; class Aves; order Passeriformes; family Turdidae; genus Sialia; species Sialia sialis. Next base: position 11,087,992 of record VRYO01002297.1, read on the forward strand.
CTGCATCTTGAACCCCATAAGCCAGCACAGCAGACAGAACCTCACTACCTCTTAACAGAGCTTGCCTTAACTTTTCAGTCTCTTCTCTGTCCCTAAAAGACATCTCAATGTACAATATTTGTACATCAACATTTATTATCAATTTTTTTTTACATGGATATTAAGTTTCAGAGTGTGCTATCTGGAAATCTTGGCTGCTCCGGATCATGCTTTTAAAGAGTTACTCTATAATTCTCCTATCAGTTTGTAGGCGATGCATTTCTGTCTTCTGATTTAGGAACACATAAACAGATTTTTCATGATTATCTTAGCCAAGATTGGACTTGGACTATATATTTATTGCATTGTTTACATGTACTGTGAGCCACCCGATGAGGAAATGGAGAAATAAAACCAATCTCCTCCTCTAGACCACATAATTTCTGACACCATTTCTACTTAGAGATCAGCTCAAGTTTTGTTTGTTTTATGGAGAAAGAAACTAAGCAAACACAGACTTCAGTTTTTCATCATCTACTGAACCTGTGGCATACCAGACTCATTTATCATCAGGCCTTAGACTCAAGCTGAAATGCTAATTGCAGACACAAAAAAAAAGGTAATGCTTTTCCAATAATTAGTAGGCAAGCAATTCTCAGAACAGTGTTATCAGATTTATCACAGGATTCTGGAAAAAAGATGGTGATGCTGACACACTCGTGGTTTCCCTTCTGTTCACTTCTCATTTACAGCAGATTCAAACCCCTGGATTATCCACTCAAGACATCTGACTGATAAAGTAATTTGTAACTGAGCAGCATGGATGTTCCCCACTGAAGCACCCTTGGGAACTGCCCAAGCAACAGCAGCTACAAGCAGCACAACCAGAGGATGGAGAAGTAATGCCATGGACCTCAGGCATTTTTAGTTCTGACTGTGGACTTCATGACTGAAAAATAAAATCAAAAATGTAATTTCTAACACCCCTCATCACAGCAAACACCAGATGACATAACCAGGAGCTGAAGAATGGGAGTAAGGATGGATTGTGAGTTGATTTTTAAAAAGCTAAAAGAGGAGATAAAACCAACTTCAACAGAGACAAAAGGTGAGAGACATTGAAGTGTGCTGATCAAATCAGAAGTGAAAGCAGCTGGGGCAACATCAGCCAGACCTCAGCAGACAGTGCTTCAGCTTATCTAACCCCAAGTAAGCAGCTCTGGGATTTCCCCAAAGCTTCAACACAGCCAGACACAAGGGAAGGTATAGCAGGGGCACAAGTGACCTGAGAATCCCTTCCATGGTGACACCCATTCCCACTCTGCAAGCATGAGGTCAGAGGGAAGTGTGGTACCACAGTGTGCCCTGCAGGTCCTGAAGAGATGCTGAGCCTTGTCCTTATTTGCCTGTGCTCAGCTCCAATGGCACACCTGCACTCATGCTAAGGAAACACCATTATTCCTCTTGGCCAAACCTCATGGCCTTTAACTCAGGTGCAGGCTGCAAAACTTGCTTAGCACCAGGGCATTCCAAACAGCCCTCCCCCAAAACTGCACCCAAAGGAGGAAAGCACCAACCGGCATGAGTGTTAGGTAGGTGTTCAACAGCAGCTTCATCTGATACAGATTTCGAGCAGAGACCTCCCAGGTAGGGTTACAAGACTATTAAAATATTTTCTCCCATGTATGAACAACCTTACATTTGTTCCTTTATCTTGCAATGAAAAATTCTTATAAGTGTTCTTCAGTTAAGAGACAATGAGAATGGATAGCATATAATGAAGACACTACACATACGATTTAAAGTTGCCTCTGAATACTTAATGCACAAAGATTTGTTTTCCTTCAGATGCCAAGAATCAGGCTAGTACAACAGTAATATGATTTTGGCTTGCACAAAACAATGTTGTTGTTTTTTTAATAGGCAATGGTCCTACATTGGAAAAAAAATTAAATCCAATTGTCCCGATAGGAGATTTGAAGACAAGTCTTCTGGAAAAGCAGTAACTGCACAAGACAAAGGATAATCAAGAGTACTGTTTCTGTCATGTTCTTAGCATTTCTGGACTGCAAATTCAGGCTATGAGAAAAGTCTGTATCAGATGCTGAAGCAGGTAACAACAGCATGAATATCTAAATATTTGAAAAGAGTTTCAGTAAGCCTAATTTTAATTTTTTTAAATTTATTTTTAAAATATTGAGAATCCCTGTATATATTTGATTTAAATTATAGTTGTTTTACAGGGCATTACCTTGGAGGAAGACCATTTGACATGAAAATCTTAAGCCATTCTTTACTTTAGCTTCTCCTTCATTCATGTTCTGGTAATGCAGAACACAGAACAGTTTATGCAGTCTCATGTTATCCTACTGGTATATTTTCTAGCAGCACCTAGCTATGTCAAATGCTGCATCTCTCTACAGTTCCTACATTAGTTTTAGCCAGTGGCCTGATTTCCACTGGGATGGAGTTAATTTTCTTTCTGGTAGCTGGTACAGTGTTTTGGATTTAGGATGAGATGGAGTATCATCCCTCATGTTTTAGTCGTTGCTAAGTAGTGCACACTCTTAGTCAAGGACTTCTCAGTTTTTATGTGCTTTGCCAGTGCAGAGGTTCACAAGAAGCTAGCAGGGAGACAGACAGAACAGCTGACCTGGACTGGCCCAAGGGATATTCCACGGCACAGAACATCATGCCCAGTATACACACAGGGGGAGGATCACTTCTCAGGGACTGGTTGGGCATGGGGAAGTAAGTGGGGAGCAGCTGTGTTGTGCAACACTTGTCCTTCTCTCTCTTTTTGTTATCTCCCTTTTCCTTACAGCTATTATTATTTTATTTTACTTTCTTTCAATTATTAAAGTGTTCTAATCACAAGCCATGGGTTTTACTTTTTCTGATTCTCCTCCCCATCCCCACCGAGGTGTGGCTGGGTGGTACTTGGTTGCTGGCTAGGGTCAAGCCATGCCACCAAGTCTAGATTCAAGAGTGGACGGAAATTCCTCTGCATACTGAAAGCTTCAGTTGCAATCTCATTAACTCCAGAGTTCTCTCTCACAGAACCCTCCCTGAGTTCTGCAAGGCTGAAATGGTCTTAGCAGACCAACTGCAATGCCCTGTTCCTTCGAAATCTCTTGCCCTTTTCTGCAAGAGAGATGGCAGAGTCATCTTCCTTCACAGAGAGACCTTGAATTATCAAACAATTCTGACACTTTCTGAAGCCCTGCAAGTGTGAGCCATCACTCCCCAATGACCTTCTGACACAGATGTTTTCTTCTCAAAAACTGTACAAACATCTGTTGAAAACAGAGGAGTGCTGGTCTGGTGTGCCTTAATTCCACGGCCAGCTTCAGCCTCCTACTTTTGCTCCTGGTGTACCAGCAGAAGCCACAACCCAGGAGTGGTCTTAGTCCCCACAAAGATATCAAGAGCTGCTGATGAATGGAGAAAATCTTTCTGTTTTTGTGCATGAAGAAAAACACCTCTCTGGTAGTCTGTGCACAGGCACTGCTGAGGGAGCTGGTCATGTTCTCTACATTGATCAGCAAACCACAGTACAACTACACAGCATAGTCCTGGAGATCCATTTGATAAATGATTATGTCCTTATTTCCAATAGATACACCTGTTCTTGTCAGGAAAACCTGAACATGAGACTCAGAAGATTTATTCACTAGTGTGAGCTATGAAGTCCTGAACTGAAAAATACTTCTTACAGTAAAACATACAGGACTAGTAATATTCTCTGGACAACACAGGACTACTTAATCCTCAGATGAATAGATCTTAGACCTCTCTAATTCAAGGTTTCTGGTCAGCTTGGTGAGAAAGAGGTGATTTGGCAATCGTCATAGATGTCCATCCTTTTCAAAGCACAAATATCAGTGCAGTCTGTACAACTTCTCCAGTGGTAACAGACATGCAGTCTCACTCTACAGTCTGTGGTTGATGACTATTTCTATATCTTTATGGGGTTACAGAGTCCATTCAACCTGAGATGAAAATGGTAGGGTAACTCTGTGGACATGACCTTACTTTGCTGTCCCAGGTATAGACCATCCATAGAAGTACAAAAATGGTGTATTTTATATGCCCACAATAATAGCACACTGAGCCACTGAGAAGTTTCTGGTTGAACAATTTCATATATTTTAAATCACCATCACCTACTTCTTCTAGATCCCACTTCTACTTCTCAGCTTCAATAGGCTCTTAACAAAAAGATGATGCTAAATGAAAATAGAATCTTTGGCAAGTAGGCTCATTTCCATTTCAGCTTTAGCCATATCCTCAAATAGATAAATTGTCTCAGTTATTATCAGAAGGAAGTTGCCCTGGACTTGACAATTGCCACAATTTCCAGGGAGTTCCTGCCTTTTGGAAGGTCCTGAACTGAAACAATTTAGCCAAGAAATCCTAACATAATTTGGGATTTTGATTCCATCCCAATGCATAAAGAACTACCACAGACAATCAGTTCTAGGCTCAGAGGGCTGTAAGCATCTGCTTTGTTCCTAATAAGCAAGGTAAGCAAAGACCCTCAGAGCTCCCACTCCTAAATCTGGTGAAGTAGCAAGAAAAGAGTTCTTGCCATCCCCACCAGGTGTTTAAAAAAAAAATTCATCTTCCATGTGAATCAAGCAACTTGCCGAATGATTCATGGCTGTCATATCTGAACAAAAAATTACCCGTCAATATGCAGAATAAAAAAATATAAAAATTACACTGCAGATGATTAGAGCAAAATGCATGAGTATTATGGATTCCGAACCTTAATGGATGATAGACTTGCTGCATCTCCTTAACATCAGGAGAAAAAAAATATCTCTTTGGTGGCATAGCACCAGCCTTTGCAAAAAGGGTAAAAATAACATGCAGCACAAGAGACAGGAATCCAACACATTAGGTAATCTGCGATGAGAACTCTACGAATAAAGCAGATAATACCAAACTAGTTAACTAAAAAATCCCCAACAAAGCAGCCATTTACAGATCAAAAGAATACCTGCCTATGTGTTTCAAATTTAAAACCAACTGGAATGACAAGTATTTGCCATTTTAAAATAAGCAAAGAACCAGATACAAAAGAGGATCTGAATTGCCCACCCTCTTAGACACATTGGGTTTTAACATTTACAGACTGCTGAAGCAAACACCCCACCGCTTTTATCTGGATTTGATGTTGCATTTGGCACAAAACTTTCATGTTCAGAAAGAGACGTAGCTTGACAGCAGATGGAGTATTCCATTAAAACATGAGTGGCAACATGTGCCCACCCTCCTATCAAAATCAGAAAACCACTTCTCTGTAATATCTGCCCGTAGATCACAACATGCTCACACCAAGCTTACCCACAAAGTATTTTTTCTTTACTGTTGTCCAAAACTGTTCTTCTTGGTAAGTAAATTCTGTAACTAAAATAATTTAAATATAAACAAAAAAAAATTTAAAACAAAACAAAAAAACACCCAGCCTCAAGAATTAAAGTGTATGGAAAGAGTAACAGCAGGAAGTGACCATTTCAAGTTAAGGGTAACTAGAAGAAGAGAAGCTTGGTTCACTTTATTAAAAAAAGATATGTGGTAATATTAAAAATAAAAAAAAAAAAAAAGAGAAAACTGAGGGTACATTAATTATGACAGTTCTGTGGTTCTCCTGGATTTCAATTAGAAACCACTTTATTTACAGCTCTTGGCTCAGCAGCAGGCAACCCAAGGAGAACATTTTTTATGGTGCAGTTTCTAATGCAAATAAAAGTGAAGGCAACCCTAGAGTGGTTTGCTAACTTATATAATGAGACAGGAAACAAATGGTTCAAGTGAATAACGATCATGTCAAATGCATTCAGGAAGACCACAGGACTCAAATAATAAATTCTCCGACAAGTACATTTACCTCAAAGAGCTCTCTAACAAAGTTCTTTTTCCCCATAAATATATAAACACTTTCTCCTAAGATCTCATTTTAATAATAATTTAGATCTATATACCACAAAAATAAAAAACTGAACCCACTCTCTGCACTCCCAAAACAAGAAGTGACCACTAGAGATAGAAATGTGTCTTTTCTGCTCAGAAAGATCACATTTACTGACTTCAGTCAGACTGAAGACCAGTTCTAAGAGGCAAAGCTGAGGTCTGCCCAGGCAGCCCCTTCTGCACTATTTGCAGCAGCAGCAGCACACAGGGAAACCTCTGTGGTTTTTCCCACAAAATCCATATGTGGGAGAAGCTAGTGCACACAAGCAGGCAACATGCAACTCAGTTCTCCCCAAAAATGGCTGAAATGTCTCCCTGAAACCAGGGCAGGTTCACCAAGGACTGACCTCGCGTGTTCAAGCCACCAACTCAACTCAGTCACCACAATCCCTTCAGTGACAGGGCTGAGCTGCAGTCCCTCACAGATGGCACTACTCGCTCCTCAGATGCCACCAGCCCAGGCTGGAGTGACAACACCCTCACCCTTCCAGCCCTCAGTTCACAATTTACAGCCAGAAACAACAACTCCAGCAGTGGACAGCAGATCAGCAGGCTCAGTCCAAGGGCTCACACCACATTATTTCTCCCATCTCATCCAGCAGCCTTGTCCAGCTTGTTATGCTTTTATTCAAAATGTAACATCATAGGGGGAAATTCCTACAGCCATTTTAAATTTAATTATTAAAATGGAAACAAATTTTGCCTGGTTTAACAGCACTTTTCCAAATTGTGACAGATAAAGAATTTTCCATCTTTTCAAATTCACAGCGTTGTGTCAAACACTTGCATACTCTTTCAAATGCTATTCCCCTCCCTGGGTTGTTGGATCATTTAGGAAAGAACCACCTACATTTTGGGCTACCATTTGACAGAACACTTTGAATGAGCTTCTAATACCATGGAAAATGCCTATCAGCAGCACAGGAGGGATCTACCTGTATACAAATGCTCATATGCTAGTAAGCACTTCACTGAAAACAACAAGTTATGTGTCGCTTTCTGCAACCCATCTGACTACAGGACTACAGTTTCAATCTGCACTTTGCTCTTAACAGAGAGAAGATTCTAGAGACGATCTTGTATTGCTGTCATTTACAAAGGCCTGCATTTAGAAGAGCAAGAATCTCTATTTCTTTAAGATGTAGCATTCCTTTAAGTCTTAAAAACCACTTTGTACTGGGCAAACTATTTAAACAGGTCCTCCAACCAATGCCTTCATTGTGAACCTCCAAAGATGCCCTGCCTGGTAACTGTGGGTATGACTGTGCAACTGATCCCGCCAACAGCTTAGCTGGCTCACGTCTCCACATCTTCTACATCCAGTATAAAAACAGCGAAAACAAAACAAAACAAACAAAAAAAAAAGAAAATACAAGGAAAAAACGTTTCCAGAATACAATGTGACCAAAGCAGTGAAATTCAGTTTCTGCTGAACTGCCCTAAAGAAAAGACCCTTTGTTTCTACTGATTGCAAGGACAAGTCAGTTGTCTAAGGAAATTAGCCGGTCCAATCAGAAGCATAAACTTAGGACAACTCAGAACATTCCATTATTGATACTTCTGTCTTTTGAAATAAACTGCAACAGCACTAAGTTCAGTTAAGCCTTTTTTACAGCTAGTCATTATGAGCATATTAGGGACATCATCTTGTTTGTGGAGGGGCTACAGCATGTTATTAATGAAGACAAGGTTACAGGGAAGCAGGCTGTGATGAGGCAGATGGAGGGAAAACTCTCTGCGAGGCAAACATCAAAGATCCAACACTTCCCTGTGGTTATTCTAGCGATGAACCACAAGAGAGCCACCTCTGGAACTGTGTTTAACACTAAAACACACCAAGCCCACCCACCCACACGGCTGAAAGCCCCCAAACACAGCGAGCTGCCCACCCACAGCACAGCACAGCCCCTGGAGAAGCACCTCCATCAGCAGGGAAGAACATACCAGGGCACCACAGCAGCAAAACCACCGACCAGCTGGCCCTTCCCACTGGATAGGAGCGCCAGGAAAAAATTTACCAGGATCTCAGCAGCCCTTAAAGCAGCTCTCGTGTCTGGGAAAAAAACCATCCTAATGCACAGTACCACTCCCACCAAAAAGGGATTGAGCTTGTTCTTATATAAGTATGTATATTATTTAACACTCGAAAACAACCGTTCCATCATATCTATGCAGAACCAGACGCGGTGAAGAGATGAGAGTGGAAAAAAAATAAAGTAATTTCTACTCTATTGTATCCATCCATTTTGTTTGTTTGTCTCAGGGCAAGTCAAGGGCCCTCAACACAGTGCAGAACAAGGACCGCTATCTGTTTTCTTTTTCTTCCTTTGTTGTTGCACAGGGTGACTGATGCAAGTAGGTGCAACTATAATTTACACAGTATTTGCATCTATTAGCTGTTATCTCCTCGGACATTATCTTTTGGATCTGGGAAAAAGTGAATACAAAATACCTTAAAGGTGAGATAAACAAATGCTCACCATGATCTTGAGGCAAATAATTGTTTCTGCTTTTGTGGTCATCTGAACAAGTTGCTCTTCCTTAGATTAAACAAACACATGCCAACAAGATGCAAGTGTTGCTTCTGAGGTAGATGTGAAAGAGAAGGCCTAGGTGACAAAAATAACTTTCAAATAGATGTTAGTATATTCACATTGCAAAGAACATAAAAGGAGGCAGGAAGCAGGGGAGGGAAGTGTCTCTCTCATATCATATTTAAGTGACAGTACCAGTAGCACTGACTCTTTTTCCCTGAACTGCTCACAGATATGGGACCATTGCATAATCTTCAGTAATCTTGTAAATTCTACTCACATCTTTTCTGAACCTTACTCGAATTCACAGAATTAAGAGCAAAAATCATTTTTTTTTCCCCCCTGACTTATCACTCATAAGAAAAAGATGAAAAATAGAGCAAGTTTTCCTGTAAAAACAGCTTCGTCCTACTTTATGAACTAGTTATTCCTAACTCTAACCACCTCCCCTCACACAGAATATTATGTAGCGCTAAGAAGCTCCTCCAGTCACCAGCCATGTTTTCACAGTAGGTATAAACAAGCTGGTTTATTGCAAACAGAAATCCTTACACATACAGAAGAGTGTAAGAGCAGCCTCATGGAAGCAGGTATGGCTGTGTATCCCAAGCTTAAACTCATCTGGATGAGCAGCACTACGAAAGGACACCCAAAAGACGGGAGAAAAGGGGCACAACTTGGTGTAGAACTGGAAGAAAGAGGGTGAAGGAAATGAATGCATACATTTTTGAAATTTTTCCCTGGTAAAACCTTGGAGGAAGAAGAATTTCAAATGACATTTCTGCAGATACAGGGATAAAAATCTCTAGAGATGCAATGTCAAAAGTTATTTAAAACATGAACAAATTTAATTTGATAGTCAGACTTTCAGTCAACCTATTTTCTGCACTCCAGTGAGGGCAACAGGGGAAAAATATTTAAATCTTATAAAGTAATATGGAGAAAGGCATTTTTTGTTTCAGAATGTATTATTGTTAAAACCACACAGAAAATACCCTTCAAGGTTACCAACCCTCAGTGACGTCTTAGATGGTCTGCATGACAAACATGTATCCAATAAGCAAGTAATTCAGTGTCAACAGCAATAAGGACAAAAAAGCAAGTCAGATTCAATTTTACTTGAAGATGTGGCTTTCTAAAATACTACAGAGAAAAGAAAGGCATTCCCGCAGTGAACAGACAATTGGAATTTTGCATGGCATACTTCAAGAGCAGCAACATATCGCCTTTGTTGTATCAAAAACCTTGAACCTTTTCCAAACTGTCCTTGTTCTCTAACTTTTTTTTCCTACCTGACGTATTTTCTAGTTTTTCATTATATTTCTGATGGTTCTTCAGAGTTTCACAACATCCTGGAGGACTTTTCAAAATAAACCCAGAATTTTAATCAACACGCTCCTTAGTTCATGTCCAGGCTCCTTTGGTATTTTTGATACCAGTACTGCCTTAACCCAAGCAGATGGAACCTGTGCTCTCCACCCAGCTGTACTACTCCGTTTGTATTCCTGCAAGCATCCAGCTCAAGAGAAATAATTATTTCCATTTGAATTTAACTTCCTCTGAAGTGCCTGACGTGGCTTTCACAATCAGTTTTCTTTACTTGGTCAACAGTAATCTGCTATAATCTATTGTGCAAGTTTCTGAACGTAACTTTAAGAAACCTGAGAGGCCATTAAATGCACGAATCATACTGATGTGTTTTCCCGATTCAAGTTATAGACAGGAACAAAATGACTAGAAATGCTTTAATTCACTGTTCTGCAGACTTTGGAAAAGCTTCCTTGCAATTCTGTAGAAATGCACACTGCAACTTTTCCATGCAACTAATGCGTAATTCAGAAATAACACACACTGGAAAAATGTTTTTGAACACATAAGTAAGTGCATGGTAAAAGCATGATACTTCCATGATTTCTGAGATGAAATTCAGTATTAAGACAGTTTCCAGTCAGACCCAGTGCCTCCTCCACAGTCTTACCCCCCTTACACCACAGGCTTCCAGCACAGAGCTCATGGCACTGTTTGGGTGTGCACATGTGTGTGTGCATCCCTGCACATCTGTGTAGTATCATTTTCAAAGTGTCTCTGAGGAGGCATATTTATTTTTTCCTCAGGGGAAAGCCATGGACTGGAAAAAATAAGCTCTTGCAATATTAAGTTATTTAATACTTCAATAGTGTAACAGACTAAAAAAACCAAACATAAACTGTAACTTACACAAAGATCTTTTCTTGCAGTGGTTTTAAGGCAGAACCAAAATTCATTTACGTCAATGAAGCCCTGAAAGTGAAATCTACATAACTAGGTCAGAAACTTCATCCTGGGGAGAAGAGTTGTTACTCCTTAACTCCTGAGCTTCTGAGAAATTTACGGAAAGTTTCTTTGTAATGTTTCCTTCAACAGCTGTCAAAACCATCCTCAGATAATGCCATCTTACCCTAACCCATACAGAACAGGCACAAGGGAACCAAACCCCTCTTCACACCCACAGATGCTGGGAGATCAGTGATGTGAATACAAAGGCTCCCTACCACTTGCCTTTGTAGTATCAACCAGACAAAGATAAACTGGCATTACTGGGTAAACTTAGTTCTAGTCAAAAGTTCTAGTACACCCCACATGACAGGCAGGACAGAAACACACACCTGCAAGCCAAGACAAAACACAAGGGTCAAGTCTCTACCTTGACAGCAGAGTACCAGCACTTGGTGGACTGGGGGCAAGATGGAAGAAGCGTGACATTTCTTGAGGATTCCAGTATTTGTGTAAGCCATTTAAAACACAGATAAATGTCCTGGGTTTCAGTGACATGTATGGAAAGGGAGTCTTTTCAGAACAAGGCAAAGGAGGAAAAGCTGAGGGACTTGGTACAAAAATCAAACAACACTCTCCCCACCTCAACACCCAAAAAAACCCAACCACAGTTTTCCTTCAGACAGAAAATAATAAAGCAGGACAATTTCAAACTATTTCAAGTAACAGTAAGACAGAAAGTTCTCTGCATTCAAAACAAAATAAGCTTATCCAAAGATTTAGGATATAACAAAAATCAAGGCAAACAAAGGCTGGAGCAAGAGTGTCCTGAAGGTAGAAGAGCTACAGACTTCATGCACAGCTCTAATATTTCTGACAAAAGACAATTTTCCAAGCCTAGTTTCTCCAACAGATAAACACTTCCATACTTTTCTCTTTGCTGTTAATGATTACTTTTGGCTTGTTAACCTATGTAAGGATTCAAAGAGGCTGGGAACTGCACTTGAAACAATATTTGAAAAAATCCTTTTATGCTGCTAAGAAAATTGAGGTTTATTAGGGAGAGCATGCGTGTAGATTTGAAAGCAGCAGCGAGACACTAAAAATGCATGAGAACAAAACAAACAGCTTTCAAAAAAAGGTTCAAGGGAGGGATGCCCTCAGCTCTGACCAGGACAGCAGTGTATCATATAACCTCTTGAATGAACTGAAAAACAGGAAGGCAACACCTTCTCTCCCCTCCCCACCAAAAATCTAAACAGCTAAAATCCCACAGATGACAAAATTTACAGCTGTTCAAAACCAGAGAAGACTGGAAGGAATTTAAGATGAACCATACAAGGCCAGACCAAGGGACAAATTAAATCCACTGCAGATCAATAAAAAGCAAAGTGCATTTAAATGAAAAATTTGAAGCACTCAGAACTGATTGCTGGGTTTAACAGTTCTGGAGTAACTCAATATTTTAATCAAATGTTCAGCAAATAAAGAAAAAACACTGCTAGATACATGGGGATACAACTTAGAAATATTACTTTTTTTCTCCATTTTCAAAACGAAAGCACTCACATGATTATCTAAAGGATAAGACATACAAGACTTGTGCCACAGCATAAATCAGAAGCGTGTTCTCCATCAGAGTGCTGTGTTCAGCTCTTATCATCTGATCTCTTCTTGAGATAGCAGATATAGTATAAGCCTCAGAAAATGGGGACAAGAATAATTTGGAACAAAGACAGATTTCTGTACAGAAGGAAATGGAGAAGCTTGAAGCAACCACACTAATGGGAGATGGATAAACTATTAAGAATGTAAAAAAAAAAGGAATTGTGGTAAAGACAACAGTGCTCCTATACGCTCTTGTCATCCAGAAGAAAAGGCATTTTTTTAAACAGCAATACATTTAGAGCTGCTAAAAGGAAATGTGTTTGTTTAGTTGGTTTCGTTCTGTGGCAGCACTCTGTTGATCTAGTTTTATTTTGTTTATATTCAACATTCAATTTGCACCATATTTTGCCACAAGCTATGACAAAGATCTCCAAAAGATTCAGAGAAAGACTAGAATTTTATGAAAACGAGTAGTCTGTAATTTAGGCAGGGAAAAGATCAAAAATGACAATCTGTCCTCTGTATTTGCAGGAATTAAGATTTTTACAGTACATGACCAAACTGACAGAAAAGAAGGAATCTCCCCTTCAGGCCCTGAACATAGCCACCTACCTTAGAACAAGGGACACATTAAGAGTGTTGGATATGGCCTGGCAAACAGCAGGCAAAGGACACACTCACAGGTTGTAGAACTGGTCTATTAAGAAACCTAATCCTCTGCAGAATGGTATGTCCACATGGTGAGGCAGAGGAATCTGGGAGCAGAACACAAAGCTTTGCCACAAGGCTTTCATCCCAGGAATGCTACACACCAGGTACTCACTCGTGTGCATTGTTCAGAAGTGGCCCTTGCAATGTTTGGAACAAGAAACTGCACGGATTCCTCAGCACAGAGGACTGACACACTGAAGAAGCTGCTGGGTGGCACTGGGGCAGTGCCATCACAGTGGTCTGGCACAAACTACATCCTTCAGACACCAGTCCTTGGCAGTGCCCACGGAAGCGCTCCTACGCAAGGTATTTACAACAGGAGCAAGGTATGCTTGTCCTTAGTACTACAGCGTACACTCCTCACCAACTCATTCCTGAGTGTACGAGCCCTGTGTTATGCATGACAGCATGAGATCTTTTTTTTTTATATCTAGAAACCACCCCAGAACTAGGTTAGCCTGGCAGGCTTGCAGCACTTCATTTACATATGAGTCAATCCTTCTGCAATACAAACATTAGTGATGCATTCCCCACTGTCCTTCTATTTATACTCACAATTTCACCTGCAGGCATCCCGAGTTAATTAAACAAATCAATCCCATTGAGATAATTGTGTCTCAAGCAAATTAACACAATTAGCCTTATAAAAAGAAAATTCAAGCAGTACTGTATTTCTTCATATAAATCATGTGCTTATTCCGCCAATCTAGGTTTGTGGCTATCTAGGAATCTGAATTAAAATGAAAAGTATGACACACCAAACTGGCTGATGTGTGACTGTTACAGCCAACAGCTGCTCTGTTTGCATCATTCACATCTCTGAAATCTGAGGCACCCATCAGAAACAAATGTTCTTAAAGAAGAAAGAAGCAAGGAAGGATCCCACTGCAGTGGACACTTCACAGCTTTGAGACAGCCCCTCTACTCCAAAACAGTCCATTACTTTGACATTTACAACCAGGGTGAGATATGCAGTGAGCTGGTTAATTGGATAGACTAGGGGTTTGAGGCACTCTTAATTCTTTCTTCTCTGGTCAGGTTTACAGAAACTCCTCTGGAACAAAGCTGAAGTTCTACAAATGACATCTCGGTACCTATACTTTTTCAGAGACCTGTGCCTCCAGCCCTAAAGTAACAGAGCTGCCATGGCAGTTCAACAGACACCATCATTTTTGGCCACCTGCTTGCTGTGTTTTCAGGGCGTTTTTTCCCCTGAGGGAGCCTCAGAGTAATTCAGCACATCTCAGCCTCCCCCATCACAGCCCATCCTCTATCCAAGACCTCGACCACCTTGCAGCAGTGTGGCCAAGGCAGGGGCTGGCGTCCTTTACTACCACTCCTGGTGACAGAGGAGGCCAGCACTTTTGCCTGAAAGCTGGAGATTTCTCCAAGACAAGGGGGGAACACTGAGCAGAACTATTCTGGCAGAGCCCGCAAGGAAAAGTGATGAGAAGTGATTAACAACCTACAACTAAAAAGGGAAAATTTAAGAAGTTAGTGTGCAAAACCACAGCCTGTGAGCTGAAGTGCCACTCTTTCAGGAGGTGGTAGAACATCCATGTGATGCTCTGGACCATGGCCTGGCAGTTGCCTGGGATGGTTTTGCTGCCTCTTTCCATGTGAGTCTGCAAGCAGCCCTGCTCAATGCAGGGGACTCCACTTCCCAGCTGGTGAGAAGCTGCTGGAGGCAGGTGAGAGTGTGTGTGAGCATGCAGGAGAAGCAGAAAGCCAGATGTGAACAGAGCTCCCCAGTAATAGCCATGCTCTCCTGTCTCCCTGCAGATGATTCAGGGAGCACCCAGTGCTCCTTCCCAGTGCCTCCCGCTGGCTGCTAAGCAACTGCAGCAGCACACGGGGCCAGGCAGGCACCCAGCATCTTCTCCTTCTGAGGCAATTCACAAGGCTTACAACACTACATCAGCTGCAAAACTGGTCACTGGTACCGAGCTCCTGAGAGTAATTATGTGGCAGAAAAAAGGGAAAAGATGTGACGGGGGGATGACGAGAGGACAGCAAGAGACCAGGCTTGCACTGATGGAGGGCATGCAGAAGATAATTTAATGGAAGACTCCTCATCCTTTTCAGATGTTGAAAATACAATATTCCTTTATTTTTTTAGCAACCCAGAACTAAAGCATGTTTTCCTCTTGGCTCATTTCTCATCCATGTGGCACTGTAACCAGCATATCACTCTGGCTCAGCAGATGTGGGTAAGATGGCAAAGCTGTTCCAATGCTGACCATGCACAGCCATCCTCCCACCTGACCCAGGGACCTGCTGCACATCTGCCCTGCAGAGCTCCCAGCCTTGACCCCAGGCAGCTGCCCCTTCACTGAGACAGCCCAATCCAACTGTGCACCTCACAGAAAACCAGGTTACTGAAGTGGGCTGCCAACAAACTGGCCCTTCCCTTGTGGAAAATTATTTTTCCAGCTGGGATCTTTTCACTGGCTTGGCTCACGAGAGAGCTGCACAAGCCAGTTGGTCAGTTGGCAATGCCAACCCCTTCAGCCACCCACTGGGTGGTGAATCTCAAGTCCCTCAATGTGGCAGCACAGAAAAGTAAGGGAAAACATTATCCTCAAAGTCACATACTGGGCCGAACATTTCTTTCGTCCCACATTTCTTGTTTCACCATTCTGAACTGTACACAGCACTTAGCATTTTCATTATTCCCACAAACTACTGGCATAAGCAGAAACTAGTTCTTATTAATTTTAAAAATATTTTTTTAAACGAGTCCTCTCTTACAAAAATATGTTCTCTTCAAGAAAGTTAAAATAAGCAAATTTAATTTATGAGGTGCATAAGTCTTTCACTAACTTCATTTTCCAGAACACAAAAATCAAACTGTTTACTTATAAAGGTATCTACTAAATATAAAGTGAACTTAACACCATATCAACCCACAAGAAACAGTACAAACTTCTACATGTCTATCTATCTATTCATATATCATATAGGAGTCAGAATATATAATATATAGCGGGAATACAAAGATACTTTATTACAGGACAGACTGGGAAAAGTGATAGATATCTTATCATAAAGTGTATTTAGAAACTATTTCCATGACATAGGATGCAGAGACACAGATGTCCTGTCATAAAGAATTCATTATTTACAAATATACTACAGAACAGTCCATTTGCAATGAAGTACTATAAATAATTCACATATAATATGTGTCAGGAGTGAAGGCAGTGGCATTTTCTCTGCCATTCTCAGGGAGCTTCCTATATTCAGTGAAACAGAGCTCGGCTGTAACATCACCCATGCAATTGAGAACATTGGATTGTCATTAAAACACAGAACTTCATTCCCCACCAACACACTATATAGGATATATTAATATATCCTGTATCTTCAGATATAGACTTCTACACAGCATTGCTACTCTGGGGACAAGAAGTGCAATTCCTTTGCTTTTAAATTGCATGTATGAATTTTACTTTCACCTCTGTGAATAATATGGAATTGCCATCTTGGGTCCAGTGCCCAGGTGCTGCAGTGTTGCGCAGCTCTACCTTGTGTTCTCTCCTCCAAACCAAAGAGGCACATCCAGAGGCAGGCAGGCAACTCAACTAGTGTTGACCTCCCTCTCCCTGATGGAATACATGGCAACACATTGTAAGAAGTGTGCCAAAAGTTTGACACAGAGATGGAAACCCCTCTATGTTTGAAATTAGGTTAACACAGATTTTATTTTATATGGATGAACAAAGAGTTACCAAACTAAAGAGTCAGGAAAGGAAAAATAATCCATTGTTACTGACGTGGAGTAAATCTGGAAAACCAACCTAATGATGGAAGCTCCCTAGTGCATTAGCTTTTCTTTTTCCATGACCTGTGCAAATTTTCCATAAGATCAAACAAAAATTGAATAAAACCCTTGATTGTAAGTTCATTTTCCTCTCTATTCTGCTTGTCCCATTCTTTTACATATACCTGCACCCATGCAAAACTTGACTTATCTGATTCAATTAATCTGCCTCAAAGAAACAAACCAAAAAATCCCCACACCCTCAACTATTAAATAAAAAACCTCAAAGCCCCTCAGGACCTCCCTGTAATCTAGCCACGGAAGCTGTTCTCCACATGGATGGGTGGGAAGGACTTAAATGCTGTTTTCTCCCTTCTGAGTCACGAATCAAAACCCAGCAGATTTGCCAAAGAGAGAAAAGAAACAAAAATCAAGAAAACCTTACCAGTCTCCTAGAGATGACACTCAGGAGATTGGGCTGATAGAGTATTTCACAGCATCAGGTAGTCTCTACCCATCTCCCACAGATGAGGAAAACAGAAGAGACCACTGCGATCACCAGTCTGACCTTCCACCCAAGGGGTGCCACAGACCTACAGGCAGCTACATGGCTTGCTATAAACATGCACACAGCAATAAACATACTTTCCCTTGCTAAAAACATGTAGTTTAATTCCCAGGCAAATGATTAGGAATCCATCATGTCCAAAGGGAGTTGTTTTAGAGAATAATTTATTCTGTTTAATAATTTGTGTGTTACAAGTAGCCGAGATTCATCTGGTTTTCAACTTTCAGCTATTCAATCTCATTACATCTCCTCCTACTAAACGGAAGAGTTTTGTACTTTTTTTCCTCTATAGATATTTGCAACTCATCCACTTCACTTGAAGCAAGCATGCGAAGCTTTTTATTTAGAAAAGACTAACAGTAAAACAGGTTTTCCAACTGTAATCAATCTCTCAGCTTTTTGCAGGCACGTAAGAATTGGACTCTGTATTCCAGTAATGATCCTCTGCCATCACACACTGGTATAACACTACGTGCTCCTAGAAGAAATGCTTGGTTAAAGCAAGCCCTACCCTCTGCATAGTGTACAGGGCTGGACTGGCCTGTGCTAACAGACTACTCAAATAAGCCCACACTAAAAGGAAATTAACTCCCTGTATGATAGAGAACATATTTGCCATATCCCTGATTTTTGGTGGTATTTTCAAATTTAGAAAGAAATAGCTTTGTTCAGTATAGTTACCAGTGACCTTGAAATGCAACTACCTCAGTTCTACCAACTAAAGGCTGTTACTTCTCCCTTCCCTTTCCAAGAAAGCACATTGCCTCATCACCCATTCATACCCACTACATTAATTCTCTATTTGCTGAATATATGTGGACATAGATAAATGCGATGAAAGTCTCAGCATAAAGTCTGTTCTTCTCTGCAGAAAAGCACTGAACAGCACTGGGAGCATATTTAATGTCCTCTCAAGCAACAGCTCATCATTTTGTTGTGTGCTGGTCCATTTTGAGCATTGGATACAGCAGTTTTAGATATGACCTCCATTTTCCCCCCACAGAAAAACTTAATGAGTTAAAACATATCCTGGTTAAGTCAGTGCAGGATTGAAGTTTGTTGTTTTGTTGCTGCTTTGGTGCTTGGCTGTTGTTTTTTTTTCTTTATGTAGTATATAATAAAGCATCAGCAACATTAACATTAGGGTTATTGGTTTACTTAATATTATGATGTTCCATTAGACAAGGGATAATACAATTGTAGGCTGAAAATTAACTATGGAAACATGTTGATATGGTTATATGAAGTCAGGAAACTTTTTCAAATGCAGAAGCACTGCTTCTACAGTACAGTTTAAACAAGTTAACTTATTTCAACTGTATATGCATAATAAACTTTTGCTCTACGCTGTCATATCAGATACTCATTCTTCCAAAACAAAAATATTTGTTTTGGTTTTTTAAATACAATAAAGCATTTAATGACTTTAAAAAAAAGCCCCTGTGGTTGAACTTGAGTCAGAACATAGTGCTGCTTCTGCTTTCAGCTCAAAAAAGAGAATTCCTATAATCATTATCAAATAGCAGTAATATTTATAGACAAAAGTAGCAATTCAGTTGTACTACTTTCACTTTTTTAGAATAAGAGCACTTTATCTTTTAGACAAATGGCACTGCAGTGGTGTGCTGGAAAAGCACCATGAAGGGGAACAGGGGCAAAAGAATCTGAAGTCAATGTCACAGCAGAGTCAGAGGTAGTGAGGTCAGCTGATGTTACAGCTTGTATGAGAGGATTCCCTTTAAAAGAAGGGTCTAGATGCTATACCCAAGTAATCAGTGCTATTTTTCCCATATGGATTTATTCCCAGAAGAGAAATATAATGTAGACCTAAAGGTGTTCTCCCAGGCTTAACTTTAATAGGGCTTTAACTTTTTAACAAAGGTCGTAGAAATTTCAACACAGCTCCTCAGGTTAGTATTGCCTTAGTAAAACCTGTGCAACCATTTGTTGAAACCTAGCCCAAGAGCAGAATTAATTATCACAATTAATTACTAGCCACAAAGCCTTCCTCAAGATATTAGAACATATCTAGCACAGCTTAATTAAAAATGAAATGTTTCATTTGCCATACCTAACAAAGGATGGCCAACTTATCCATCAGGAAAACACTTCCTGACCATCACGTAGTTGTTCCTAAATAATCAAGCTGAGGACTCACTTCTCTGAATAAGTGGCTTTGGGTTTTTTTTAGTGTTTTGGCCTCCATCACAAAGTTAAAGCTATTTCCTCATTTCCGAACATGCTGATCTCCAAGCAAAGGAGAGGCAGAACTTTCACTTCTCACCTGCTCACAGAAAGGTCACACCTCACTGTTAACAACTCAGCTGAAATACAGCAAGAAGCCCCAGCCACCTGAGACAATGGAAATCTTTCCCATTTTCTGTGAGCTGTTTTCAAGCAAACCAAACCATTTTCTTAAGCCCACATCAAGCCTGTGGTGAAGGAGAACTGAAGCACAGGCAGAGACATTCTGAAGCTGGGAACAGGGCTGCAAGGATCCCCTCACTATGAAGAGTCCCTTCATCTCAGAGACACCAAGCAGCATGGATAAAGGCATCACTATGCTTCTGGAAGAAATTATTTCCTCTGAGGGTGGTGAGGCACTAGTACAGGTTGCCCAGAGAAGCTGTGCATGCCCCATCCCTGGAAGTGTTCAAGGCCAGGATGGATAGGGCTTGGAGCAAGCTGGTCTAGTGGGAGGTATCCATGCCCATGGCAGGGGTTTGGAAGGAGATGATCCCTAGGGTCCAACCCAAAACATTCCATGATTTGATGAAAGCAGAATCATAATGTGGACATACAGGTTAAAATGCTGTCAATTGTTATTCTGCAGGCAGGCTGCACATCAGCCTTTTTTTCAGCTTTTGAAGTATTATCCAAACACCAAAGCAGGCTGAAAGACTACTACTTGCAACTTCATATTTCTATTATAGGCTCCAGCCAGTACTTGTCTTTTGTGGCTGCATGTATTTCCTATTTAAGAAAAGGACTACAGCAGTTCCTGGTTTGCCACATCTTCAAATAGCGAGTTTGCGCAGCAGCTTCCTCTGCCTGCATTACTCTGCACTGGTGAACATCCTCTTCCCCCTCAACCTGCTCAGAAATACGCTCAGCCACCTACAAAGCCAATTGACAGACACAAAGTAAGAAAACGAAGGATTTCCAAGCCACATCCATGATGACAGCCCATAGAACTTTTTGCTCCAAACCTAGGTTTCAATCCTCCCTTCTCCATCTGCACCTTCTATATAATGAGCAAACATTTCTCCAGCTTCACAAATCTGGCACATTTCACTTTCCTTGTCATTTAAAAGATACTATTAATACCAAATAGTTTGTGTGTAAGAACACTGTGCACTTTTGTAAAGCTTTATTCAAAGCATTCTGTGATCTTCCACTGAAAGCATTAATTTAGTACTTTCACAGTGCTTCTGAAGCTTGTATTATAAATTGTCTCACACAGGTGGGAACTCTGAGGCTAAATGACTTGCTGTTGGGCTAACCACCAGAAATCCTTATGTCCTGCCTCACCAAAATCTGTATTTCAGCATTTCTGGCCAACCCTTGCTCAAGCGCTTCCTGCCCTGCATCCAACTTCAGATGTCATCGTGCCATTCTTCTCTATTGTCTCACCTATGTAGGTGCCTGGCAGGGCTCCCCAGACATTCTCTTTTCCCAAAGATTTACTGAGATTAAGTCATTAAATGATTAAGGAAAAAAGTTCATCACCTGCTAAGAAAACTATTTATACAAAACACATTCCCACCTACAGCAATCTGTATGGTTGTGTTTCTATGTCCCAGCCACACCACCTGAACACAAAAAGCTCATGTTAACCCCTTCCAAATGAAAAGAATACCCTCAGGACCTGGTCTTTTAAAAATTATTTCCCTGGATCAGCAAGAGACTGCTTGTAAATATCAGGTAAGTCTCAATTTGTTTTAAACTGCAGAAAAGTAACACAGAAGGCCTATCCCTCACCTTCAACTATTCTACAGGTGCTATTCTACAATTAAGTAGAAGTGTATTTCTTTAATAAGAAGAAAATATACACATATATGAAAGAGGAAAAGCAATCAGAAAAATAGTAACATTTTATATCAACAACTAAAAACATAAGGCAATAATTTAAAATTTAATCAGTAGTGAAAACCAAAGCCATGCATGAAGAGAAGGCAGCCTGTGCAAATGTGAACTTATCTTGATGACACAGCATAGGATCTCCAAACTGTACGTGATTCACTAGTGCCTAAACAGTATTGCTTGCTTTGATTTTTACATGAGGATCCATCAACATCTGGCCATACAGTCATCTCTCTTGTTTTAATAAAAGCACTTTTATAATACATATAACTTATATAACTTTTATAGTAAGAGAATACCTTGTATTAACCACTGTTACTATGGTTTGCTGTACAGTGGCCATTGCTCCTTTCACTCAAACCTCATGTAATACCAGGTCTCACCAAAAACAAACAGAACTTCAGATCATCCTACAGATGATCCTTAACTACTGATCCTGCTGAAGGCTACATTAACCAAGAGTTTTGACTTCCTTTTGTGTGTTAAGTAATCAGAACTACAAATCACTTCAAGACTCGCTCTTCATCAGGGTTATTCAGAGCATGCTGTCTTACTCCTTTCATTCCCTCACACCACACGTGAAAATTGGAGAAGCAAGAACACACTCTCATCTGGCTCCAACCCTCAACTCAGAACTGAGGAACAACAGCTGCTCCCTGAGTCAGTGACACACGGAGTACACATTTAACAATTGCTAGAGAGATAATGCAGACATTCCTGGAAAGTTCTCCAACAATCTCTCTTGGTAGAACTGCCAAGTTTTCTAGGCAGCATGGGCCATCCAAAAGCTTATAAAACTAAAAGATACATAGCAAGCTGCACAGGTACATCCCAAGGACATTTTTCAATCACTAAAAGATTGTTGGATATCCCCCTGGCATGGTGTCAAAAAGCTCTACTTCCACTGAGCTTTGTTAGTGGGATTGATGGTGTAAGTAACTCAAGTTCAGAGAATACTTCTAATGAAGACTTCATCATCTACCTCTCTTAAGGCTGCCCTTAAGGGGATATTTTAAGCTGCAAGTCAGAGGAAGAAAGCAGAGAGAAAAATTTGAGAGATAATTTGTTCTTCCAAGTTGTCTACTCAAGAAATCCAGACAAAATTTAAATGGGACACAGTCAGGTGTACTGGCTTCCCTGTCTCTTAACAGCATAGATTAGGGTAAGAGCCACAGAGTGCACACTTCCCCTTTGTAGAAGAAATAGTATTCCACCAGTTGAACATACCTAGCCATGCACAGGATCAAAGTGACAACATTAGTATATATTACAGGTAAAATTCCTCTGAGCCTGTAACAGACAGACCAGAGCATTCCCTGACCAACAGAAGATGGCTTTTATGGGAGGTACCATCACTCAAATCCCATAGCCTTCCCACACTGCTCTAAGGCTATTACTTGAGTCACTTCACAGTGAATGCCCAAAATGAGGCTGTGTACAACATCTCTATGGAAATAAAAGTCTTGACCTTTTTATTCTCCACGAGGTGTGTTCAAATACTACACTCACAGGCAACTGTTGAAATAAATTATGAAAGTAGCATATTATTAAGGCTCACCATTTGAAAGCAAAAGGCCAATAAAGTAGAAAAGCAACAAGCCTACTCTCCTCCTGACAAAATGGAGGAGGAAAAACAGACCCAACCCTGCTGGCACACTCTGCACTCAAATTTCTTCTGACAATTTATGAACTTTTTTTTTCCTCCTGTTTAACAGAGTAACTTCAGCAGTATAAAAGTTGGCAGCATAGCTATCTCAGAACAAAGTTACTCCATTCTTTATTGGTAAGCAGTGCACACGCACACACAAAACCCCACACCCACAGGAAATTGAGAGCTATTCATTTAGTTTTAGCCAAGTCTTTGTGAGACTGTACCTTCTGACTATTAGCTGATGGTAAACGTTCAACTGTCTGGTTACTTAATCTCATAAAAACTAGACAAAAAAACCCTATCAATATTAAATTTAACCTTCAAAAAAGAACACAAGTGGTATGAATGCAATTGTCTGGAAAAATGCTACTTAGCAAAAACAAAACAACTACTCCCCCACACACATGCAATATTTAAAAGAAAGAATTCAAAGCTGTAATTATGTTCACACAAACCTAAACTGCAGAGTACAAGAAGTTCAGTGATACAAAATCCTGTATAATTTGTAATGACACCATGTACTTCCCCTTGTATTTTTTTACTGGTATTTTGGGGGCCTGGTGGGATGCTGTCCGCTGCCATTACCAGGGATCAGAAAGAAAATACAAAATCAATTCTTGTCATCTGTACAGAACATGAAACCTGCAGCAATGATAAGCAAAAAACTAGTAAGGTTAATTAGTGGTAAAGTATTCTTTCAGCTAGGTATAGTTTGTCAGAGCAGCAGCTGGTTTTAATACAGGCATAACAAAAATTCCAAACTTCTTGGAATTAAGAAAAAAACAAAAACAAAAAAAGATTAAAAAAAATAAAACACCAAAAAACACCAAGAGATATACCCTTGGGGAACTGCATTTGGGAAGACAGCAATCCTGTAAAAAATGACTGGGGGTTACAGCAGACACCATCTAGACACTAAATTTGCTGCACAAATCTGCAGCTAAGCAAGGAAGTGTAACCCCTGGATGGATAAGAGCATTATTTCCTATATGACAAGGCAGGGAGGGAGAATGTTATCTGAAAAACAGTAACAACAAGGGCAACATGCATTTCTGGTCTATTCACTTTGGAAAAGAAAATATCACAAGAACAGTGAAAGATTCAGAGAATACATCTCATATCAAGAGTTTAAACAGTCTGCATATTTGGCTTATCCAAGAGGATAATGGTCATCAGTGACTTACCAACAAAATGGCTAAATGTCTCTACCAAAATTTACTCAGAAGATAAAGAATACATTAGCCAAAGCTAAGCCCCCAAAAGATGCTTCTGGTCAGATGAAAAGGTTTTCAAGAACTCAGAATTAATCTTCTCTGCCTGACTGTACATAATTACAGTTGATTGATGTAATGCGTAGTGTGCTCAGAAACTCATTGACAGCAAGCTTGCTAAATGCAGTTTCTCCAAGAACCACTTTCTGTCTTATCCAGCTGACTAAAACCTTGTGCAACTCCTTTGGCATTTTCATCTTTCCCACTGCAGCAGTATTATCCGTTCACAAATACAGACCTCTGCATTCAGTTAATTCCAACATGTATGGCTCTTGGAGCACAACTCTTCAGAAGCACCTGCTGCTCCCTATACTCCATTATAATATTCAAATCACAGTTCATTTGTCTTCAAAGTGCCCCAAGGCCTCAGTTCAGGGTATTCAAGGCTTTTGCCAGAGCTCCAGGTCAGACAGCAATCTACTGTTCTGCTGCTCTACCTAATGTTAACTGGTGCTGGAGATTCAAATTTTTGTGTGGGTAAACAAGGCACGTGAAGTGATTTCCAGGTATGGAAATGGCAGGTTTGAGAAACACAGTTCACGCTATCCATCTATGTCTCTCTCCACTTTTTAATTGAAAGCAACCTGTATTTAACAAAAGCACTCTGCATTATACTACATCCAGGTACTATACT
Source organism: Sialia sialis (assembly GCA_009812075.1). Classification (NCBI taxonomy): domain Eukaryota; kingdom Metazoa; phylum Chordata; class Aves; order Passeriformes; family Turdidae; genus Sialia; species Sialia sialis. Next base: position 11,113,026 of record VRYO01002297.1, read on the forward strand.
GCAGCTCTCCATGGATAAACAGAAATGGGACAGGCCTCCTACTGTCATTTATAGTCAGGAAAGGACATCTCTGTAAGGTAACACCGGAAGTTATGGACTCACTATAGAAATCACTGAGTAAAAGTTCATGATCTGCTCTAACAGGACAGGATGAACAGATGCTCATTTTGGGGACAGAAGCCTTTGAATGTGCTTTTTAAGACTATGTTTTCTAAAACTAAAGCCCATTCATTGGGATTTATGAAGTCCACAAGTCACCAGAGCCCTGGCTACTATCAGGAGGGCCACCAGAGAGTAAAGAGAGTCCCACCCAGTGTGCTTGGCTGCCTGGGCTGCAGAGAGGCACCCAGCAGGAGCACTGAGAGCTCTTTACAGCCCCCCACCCCAGTGGGTGGGACAGGGAGAGCGCTCAGCCCCTTCAACACATCCTCTTTTCCACCTGGAGCAGGAAGTTACCACCTGCAGCTGGAGGTCACTCATGAACCCAGACAGCATATTTTTTGTGGGAGATGAACTGCAAACTAGCTTTTGCTACTCTTCAAGCTGCGTCTGAATACTTCACTAATAATTTAATTTATATATCTAGAGGAAGTCTAAGTTAAATTTATGTCATATGTGAATTTTGCAATTTTTCACTCAGCCACTCTCCCAAATATTATTTTTGGACTTGTTTATTTTATGTATTTTTTAAAAAACAGCAAGTTACTTGCATGTCTGAAGTTGGCAGCCAAGTCTGAGCTTGGAAACTGCACAACCTTCACACGGAATGGGTTTCAGAGAAAAAAGCAGAACATTTCTGTATCTCACTACACCAGTAGCAAACCCTTAACCTCACTGCTGGAACCTCCACTAAAATTTTCCTTTTAACTCTATCTAGTACCCTGTCTTTAATTTAGGAAAAAATTGATATGAAGAATGAACAGTCAAGAGGGAGATGGAGAGGGCAAGGGAAAGAGGAAGAGAGAGGCCAAGATTCAAAAGATCAGTAGAGGTGGTTGGCACTTTGGTGCTGAGAGTCAATCAGATCCATTTCCTAAATTAACAGGGAAAAAAGGAAAAAACAAAACAAAACAAAATAGCCTCTACAATCTGTCACCTTCTTGGAGCCGGGCTTAAAAAACAGCAGAGAAGGTTCCCCATACCTAGGGTAAGAATACATGGCAAGACTATGACATCTGAAAACAATAATTTATCACTTCAACAGAAAGTATCATCTCCTTTTTACTGAAAGGGGAGCTGACTCAAAGACAACCAAGGGAGTTGCCCAAAACCACAACACCAGTCATTAGCAGAGCTGCAGTTGGAAGTTTCTGGCTGCCAGTGCTATTTTCAATCCCTGAAATTGGCAGTGCACAGAGCTGGTACCCTGCATGTTCACCAGGGGAGGGTCACCTGCTGCCCATTCCCTGTCTCCCAGCTCCAATCACACCACCAGCACCAAGTAAGGATGAAAGGAGGGTGGGCTCAGGGATCAGCACCAGCACTGATGCTCCCATCACCCCACAGTCCTGCTCCACCATGAAGGGGCAGCTGCAGCCTCCAGGAGCTGCCCTGGCACCTTCCCTGTACCAGGGTCAGAAAAATAACCCTGAGGAGAAGTCTAAGCCAGTAGTTCTGGCCAGATTTAGTACTCTGCCCTAGCTCACTGGGTGGGGTGAAAGACAGGCAACAAGCACCCCAGAGACTGCACACCTCAACTACTCCTCATCTTCGTGCTTGGTGCACTCCCAGGGGAACTTCAGAGCAGTTCACTTCTCAAGAAGAAGATGAAATGGCTCTTTCCATCTCATCCCTATAGCTTTAATGTGCATTTTACAGTACTGATTTCAGTTTCTCTGAATTGTTTAGTCAAGAGTGCAACATTACTTGTATCTTACACAGCCAGCCAGCTCACAAGAAGGATATTCCAAAGCCAAAGGTAGTCCTTTTTATAAGAGTAGCTGGAATAGTATTAATTAGGTGAATTTTCATTCTTAATTTTTACAGAAGCAATACAATTCTTGTAACAAGCAGTTTGGGAAACAAAGTCTGACAGAGATGTGGAGGGGGAAGTGAGTATCCTACATTTACACAAAAAGCAGAACCACAGAAATCTGCTTTTTGTAGAATAATTAGTCTTAATTCATATACAAAATTACATTTAGGTCTGTTAAATTAGCTGGATATACTCCCCTTGTTTCTATATTCTGCCTGATGCCTGTCTATACTGAGCTCTCCAGACATTCCTTCCAACTCACTCGATCCTTTGAAGCTGACAGTTATCTACAAATTCAGGCACTAAAGTAATTTATTCTTTTAGAAGTGTTAAGCATTTAAAACTTGCAACATCAGATCGTGCAAATATTCAAATTTTCTGGAAGAAAAAGAAAAGGAAAAAGCATTTACCTTGATGTCTACATTTATGTATATATTCTCCCCCTACACACTCTTATCTAGACGCTTTTCCTCATGCATGAGATTTTCCATTTTTCTGCCTGTGCTTTCCAGGTACTTTCCACATATTGTGATATAACAGCTAAATAACACAAGAAAAGAAACTCAAATTACCTGTTACCGTTTTATTCAAATTACCTTTCTTATTGGGAAAGTTTCACTAAGATTGCTTCTGTAGAGACAAAAGTATTCACTGGCAATGTCAAAGGAAATTATTAAAATTCATCATTCTTGCAGTGATGCAAGAGTTTTGTGCTGAGCGGCACTAACACAAGAAGCAACCACAATGTACCAGCTTGAACAGAAGTAATTCCTGGACTTTGCCTCTATTTAGCCTCATCAAAATCAAGCTTTACTCCCAATAAACAAGATGAACACACCCAAAATGGAAAAAAAACAAAAAAAAACCAACAAAACCCACACAAACACTTCAACGAGTTACTGTGGTTCTGCATGTGTAAACTCGGGGGTTTCACTGCCAAGACTCGTTAGAAAAGAACAACCAGAAAATGTTTGCAAAACAGATTACTATTACGAAGGGCATTAACAACTATTAATAATAGAATATACATCAACCTACTGCTTTTTAGATAGTCAGTATTAATTGGCAACCTAATTTGGAACTGTTAAGACGAGACCTTGCAGACACCATTTGTCAGGTCTAAGCTAACAGTAGGTGAAAACAGGGCTGATAACAGTTACTTCCTTGTCATTTCCTTTCAAAAATGACACAATGCTGTTTCAGTCATCGGAGTAATTTTTATCTCATAAGCGTCCCTCTGAAAATAGATGAGGCCTTACAGAATGATTTTATATTTATGATCTGAGCTGTCAGGCAGACCTCACGTGAAACTTGCAATTCACGAGGGCTCCAGGTTGCTCGGAAGGAAGCAAGATAAAGGCACGGGGAAATATGGGGGAAGGAAAAAAAAAATATTGGGTGAGAGGTCTGGCACCTATCAACATCACTGCAAGCTTGCCAAGTCTCATAATTTCGTCTCTAGGCTTCAGGAATATCAAAAGAGATATTTTTCTTTTTTTTTTAATTCTACCCCATCATGTAATCAGTACGAGAGATGCCAGAAGCCAGCCATTACAAGGAAGTCACCATGGCTAGCATTAAAACAAGATCATTTCTGCACAGACTGGACCATCTATTGTTGCTTTAAATGGGATCTAAACCCCTTCAATTGCAATGGCAGCAATAAATATGGGAGTGCTTCAGGCTGACTCCTCCAGCAGAAGAAACAGAAGGGAATGGGTCAGGAAATATCCATTAAAACTAAGCAGGCAAGAAAAAACATTGATAGGACCTGAGGGCATATTTGGGGCAGAATCCAGATGACTGTCTGGAAGGATAAAAACCTAAATGTAAATGAGAAGACAGAATGCAGAAAGGAACAGGAGGTTAAAAAATGAAATAAATAAAGTAACACTGATGACATCTTTAGTAGTTATGGATAGCTGAAAAAATGAGTGACACCTGCAGCCTTGAGAAGGAACGTGACCAGGACAGACACTTCTTGCAAACACGTAAGGACCAGGAGTGGGACAGTAGCATTTCTCCAGGCCAGGTTGCTGGGAAAAGGATAAACAAAGCCCTCTTGGACAAAGGAGAGCAAGATACACCCATTCTTAGCTCAGGATTGAATTTTACACTGAGAAGGTATCACACAAAATGAGGACAGAGTATTTCCTTTTAGAGGTGAAAGATGACAGCCAGTGGAAAGTGCTACTTCTTCATCACATCATTTTAATGCCACTCCAGTTGCTGGGATCTACCTTACAATTTGCACGTGCCCAAGGCTAGGAATAAAGCAGGGGTGAGAGAAGGTGTCATGGAGGTGTCAGGGCCTCAAGTTGCAGAACTTGCTAGAAACAGCCTCCTCAGTGGTTGTTTTACAAGACAAGGTGAGAGTGAACTTGCACTGGGACAGTACAACAGCAATCAGCTGCTATGCTACAAGAACTGCCCATGCTACAGCACGCAGAATTGTAAATATTTACTCCACAGAACAGAGCAGTACATAAAATCTAAAAATGTAATATATGTACAGTATGTAATACATATATAATATGTGAGAATAATGTCTTCAGGAAATACCAACAGCTGAATGACTAAACTGTTGTCTCACCAAATTGTCCCGTCCCAATTGTTGACGCACACCAAAGTCCCCAGCAATGCTTTGACACTGGACAAACAGACTTCTCAGTGAACTGAATCTGCACAAAGTAGCTGAACATGAGCACTTCTACCTGTCCCATTCTGGCTGTGATTCTTCTCAACAAGAGCACACACACATACACACACACGTGGCAGTGCCACAGGAGGCACCACTCAGCCTCCAGCCACACAGGGTGCTGCAGACAGGTGCCAGTGCAAGTTGGCTGAAATCTGTAAGATGTCCTGAAAACAATTTTAATTACCCATTCTTGGAGCACAGGAGGACTGGTTGGAACACGTGCAAATGAAGTAGCTTGTTTACATAACAAAGGAGGTATACTTGTGAGGTGCTTTGTGTAACAGTGCTGCACACTGCAAGCTCTCTCACCTGGAGAGCTGTGTTTTAGTAACTATACACATACAAGACCACCTTTGTGTAGAGACTAAGCCTTTAGATAAAATATTCATAACATGATCCAACAATGGCATGAAACAGGATGGTTTGAATGGACAAAATGTCTAACACTTGCAAAAAACCAAGCACCCACCAAGTCTTTGATTCTTGCATACACCACACAGTGCCAAGAGTCATTCAAAGTTTTGTTCTTGCTTGAGGAGCCACCCTCCAAAGGCTAACTCTACTTGGAAAACAAAATTTAAATGAAAGGAACAAAAAAATCGCTGATAAACAAAAAAACCTCAAGAGCATCTACAAGAGCTAAATGTCTGAATCCAAGGAAAAAGTCACTTAGTCCTGATCGTCATACAATGGCATCATGCATTTAGCTGTTTGCATGGCATTTTCCAACCAAGAGCCAAAAAGAACAATAGGGATTTTTGAGGCCTGTAAATGGTATAGAACTCAGGAAGAAGAGGGAGACAAAAATGAAACAAGCAAGTGATAGAGCTGGATTGTTGCAGTGTGGATTGTACAGTGAAAGACAGTGAAAATCCCTAGGTAATACTACTTTTGTGCTTGGATGTTGCCTGTCTGAACATGGCTCTCCCAACACCTAAAAGTTTTAGAGACGACTACTCCTCTCTAACAGGGGAAACCTCTGAAGTAGAAACCAAAAGGAAAAGAGTATCCACCCTAAACACTACCTTATAAAAATGCTATTAGAAGATAAATTTTAAAAGATCAGCAAACTTGCAGCTTCCTTTAGCACATTAGTGACAGCAACTATTATTTCAAACTCAAATCTAGAGCCTTTCTATTCACATGTACTCTGTCCTAATAAAAAACAGTCCGAATTTGAAAATACTGCAACAAGAAAAAAAAGTTTTAAAGTGTAGAAGTTAAAACAGCTTGAAGATCTTTTGAATTTCTAAATATCTGGGCTGGGGATGTGGGGGGGAGGCAATATATCAAAAGTAAAGAAAAACTTCTCTACATCCTCTGTTACTTATAAAAAAGGAAAGTTCTAAAATAATGTCATGGCTATCTTGCTAACTCTTGTGCCTGCAAGGGCATTGCTTTTTGTCTTCTGGCCTTTGTTAACCAGTTAACCAGGAGAAAGAACTGGTCAGCAGCTGTATAGAACAGAGATGGTCTCTGCTCAGAGGCTTAGAGGCATATTTACCTTAAAAATAATTATCACAATTTTTGCAGGGTTCTGCCAGGGGAAAAAAAATTATCCTCGACCCAAAACACAAACTAGTGTGACAGTTTTGTGTAGCAACATGTTTATCTTACCCTCTCTCTTACCTTATCAGACACATCTCCTCGTCCTATTCAAAATACAGCAAGTCATGAAATTCCATCTGCAACAAAAGGAAAAGCCCATTAATACCTCCTGATAACCTTACAACAGAAGACTAATAAGCAGTTCAAGAAAAAAAAAAGTTCAACCTCTCCTGCCATTCCAGTGTAATCTACACCCCAGGCAAGTTGCCCTCCCATTTGCAGCAATCTGGGAAGCATGGATAATAAAGATATTAAAGATGTTGTAACATGTCCTGTAAGAAATACGCTCTTCCTCCTTTGGCAGGGCTAACAGAGGTGGCCAAAGCATACAAGTTGTCCTGCAGAGTCATAAGTAAGTCTGCAGCATCCTCTCATTAAATTAAATGAGCATCAAATTACATAATGTGAACAGTTGTAAAATGAGACCAATGGTAATGGCTAGAAATAATCCCAGTGGTGTTATACATCGTGGAGACAATTTTCCATCAGACTATCAAAGCTGGGTAAGCAGCACTTTTTATCTCCAGGCCAAGAAACTGTCAGCATGCAGCCTCCCTTAAAAAACAGTAAAGCACGCAAGAAACGGATGGAACAAAACTCTCATGCTCAAGTTTAAATGATGTCTACCCCAAAAAAGAACATTTAATTTCCTAACTCCTTTACAGACCAACCTTTCAAAGCAACCAAGGTGTTTTTATAATATAGGTAAACATGACACAGTCTGGCATACTTGGATCAGACGAAGGAATACCACACACCTAACCAACATATTTGCAACCTTAAAATTGTCAATAAAATTTACTGTCTGGAGAGACTCGGGCTTGAACAAACACTTTGCCACGGCACTATTAAGAAGAGACGACATGACCTGCAATCCAGCCAGTGCATGAGTCACTAGGGCAGAAGAGAGACCTCCCATCTGGCAACCTGAAAAGCTCTAAGAATCTGCCTAGAGTGAGAAGTGTGAATCAAGGACCTAAAAAACCAACCAAGCCAATCCCTTTGCACTTTTTTAGCCCTTCCAACGTCCTGCTCACAAAGTCCAGAAGCCTGTTAGCCAAGTGCCAGAGTGCAACAGGTCTGGAACGTGCAATGGTGAAACGGCACACGAGAATACTATTAAAAAACCAAACAAATAATGCTTAATTTTTCAATCCAGTTATCTGGGGGGAGATACAGCAGGAATTAAAGGATTTCAAGCAAACAGTTTTCATGTTTGCCTATCTGTCCTGTAGTGATGCTACCAAAGGTATCCCTCTGCCTAAAGTAAAAAAAATCAGGTGGATCCTCACTTGGCTTTTTTTCAATGCTGAACAGCTGCAGCCATGATGCCAACAGATCCTAGCAGTGCTCAGAGGTGCTCAGTGCCACAGAGAAGTGACATCCTTCACCACACTGCACTCCCATTTCCCCACCACCAAAATGGGGATGGCAGCATGGGGGTCCCCAGCCAGGGTCCAAATTGCCACCTCTGGGGTGCTTCCTTTTTCCCCTAAGTGTACACTAGCACACATTAAGTGGTAAAAAGAAACCTTTCATCCTGTAAACACCATTTTTTCAGATTCAACTGATGACCATTATTTTTTTTTGCATTACCAGAATAATATGACGACACAGTTACACCACTATGGGCTTTGTTTTTCTTTTTAAAATTTGTTTGGTAGTTTTTTTGGATTTTTTTTAGGAAGAAGAGCTCTTCTGTCCACGTTACAGAAAAATTTGAACAGAAGAGAGCCACTAACCAAGAGCCCACTTCAGTATCCCTACCCTCCTATTCCCCTGCCAACCCAGTAAAATTCCTCAGAGCACAACCTCTTCCTGGCTATTTTCAGAGCAACTGTAGCAATCATACAAGAACAATGGGGAAGTTTGTTTTACTCAGAGAGTAAATGTTTTGCAGCTTCCAATGTAAATATTTTAATTAATGGAATTTTTTTTAACTCTCTACTGCCTTACTTGTGTTCACATTGACACAGAGCCATCAGGACAGAAGCAGCACTCAACTGCTGCAACACAGAGAAGAAAATACAACACAGAAAAATGACATGCTGACCTCAGAAAAAACACCTTCATAACCAAATCAAAATTCAGTGGGCATTTGCTGGGGGAGATCTGGTATAAGAATTTAAGAGAAGCAAGTCTGCTCTTGCTCTGTGTCCAGCCAAGGGCTCATTTAAGTTCTCACTGAGACTGTGGGCCTATTTTCATAGGCAGCTTGTAGAAAACCACAACCCAATGCATTTCTGAAACAACATTATGCCCAATGACCAGGCTATATGGAAAAAGTGACTTATCTTTTTGTGTCAAACATCAATATGGTGGCTCTTCACCACCCATCGCTGGGCATCCACTTCACAGAAATGTTCACATCTCTCATTAATCTATAAACCAAGTGGTGCAGACTGTCAGCAGTATGGGACCCAGATTCACTTTCTCAAGGGCAGACTGTTTTGGTACTACAGAAAATGGCTGGACTGAGATGCCAAACCATCCTGCACATGCTCCTCCTTCTGGGTGCAGGAGCACCCCAGGTACAGGCAGATCTTTTTCTCTGAAGGGTGCCTCTTCCCTTAGAAACTATCTTCCTGCTCTGCCCCCAGATACCAGGATAAAGTTTGGATGCAATATCAGCAGATGGCTGGCATTCAAGATTTTTTTTAATTTTCTTTTTCAAATGAAGTAGGACACAGATGGTGACGTTCCTGCTTTCCCAAAGCCTGAATCATGAACATAGACCTGTCTGAGCTGGGAAGCTCAAACCCATAGTGCATTTCAGGGGAGCTGCACAAATTACTGCACGGACCAGTTTAGCCTGAAGCAGTCCAACACGTGGCAGCATTCCCCTTTCCCTGCTTTTATCTGAATGGGAGGTTTTGTTCTTCTAGTACTGACCTCACCATACTTGATGCCTGTTAGCAACATCCTTCCAGTAGCTCAAACAAGCTCTGTAAAAACTCCCTGCCACTGTAAGCAATACATATGGCCCCCCAGGTAAAATCCTCACTGTACCTTTCAAAAAGTTACTACACCTCATGCAATGTGCTTGCTGCTCACTTGTAAGGCTCCCCAGATTCTGCAGTTCTCACAGCTGCTGTCCACAGTGGAGCTCCACCACCTCCAGGCCAAGGGCAGTGGCACTTGGCTCATCACATCCCTCAAGGAGTGGCCAGCAGTGGAAATGATGGGAAGAGCCCTCCTGCCCTCTCTCCTCAAGAAGGAGCAAGACCTCCCAGCTCTAATTCATTGAAAACAAACCTTCCACACTGCTAAATTAGTAAATGCTGAACTATCAACTCCTACCCGTTTAGGATGGGGAGCAGAAGGAGAAAGAGTACCTGGCTCTTACTTGAGAGAGACCCCTTAATTCGGCAGCAGCAGGAGATGCTAGGGACAACGAGGCCATTGCTGTTCCTGCACAGGCAGGCTGGTGCTGTGCAGAAGGAAGCAGGAGCAAGCAGATACATCACCCCTCGTGGTGTGCATCCACCTGACTCCTAGGCAGAGTAGGTAAATGGGAACCAAAGGACAACAGCAGCTGAGAGCTTCCCTTGCAGCAGGGTCATTCAGAAAGATGTGTTTGCAAAACCCTTCCTTGTCCCTCACAAAGTGAAAGCAAAACTCCTCACCTTATATTTGAGTGTAACCAACTATTGCTATGTACTGATAATGTGGACATTTACACAGTAACAACTTCAACTTCCACATCAGAAAAAACTTTCCTTAAAAAAAACCCAAAAAGATAAACAAACCCTACCCATCACTTCTTTCCCCATACTCTCCCATCAGATTTTCTGGGTATATGTGCAACATTAACACAGAGAGTACAGATCAAAGAAGTAACTAACTCTGCTTGGAACAGACTTTTCATAGTGCGTCGAAACACACTTTTCATGGAAAACCCAAGTAAGGAGGCAGAATTTCCATGAAGTCCTCAATGTGCACCAACTCTGGAAAAGGAGATCTCTGAGCAAGTGACCAACCTAAGGCTTATGTCAGTGCTTCCATCTTTCTCTCTGACCCCTTCTAGGGAGACACTGCATTTGACTTCCTCATAGGCCTATTTAATCCGCAATGTGAAGCTTGCACAACCTTACCGGCGTCTCTGTGGTCTTCCCATCAGGGCAACGAGTAGAAACACACCCCAAAGGAGCGGAACATTGAGAAGCCTCCCATGCCCACAGGATGGAAAAGCAAGTGGGGAGAGAACAGATGAATGTTAATCTCTCCTCCTTGCCGCCAGCAGCAGTCTGTACTCTCCCACGCAGACAAGAGGGAGGCTGTACAATTTGTTGAGGCCAAACTATCTGGAAAAACGCAGGGAGAGAAAACTGATGGCAAATTCTCTATCTCTTCTCGTACTGTAGGGAAAGTGAAAGTCAGTCATAGAGTTGCTGATAGAACATGAGACTACAGGGTCTTTAAGGGGCTGCTTTTATGCAAACTGCAGCGCTGGGCCATGCAGGACTCTATCAGTTCAACAAACTTGACGCCGAAAATATTCTGCTCACACGCTGCTTGCACTCTTGACTTCTTAGAGGAAACACTTCCATTGGCAGATGAAGCTTTTGTCTGATCATAAGAACACAAAAAAGACCTGACACCACTCCATTAGGGATGTTAATTCACAAGTGCAGGACTTCTCTCTAGCCTACATGACTCCAAACACCGACTTCCTCATCACAAGTAGGTAGCCAATGAGCACAACTTGGAGCAGTTGCCACCACAGACACTTCTTTAACTGATCTGTGCCTCAAAGGTGCCTGTCAGCACTCAGTGCTGTACATGTGCCAAAGGAGAGCATGGCAGAGAAGCTCCAAGCAGGAAACAGAAGCTTGTCTTAGATTAGCACAGCTCACTCAAGTGTAGTGCTATGCTCAGATTTGGTTTTGATTTGCAAACCTTGCTATCATTGGCTAAGAGGATGTCTCAAGTTTTGTTAAAATAGGCAAAAAAGAAAAGCTAGAAAGCTGAAACAAAGACACAAATGAAATTACCCTGGCAGCAGTAGGTACCTTTCAAATCGATGCAAGATGCACATTTCTGAAACCCCATTTTACAACTTGCTTTTCCACCTCCCCTTTCATCTGAAAGCAGCCTCTTGGATGGGCCCCTACAACATCTCCAGCAAAACATATTCAAAAAGCAGAGACAGCAAAAGGAGAGTCTCTCTGCTGCAGCAGTTTTTGAGACATCATCAGTCACCTCTGGTCTTTATTGAGAATACCTCCCCACCAACCCCAAATCCATATTACAAATTTGCCCACTGAGGTATTTTAGAAATAAGCCAAGCCCAAGACTAACTTGGCTCCAAGAAGATTTCTCATGGTACTCTGCTGAGCTGGTGGCATGTTTCCAGTTCTCACTGATAATTCCAGAATTAAAGAGTCCTGGAGTCACCGTATTGCCTGAAGACAGTAGATCCTACCCTCAAACACACGTGCCAGCATTGCAGCCGTGGTTTTGATTACATTAATACCTGTCCAGCAGGAACCACTCCAGAGGAACCACTTGCTTACTCTAGCTCCAATAATCACAGTAGCAGAGACATACTCCAACCAGTATTTTGTTCAAGGGCAAGGGGAAAGTTCTTTGGGTAATCTAGAGAAGGAGTCTGAACCTTAAAGGGAAAACTTCAGTGAAGAATGAGGGGGGAAAAATCCACTATTTAATGTTAGCATTTATTAATGTTTAGCCTTTAACTGTGGATAAACAGAGAAGAATCTCTCTGCCTGTGCATATATTTAAGACTGTTTACACATGAAGTCCAAAAGGATGTCCTCATTTTATAAATAATTTGATCTGATGACTACAACAGAAAAAAGTGCAACTTAAGCTACATACATAGGCAAAACACTTGGCTACTAATGTCTAAACAGGGGGGTCAAAGACTAAACATCAGAGTCACTAAAACTCAGCAAATGGTTTATAATTGAAGCTAAGTGGTTCACATAGCGCACATTCAACACACACCAAACTGCGACTCTCCTTAAAGTTTTGAAGCTGTGCTTACCAGTAAGCCATTTAAGTATTCAATATGAGAGATTCCTAAATGTAAACACTTCCTCTGCTACTTATACCTGGCCACATAAGCCATCCAGCAATGCCTTACTCCTCCTGTATGGCAGACACACCACATCTGAAGGCACACTTGTGGAGCCACAGGGTCAGGTAACACACAGCATCAGAAGCTGAGACTTCTTTCTCACAGAAGTGAGGAGAAAAGGTGCTCAAAAGATGTACTGTCTGAACTCAAAGCCTGTGGTTTTGTTTTCCTTTGTCACATGCTCCTGTATGTGCACATAGATGGCTGTAGTTATACATGTGTGCAATGTGCAAAAGATCAATCATTCTGTATGTGGGGGAAACAATGCACACAAGAAACTCTATATTACCCTATGAAGAAGTACTATTTCCAGGTTAAATCTCCTCTTTGGTTTAGATGAATGCACAAACTTACGTTCTCGCTTGAGAACCTGTAAACAGTACGGTAAGAATACTGTCAGCAGTTTCCAAAGAGGATCGAAGTATTTGCTATATCAAATTTTTCACACACTTCCCGAACTGAAAAAATAATGTGGTTTTTTTTTTTTTTTATGTTCTCTATTTACTGCTGCAAGCCATAATGCCTCTTACTTTAAGCTCAAAGCATGCCCTTGTGCAATCAAGAGGCCTGCATGCAGAAGAAAGGAACAGAGGGTTAAAAAAACAGGCAGCACACCTAATTTTGGTGTAGCTGAATTTTTATAACTACTGATACTGTATACACAGTATTTGATATTCACTATCAGTAAGGAATATCTTACTATGAAGTACAATTCTGTGCTTTTAAGAAAAAACCACATCTCTGACTGAGACGAGCAATGAGGACTGCAAGCATTTAATTTGAAATCAGCAAGCACACGTGGTAAGAAAGGCCTGCCAGGATGTGATCCTTAATTATGACTTCATCCTGCACAGCTCCCCTGAAAAAGTATCAGCTGAGACATCTTGCCCAAAGCAGCTTCTACAGAGCACAGCCCAACCAAAGAGAAGACCAGCATGCCAAAAATAACAGTAAAAGAACTTTTCCCCACAAGTAATGTGGTATCCCTTATAATTCAACCCTATAAAACCAGATTTGTCAAGTTCTAAATTAGGTTGCAGCAATATTTCATTGGACCATAAATCTTCCTTATACCCTAGTAAAGATGCCTAATAATTTAATATGCCATAATTTTATTTTTTTTTAATCTGGAACTCATCAAAAATTGCCTGAAATAGTAATCTCTTTTACAGTCCATTTTCCACATATGTACAGATTCCAAAATGTAACTGGTTTACATTTTTTCCAAGGAAAGTCCTTTGCAAAATGCATTTACATGTAGACTACCAAAGTTTGTAATTATCTCTCTTGGGCTTCTTAGGTAGGTCAGTGAACATCTACAAAGGCTTCTGTATTATCCATGATATTCATTCAGCATCATTTTTTTCAAAAGCAGTACAATCTCCTTAAAGAATTACACCAAGTAAAATTTTCAGAAGTGGGTTTCCACAGTCAGAAACTTTCAGAACTTTTTTCTTTATTTTTTATTAAAAGTTTCATGGCTTTTTTTTTGCTGAAAAAGATAACATCACAAGAATGCTGAATTCCAGCTGCCTCATCTACTTCTATTTCAGTGGAAAACATGCACCTCATATAATGACTTCAAATAAAAAGAAATAAAAGCAGAAGATATTTAAAGGGGGGGCGTGAGGTACTGCCAGTACTTGTTATAAAAATTTCTAATTCCCATTCCCTCCCAACTAATCAGGTCTGTAATAAAAGAAACACTATTTCAAAGCAGTTGCCATGTCTGTAAATGCCAGCACTGTAAAAAGTTAAGAATATCATCACATCAAGCGCTATGAAAAATACACATTTTTCCTCATGAAATAGATATGATTAAAACAGTTCTAGAACTTTAAGATTGCTCAAAGTTTGAAAAAACAGTGATGTCATTATTTTCCTGCAGCTTCTGAGAAGTTTACATCCTTGCTTCCTGCTGCGTCGTTTCACTTTTTTAACCCAAGAAACACAGGACAGGCACCACAGCACTGCAGCGTTGGAATCACTGGAGAAGACAGGACAAGTCCATTTTACATCTCACCAAGCCTCCCCAAAAGCAATTCAATAAAAGTTGCACTTCCAGAAGCTAAAATAAAAGGTGAACTGTCCTCTTATTTGCTATGTCTCCATGAGTACACAGCCTGTCTTTTCTTTCCCTTACTCTGTTCAGTCAAGGGTCACAAGCAGTGTATGGAGAAGCTAATTCATGGTCCTGATCCTGTAAAACCCCATGAGGAAAAGGCCCTAAAAAGCAACTAAATGGAGTAGGCAGCAATTAAGATGTGTTTCACAACTCTGCTTATCGCATGATTGCACTGCCTGGCGTGGAGTCTTGATGCAGGGCTGAAGTCAAGATAGTGAGTGTCACAACCATTTCACAGCCTGATGACAGATCATAGAGACAATTTTAAGGACAGAAGAAATCTAGGAAAAAAAAAAGTGTGGGTTTTTTTTGTTTGTTTTAAACTTTAAATGTTTTACACTGGTGCAAGGCATTAACAAAAATGTTATTTTAGGTAATTGACTGACTCATTTTTTGCTAAAATTACAATTTATCAACCAATTCCTGAAGAGCCAGGCAATCTAAAAGAGTTCCCTGCAAAAAATCTGAGTTCATACTATCCAAGGAACTTCCTAAGCCTGATTTTTAGGCTAACATACTGACAACCCTGTTATTTCTCTCTTGATTTCCACACTAAAACAGTGAGAACTTTGCTTTCCCCCTTTACTTCATTTACCAAGCTGCTAAGTTTTCTGTGCTGCACATTTCCCTCAGAGGTGCTCAGGCTGGGGTGGCCCCTGGAAAGCAAAGGCTTTCTGTCTGGTGGGCTTCTCAGAGGCTGGGGCAGGGGGAAGGTTGTATTTTGCTTTTTCAGACTCTGGGACTAAGACTGGTAATGGGAAACTGCTTAGATAACCATTTTCTCCCAGCATTCCCAGGAAACTGTCTGTCTGAAAAAGATATTTTTAATTAAAAACAAAACAAAAAAGCCCCTAATTAACCAGCTTGTCTAAGATCAATGCCCAGCTAGTTTTGCCACAGTTTTTAAGAAATGACTTGGCTCTTCCAGCCAAGGAGGAAGTGAGGCCAGTCCCTGAGAGCTTTTGGGGTGATACTGATTTGCAGAAACTCCATGAAGCCCAGCAAAATTATTCTACATTTATTTATAGCTCCACCAATAAATGCAAAATCTGGTAAAAAGAGTTTTCAGGTATTGAAACTGTTCAGGCCATAAAAATCTCCTTCTAGACAATTTCTAACATTTGAATTGCTCAAATAAAGAAAGGAGACATCTCAATACCTGTTTTTCTAAATTTGATACCCCAGGCATCTCAGTTAATTCAGTGCATCTACATTTAAAGCTTACTTCTGTTATTCTGCTCTGTATTTGTATTTTACAAAATCTGTAGTTGTTTATATACATGAAATGGATATTAGAATTTATTTATTTTTAAACAAATGGTCATATAAATAATACAAATATCTGACCTTGCATTACCAACTCACCAATACTTCAAGCAAGGATTTTTATTCACTCAGCATTCGTCTTTAAAACACACACACACATATCCCAAAGGAAAACACACAAAAAAATAAAAAATCTTCTCCTCAGGAGTAATATTTACTCTAGTTATTTCTCTTAAGTAGAACAAGTTTATAACTGGGAAAACAATGCATAAAGAATTTACTAGATTCACATGCTTGCACTACATCTAATAGTTAAAACATTTCCCAAGGAAGTTTAACTAACAGCTATGTTTAACATGCACGGTCATTAAATATTGCCATCCACAAAATACTACAAACAAAACTATTTGTATAAACAACAGAGGAAAGATGACCTGTTTATTACAGGTTTATTATCTCACCAATCATATTCAGCTTTTATGGCATTACAAGTGACAGTATAAATCTTTAGCAATCATAGCTTTGATTAGACTTTTTTACCTGACACACTTTGCATCTACTACTTCCAATGAACTCAGTCTTGATTTTGAAATCAAGGTGCACCAACTAAATTATTCAAATCCTCAACACTCACTAATCCCCTTCCTGTCTTCCAACGACCAGAAATACCCAAAACCCAACCGATCTCCAACACCTGTGCCCAGAAATATGCTTTCTAGGTTTTCAAATACAACAAAAGCTGGAACTTGGCACAACTTTGGTAACTGAATTTTCAAACTAAAAGCCAGGAAATTAGTCATGGTAGGGCAGCATCTGTAGGGGACAGTCTGGGTGGCCACCAGCAAGATGCATGAGGAAGGCTATGTGAGAGGGCAAGATTGGTATCTACCACTTCCTCCCTGCTGCCATCAGCATTAGAAAAGCTGAGAGAATCTTCCCTCTCTCAGAGGGCTCAACCCCAGCACAAGGGAGAGCCACCACAGGTATTCCCACACCATCTTGAGAAAGGGAAGACCAACAGAGCTGGTGGGGAAAACTCCATGAAGGCAAAGGTGGTATTGCCAGTTTGGTTAAATAGAGACTTAAGTGTCTCAAGAGAGCTGTGCTCACGAAAATCAGACCTCAAACCGATAAAGGATCACATCTGCAGGAGGACAATCCTTTGCTGTTTGACTCAGCAAGGTCATCACAACATCCTAAAATACACCACCTCCTCACTATGGTAAACCCACAAAAATGGCTTCACACCACCCCGATGGGGAAAGTAGGGCAGCACCGTGCCCCAAATTGCTCAAATAGGGCAGGCTGGGGGTTTTCTTTAGGAGCCGGCTGATGCCCCAAGCCCAGCACAAAGAGTATGACCCAGATGCCAGTGTATGATCAGACTCACCCCAAAAGCAGCTGGCTAAAAGCAGTGCTCTTCCTAAGGAAATTTTAGAAGCAGAAGCAATCCAATCCAGCAGATTTAACCTGTTACACCAAGTGTGTGCCAGCTGCTCACAGCCAGCTCAGAGATGCTAACTATCACTTTTGCTCAAGGCTGTATAACACAACTAGAGGCCTTCCTTTTCCACACTGAGAAGCACCTTACAGAAAAGATTTTAGCTGTCAGTGCTTAGAAAAAGTACGCTTTAGTGGTTTCCCTTTAGCATCTCCACCACACAGAAACTCCACAGGGTAGAGCCCATTTTCTGAAAATTCATATGTTAATTAAGAGTGAAAAGGCAGCATTAATAGCTTTGCTGATTCTAAGCTTGCTGGGATCATTACTTTACTCCACATCGCAAAGAAAGAGGAAAATGTTCACAATCAAGAGCAAGAAGTAAGCTAGAACTAGGCTGTGGGTCAGTAAGAAAAGGAAAAATTGAGGAACAATGCAAGAACGATGAATTGGGTTATTGAGTTGTATGTATGGACATGACTGTGTAACAGGGTGTATATTTCTACCACACACAAATGTTTGGCAAGTTGAAGTTTCTCATTTGCCTTCTGCCATGTTCATTTATGTAGCCTGCTCCCACAGCCCCTACTAATAGCCATGTTCTCCAAAAGCCTGCACTGTCTCCTGGAGAAGGAGAAGCCTTACTTTTGGCCCAAATAATAGTTCACCGTTTTTTTCTGGGTATTTCTGGAAATAAATACAGGGGATTTACACTAGAAACCATTTTATCCTAAGACAGAAGATGGTACAACACAAAACTATCCAGTGCCATTTGTATTTTAAACTCAACAGTTTCAAGATCAATCTTCTTCAGATATTAAAAAATATCAAAAACCTGTTGAGTAGAGGCAATTCTTACACTTGAGATACATTGCTTCTGATATTTGAGAGGTTCAGCACAGACACTATCTCATAAACTTTCCAGCATCATATTTATGAGCACACGGACACATTTATTTCTTTGAATAGAAAAAAATGGAGTAGATGACCATCACATCACTGGTGAAAACTGCTATGTCATAAAATAGCCCAAAGCTGCTGGAATTTATAAGCTCCTGTAAGCAAGTAGCATGTGCCATGCCAGGCAATCCTGATGAATTGCATTAGAAGCCTATAGACTTCTCAGAAATAATTATTTGCTCAGAGTTGCATCTACACAAAGACGTACATACATTCACATTTCTGAAGAAAAATAAATTCTGACTTCTCACATTCATGTATTTCCCCTTGAGGATAAACCTGTAAGATTATTAACTATAATAAAGCTCTAAAGTGGATGCTAAAATGGTGTTTGAGGGCAGCATCAGACACTCCAAAAACATATATAAGCTAAATTCTACTGCACTATATAAAGGCAAGTTTCAGCTAGAAAGCTTTACTGTGATTTGTGGCACTTTAAAGCACTCTTGTAACAATTTTAATAATTTAAAATATTGGAGTTTAGTCCCAAAGAGATGCAGCTAGTGCTAAACTGCCATTTTAATGGAATTTTTGCACCCTCTCTCTCTACTCTACTTTATAAATAAACCTCTAAACTTTTTATTGATTTCTTTTAACATGATAGATTGAGCCTCTCTGGCAGAGAGGGCCAAGGAATAGCACACGAAAAATTACAGGTTCATAGTTTGTGAAAGGGACAATAATAACAAAACCCCCAAACAAAACCAATTACAACACAATGCATACATGCCTGTATTTACTGAGATCTGCGTTGTGCACGTGCGTATGTATCTGCGAAGACTTCCTCATTAGCTTTACCGTGAAAAACAAGTAAAACAATGTCACCTACAGCTGCATGATGTGCTGTACATCCTCTCAGTTACAAAGCCTAAACCTGACTTCAGCACGTCTGACTTGAGTCGCTCATGCTCTGAAGTGGTGTAGTATGTGCTATCAAAATTATTTCAAAGGTTCTGTAGTAGTCCAAGGTCAATGTTCCGCAGATGCAGCAGGAAAAACATCCAAGAAAGGTTTTCATGGTACACAGAGGAAAAATTAGGGTAAATTAACACACTTAGTTGGTCTTAGAGGGTCCTGTGGCAGACAGCTAGCTCACCAGGATACTGTCCTGCTGACCCAAATTCTGCAACCAGCTCTGCCCATGTGAGCTCTGCCAAGTGCACTTGTGGTCAAGCTGTGAGATCACTCCTCCTACAATCCAGCTCAGAAACACACTACAGAAACATCCCATGGCACAATAAAAACTTACTACCCTGTGCATGGATGCCCACCCACAGGAAGGAGAAACTGTTAGTTTTCTGACACAAAGACAAACCTACTTTAAGTCGTGTGATCCAATTCTCAGTTGCCAACATTACGCAAGGGATAAGCAGAACAGCTCATACCACAGGTTTCTTTCTTACATGGGAAGAACATGAAGGACAACCAGACAAAAAGGAAACTGAATACTGGCAGCAAACTAAACTAGGTAAGTACAGTCAAAAATATTTAGCAGCCTTTTGTGTTTATCCTGTTTGGTTTAGCTTTCCTTACTGTGAAGTATTTTTAAAAATCTCAATGTTTTCACTATATATGTGACTAGATTAAAAAGATTCCTTGAACACATGACTGTGCAATATGATTTAAATTCTTTGCAAGATCTCACAAACTCCTGTGTGCTTAATTTTAGAAACAAGGACAACAAAAAAAAAATCAAAAACCCAACAACGTCTGCCATTTCCATATGCGCTCTATATTTTACTAGCTCTTTACCAGAAATGAAGAAAAAAAAACCCAAACCAACAACCCCCCACAAAAGAGTGTTAGGGGCATTATGTCTTTCCTGACACTTTGAAATATAAGATGCTTCTGACTTGTTGGTCACCTAGACATCTGTTATAACCAGCTCCAAGTTTTCCCCCCAACCAAAACAGAGAAAGAGTGGTAATTCAGAGAGAGATTTGTGGAGATGTGAAGATGATGTGACAGCAATATCATGGATAGATGGATATCAAAATCACTGGGGATTTTGGTCATGCAATGCCCCCAAATTATTTTCAGCAGACACAGCTGCACCATTCCAAGTCCAGAGTGACTACAAGTCTCACCAGATCCTCCTGTAGGTGGCTGTTTCTCAGATGATGGAAGGAGATGCAACATCAGCAATTACTGTCACAGCAATGATCTCTGGGGACCCAATGCACAAACATGCAATGTACACTTCTGTAACCTGAACAGCTTGGGATGCTTGACAAACACAGGGGAAAGGCAGGTTCAAAGAATGGGAGTCTGCCAGACTAGAGATTTCATGTCACATCTCCAACCAGCCCCGCACCACCTAAGCCACTAAGCAGGGATGCAACATACATCCAATTCTATTTCTGGGGGCTAGTACACGCATCAGAAGGGACTTTGTGTTTTCCCTTATTTAGCCAAACCGCATATAAAGACCCAAAACTAGACCTCCTGACTACTTCTTGAAGGTCGTATCTCTACAAGTGGATGGTGGAGCTGAAAGACCAGCACTGCTACCAACCATGCTGTTGCTCTGTGTCGTTCAGAGGCCAGTGCTTTCAACCTGCCTTTTTTGCCAGTACTTAACTCACACAATTCTTTAATCCCGTTAAAGCATCTGATTTTTAAATATCGCTCCGCCTTGGCTCACAGGCACCTGCTACTGACAATTATAAGAGAACATATGTAAGAAAAAAAATAGCATATGGCTATACAAATAACTGCAGCAATGAAGCGCTCCACGCAAGCTCTAAAAGAAAAAACTAATTGCACCAGCTCCATGATGTGTGCGAGCACTGACCACTCAAACGCTCAGGGTTACACTAACATGTGCTCTCCCAGCACATCTCTCAGCCCCTCCCCCTGAATGCCCTTGCTCTTGACTAGGGGAGATGATGAAATGTAAAAAAATACAAAGCGTGTGAACAGGTATTGGTAACTTTTGCATGCCATGAACCCAATCCAAAGCTGTTCCTGCAAGTCTTCCTGCTGGAGGTACCTGGAGGCCTCCTTGCCTTTCTCCCAGGGCAGAGGGCGCTGATTGAGACACAACAAGAAAGGAAATTTCTCCACATCCACTGAATTGTCAGATGAGTTTGTTTCCCTGTGCTTTTTGGATTTTTTTTTTTTAATTTATTGGGATGAGTGCCACCTTCACAGACTCAGCCCTCCCAAAATCGTAAAGATAAATTAAAATGCTCTACATACAGGACATTATGGCCGGAAATTTACAGGAGAATTAGGACAATGGTTATCCTTTTGCTTTGTCTCCGTGCACACTGGTACCACCACCAGCTCACTAGCAAGTCTGCTGCGCTCAAGTGCACAAATTCGACATCACATTTCTCCCTTTTCTTAATGCATTTATTTTTCCTCTAGAAAGTTACTTTCTTTGAAAATTGCTTTATGATTAAAAAACCCAGCAATCAACTTTTCAAAATGACAACTTTACTTTGATTTGTTTCCCTCCTCACAGGTCTTCAGGCTCTCATAGGAAAAACCTCCATGTCTCTGCTTCACACTTTGCCACAGCTGTAGCTCTACATCAGCTCCAGAAGGGCAGCTCCAAATTTTTTGATTTCTGGAGGGATGAGGAGCTCTCTACTCCCTGACACAGATCTCAGCTTTGCACATGGGACATTGAGTCACAATGTAAGAGCTTTAGTTCAAAACCTACTCAGTCTCACAAGGGTAGATTTTGACCTGCAGGGCTATGGGGATATAACCTACCCAACAATGTGCCCCAGCAAACTCCTGACCTGGTCATCAGAAGTGCCACCAGGCACAGTGTCATCCTCGGGTTGCTCCCGCTGCAGCAGGGATCCTGGCAACAATGCAGCATTAGGTGGCCACCTAGCCTGGCTGCATGCACAGCAAGGAAACGAGCTACATTCCCACTAGTTTCAAAAGGCTTTACAGCAGATCTTCATTTCTCCTCACTGCACAAAATTCAGAGCATTTATGATGAAGTTATCGATGCGCCACAGTCAACAAAGGAAGACTTGCAGCACAGAGCTAAGCTCAGTTAATAACCTAACAGGGAGGAGAAAAAACCTCTGAATTTAGCATGGCTGATGTAAGCTGTGATGTCATTTCCACACATAGCCTAGTGAAAAAAAAAAAAACCTAAAAAAAAAAAATTTTGTTTTCAGATCCAAGATACAGAGATACATAAATTGCTTGGCTTCCATTTCAAATAAGCAATGTGAGATAACTCCAAAACTTAATAATGCCTTCAGCTTTCAGTCCTCCTCTTCAGAAGACTCAAACCGTTGGACAGGATCAGCTCACTGGGAGAGCAGTGAGCCAAACCACTTGTACAGGCACGCACCCTGAGCGCCGTCCCACCCAGCTGTGCCAGCAAGGTCTGGTTCTCACTCTTCAACAAGATGTTTGGTTTGGGCTTTTTATTTTGAAGGAAGTAATTTTAAACAAACTATATATTTATAAAAGAAATAATCTTGTGCTAACAGCTCAAAAGGATTTTTTGGTACAATTATATCTGAAATTAACTGTTATCCAAGGACATATTAAACAAGCCAAGCAAAACAGGTCAGAAGATCAGAGAGAAAGGGCATCTTAGAATTATGAAAGATGCTCAGCTAAATTAACAAAAAAACCAAAAAACCAAGAAAAACAAACAAACAAAAGTAAACTTCATCCAAATAGAAGAAACTGCTGAAAGAACAACCTGAAAGCACACAAAAAAAAAACCCCTTACTTAACTTGGGTAACTCAGGAAATGCTGCAGAACAATTTAAACTTTTTTTAAAAAATAATAACGTTCTATAAATTAAACCCCCCCACTTTTTCCCCCCAAAAAAGTAACTTAATGGGAACTCTGCTGTAAGTGCTGTGCTTACCTATTATGCCAGTAAATAATATCAAGACTTGAGAACATTTATAAGAAAATTCAACCTGGAGGGTAATTTTCCTGAAATTTCTGTTTGGCAAATGAAAACAGTGTTTTCAAAAGACGAATATGATTCCCTGCAATTGTTATTCTGTTGCCATCATGTAAATTGGTGTTTTACACAAATGCAGCTTGAAACCTACCCACTGAAAGAAAAACAACCCGAGATAAAACCAACCTGCACAAAACAGGGTAGAACAGTACTAATAACATGTAAGCACAGGTTTCTAAACAGTAAAAAAAAAGGTTGTTGCATAATTTATTAATTTTCCTAGCAGTTTCACAGATGAAGATAGCTGCACCATGAGATAGGCAAAAGATGTATTTTGCCTTTAGCTTAGTAATTTACAAGCCTTTGAGTTTGAGTGTGTTTTGTTGTTGTTGTTCACTGGGAAAATACTGTGGAAATAACATTTACCTGCATTCTCAGTCTACAAAGCTTGCTAAGCACAGCTCCATAGAGACACATCCCCAGCAAGCACCACACAGATTTACGGTAAGTTGGTGACTAATCCTTAGAGCCTACCCTGTACGTGGATCACTGAGTCAGCTTGAAAGTTTGTTCATTCACTCAAACACCACTTCTTCCATTCTCCTCTCTCTCTGATCAGCAGGCAGCTCTGAAATCTGCCTTTCCTCCATTCAAGGAGAGCTTCTTACTGCCTGAACAGGCAAGAGGTGCAGGTGCAAAAACTTGCTGCTCTTGTAGAGGACTGCCCGAAGAAAACGCGTGCTTGCCTACACAACAGCATAAAAACAAACAGACCGAAAAAAGAAAGCCCTACATTTTCTTTCGGCAAGAAACTTCTGTGTATGCAAGGAAGGAGCCCGGCAGGGAGGGACTCTCCAGGGGGCACAAACTGACCCTGCTACTGGAAAAATTTCCCGGTTCCCACATTTGGCAATCTAATGCACAAAGCCCACGAGAAATGCCCAGTTTAAGTTTAACTCATAACAAAAGCAGCAGCAGAACAATGCAGGTACATGTTCTAGATGGCTGTAATGGCCACATATGACTCTGCATTTGCTGAAGCTGAAAATAAGATGCCCCACTCTTTTGTTCTCTTTTTGCGTTTCTTGCAATTTACATAATTAGCAGTATGGATTTTCCAGAAATAACCTGAAAGTGAAAGTTCTACCTGAAAAAAAAAAAAAAAAGGAAAAACAAGAGGTGTTTATGTTAAGGATGGCATGGGCCTTAAATATAAGGATTTTCCTTACATAACTGAAGCCCATCATCCACTTTGTAATTACAATACTTCAACTAGAAGAATACAATTATAGCAGAGTAAAATAATTACAACAAGGAACTGCAGTCATACACAAACCCAACCTTGCACCTTCTTTCAATCAGTCACACAGGTAGTTCAAAGGACTATAATAAGAGCAGTATTGCTACAGATGACTAAAAATTGAAAAGTCTGGTCCAATAGTGAGCACGCAAGACGACAGCAGCCTTCCCATCAGACAGCTTTATGTAGCAATCTATGTGCCATTGCCATATAATGTCTGCACTGCAACCTTATTAGTTTTGGACCATCGCCTACTGGCTGAGAGGTGGCCTTTAAAACCAGATGAGCCCATGTTATTTTAATGAACCCCTACTTTAACCAACGATCAAGTAGTTAGCCTAGGGATCGTATGCTGACAGACTTCTAGCATCAAAGTACAACTCCTTTCATAAATTACAGTAATTCTGTGGTATTAGTCTGTCGTTTATGTATGTGCATGCAACGTCCAGATTAAAACTTCTGAAAGTTGGAAATTGTTGAAATAGAAGTCTGCTAAGACTCTATTTTATCATTCCCACTCATATTAAGCGGTACCTTACTATGCAGGCAACCACATTTGGCTTAACTTACATTCTTTTCATTAACAAAACAGTACTTAATCCAATGTCTTTTTTCTGTGCACCTCCCTTTTCAGGTATATTATTTCTTTAAATCTAAAGCACTTTTCAACTTCAAAGACTAACTTTTTACTACAAGCAATACAAGAGCAGTAAAATTCATCCTCTGCAATGCATCTTTGGTTTTCAACTATTTAAACAGTGAAATCTTTTTTCGTTTTACCTGCAAGGCATTTTCTCTTATTCATCCTCTTTCATTATAATAGCAGCAACTTTAGCAAAGTATTAAAGTTCATTATAAGCCAACTCTTTCAAAATTTCATAGTCCTAAAAAAACCTTTTCCTCACTTCAGAAAAATTTTGTCTCTCATTTTCTAATTTTATCAAACTCATACAGACAGCAGCAATACTTCTTCATTGTGATCCATGCTGCTCACATACCAATTTATTGAACTCTGACAGCGTAAAACAAGCCTAACTGACAAAAAAAAAATTTACAGAGAATCACTGTTCACCATCACAACTGAGAAGCCTCTTCAAGTTTTGGAAACGCAACATCAATGGAAGAATGAGAGAGAATTTGCCTGTCCATACTTTTGCAAATATTTTGGCTTAGAGGAATTACTGCCACCATAAATGGAGGTATGTCCCTACCATATTCAGAAATTTCTTTTTAATGTAGCTATGAATATGAATCTCACTTCTCCAGACATAAATTGCCTGCTAATTTAGAAACCTCCCTCCACTTCCCCGCTCGGTACCTGACGCTTTGCCATGCAGACTTATTGAGACACAGGGCGATGGTTTGCAGGGCATCCCTGAGGATGGGGACAGAAAGGTCATTAATGCTTCACTGCCTGCACTCAGAGACACCTCAGAGACACCAAAGCAGGTACCTGTCTTACCTTGGTGTGATTAGGGGGGCGAGAGCCCTTCCAGACACAGGCAAGAATGCCATTTCTGACACTCAAATGCCTCCATGAAAAGACTGCATCTTGCCCCGTTTGGCATACTCCTGCTCGCAGCAAGCGTGTTGCCAGAGAGAGTTAGAACTTCAAACAGTTTTACTCAACCTTTTCAAATAAAGTATCCTAGTTCAGCACCTCACCTAAAGCACGTCAATCTCTGAGATGGTTTTCCACCTTATTTTTGCCAGGAATTCATTAGAATATCACTGCAAGTACTTGTTTATTATCATTGCTCTGATGCTGAATTCACATTTTTACAGTGATCAATAAAAACTAAATCAGCTCACTACACACTCAGCCCACACATGAAGAAAATTAATTTACCAAGATCAAAGTTGTCTACCTTCTACTGCTGTAAAATCACAACCAGCCTGATGGTTTTTGCCAGTTATCTTTGAAGAATGATTGGAAATGAATAAAAAAATAATTCTGGAAGCATATACTGAAATTGCAGATACAAAACAGAGATAGGAGGACACATGCAAGCAACTGCATGGGAGACCTTTGCTTGAGTTTGAACTGTGTGGCAGGGCAAAGCATCAGTGCTCTTGCAAAGCTGTACCACTCAGTGTGACTGAACATTAACCATTTATTCTGTTTCGGCAAGACACGTAAGTGTTCCTCTGCCACACAATGTAAGCTTTTGACAGGTAACCAAAAAAACCTCCAAAATCATGCTAGTGAGTTAACATTTGAACTGCTTCCACATATTTCCCTCCAAATATACTAGGGGCACAAATAGCAACAAACTGTGTTCAGCATTGAGCTATACCATGCACTTATGGTTCAGGTCACTACAGGCTCTAGCTCAGCTTTGGTAATGGCCACAGAGCTCAGGGTTATTTCAAGGCCCACTGCGGCCTAGGAGACATTGAAGATGCTTTCAGCCTCTCAAAAGAGTACAACACGCAGCCCTCTCCTTGCTGAGAGCAGCAAGGGGCCAACTCAAACACCACCACTGCTCTGCAAGGTAAGTCCAGCTTCCACGCTCAGGATAAAACAAAATATAAAAGAGACAGACCAAAAAAGAAGCAATTGAGATGATGCTTAAGAAACTTAAGTCAATATGCTAAATATTTCAGGGCTTTGCAGCCTACATTTTAGGGAAAACTCAGTTTAGCTACGTAGGGTCTTCCAAGTATTCACACTCGTGAACCATGTAAAGTCTGGTCAGCATCCATTTTTTATTTCATATACTGCTGCTGTTGCTAACAATGCTAATTTTAACATCACAAAAAGAGCAAGTAAGTAGTAAATCTGCTTACAAAATAATGACATCACTATTTACTACTCAGGGTTGTTTTTTCTGGTAGAAACAAGATCTTCCACTAGGACATCTTCTCCAGCAGCAGAAAGAGACAGCAAAGTAGCAGCAGAATGAAGTGAGGCAGCTGCACTCCTGCTGCAGCACCTACAGATACTTCCCAAAGAAACCCCATTCACCACCTCCTCCTTCATGAACTGCTGCACAGTCCAAAAGAGTGAATAACTTTTAGTCACTGATCAAAACACATATTAAAATCACCTCATCTTATGTCTCCAAACTTTCACAGATTTGCAATGCAGTATTTCCTAGCCTGCAGTATTTAAAAATTGTATTATTCAGAATTAAAGTACATGGGATCTCTTTTGAGGAAAAAATATTATTACATATGGGCAACATACTTCATAATGTATTTCTGGCTCCCCAATAAATTGTATTTAACTCTGCCTGGAGAACAGAGGGCTATTTCAAGTTATGCAAAACTCTAGCAGCATTCACTTCACGAGGACCCACTTAAGATCATACTCATACAAGAGTACCCATACGCATTAGAGCCACAGGACAGCAGGTTTACCTTACTGACATTCCAGGATTGTAGTGGGTGTTCTTTTAAGAAAATGAAAGAAGCTACTATGTAGGTCAAGTGTGGAATTAAATTTTTTTTTTTAAAGCCTAATGTAGCTGTAATTGGCATAACCCTCCAAGTGTAAATAGAGATCCTTCCAGGAAAATGCACTTCTAGTTCTGATTTGGCACGTGAAACATGACAGTACACTTTCCTTTTAGTACAACTAACAGGTTCTAAGCATTGGAAAAACATTTTCCTGCTAGTACAACTGGAACTCAGACAGGACCCTCACCCATACAGAAGTGTTGCAAAACCCTTCATTGACCTAATGATACTATTCACCAGCTGAATTTTTGGTTTACCAGGGAAAATATATTTTAAGTAATTTCTATATACACCAGCATTAGCTATTTTATGTTTTTAAATATAAAAACTAGAACACAGACTTCCTTCCTATCCACCCTCATGCCCCCCCAAATACACATACACTAAAAATATATAAATAAAGGAAATGAAACTTCCCCATCAATGAAAATTGGGGGGGTGGGAGGGGGGAGAGGGGAGGAGAAGAGAAGAGAAGAGGGAGTGGAGAACAAAGATAAAATTACTTTTTTTTAAAGACAAAGAACTTCAGCCATTCTCAAATTTTAAACTTACTTCAACTTTTTTTGCACAGGCTGATGCTGAAATTATTTAAGACTTGACATTCACTTAAAAATAAAGTACCTTGATATAAATTCTGCACCTCAAATGGCCCCTGTCCTTTAAGAGTCCTGGTAATCCTTGTTCTAGACAGATGGTGTGAACAAAAACTTCACCATCAGGGATCTTTTAAAAAGGAGGTGCTGATAATTTAACATTTAACTTACACCTACCTGTTTTACTGGGGCAATCCTTCTCCAATCTGTATTTTTGCAGTCTTTACACTCCAGGGTTAGCTGGAATAAGTTCTAGTATGTAAGTCTGAGTTCTTCCTTTTTACTGAACATGAGATTTTTGATGGGGTGAGGGGGCTGGGGCAGGGGGGAAGATGGAAGGAATCAAAAAAGACCATCTACAGCAAACTTGCTTGGCTATAGTTGCAATGAACTCTAAACACAAAGAGAAAAAATGGCAAATGAAAACAAAACCTTGCAGCTCTGAACTTCAAGGACATATCACAATGCGGGCTCTATAAAAAAATCTTACCACGAGCAGTTGATGAGGGGAGGGAGGGGAAAGACAGAAACCATTTTCTTGCTGAACTAAAGAGACAGGAGACAAATTGTGACAAGACCCAGGATGGCTGCTTTAGACTTTGGTGGGGTATGGAAACTCAGCACTTGTCACCCTGGGAAGTGGCAACAGCTCACCTGAGCAGCGGATAGGAAGCTGAAGAAATTTGTCTGAAATGCTAAGAAAATTTAAACTGTAAACTGGAGAATGACAAACTAAAGATAAAATTAAAAAAAAAAAAAAAATCAGCTACCTTTTGAATCTGCCTCATATCAGGATTTTGGGTCTTTCCAGAGCAAATCATCAGTCAGTTATGAAAACTTAGGTGGGCTGTTTGTGCGCCACACATTACTCTTTATTACAGAGTAAGCTGAAACCACAAGATTCATTTCACTCAGAACCTCAAAATATACCTAACGCTACAGGACTACTCCAAAACCCTGCAATACCCTCCTCTAACGCCAACAGTTTAAACTTAAAAAAAATAAAAATCAAAGACTATTTCTAGTAATAGGGCATATATTTAAGAGCATGTCTTGGATTCCCCAATCCATTATGCTCTCAAGAAGAATGTAACAATATAAATGATGTCTTTTCCTTCAGGTTTCTGTGGCAGCAGGTTGTAACCTGAGCACATTTTCTGGTTTTTCCCCACCCAAATCAATGGTTTAGGATTTTTTATTCTACCGCTGTTTTCAACAGGTCCAGGTGAGCCCACATCTCCACAATCACGGAGTGACATAGGCAAGCCAGAAAGAGAGAAAAGAAACTGCTATCAAAAACACTGTTCCTTTTGCCCGCAGAAACCAATATCCAGCAAGAACCAGTGTCAATATGACTTGCTGGCTGACTGTGTCACCCTCTTTGTCCTCCTGGCCAGCCTGGACATTCAGTGGCAGCAGCAAGGAGATGATGGTGCAAGAGACACTCTCAGCATTTCAGATCTAACAGGAAGATACTCCCACAAGCTCCACAAGTTGACTTGGTGCCTAAACGCATGCCGCTCAAAAGTAATTTCTGTGAATCTCTTAAATCTGTTTGGTTTCAAGCAGAGTTGTTAAAGGCAAAAAAGCAACCCAATAAAAGTGTTGTTACTGCTCTTTGAACCTCTCTTTGGAGGAAGAGTCGCCTTTCTTAAAATATATTTGAATGTGCTATTTTTGTCTTTATCTTAGAAGGCCTGATTTCCCCTCACAGCCCCGCAACTGATTACAGTAATAGGTTTCTCAGAGATGGACCAGTTAAGAAGAGGTTTTGTAACTTCACATACAGCAAAACATATGGAATGTGCTGCCTTCCTTTTTCTTTAGTTTTGAGCTAAAAGCCTCCCACTCACACACACAGTAACTGTACCCTTGTAAGCAGTGCCATAGAAGTCAGTGTGACCACTTGTGCTCCTCGCCTTTCCTAAATAATCATGGGTATGGCAGCTACTCCAGACACATGTGCACCTAAAGATGCTTTTGCCTACGGCTCTCAGGCAAAAGGATCCATTAGGGATAGAATTTTCCAATTTTAGGGACAGAAAAAAATTGTAATTCTGATGACAATTTTTCATTGGAACTATGCAGCTCTCACAAGAATGCAAAGGGAGGAAACAAATTGTTACCACACCAACCATTATTTTGTGTCTGTGCATGCTTTTAAAAATAAAAAACAAAATAAAGAACAAACACGTATTTCTAAGGAAGCTGAAATGAAACTGTCTTATCTCAGTTATTATGACACGTATAAGGAGGCACAACGCTGGGCCCTTCCTTTTTATACTGTCCCATTACAGTATTGGCAAAGGGAAAGAAGGGCCTGCTCAAACACTTGGCTAAGTCTTTAAGTCACATATCCCCCACTTGATTAGAACAAAAAAAAATAAAATAAGCTGAAAATATTCACAGCAAAATATTATCTTACTGCTTTAGGAAACCTACAGTACTTCGCAAAACTGCACTTCTTATACCTTTCTTACATGCCCTGCCAGATGCCAAGTTATGAGCCCAGTTTATAATAGCAAGCCTCACTCTATCACTTGAAGAATTAAAATGGCCAGAAGAAGAGAAGCAACAGAGTTTTGAGTTTAAAATCTAAGAGTTCATTCTTTCTACCTAGGCTAGTTGAGCACAACCAGAAGGCAAAACAAACCCAAAACAGGGACTTGCTTTATGGTCTTAAATGAATACTGGAGGATTCTAACTAGGCTGGTCATCATTAGTAACATATAGGCTGAGAAAATGAAATGGCTTAGGCATGGAGATTTTTTCAGTCTATCGAAATACAACATGAGTCAATGTTAGGTAGAGAGGTTAGTCATGCTGTGGTTTATTTATGCTCATGTTGGCCTGTGATATTAAACACTGGAGGCAGGATGCCTGCCTAGCTACCTGTGGCCTCATCCCTCTTTCCCAGGGAGGGATGCCAAGAGCAGGACATACATTGATAAAGCACCGTAATTAAGCTCTGCTCTTATCATATCACAGAGAGGCCAGCTCTCCAGTCCACACTGAGGCCAAGTTTCACAGTGAACTGTGTTACTTATGTTCGAGTTTTTTTGCCTTTTCAAGATACATGGGTTTGACCACCGTACCACAGCGCTGCTCAGGTACCCACTGAGGTCTCCAACTTCAGAAACACAAGCTGCTAATCAATGTAGAACAGATTGTTCTAGAGTGTTCATTTGCACCTAAACTTTTTGAGTAGGCTATACTGAGGCCTTTAATTTTTCCAAAGTTTATCAGAGTATCCTCTAGAGAAGAAAGAAAAATGCATACAACACATTTTCTTCTTATGAAAAATCACCTGAATTCTAGAAGTGTATTTGTTTTATGCAAAGCTGCATAGTATGCACGCATAGAGCACTCATGGAACAGCCCTTCTGTTGTTATATGTGTGCATTGGACAATACTTAGAAAAAAGGTAAGATACCAACCAGAGCATATTAAATGCAGCCACTTCAGTGGACAACAATGCAAAATGGGTTATTTCTAGGTAGATACACCTTATTAATGCAAAGGCCCCATTCTAATCCAACTGAACATCCAAGACCACAATGTACATAAGCAATGACAGCGAACAGCTGCACGTACCGCATGCAGGAACAACTCATGCACACGCTGACATTGTAAAGACGGGTCACTTCATCATGACACTATACCCTGAGTGAGGACAGCAGACAAATCCCTGGTCCCCAGGGGAGCTCTGCAGGCCAGAGGCCCAAGCAGGATGGGTACAGCCAGGCCCAACCCTGCCAGGTGAACTCTCTCCTCTTCCCAAATCTACAGTAAAATCGTAGCTACAAAAGGCATAAAACTCCTGCCTCAGTGATCACCTGCTTAAAACATTAATCATGCAGCTACACACTTCACAGAATTTTCTATAAATATTTAAGCTATGGGTCACCCTACGTATTTTGCTACCATCATGTCAGTCTGTAAAAACGCATGAACCTCACCTGTACTATCTGCATGAGGACCAGCACTGATGCACAAGGACAGCAAGTGCAGGTCAGATTTTACTGGACGAAGGCAATAACCCGGCTAGGTTTACATCCCCATCAGTCAAGCCTGGTTAGTTGACAGGCAGACGTGAAAACCACTCTGTAAAGTCAGGAGAAGGATGAATAGGCATTATCCATATATTAACTGGTTAACTGCCGATTAATTTCACTTGCAAATCTCCTCTCCGGTATTTAAACACCTGGCTAAGAGTTTTTGTTCCTTACCACCCCGCAAATTTTGACGGGCCAGAAAACCGGAGCGCCCCGCCAGCGCCCAGCCCGCGGCGCGCTCCTCTCCCGCAGGAATGGAGGGAGAAATTCCCATTCCTCCAAAACGAGCTCGCCGCACGCGGTGCCGCCCGGGAAGGCTCCACAGCCGAGCCCCGGGACCGCTCCGCTCCCAACACTGATACTGAGACGGCACCGAGCGCGCTGCGGGACGAAGGAAAGGAGGAGCAGCGCGTGGGTCGCCCACTCGTGTCAGGGGCCGTGACGGGCAGCAGGCTCGGAGAACTTCCGTAGCGAGCCCCGCCAAGCCGCCCTTCCCCGCCTCTGCTCCCGGCGCGGCACGGCACGGCACGGCACGGCACGGCGCGGCGGCGCCCAGGACTCGCAGCAGCGCCGCGCCGGGGGCGCCCCGCGCCGGCCTCGCCGCCCGCCCGGCCCGGGCAGGTACCGGGCAGCGCCCCCCGCCCGCCCGAGTCCGCACGGGCAGGAGGCGGCAGCAGCCGGCAGGGCCTCGGCGCTACGGACCGAAAGTCAACTGCGAGCTGCAAACTTTTTTCTGCCTCCTCCCCCACCACCCCCCCTTTTTTTTTTCCCCCTTCTCTCCTCCCAGCGCAGCCCCGGCTCCTGCAAAAACGAAACTTGCGAAGCGTTGCCCCTACCTGGCGCGAAGTCTGCAACAAGTGCAGGCGGGCGAAGGGAGGAGGGGGTAGGGAGGGAGGCGAGAGCGGAGCTCGTGGCGGTGTCGGCGAGGCGGGAGCAAATCGCGATATTAATTTATTACAGAGCTGCCCCGGGCTCGGTCCTACTTCACTTACAGTACGGCGCCCATCCTGTAAACAAATATCGCTCCGCCAGGAAACGCACTCCCCCGGCCCGGCGCGGCGCGGCCCCGCTGCCCGGCACCCACCCCGCCGGCGGCGGCACATGGAGCGGAGCGGGGCGGGGGCCCCGCGCCGGGGGAGGCTCCGGGCACCGGCACTTACCTCCGGCACGGCCTCCCCCGCCCGCCGCGCTGCCGAGTCCGTGATGCAAAAAGAAAGAAAAAAAAAAAAAAAAAGAAAGAAAGAAAAAAAAAAAAAAAAACGATGTCAGCAAATCGCTGTCAAATAATTTCCTTGCAGCAGGGAGCCGGGAAAAGCAGAAGCAGGAGGGGGAGGAGGCTGCGGGAGGCGGCGGGATCCCTCCGCCGAGATGGGTCTGGCCCCGGGTAGCGAAGCAGGAAGTAAGGTGTCGGTGGCGCCGCGGCCGCCCGGCCCCGCGGCGGGGCGAGGGGCGCCCGCCGCCCCCGGGGGCCCGCCCGCCGCCGGCCGTGCGCCGCCGCCGCCGCCTCCCTCCCTCTATCCCTCCCGCTCCGCCGCGCCGCGGTCTGGCCGGCAGCCCCTCCTCTCAGGGCGGTGAGCGCAGCGCAGGTGCCGGGGCCACCGGCGGCGACCTGTCAGCGGCTCCCGCCGGGTCGGCGAGGTGCGGGCGAGGGGCTGCCGCGGGATCCCGCCGCATGCCGCAGGGCGGTTGGGCCGGCACCGCTCCCGCTCCCGCCCGGGCGGCGGCGCCGGGGGACGACAGCGCGCCAGCCCTGGGGCCGAGGGGGTCCCGCCGCCGAGGGGCTGGGATGGAGGGGGTGCTCCCCTGGCGCCGGGGGTGTCATGCGGAGTGGGGCAGCCGTGCCGGTACCGGGGGCTGCGGGCACTGTGGCCCGGCCTCCCCCAGCCCCGGGGCGCCGGAGGGGGAAAGTGGCCCCGGTAAAGGCGCGCTCTCTCTCACCCGGGAGCTCTCCTGCCCTGAGCGGGGAAGGGCTGCTGCGCCTGCCGTGGCCGCCTCCGGCTCCAGGCGGCTCCTCCGCTTCGGGTTAATTTAGAAGTAAATTTTCTAATACAGCTAGCAATGTAGGAACTTGCTCCTATGGTCACTGATCTTTGCCACCGGTCGTCGTAAATGATTTCTTTTAAAGACTTCAGAAACGTTTTGGTGAAATACCTCATCGGTCCTTCTTCCCTTGGGCTCATCATTTGCATTAGATTGCAACAAAATGTTCCCTCGCAGGGAAGGATTTTACATCTTGGGGACAGATATGTGATGCATACAGCTTATGCAGCGCTCTGTTTAAGCTCATGGACAATGGCAGACTGTAAGAAACCATAGCTGGGAAGAGAGAAACTGAAACGGGGATGGTTATAGGCCTACTTTTGCCTTCAAAGAGGGGAAAAAACCCAACAGACAAAACTCTCAAGGGTTATAACTGGAACAGAAAAAGGTCTTTGGTGTTAGCATTTGTGATTCAGCCTTACCTGATAATGGTTACCAGCAGCCTCATTTTCTTTTTATGGTCATCCTGATTTCCTGGCTGCATGACACTTCCATCGGGCCACTGTTCTTTATAATTTAACCTTTTATGAGATTGTTTTGATTTACAGTGTAGAGAAAAAGTATGCTATCACCCCTTGACTATTACATTTCTTTGAACTATATGCAAATGTGAGAAAGGCTTGGTTTTCACTAATTTCCTAATTTTATTTTTATTTAACTGAAGAATACCATTCAGATATTGTAAGTTCTCTGTGCTGAGCAATGCGAAATCTATGCTGAGTTTTGGATTCAATGGTTGGCTTGTTTGCTTGCTAGAGTCCTAAGTCATATAAACCATGATGAAAATAGAATTAAAACCACAACTCAACATGTGCTTTGTCTCTGTTTGTTTTTTGTGTCTAGTCTGAAACCCCAGAATAGCCCATATTACTTGTGATTTCCAAAATGACCTCTGAAAATAAGCAATGGAATTTAACAGTCTTTCTAGGTTTGTCTCAGCGTCTCCATTTGTCCAGTTAATCAATACAAGCAAATCTCTGTTGAATCAGCTAGGTGTTACTTGATTTACAAGGGTTTGTGCTATAACTCAAAATAGAAGCAAATGTCTAATCTAAATTTGAACGAAGAATCATTAGCTCAGTTTGTTAGAGCGTGGGGCTAGTAAGGCCAAGATTGTGTTTGCCTCCAGTATGGGCCATTCACATGAGTTGGACTTGATCCTTGTGGGTCCCTTCCAACCCAGAATATTCTGTGATTATCAAGCAGCCTTCTGACATGCTATAAATTGGACCCATCTTCCTCTGCCATAACAAGCTTAGCTACACAAAACTCTCAGCTCTGGACAACATTTCCATAAAATTGTGTGGGCTGGCTATAGCCAGACTGCATTCTTTGTGTTTATCCTGACAGTTATGAGTTGATCTCCATCAAAAGCACAAACCTTCATTTGTGTTCTCAGTTTTCCTGATCCTTCTTCTAATCTTCTAAGGATTTGAGTGTCAAGCTTCCCACTTTTGAATAAAAAAAAAAAAAAAAATCAGACTGCAATTTACAGTATTCAACCTCAGAATAGTTCTCTGGGCTTGCCGTGATGGATTTGGCAGGGATACCTGGCGAGCTGATGGAGCTCTCAAGCCGAGGTGAGGCCCCTGCCGGCCCAGCCCGCTTGCTGCTGTCAGAAGAGGGAGACCTTGCCCTCTCTTCCCTGCCCGCCGAGCTGGTTCAGCTCGCCAAGCCAGAATAGTATTCCCTGTCCGGGCTCAGTTCCTGCCATTTTGGTGAGCTCGCTGGGAGCTCAGCACAGGGGGAGCTGGGGGGCCGTGGGGCAGGGAAGGCAGGGGAGCCCTGCAGCAAGTTGGCAGGGTGGCTTAGCTGCCTCTGAAACCTCCCACCGCTTACAAACAGTGCAAAAGCAGCAAATGTCTCACGGTAAATGCCATCACTCTGTCAGAGCCTTGTTAGCAATTAATGCATTTTCATTTTTTTTCTAAGTGGGGCTGTTTCAGAAATGAAAGCATTACAGAATTTTAGAAGTGACAGAGGTCTCTGATCATCCTCCTGGTTCATTCCTTTCAGGCACAGAATTGCTGTGTCATTATTTTCCCAAACACCTTAGGTTTTTTTAGAAGGCTTTGCCTTGAATTTGTAGGCTTTCCAAGAAAGACGATGCTGATGAAAACATACTCTGGCTGTGGTAGGAGGAAACACACCTTTTTGTTCAACAACTGGAGTCATTAAAAACATTTAGGCACATTAAAAAAATCACATTTATGCAAGTATTTTATTGGTCAAAGTCGCAGCAGCCAAAACATGGATGTTCATCCGTTTTCTTGTTTCTAGATGCCTGTTTCCAGGTTGAATTTTGAATTGTGGATGTTAACCCCCCAAAAAAATA
This sequence comes from Sialia sialis, assembly GCA_009812075.1. Taxonomy (NCBI): domain Eukaryota; kingdom Metazoa; phylum Chordata; class Aves; order Passeriformes; family Turdidae; genus Sialia; species Sialia sialis. Next base: position 11,149,888 of record VRYO01002297.1, read on the forward strand.
ATCAGACTGTAGTTATCTGAGTTCATTGAACAAGACTAATGACAGGCTTAGATTTGTTTCAAGGGGGAGCTTTTGAGCTATAAAGTGTACAGATAGATTTCGCTTTAAAAGCAAGTTCAGTTTCAGAACCTGAGATTCAACATAATGTGGCCTTTATATTCGTAATTGAGATTACGGCCTTGTTTTCAGAAAAAAATAAAAGCTGTTATGGAAATTTCAAGAGATGACAAATCTGCCCTTTGGTACCCATTGTTTTGGTGTAATTACTGATCCACCCCATGGTTAAATGCTTGACCTTGATTTTTCTTTTCAATTTGTGTCTTTTCCCATGTGAAGTTGCTGGTTCTTTCCCTCTTAAATCAGTTTAGTATCATGTGAGTCTCTTGGATTTAGTCAGGCATTTGTCTCTTTCCTTTCAGATGTATAAGACATACTGGGGTCCTACAAGAATGACATTGGTAGAATAATTCTAAAAAGACAAACGTGTCTTCTGTGATCACATTCCCTGCACATCAAAAGGGAAGTAGCCACAACCTGAAGACACACAAAAAAATGCATTATTATCAGCAGTGGGCTTGCTCAGAAAACAACAAATGCATAATTCCAGGTTGTCCCTGTGCTCAGGAAACAGTATCTCTGCTCTGTTTCAAGGTAATGTTAACAGCCCTGCTGTCTTGGTGCTCTTCCCTTCATGTACCTTGGGGTGTGGTGTTTCTCCCTCTTAGATCCTGTCACCTGGAAGCTCAGGATATGGAGAGCTTCCAGGATAAAATAGGTTGCCCTCTTCAGTGTCACTTCTGACTGCATCCATTGCAAGTTAGAAAAAATGGCCAAGGGTTGAAATGGAGCTGAATAATTTTTAGTAGAAGCACATCAGGACCCCATTACTGCAAACTACCATGTACTTCCCTTTGTCCACTTCCACCACCCAGGTGAGGAGCAGGCATGTGTCAGAAGAGCAACATCCCAGCCTTACTGGTCCAAGTTGCCTCTTGTCCAGTGAAGTGGCTGCTCTGATTCCACATATGAGGTGAAGTCATAGATTCCACTGGCAGCCTAATATGATCTCAGATCATTCTGCTGCCATTTGAAAATTAATCCTGGAAGTAAGACTTGTTAATTTTATTTTTTTTCTTTCAGCCAGATTGGTTTGCTGATTGCAGAGCATAAGGAATGGTACAGGAAATATGCTAAGGAGGGGAGAGAATAAAAGTATGCTGCTCTCATTCAGACTGCTGGTCAAAGCCCTGCTCACAGGGCCCCTCACTATAAGAAAAAAATTGAGATGCTGGAGCGTGTCCAGAGAAGGGCAACAGAGCTGGTGAAGGGTCTGGAGCGCAAGTCTTATGAGGAGTGACTGAGGGAAGTGGGATTATTTAGCCTGGAGAAAAGGAGTTCAAGGGAGACCTCACTGCTGCCCACAGGGAGGCTGTAGCAGGGTGGGGGTCTCTTCACTCAATTAACAAGAAATGGATCTAGAGGAATTGGCCTCACGTTGCACCAAAAGAGGTTTAGAATGGGTATTAGGAAAAATTTCTTTATGGAAAGTGTAGTCCAGCATTGGAACAGGTTGCTCATGGAAGTGGTGGAGTTACAATCCCTGGAGGGATTTAAAAGATACCAAGATGTGGCGCTAAGGGTGACTGGTGGATTTGGTAGCATTAGGTTAATGGTTGGACTCAATGGTCCTAAGAGCCTTTTACAACCTAAATGATGCTATGAATCTTTCCATGGAGGCTAAAACAAAAGTGAATTGTGATGGCTAGGGTCCTGCTATTTGTTATGCAAGTTACTGCCTCCTGCTACATGGGTTTGCCTCCTGTTTGCACCCAACGCTGACAGCTTCCCGGTGAGCCAGAGCACCTCCCAGTGCTGGAAGATGTGCCCTATCATTTTTCCCATAGATAACTTCACTGAGTCAGCCAGAGAAGCAGCCGAAAAGGAAGCAGGACTGTGTGCTCAAAAATGGGATTTGCAGCCACACCACTTTAAATTGCCTCTAATTGTCTCAAAGACACGGCTGCTATCCTATCTGACAGATAAGATGCTCCCTAGGAAGGTCAGTCCAGGTAGGGCACAAAATCAAAAGGAAAACTGAACCTGCACAGCTATTTACACCGCAGTGAACTCTGGAAATCCACAAGCACTAGTTTTCTCTCAACTTCAACCTCAGGAACGTTTTAGCAAAGCTTAGAGCTGCCCATCTCTACGAGAGTCACTGAGCTGCTCCTTCAGCTCAGCCTGCAGTAGCTGCTGAGCCCCTGGGGCTCTGGCCCAGTGCTGGTGCTACTGGGTGCTGCTGGGTGCTGCTGGTAAGGGATCCTCCTGGCAGCTCTTTGTGGGACATGGGTTTCACCTTTCTGCATACCCGTACAGCTGGGCACACGGGAAATACAATGCCCCTTCACAGGGATGCCCTGAAGCAAATTAAACCATGTAAACTGTTTAGAAAGATTTTGGTAGAGAAATTACAGATAGGCAAGTGAGAAATAATGATGACTTCAAGACTTTTTTTTCAGTAACACTATTAGTGTTTTGCAACTCTATGTGAGCCCTAGAGAGGAAAAGGTGCTAGAGACATTCTTGCTTCATTTGGTTTGTGGCAGTTCCTATTCCTCTTGGAAGAGCTGCATATACCATCATGCTGTCAGGAATAATCTGTGGGCATGTGCAAATGCACACAAGAGACACAGTGACATGGGCCATCTTGCAGGATCTTGTCCTAGTGAGCAATGCCTCAGTTTGTGCGGCTTTTTCACATTCCAGAAAAGAGGAAATGTTTTATTTTATACAATACACTGACATATGTATTTGTAAATTTACAAATTTGTTTAATATACACAGATTACATAAATTATATTACAAGCATTTGTAAATTATGAATGCATAAATATATAAAATTGATGTATCTTCATAAAACTAACATAAGTGATTTTTTTTTTTCTTAATAATTTCCAGATTTTAAGTTGATGGTGTGGTTTGAGCTATTCTGCACTTTAAAACCATTGACTGTGGATCTGAGTTGGGAATGCAATTGGCCCAGTAATACTGTCTCCATTTTACAGATGGTTAAGGTAAGGAACAGAGGTGGTCCAGGAATGTAGCTGCAGAGGTAAAGTATGAAAAACATTCTCCTTGTCTTTGCACCTTGTTATGTCTTGAAGACTGACCAGTATTGTTCAAGTAAATCTTGTGCCCAATTTGAAATGTTCAGAGCTTTGGCTGACATGCAAGAAGCTTTATCCCACTGGCTTTGTACGCAGTCCCAGTGGTAACAGCTGAAAACTGCTCTATGAAGAAGCAAACCTTATTCTAAATCTGCTGCTGTTGTGATGTTGGAAATAAATATGTAGTCCTGTTTGCAGACGAAGATTCAGTTCAATTACACTGTTTAATGAAAACTGCCCTTACAGAGGCACTATCAATTTGAAATCCAGTGAAATGACAGGTTTAAGGTACTGTCTCCTATTACTGAATGCCCCCGCCAATGTTTCTAAATTGTTTTGTCTTGGCTTTAAAAATCTGTTATGTGGTAATATTGATATATAAAAAAGAGGATGACTAGCTACAGAGAGCTGTATTAACTTCTAATGTGTTTGCTGAAGAAGAGAAATCCTACTTTTGAATACAGAAGGAAAAATGAAGCTGATTAGAATAAAAATTTTTCTAAAGATAAAAGATTGTAGAAAATATGTATAATGAGAGTAGAAGGAAACCTGGCATGCATATTAACTTTAAGTTACAGTTAATCTAACTGATTTTCTGTAACAGAAGGATAATATCTAAATACAGATATGATTAAGTCACTGCAGTTCTCTATTGCAACATGCAATGTGTCTAAGCCCAACTTGGCAAATGAGATCAAGATTAAAGTTTTGTTCCTTTTTCAGAATTTTGTCTGTTGGAAGCGGATGCAATATTGGCAATAGCACACTGCATATTGTGAGGAAGAGCACAGACAGCTACCTCTGATCAGAACTATCCCTGTCATCCCATCACCCTACTTTCAGCCATTTCTGTTTTCTATTTTACATTCCTCAGCACAGAAGCAAATTATTTTGTTGATTTAATTCAAAATTGAATGTACCCTGTGTAGATTTTGTTGAAGGAGTTTAAAACAGCTATCCACATCTTCTGTTCTGAACTTTCCCATTCAGACCTGTAACGTGAATTTTTATACAAATATTTTACAGCCATATATACCAGTTACTTCAAGGTCTCACTGTGTCTTACTTATTTGTTTCTTACATATGTGATAGTGGGCAGACATGCATTTGAACTATAGGGATACAGCTGTCAAGATTTAAAAATGCTATTAACTCACATGGCTAGACTCATGCTGTATATCCAATATACATACTGCATTTCTGTTTATAGTGATGTAGGGCATTTTACATCATCAGATAGAAAGAAGCTGTATTGTTTAACAGTTTTACAGTGATGGGAAAGCACTTACAGTAGAAGGCAAGCTCCTTTACATTTCTGTGTCACTGTTTTTGTTTGGTGGCCCCAAAACACTTCAGGAGGTGGGAGCTGCACTGAAAAACAGAAAATGCAGTGAAGTTACTGTAGAGCTGCAGTGAGACAGGGAACTACAAGGAAGTTGGTTAACAAAATTAATGGTAAAGGAAAACCACTTTGTTCTATAGCTGAGAAACTTTTGCCTGCAGCAGCTGAAGGGCAGAAGATGACAAATCCAGGTATATGTTATCACATAAAGTCTTTCTGATGGACCAATTTTGCTTCTAGAGAAAAAGAAACTATCTACATCACATTCAAATGGCCTGTGGATCTCCAAATTAGTATGATAATTGGGAAATCAAACAGGGGATCCCCAAAACAATCTCCTGTAGTGCTCCTGATGCAAGCTTAGGTCTGTGAGACTCAAGTTCTCAGTTTTTTGGGTCTATTCTGTTAAGAAAAGAGGTAATGGTGCAAATTAGGCATGAGATTTTTTTCAGAGGTGAAAAAGAAGAGACCTTCTTTTGGGTCAGTAAAGTGTGGAATTGTCCTATAAAAGTCTCCAAAGTTTTCTTCTACCTGTTTGTAGCTGGACCTGCCATATCTGAGAGCTCCCTAGGAAGCCACCAATAATGACTGGATAATCTAGGGACCAAAAGGCTAATCTTTTAAGTTTGCAGTACCTACAGCATTGCTAGCTTGCTAGAAAAGCTTGAAGAAATATGGGGAAGGAAAGGAGGTTTCTCAAATTAACATTTGCTTTAGTTGATGTGTTGGTCTGCAGAATCCATTTCACTTTATTCAGAAATTCTAACAACAACAGGGCATATAATTGTGTTTCTCTGGGTATATATTTTACAGCTTATGTGTCCTCTTATCATGCCAACACATCCTGTAAACTCCCTTGGGAGGACAAGTACAGCTCCATGGATTTTTGAGTCCCATGCCAGTTGACTAATCTAGCAGCTAGCAATAGCTGAAGATTGAGGTACTGATAATCCCTCTGCAACCCAGACAGGGGCAAAGGAGCTAATTATACTCTGATTGTCTATCAGTTGAGGAAATCCCCAGATGAGGAGTTGTGGGTGCATTTCACTTTTCATGCACTACTCGAGTGATGCGCCAGGAAGAAAGGAGGGCAAAAAAATAAATTCAGCCCTAATTACTCATATTGAACTTGTGGCCTTCTTAAACTAAACTTAACTCAAGAAGAAAACCCAGGATTGAGAGAGACTTCTTCCAGATGTGTTTTAAGACTGCACCATTAGAGGCTGTTCTCACTGAAGTGTCTGCCAAAAAACTCTTGAGTCTGTGTTTAAGGAGCGATCCTGTGTGGAGGTCCTTCCCTGGTGGTGTGCCAGTGTTTTTCCCTTCCTATTGGAAGACTATCTGAAGGTCTTGGACCTGTTCCACACTTAAACTCCAAGCATCTTTATTGTCTATCTGTCCTTGAAATGTGATAGGCCAGAAACTTTTATTGTCTGGCCTTTTGTAAGTCTTGTTTCACAATATGGGTAATACAGATTCCTCAGTTTCCCATTTCCACTTCTGTAATATTTGTTATATTCAATTGTATGTCTTGGGGTACATTTCTGCAGCTCCTGGCTACTTTTCGTGCAGTTTTTCTTCTTATCTGCAACTGCTATCTAAACTCTCAATCAGCTCATCTCTCTTTATTAGTAATAGATCCAGTCAGTTCTTATGTTTGCCTGCACTCTGTGATGGTCATGTTTTGTCTTGCCAGCAGACAGAGATTTTGAAGTTGTGATAACCTATATGCTTGTCTGAGGGATAGTGAAAATAGTGTTATGAATGTTGTTTATGAAAACTGGGGTTTGCATCCTTCAGTTGTTTTCACATACTGTAACTGGCTGTCCTCAGAGAAGTGACAAGCAGAACAGCATGGCAAGCCAGTTGTTCCCATCTGATTCTAAGTAACTGACCAGGGAAATCCTCAGCATTTTCTCTCAGTTACCTCTATATAGATATCACTTCGAGGACAGTTTTATTTAAATCATGCTATGCTTTCTTTGCTCCATTTTAAACTCTGATTATACCTTATTTCCTCTTCCTAATGTTGTCTTCTACTGACCTTGCACGATGCATAAACATTCTTCATAGGGAAATTAGTGAGCTATTGGTTGTTAATTTTTTATGTCTTAGTTTTTGTGCTCAGTACATAATGATCCACTTACATCTCAACTTGCATGCTGTAACCTCCACTTTCGACTTCGCTCTCCTGCCAACAAAGCAAGTTTATTTTCCAGTAACTTGAAGTACCTCCTTTTATCCTTCACTCTCTAAAGATGCTTTCCTCCTTCTTTGTTAATTAAGTCTCTCTGTTTCCAAGGCTCCTCTGCCTAGGACTGTGCCTGTCTCCTTCTGTGCCATGTTCTGCTCTGAGATGGAAAGTGACAGGTAGGCACTTCTGTCCCCCTCCCATTCCTGAGCATTGCAGTAGAAGGATGCCAGTTTGCTCAAAAAGGGCTCTCGGCCAGTTTGTGAGCAAGTGTTTTGAAAACTAGTTAGGCAGTTTTCCCACTGTAGACAGGCTCGTGGAAGGACCATTAATTACTCAGTGCAGGCTTAACCATGGGCAGAAAAAGGGGGCTTTTGTGCAATTGTCAAACCCTCACCATTATTTGTACATGTTGGTTTTGTATTTAATAGGATTACATGACTTCTTTGCTCTATATGCCAAAATGGATGGTTCCTTTCAGTAATAAAACAAAGCCAATAACCTGAAAGGAACCATGGCTCAAAAGCACAAACTTGACCTCTGAGTGACCTTGACATTTATAGACTAAAAAGAACTTTTCTTTGAACAGACAGAAGTCAGGGAGCCAGCAAGAACCAGGAGAAAATGGTTTTGTTGCTTTCTGATTACATTGTTTAAACCAACATACTACATGGTTTACAATACTTCATTACAATGTATTAGGGCCTGGAGGTGATTTAATGCCTGTTTATAACTGAGACTAATCTTGAAATAAACAAATGAATGTTTGGAAAATGGATGAAGCTATTCTGCCGGAGACAGCGTTAAATGCATCTCTGAAGAGTAAATCATGGCTGTAGAGCACTTAAATGCTTTTTATTTCTACCTTCAGTTGTATTTCAGTAGTTTTATCTAACAAAATTAATCATAGTGCAGTAAAAAATTTCTAATTGGTTAGGACTGCCTAGCAGCCATACATTCTATAACAAATCCACAATTTAAAAACTGTTTAGCCCTTTAAAATCAGGGAAGAAGGTAAAGTAGAATATGCTGTAGCATTATACTAGGCACCATGGTGATCTAAATTAAATCTGTTACAACCTGTTCTAATTTAAAATTGCTCCGTTATGTGAATGAAGGGGAATAGAAGAAGAGTTAGTTCACTTGTTCAAAGCATTTTTATATTCCCAGATAAATCTTTCATCCACCCGGCTTTTGCTTGTGAGCTGTATGTTCCCATTTCCTTTGTGCATCCCTTGCATAATTGCACATAAATGTGGCTTCAGATGGAGTCAAGAACTCTTTCTGCAGCGGTTCAGTATCAGTTTTGATCTCCATCAGCCAAGAACAAGCACTGTCACCGAGTGTCACCATCGGATGCCCAGCTGCTCCCGACGCTCAGAAGCTCCTCTGCAGTGCTGAGGCAAGGACCTTGCTACAGGAGGTTGCTCCAGTCTCTTCTCCCAAAGGATAACTGCAGCACTCATCCTGCTATCCATTTCTGCAGGCAACTCATTGGCCACTTCTGCTTTCTCCCTGTCCTGTTTCTCCTACCACCCAAAATCCTATCCATGGCCTCCAGCCACGGCACAGCGCATTTCTCTCCTTCTAACATCTGACTCATTCCAAAAATGCCTTGAATTTCCCGAATTATCAGCCACTAAGCAGTTAAAGCTTGATTTGAGGGGGGTGGGGGAGGGAAGTGAACTCGCACGGCTGCTCCAGCCCAGCACCCACCCACACCCTTCCGGCTGCGGGCTGGAGCGAGCGGGAGCCGGGAGCGCAGCCTGGGAGCGGGGCTGGAGCGGGGCGCTCCTGCACCGCCGTGCCCGCGCCGCCTGCCGACACCTGGCGCCGGCAGCGCGAAGAGCAAGGAGAGCCGGGCTCTTCCTTTCCTGTGGAGCCACCGCAGCGGGCATGGCTCAGGAGGATTGCCTAACGTGCCTGCCTCACCATATCCTACAGCCACTGGAGCAGCTTTGAAGCCCCGAGCTCTGCCACTGCACTCGCTTGCGCTGCAGTGGATGCTAAATACCGTGAGTGCTCTTGCTTAGTGCCAGAGTTCTAAAGGTCTGGTCCTACAGCAATACACAGCAGTTGCACTTCGAACACTTCATATGGCTGAGTGGTCCTCTGTATTATCCCCTTCCTGCCACTTTGTTTGCCACGCAAATACAAGTGGCAGAAGTTTCAAGGATATTTAAGTTTGTTCAAACTTGAAAAATAGTCAACCACGTGAAAGAAAGTCCTGGGGAGGGGAAGGTTGCAGCGTAAACCTGCATGTTCATTGGCATCAATGTCATTCATTGCATCAAATGCAGGGGAAGGGTGTTAGCTACAGAACAAACTTCGCGTGGTTCTTGCACATTCCTAGGCATTAAAACTGACCACCCCTGCACCACAAACATAGACTTTCTTGCTACCCCCACAGACCACTTTGTATCCTAAAATCATAGAACGGCTCAGGTTGGAAGATCATCTAGTTTGAAACTCCCTGCTGTTAGCAGGAACACCTTCCACTAGAGCAGGCTATTCAGAGATCAAGACTGGTCTTAAACACTTCCAGGGATGGGACATCCACAGCTTCTCTGGGCAACCTGTTCCAGTGCCTCACTAACCTCACAATAAAGAATTTTTTCCTAGTATCTAATCTAAACCTACTCTCTTTAGTTTGAATCCATTCCCCCTTCCCCCTTGTCCTGTCACAACATGCTCCTGAAAAAGTCCTTCTCAATTGTTCTTGTAGGATCCTTTCAGGAACTGGAAGGCCAAAATTGGCACTCTGAAGCCTTTCTTCTCCAGGCTGAACAATCCCAATTCTCTCAGCATTTTCGCATAGGACAGGTGCTCCATCCCTCTATTCATCTTGGTTGCCTCCTCTGGACTCCCTCCAACAGGTCCATGTCCTTCCTGTGCTGGGGACCCAGAGCTGGACACAGCACTGCAGGAGGGGTCTCACCAGAGGGGAGCAAAGAGGCAGAATTCCCTTCCTTTGCCTACTGCCCAGGCTCCTTTGGATGCAGCCCAGCACACGTTTTGCTTTCTGGGCTGCCAGTACACATGACTGGGTCATGTTCAGCTTTTCATCCACCAGCACCCCCAAGTTCTGGGCAGGGCTGCTCCTAATCTGTTTATCCCCCAGCCTGTATTAACTGCTGTGTCTAAATACACACTAGCAGTGCTCTGAATTTACAGTGAAAACAGATGAGATCAGGCACATTTTTGCATGTGTAGTTTTTGTTTTTCTTTTGCTCCCTTGTTAATTTTTCCCCCTGTGCAACTCATTAGAGACTATTATCTTAGCTCCAGTTGAATCTCTTTTAGAGGCTGGTGCTCTAACTTACCGGCTTGAGCTCTAGACTGTTGGCACGTTACGCTGTAGAAAGCAGTGAAATTATCATGGACTGAGTTGGCACTGTATTTTTTCTAAGGCACTGCATGATGAGAATAAATCATGTTGTCCCCCTGACATGATCGACTAATGAAGATACACATCCTCTTGCCCTGCCTTCTTACTGGATGTAAGTGAGAGCCCTTCCTCTGTCTTTTTTCTTCATTTCCACCGTGGAAGAAGCTTTCTAATTCTGCACATTGGTTTGCTTAGCAATATTGCTGTTGCCTAATGCAATAAAAATCAGTTATGTAACTGCCTTTGCTAGACTTGCAGAGAGCATTCACCAGACGGGAACATCGCCACAGTATCTTTATGCTTTCATTATGCTTCCTATGTTCACTGTTATTATGCAATACGCTCTGCTTTCAGTGTCTTTTTAAAAATAATTTTCCTTGACATCATGTTTAGAATATTATGCACCTATAATATAAGTTCGTGCAAAGACAGAGCGGGGAAAAAAAATAAGCTTATTTGGATTTATTGCTAAAAGGGCTGATATTATAGCACTAGTGCCTCCGAGAAACAAAGAATCACCTACAGTTTGTCAGATAGTATTTTTAATACTCTAATTCAGAACCAAATTCCTAAAATAACCTGTGTTTGCAGATTACCGTGTGCTCTTTTGTTCTGAATAATGTCTTGCTTAGTGAACTATGTCTTATCAATTCACCAAGTACTGGGTGTCATTGTTCACCTCATTCACAATTCATCTTTTAATTAACATTATCACAGGAAAAATTCTATTTTGGTCAGCATACTTTGTCATTGGAATTGGCAGTACAGAAATAAAAGAATTACCATCTGAATTTATCTGAAGACTATGAAGGAGATGGTGACTGCAAACCTACCTTATCTGGCACTGAAGAGGAAGAGAGGGAAACCATGTAATGATAATGACTTTTAAAATTGCATTTGCTATGTAAAAATCACTACTTTAGTCATTCAGTATCTGCTAAGCAAACAGTTTCATCAAAATTACTGTTACTGAAAATACAAACCTGAATCCTACATTGAGACACATGCTTTATTTGGTGGCAAGGATTGCTGACTTAGGGAAGATTTAGGAGATACAAATGTCTTTTCAAAGTGATGTTTTTAGATATAGGTATGTAATATCAACCTCATGCAGCAAAATGCTGATGATTTGCTTTAATAGTTAAACCTCAAATTAAGTTGCAAGTGCATCACTGTTTTAGTGACCAGACATGGAAATGCTTTTAAAATGTTTTTTAACTGTACCAGGAAACATTTCACAGTGAATAGAAACATTTCTGAATCCCTCTCACAAGACTTACCTTTCATAATGATTTCCTGAAAACTCTATTAAATAGCTTGTTGTTTTTCTGAGTCTTCTTTATAGGCATTTATCCCAGCAACCTAGATATGCAGTATTTTTCTATTTACATTCAAATTAATACAGTGATGTCAAATCGACTGCATCTAAGGTACAGTGAACACACCAGCAAACCAGTTGCTTAAAAATCCCCTCCAACATCTCTTTACCTTTTGATTTTGTCCATTTCTAGTTGCAAATGCAACAGGTCCTGAAGATGATCATGTTCAAGTAGCACTCAGCCAGGATAACAGGAATTATTGTATGCTGAGCCTGGTCTATTGGAGGGCCTTTCTCTCTCAAACCAGCTGGGCTTCAGCTTAACAGCCATGGGTGAATTGTGGTGCATTAAGAAGCAGTCTTCTAGTGGGTATTTCATTATCACCGTCTAAAACAGATTTTAGAAAGGAGCCATCAGTCTCGACTATGACAATATTTCCTCAATTATGCCTATTGTGCTGGTTTAGGATGAGGTAGAGTTATTTCTTCCCAGTGGTTGGTATGGGTCTATATTTTTGATTTGTGCTGAACTCAGGGTTGATAATACGGAGATTTTTTTGTTATTGTAGAGGGAGGCTTACACAGAGCCAAGGCCTCTTGTGCTTTTTGTGCTGCCATGCTGGTAAGGAAGCATGGGATGTTGGAAGGAGACACAGCTAGGACAGGTGACCCCAGCTGACCAAAGGGATATTCCAGACCATAGGACTGGAATGCTCAGTATATTAAGTGGGGGGCAGAAGGAAGAGGGAGGAACTTTTTTGAATGATGGTGTTTTTCTTTCCAAATAAATGCTACATGTTATGAAGCCCTGCTTTCCTAGAGATGGCTGAACAGATGCCTGCCCTTGGGGAGCAGTGAATTGATTCCATGTTTGTGAGTGTAGCTTTTTCTTTACCCATAAATTGTTTTTATCTCAACCCACAAGATTTCTACCTTTTGCCCTCCCAATTCTTTTCCCAATCCTACTGACTAGGGTGTAAGCAAATGGTTGGGTGACACTTGGTTGCTGTCTGGGGTGAAACCAGGGCACCTTTTTACATTGTGTTCCTAACGGACATAACATTTATTAAAAATACTGGACCTCAATTAAGTTAATTGAGCCCCAGTCAAACTTAGGTTTGGGTTTTGTTTCTTCTTGGGTTTTTTTGTTTGTTTTTTTTAATGGCAAAGGCAAGCAGTGCTTGAACAGACAGGTCAGAAGATGAAAGAGTATAGATGACATCTGCATCTTTCATAACCATGGTCTGTAGCGTTCTATGGACTCTCTTGTGTGTTGAAAGCATGGTGAGACCCCAGAAACATTTCAGCTAGAGAAGAGAAATGCCATGAAGGTTTACTGTTAACTCTGCTGAAACATTGAAATTGTCAAGCTTTCTCTTTTTTGGTTTCTATCTGATAATAGACTTGGTAAGAGTTAGGTTTTTTGGCAGAAGATAAAGACAGTTTCCTCAATCTTAACAACTACTCCTGAATTTGAACAGTATCTTTGCTTATGAAGTAAATGGCACAGGCTAAATGTTATGGAAAATTCTTCCCGAAGTTGTAAAAGAATGATACTCAGGAAGTTGTTATGTTCATATTGAAATAATGACTTTGCTGGCTAATTTCTGTTTGGGTTGCCCACTTTACTAGGTAAAATAAGATGCCTTTCACATTACTAAAGTCCAGGATTTTGCTAACATTTTCTTCATGAAGCCCAGAAAGAGAAACAAATCATACAGCTCTCCTTCACCCTGTGCTATTTTCCAAAGGCGATTCATGTTCTGTATTCCATAGGTATGCACAGTGCATGAATGAGAAACAGTGTGGGCTTTACTGATCTTCTAAGGAATCTATAATTATTTTCTGCATTTTAAGGACAATTACCTAAGAAGCGGCAAAGGAGATAAAAATAAATACAGTAAAATATGTACCCTACATATAGGAAGGGTACATACAAAAGGAAATTATGCTTATTCTTGGGAAACTTGGTATGTAAATTATTTATTGAGGGTAGAATGAAGAGAAGGGAGAGAAAATAAGCTAAAAAAAGGGAAGAAGCAACTATGCATACTCACTGTGAGAATACTTACAAAGTTTTAAGGAATGTAGGATGTGAAGTAGCACTCTCAATGCACAGCTTTGCTGTAACTTAGCACTGTTTGGCAAAGGCGACATTTATAGGTGCTTTCAGCTAGTACTGCAGGCAATTATGACTTGCTCTGCCTTTCCTGCCTGTTTATTCCTCTCCCATGCATTGTCTAGGTTTGGAAGTGTAAATTCTCCAGAGCAAAGTTTTCCTCAGCAGGATTTGCTAGGTTAGGCTCCTGCTGGGTGGGTCATTATCTCAACCATGAGGGCTGACAGTAGCTGGGAGGTAGAAGTAGTACTTGGTGCACAATGCTTAGGTCCATGCAGAAGCTGCCAGCAAGGGAAGGAAGGTGTGTTTTTAAACCTCAGCATGCTCAGGTGCCCTGTGGCTGCACACATGGTCAGACACGTCTGCTTGGTTTGGGCCCAGCTTTAATTACAGACATGCAAGGCAAGCCCATGGGTACAGCAGTGGTACAACAGGTTTTCAGAAAGGCCTCGTAAGATGCTGAGCCTGTGTATGCTGAAAAGGGGTCATGGAGGATAATTGTTTGCTGGGTTTGGCTGTGGCGCCTTGTTTTTGAGATGCAGACTGACATCCCCACTTGAGTGAGCAAGCCACGCCTCAGTTTGGGTAGCCCCCTGGAAGCTGAGCAACAGAATTTATAGCTTCTGCTATTTAGTAACATTTATCTTAAAGCCACAGTTGACCCATTCATAAAATTCACCGATTTATTTTCTTTCCACCCTCAATGGAATGTGGGAGCCTTCCAGGAAGCCCTCACCACCCCCTGGCAGCACTGACAAGGGCATTTCAGCTGAGGAGGGCACCCAGCTTTGCCAGCCACACTGGAGATGTCCCCAGTCCCAGATATTGCTTCGCACTGGGGGAGACTGGTGAACAACTGGTGGGGCTGGTGTTCAACAAGCTGTCCATGAGTCAGCAGTGTAGTGTCCTTGTGGCCAGGGTGGCCAACAAAATCCTGGGGTGCATTAGGGATAGCATTGCCAGTCGGTCAGGGGCAGTGATCCTGCCCCTCTGTTCTGCTCTGGTGAGGCAGATCTGGAGTTCTGGGCTCTTCGGGACAAAAGAGATGCGGAGTTTCTCCAGCTGGTCCAGTGGAGGGCATTGAGGGTGATCGAGTCTGGGGGGATCTGTCCTATGAGGAAACGCTGAGGGAGCTGTTCAGCCTCTAGAAGAGATCACTGAGATGGGACCTCATCAATGTCTATAAGGATGTGAAGGGAAGAGGATGGAGCTGGGCTCTTCTCAGCGGTACTGAGCAGTAAGACAAGAGGCAAGGGATAGAAACTGAGGCACAGAACTTCCACCTGAACATGAGAAAGAACTTCCCTACAGTGCTGTGACCAAGCACTGGAACAGATTGCTCAGAGAGGTTGTGGAGTTTTCCTCACTGGAGATACTCATGAACCGTCCGGACTAAAACCTGTGCCACGTGCTCTGGGATGACCCTGCTTGAGCAGGGAGGTTGAAGCAGACGTGGTCCCTTCCAGCGTGACCCATCCCGTGATCTTGGGCTTCCGTGAGGCGAGAAGGGCGGGAGGCCCGCGGAGGCGGCCGGGGGGCAGGTCCCGGAGCACCGCGCCTGGGCCGAGCGGCGCCGGGAAAGGACTGCAGCCCCCAGAACGCGGCGCGGCGGGCGGTGACGTGCGGGAGGCGGGGCGGAAGTGTTGTTCCCCGGGCTGGGCGGCCGCCCGGGCCCCGTTCCGGCTGTCCCGGCCTCGGCCTCGGCGGCGCGGGGCAGGGGGCAGGAGGAGGGAGAAGATGGCGGCGGACCTGGAGCCAGAGGTGCAGGCCATTGACAAGAGCCTGCTGGAGTGCTCCGCCGAGGAGATCGCCGTGGTGAGGCGGTGGGCCCGGCGTGGGGAGGGAGCAGGGGCTAGGAGGCCGCGGGAGGCACCGGCCTGGGGAGCCGTTCCCGGGGCCGGGGCGAGGCCTCTCCGCGGGGCGAGCGAGCTCTTCGGGACGGGGTGTCCGTGCCGGGGCTGGCTCTGAGGGCACCCCCGGCCGGCAGCGCCGTCCCGCCGTGGCCTCAGCGCGCTGTTGTCGCCAGCGTCGCTGTTGCAGCGGCCGAAATCCACGGCAGCGATCAGCCAGCTTTTCCTGTTGTGCCGGCTGGCGCAGGTGGCTGCCTGGAAGCCTCCTGGACGTGGCCATCCCCTGCCGAGGGCGGCCGGGCATCTCGCCCCTTCCTTAGCTGCTTCCCGAAGTTACTTTCCTTCTCCTGTGCTGCCCTTTCTGCTCTCTCTGCCGTCAATCACGGCTAGACCGAGGAGATCCCCTCTCCTTATTAATTTAGGTGGATGTCTGACCCCAAATACGCTTTACAGTGTTGAAGTGCCATTACAGGATTCTCCCTTCCTCCCCACTATTTAAGATGCCATCCTGGACAAGCTTGCAGTAGTTAATCTTAGGCTTATTAGAATGGGGTGTTTGTAGACGAGGCATTAGTAAAATCAGTGTAACATTTGAAGAAATCTACTTCTGTTTGTATACTTTTTCTGCTCTTACAAAGAGGAGGAATGTAATCTCGAGTGTAAAGTCTTTGGAGGAAGTTTTGTTTCTGGCATAAATGTTTGCCCATTTAGACACTTGGGTATTTGAGGAACTGGATGTGTATGTTAAAGTATTGAGACTGCTCATGTGCATATCTGTAGAATATAGCCTTGGAGAGCTGTCTGTATCTGTCTCAATGGGAATTACATTGGCTGCTTTCCAAGTGAAAATAAAAGACTATTATAATTCAGATTATTCTCAGATTATGCTTGTATATCTTCAGTGCAGGCAAAGGTATGATTAGATGGGCAAATGTGCACAGTTGACTATATCCAAGCTAGTTTAGCTTCAGGATTCATCTTCCTTCTTCTCTACAACAAACCAAATAATTCCATCAAACATTTATAATGTAGTCCAAATTACCTTGTCTGTGTGAATAGCAGATGGTTTTTTTGGGTCACACTGTAGGTAAACTCAAGGCAATCATGTACCCAGGGGAATGCATTTAGGAATTTGCTGAAGGTAGAAGTGCCAACTTAAATTTAGTCAATTCCTTCTCATTTTTATTATGTCTTCACCTGCATAAGCTCCAATTCTGAAATCTGTCACTCAAATCTAGGGTGATTTTTCTTCCCTCTTTGCTGATAGGATTACATTGCTGATAGCCCAGTATTAACAAAACAAATACCATCCCAAAGCAATAGTTGCAGCACTTAAGGCTTCAGTTTCTTGTGGCAACAACTTAATGATAAACTTCCAAAGAAGAAAAATAAATAAAAAAAAGGTTTTCTTTAACATAATGTGAGCCTACATTGCAAGTATTTTTTTTGTGTAGCTAAAAAGCCCATAAATTATACCTCTTTGGCTTTGAAACAGAGGAGTGTTGTTTCATGGCTTATTAGTATTCTACATTTTGTTCTCCTGGTATCTCTTACTTAGATGGGAAATTAATAGAAACTCCCATAAACCATTAGGTATTTACTTATCTAAGGTGTTGTTTGATCAATGCTTTGCACGTTTTTTTTTTCCCATGACAGCTGAAGTTGTTGCAGGAGAGTAAGTGTGAGGAGGGAGAAAGTGAAGAGGAATACACTTTCTTTTTTAGTAAAAACCTCTTTTGGGAGAGTAGAATATTAGCTTTTCTTGTGTTTGATTTCAGGTTAGAAGATAGACAAATACTAATTGGAACCTTGCCTAAATGCAGAATACTTTTATGAAAGAAAGTTTTGAGTAGTTGTTCTGGAGTTCAGTGCTCCCCAGGCAGCAATTTAGAAAGGCAGTGCAACATATGTATTCCTATGTATATATTTCTATTGACAGTCTTACTTGCACAACAGACCTTCCTAGCAGCTCTTAGAGTCGCATCTGTTTCCTTGTCCTAGTAGCCTGGATTTCCTTCTGATAATATTTCATCCAGGATCTGATTTTCAAACTGTATGCACTGTTGTGTGTGTAGAACTGGCTCCACAAACAGATGTAATTGTGATGATGTTCATTGTTGCCAGTCCCACCTTTCAACTATTCCCAGAATTTTTGGGATGGGAAAACCATTTACTCAAGGAATGAGAATTTTCTCTGCCTAGTATTTAAGCTTGTAGTATAGCTATGCACTGTGTGTTTTCTAGATAGCATTAGTAATGTACTGCTGAATTAAAAGACTCAAGTGAAAGATATTTTGCTGAAAAAATCCTGCAGTTTAATAAAAAATATATGTTATAGAAAATAATGTGAAAACAAGCTTATTAAATGAAAATCATGGGAAAGATTAAGTCACTGCCACTGTGATTGGATCAGTTCCTGGCAATAGTAGCTATTTGGCAAAACTGATGAAAGGAGAGGAAAAGATGAATGAACTGGTGGGAAAAATAGAATTCTTGTTGAAAACTTTACTTTTTAATCTTTTTTTCTATGGTATTCTCTGAATCCTGGTGGAAAGGGTGAGGTTGTTTGTAAACTTCTTTACTGTGGCTTTTTGGCAACCTTTTCCCATAGACTTCTTTGGGGAAAAAATGGGCTTTGACCATCAAAGCTAGATGAATATAGAAAGATTTAGCAGATCAATCATGTTTCTAAGAAGTCAGACTTAGGACAGGTGAAGTGAAGAAAGCACCCTGACAAATTAGGTTTTTTTAAAAGTTCTACTTTAGAAAAACATAACTAGTTAATGAAACTGCTTCAGTATATTAAAAAAAAATGGCAAAAATGCAGCCAGTCTGCACAGATGCTCAGCTGACTCTGAATGTCTGTATCCTGAGGAACTTACTACAACTGTGTTATCTCAAACATAAGTTCTTTCGAGTAAATTATAAATAATTCAGAGTAAATCAAGCTCTAACATTTGATCACTAAACCCATTCATTTTGGCATAATTAATTTTGTGTTTTCATGACAGTTCTAGGTTGATTCTGAACTCTTTTTCTGGAAGTTGCCAGGGGGTATCTGGTTGTCACATTTACAATGAGAAATGACATGCTGAGGCTGTTTATGTAACACAGGATTTAATCCGTGGACACTTGCGGTATCTGCTTGTTCCCGTTTGTTCGTTATAAAAACCTTGCAGTCTTAACTTACGGTTTAAACCTCTCTAAATTTGTTATCCACAAAGCAGAAATAAAGCAAATGTTGTCCTAGAGTATTATTTTTTTTTAATTCTGTGTGTATATACCAGGGGAAAAAAATCCTGGGAGAAGCTGTGAGTTTTTAAGTAGCTCAGTGCAGTTCAGTAGTTTGATACCTTTTAAAAACTGCCAACATTGTTTTTTACAATTGATTGACTAAGAGAATTTTAGTGAGTTGACCTTGGCTGGGTGCCAGGTACCCACCAAAGCTTCTCTCTCACTCCCCTCCTCAGCTGGAGAGGGGAGAAAATGCAACAAAAGGCTTATGGTGGAGATAAGGAGCAGGAGAGGTCACTCAGCAATTACTGTCATGGGCAAAACAGACTCAACTAGGGGAAAAAATTGTTTCATTTCTCACCAATCAAATCAGAGTAGGGTAATGAGAGAGAATCAAATCTTAAAAACACCTTCCCCGCATCCTTCTCTTCTTCGCTGGCTCAAGTTCACTCATGTTTTCCCTACCTCCTCCCCTGAGCAGCACAAGTGGATGCAGAATGGGGGCTGTGGCCAGCTCCTCATATGTTGTCTCTGCACTCCTTCCTCCTCTGTGGCAGGGTTCCTCACATCCTTCCTCTGCTCCAGCCTGGGGTCTCTCCCATGGGAGACATCCTCCATGAACTTTTCCAGTGTCAGTGCTTCCCATGGGCTCCAGTTCCTCATGAAGTGCTCCAGCCTGGGTCTCTCACAGGGATTGCATTCCTTCAGGATCAGGCTGCTGCAGAGTGGGTGCCCCATGGTGTCCCCAGTCCTGCCAGCAAGCCGGCTCCAGCATGGGCTCCTCTCTCCATGAGGTCCTGCCGGGAGCCTCTTCCACTGTGCGCTTCCCATGGGGTCACAGCCTCTTTGGGGCATCCAGCTGCTCTGGCATGGGATCCCCCATGGGCTGCAGGTGGATCTCTGCATCCTCTCAAACCTCCCTGAGCTGCAGAGGGATCTCTGCTCTGGTGTCTTAGGTACCCCCTGCCCCTGTTTCTGCGCTATTTTGCAGGGCTGTCATTCTCCTGTATTCTTACTCACATTTCCCAGCTGCCCTTGCTCTCTTTTTGTCCCCTTAAATATGCTATTCCCCATTAAATCTGTTATCCCAGAAGTGCTGCTGCTGACTACAATGGGCTCAGCCTGGCCAGCTGTGGGTCCATCTTGGAGCCATCTGGTGTTGGCTCTCTTGGACATGCAGAAGCTTCTGGCAGCTTTAATAGAAGTCAGCCTGTAGCCCCCTTGCTACCAAAACCTTGCCTCCCAAACCCAGTCCAAGAATTCATGGATCTAACATTAATTTGAAATAGTGATTCAAATGAGTTATTTTGGTTGCAGGAGAAACCGAAACTCCCCCATTTTCACAGGTGATTTGTTGAAATTAAATGAAAGGGACTGTTACCTAATGCTGTGTTTGCTTTTCTCCATGTACTTTTTGCCTCTGTTCCTTGCCAACTCCAGACTCCCGCTGGTCCTCTGTGTCCCAAGCTGGCAGCATCTGTCTGCACTCCAGAGAAATGTGACCAACATAGTCTAGGCCATGTCCTAAAAATTACTGCCAACATTTTACTGGTCATTCATCCTGGAGGAAAACTTTAGTGAATTTTTCTCTTAAATCTTCTGTATGTCAAAAGCATAAAATGTGAGAGCAGGGAAACAAGTGATTCCTAACATCTGTCTTTTGTGATCATTTAGATTTAACTCTTAGAAGGATGCATGGCTTTCTAGTTTTGCAATGGCATTTTGGATATTTCACTTAGGAATAAAATAACCTAAATGACTGGAACTATGTTTGGTGTGTTTATTAATGAAGAATTTGTGTTCTCATTTCTTTTAATGTAAAAGAAATGGCTGCAAGCAAATGACCTTCAGAAAGAGGTATACCAGCATCTGGCCTATTATGTACCAAAAATTTACTGCAGGGGTCCCAACCCTGCCCCTCAAAGAGAAGATATGCTGGCACAACACGTTTTGCTGGGACCAATGGAATGGTATCTCTGTGGTGAAGATCCTGCATTTGGTTTTCCAAAGCTGGAGCAAGCAAACAAACCTTCCCATCTCTGCGGCCGTGTCTTTAAAGTGGGAGAGCCTACGTATTCCTGCAGGTAGTTCAACTTAACATTATGAAGTATTTATGATTTGTCATGGAACATTTTGCAATAAGAATGCACTGTCCTAATGAAAAGTTAATAGCTGAAATATATTTTTAAAGTAACCTTGCAGTCTTTTATGACAGGTAAAAGAGATTCCTTTCATGAATCAGGGGAAAATTAACACACTACAGATGTGTAAGTGGAAAAATATTAATTAGCATAATATAGAGTGTTTTCTGTACAAAAGAAATACAAGATTAAGAAAGAATTGGGGGTGACCTTTCAGGGTGATTTAAGGGCATTAATCAGAAGTAAGTGAGCAAGTGTATGTGTGTATATATTTTGGGTATTTAGTATCAGCTGTTAGTGTTGGTCCTGTATTTTAGACCTCTTTCTTTCCACGACCTGCCTGATCAATCTATCAGATGCTTAAAACAAGCATGTCAGCTTCTAGCTCCCTCATTACCTCTAGATCTCTCTAAAAATACTTTTACGTGAAAGAGAACGGGAAGTTCCTAACCAATTACAAGCATTTAAAAGAATCCTCAGTTTTAAGCCATTGTATTACTCGCTCTAGGTTCATTTTCATCTTCTATTTTCTGAACTGTGTGTAGTTTAAGTTTAGTTTGTGTCACAAATTCCTCTTCTTTTGTGTAGTTTCTACCACTCACTGGGACACTTGAATACTTGGTAAGGTGACATGAGGACAGAATGTCTCTCTAATTTCAAGGGTTTATTTGTCTGGGTTTCCATCCCCTTCATTTACAAGGAGAGAATGATAGTGGAAGAATTTTTCTTTCTAGTGCTCTCCTCTTCTAGAAACATGATACTTACTGGCCTTTGGGTTTGGAAATGCTTTGAGACCTCTTTATAATAAGGGAGGGATAAGATTAAACTGACGGGTACTTCAGATACATATTGAGTTGTTGGTCTTGGAAAAACAGATGTGTTTAGAAGAAAATTACAGACAACGTTTTTGTTGCTCTACATGAGCAGTATTTGATCATTAACATACTGTTGTGTGTTAATTTTCTTTAATTTATAGATGGTAATGAAGAATAATGAGAGTTTAAGGTTTTGTGGAATACAGCAAAGAATTATTTTCCAAGTCCACATTAAAACCAGTGGATTTTCTGTGCAGTTGAGCAGCTTACTGGTCTGCTTCTTCTTCAGGTATAGGCACAGTGCCTTGTCTGAGAAATTGCTTGACAAATGGTACTGAATTTTTAAGTACACTGTCACAAGTTTAGCGCTCTGAAGAATCAACGTTCAGTATTGTAGAACTGATCTACCAAATCCTGCAGGCACATTGTTGCATTAAGTGGTGGTTTGTTTGGCTTTTTTAAATCTAAAAAACGTAATGCCATGGACATGAGCTATTCTAAAACAGAAGAGCTTTGTATAATTTTGCTTTGACATTTTCACCTTTAGTGGCTCTTCTGCAGAAAACACATGTGCATAATAAGTCATGGTTGCCTGATCTTTCCATCATTTATTTTGGTTACATGAAGTTAAGAGAATTTTTGATAATGAGATTTCATGTGATCTCTAGTGTTTTTTAATAAACAAAATAAGTTGTTTCTCTGAATTCTTGTTCTAATAATAATTATCATAAGGCAGACATTCTCTTGCTATTTATTTTTACATTGCCAACTCCAGCTGCCTTAATCTTGGGATGCCTGGAAGTCAGTTGCATTACATGAATTCATGCATTTTCAGTGTTTTTCAGGGAGACAGTTAAATATAGTGCATAATTGTCTCATTTGTTTTAGCCCTTTTTACTAGAAATATTCCTTTTGTCTAATACAGGAGTGTTTGTGGACAAAACCTTATTATGGTCTCTGATCTCCTGGTTGAGAAAATCGTGTTCTTGCAGCTCACCAGTGAGCTTGTAGGGCTGAACTTGGAAGCAGAGGTTTGATTTAGTCTGTTGCATGTGATATTTCTTCCCAGCTTTCAGTAAAAAATGTCTTCTCTGATTGCTGGAGATCATTAATGCTGGTGCTCTGTACTTGAGAGAACTTACTCGGGTTTATTCTGGGTTATGTAATTCATCTGTTTACTTGCCTATATGCTTGTCTCACCTCTTGAAGGCAATGTCTGTATTACCCAGCTAGACATACTACCCACACAGTATTTTAAATGCTTTTCTGTTGTGAGTTTTTTCTTATTTCATTTGTTTCCCCTTTTTAAAGCCATCCCTTTCCTCTTTCAGAATAATATATACATTTGTTAGAAGGTTTATATTGATGGTATTTGAAGATTATCTGTTGTAAAATGTGTAATTAAAGGTAAAAGCAAGTGTTTAAATGCTTTTTTTTTTGTTTTTCCTTTCTGTTATTGCTGTTCTCAGAGACTGTGCAGTTGACCCAACTTGTGTGTTGTGCATGGATTGCTTTCTTGGAAGCATTCACAGAGAGCACCGATACAGGGTTAGTGATCCTGCAGGATAATTACGTAGTTATTAGTGATTTTGTGTGTGAAACAGTTTCAAGTTTAAGAATGTATACAGTATTTCCAAATGCTTGAATGAGCACAAAATTCGGAATGTCTGCAGTAATCCTATGTGAACTTGAGTGTTTGATGAGTGCAACTTCTGGAAGTTAACATTTTAAAATATTGAGCAATTAAATTTTATTTGCAACAGTTAAGCTTACAAATGTATGTTATTTTTAACATATCCCTTTAGTGAATTTTACAGGTTTAGACTTGGGTTTTGAATTGTTTTTATTTTTGTGTTTGACTGTTTTTAAAAGCTATTGAAAACCTTTATTTAGAAGCCACTTCTATGTAAAGTTTAAACATAAAGTTACAACAGAAAACAAAAACTGTAAATGCTGTTTATTTTAGTAATGCACTGTTATTAGTAGTTCAGATTAGTTTTAAAAACCCTGCAAACAAAGCAAAGAATACCTTGGTGTGTTTTTAAACTAAGAAATTAAGTGAAAACTACCAGTGCAGCCTTTCTGTAAATCTGTTTTTAGCAATACTGCACTGCTGCTAATATGAATCTGTTCACTGCATGGTTACATTGAGCACTAGGATTCAGGAAAAAAACTCCAAGCACAACAACTTTTATCAAGAAACCCAGCCAAATTTGCTAATATGAGCTGATTTCTTGTAGGTTTTTACTTTTAGAGTCTATTGAATTAACAAATGTAGGTAACATCCAAAAGTGTAAGCAAATGCTCTTTCAAATGTCCATCTAGTTTTGTTGATAGTGTAAGATATGCTTCTATGTATAGAGTATATCAAGTATGCCAAAAACGGGTGAAAGAGGAATTCTTCTGTGCATCAGTTAATAGTTTGTGATTCAAAAAACAAGTATTACAGTAATTTCACGATTATAAGCCGCACCTTTTTCATTGAAGAATCCAGCCTACCCCAGTAGTGCAGCTAATCATCGAGTGCAGCTTATTTATGGACAAATCCCAGCGAAATGTCAACCCGGAAGTGAGAGCCGGCCAGGGAGGGCGCCTGGGGCTGCCTTTAAAGGCTTCGCTGGTCTGTGAAAACTGTTGCAACTTGAGCACCTGACACCAAACCCAGCTGGCAGCAATTCTGTTACTAATTTGCTACTTTGTTACACATGGATCCTTGCTTTTAAAAAAAAAAGTGCGGCTTATATTCAGGTGCGGCTTATATATATATACAAATCCTGTGGTCTGCCTGGCTACCGGGAGGTGCAGCTTGTAATTGTGAAATTACTGTATTACACTTATTAACTTGAGGTGGTCTTTAAAATAAATTTTGTTAAAATAGCGTAAATATATCATTAAAATTTTCCAATGCTTTTTTTCTGTACTTACATATTTGAAAAATGTAAGTCTCTCAATTCCTTTTGTCATAAAACACATCTTTTACTCACTGTATAATAGTGCCATGTGAAATGATTTAGTTTTGTTCAAATTAAAACTCTTGAGAATTTGTCATAGTACAGATGCCATGGCAAGTAATGGATTCAGAAAATCTGAATACTTCAAGTGGGGTAGAATGGAGGTGTTTGAAGGTGTTTTGTTGTTCAGGGTTTTTTCTTTTGACATAGGCACACTGAGGTAGACAAGCTTTCAGCTGTCACAGAACTAGACATGATTCCACTGGTATTCTGTCTAAAGCTATTAGGTGTTGTGATCATGCTTTTGTAGTACTGCTGTGACTACTCATTTCTTAATGTGCATATATAATATATATGTGTATTCACATTTATTGTTTTGGTTTTAAATAATTTCAGATGACAACATCAAGTGGAGGAGGTTTCTGTGACTGTGGTGATACAGAAGCTTGGAAGGAGGGTCCTTACTGTCAAAAGCATGAACTTAACACTTCAGAAACTGCGGAAGAAGAGGTAATTACAATTGAAGCATCATGTTTCGAAACATTGTTAACTGTGTGTATATATAAATCATTCATGTGAGGTTATTTTTAGTCTTGTATACTCTGCATGAGATGCTGCTGGAACTTCATTAGTAATATTTGAACCACAGGGTGAGACAAAAATATCTTAAGGAGTTCCTTGAAATGTTTTCTACTTAAAGCTTCAGTTTGTGTGTTCTAGGTCATCTCTGCAGCTTTAGTTCTGTTTCTTTGTTTTTTCTGTATATTCTGAGAGGTCAAGGGATTCTGCCATGTGCAAAAAGAAAAAGAAATCTGTATGTAATTTTGTGCACTAAGAAGCTAAATTCAGCTATCTGTGCAACAAATATTCTGATTCTTACTAAAGGAAATGCACAGATTTTTAAAAATCAAAAAACCTTGCTGTCGCAGGATAGTCATAATGGAGATGTAAGGCAGAGGTCTCTAAAAGGGCTTGTTTGGTATGGAAAAGGTAAATCTTTACCTGGACATATTAAATGCAAAAAGACATGCCACATTTTACAGGAGGAACTCAAGCTGTTGGAATAACCACTGCTAAAACACTCTTGTTAAAAGTTTATACGTGTTTGAGAGGAAATTTAACATGGTTGTGGAGGGAAAAATTACCAATGGCCATTTAAATTTGTGAGTACCATCTTTGGTGCAGGAAGTGTTAGTGTCTTAAGTTACTGGAGAGTAGAGAAGCATTTTTACTCTTCTTATCTGTTACTGCATCTCAGGATTGAGTGTGGCTAATTGGGCTTCTGACCTAGCTACTCACATCTATTCTTACATAGTGTAACTTCAGTGAGATTTTGTTAAAAGGGAAAATCTAAGGCAAGCATTGGTAGTAATTTTGCTGATCTGGTGGTTTAAGTGAAGCAACTGTAATTGTATTTTCAGTGACAGTGGTCTTTTTAAAATCTGTTCTCACTCCAGCCCCAAGGCTCTAGCATGGCTGCTGGACTCAACATTGATCTACAGGCCAGTTTACGTTAGTCAGCAGCCTTAGGAAATGTTGTGAAATCTTGGGTGGACTGCTACTTCTGTGCCCAAAGATGTTCGCACAGTGAGTGTGCCTGACAGAAAAATAAAGGTTCTGGGCAGGCTTTCTTCCCCATGAGCCATGGAGATTGAGATCTTTTATGCAGTGTTGTGTTTGAGGTAGATTAAGGGTGGTTTGTTGAGCGTTATTTGAGACCGTTTTCTGCCTTGGCCAGGTGTGTGCCTTTGTTGAAAATGCTGGGAGTGGAGGGAGAGCTGCTGCTTACGATTTCTTTGCTTTTGGTGGCTGATTGTTCTTCATACCCTAGATAATTTTTAAATAAAAGGGAAAAACGAAAAGAGAGAAGGCAGTTATTACCACTCTTGTAAAGGTTTCAAATATTCCCAAGGAGTCTTGGGGTAGAGGGGATAAACTTTATTTGTACAGGTGAATTGCTGACTGTCAAGAGTCTCCTTTAGATGATACAGACTTGAGAAAAGATTATTGTGGCCATTTTTATACAACTTAAGCTGTAGTGAAGCACAGAATTTAGTGTTAGGTAATCCTAAACCAGAAATTGGGCCACTGTTAAATACTTTAATTGTCTAACAATTACACATGCGTCAAAATATCAAATGATGAATTGAGTCAGTGACCCAGTGTGTAGTGAATGTCCAGGTGACCTGCAGGCTATGCAGTGTTCCCTTCCCAGGTTTGTAGAAGAGGAACTAGTTGTTATCAAAATTTTGATGTAATAAAAGCTTTATTAAGAGAAGCGGTTTATAATGTTTTCTGTTCACCATCCTTGAAATGGACTGGAGAGAAATGGCAGTGGTACCTTCACTATCTTATTCAGGGTAGCCAGTGGTTTTCATTTACTGCTCCAAAAAGTAGTCCATTCCACTTGGCAGACTGGGGCAGCTCTCTTCCACCCCTGTGTGTTCCCCTTCCCTGCCTGCAGCAGCCTCCATTCTGCTCTGGCACAGAGAGCAGGACAGGTTTGTAAGGGCTGCTGCAGTTGTCAAATGGAGAGTACAGAATGGGCACAAATGGATGCATAGTCTAGACAAAAGGGGAGCAGCTCTCTGTGAGCAAGACTGAGGGGTGGACAGATCATTATGAAACACCTATTTACATTTCAGCAGTTAATTATTTATATACCACAGCATATAAGAGACGTGCATCATAAATCATGATGCCAGTGTGCTGCATGTTGTATAAGCCTGGAGAGATAAGACTTATGCCTTTTAATGCATGCTGCATATAAAATAGGACAAGAGATGCTTGGTCATTTGTATTCTGCAGTTTACTAATATTGATAAGTGGAACAAAAGATACAGGGATTTGAAATTATGATTTTGAAGGCATAGCAGATGAAGCAGATTTTAATACAGCTGAGGCTAAAGGTCTTCCAAAGAACTATCTTAAAAGGTGTGCAGGAGTGAGAGCAAGGAGAGTGAGAAGGGAAGAATATGTGAAAATGTAAATGGGTGATCAGAGGCAAGTTAACATTCAGGTACTGAATGTTAGATTAGAGCTTTGGTGACTGTCAGTGTAGAACTGGAAGAAGAAAGCAGGATGATTGTTGACTCTGTTCCTTTCAACTGAAAAGGCATTTAAAGAAAGACATTATTAAAGATGCTTACATCATATTTGATAAAGAGAGGTGCAAATCTGACAGTTTGTTTTGAATATCATTTAATTTCACATTTGCTATTTATATTGACTTTCCAGGATCCTCTTGTGCACTTACCAGAAGATATGGTAGCAAGAGCTTACAATATTTTTGCCATTACATTTAAATATGCAGTAGATATATTAACATGGGAAAAGGAAAATGAATTGCCTGGACTAGAAATGATGTAAGTATTATATTTGTCTTCAGCCTTTTAAAAGCTTACAGATATTCACAGCTGAAAATGTAAGTTCTGATTTTAAGAATCTTTTCTGCCCTTCTTAAAATTGTCAGAAATATTTTGTATACAGTAATTGTAGTAATTTATATTTCTCATATTTTTTCCTGTGCACTTGCTTTTACTTTTAACATTGCTTTGAGTGACATAAATTCAGTCCTTGCTTTGAGTGACATAAATTCAATCCTTGCTTTGAAGTGAGAAGAGTGACACTTATTACTGCATGCTGTTTAATGATGAAGTCCATACCTATGAACAAGTTATTTATACTCTTCAGAAGGCTGTCAACTGCACACAGAAGGAAGCCATTGGTTTTGCAACAACAGTGGATAGAGATGTAAGTTAATTAATTGTTAGAACTTTTAATTACCTTAATGTTTGCTTTATGTGACTGTACTTACTTTAGTCTGTTTTCCCAAAGCATGTGGTTAATGTGAGTCTGTGAGTCCTCTGTGTCATACCCTAAAATGCCTTAGTGCTAAATACTAAACGTCTCAATGCCTAAATACTATTTGGCCAGTCCAAATTAGTCCTGATACTGAATATAGTAAATGTAAGTACCAAGGTGTTTCTCACTTCTCTGTCAAGATCAGGTAGCAGCTTTGGCCCTTCCATTACTGAACCAGGGAGCTGACATTGAAGGAGCCCCTAAATATGCTCCAAACATAGGAAATGCTTCTTAGTGTAGCACCAGTTAAGTGTGAGGGATAAAATCCAAAACTGACTGCTTTTGTTCTGGTACTTCTGGAACTATTAATGGTTTGTGGTTTCTTTTTAAAATTTAATTTAATTTTCTTTTCCATAATTGTCAGATTATAGTGGCAGGAAGAGGTAAAAGCATTTTACACAGTCTTTAGGAGGAGCAGTGAGTTCAGAGTCACTATATGCTGAATATAATTGCAACTAGTGTTTCAGTTTCAGAAGCACTCTGTCAGTTGCGTTTATAGTGTGTGCATTTTTTTAAAGAAAGTAATACTTCACTGGGAACTGCACCTTGTTATTTTTGCAATGAACCTGTGAGCAGCTGACTGAGAAATGAGTATCTTTTTTACCTGGCTTATTAGCTTGTGCCTTTTTTGTGGGGGTGGTGTGGAGAGAAAATCTTCTCCAAAATGGCAATAGGAATGTCATTTTAGGTGGTTAAAGTACTTCAAAGATGTCAGTGGAGCAGGAAATATAATCACTTATTACTTAGCACTGAAATAGATTTTGGTTTTGTGCTATCACTGCTCTATCTTTTGTGCTACTAGTAACCAAAAGACTCACATCCGATCCCTGAAAATGAGCTGACCTGAGCACATGCTGTGTATTGTGGGATATGCTCAGATTTTTCCCTACTGTTGATCCCTTCAAAATACATACATGAATGCATGTATACATGAGCATGTATGTGAAAGAAATGAGAATGTTATGCCTGAAGCAGTGATTTGGCATCAGATCTAAAATACCAGAGAGTTTTCCTGTCTATAATGCACTAAAAATTCAATCAGCTATCTTTTTTGATGTACAGATTGACAGTAGAGAAAGACTGAAAACCTTCCTCAAGTTCTCCAATTGTATGTTTAAAAGACCAATTAACTTTAAGATCTGCTTTTTAAAAGGCACTGAAATACCTGAAATATCTTTAAGTTCTATCAAAACTAATGAATAATGCCTTTGTACTAGAGTTTTCAGTATTGTAATAAAAGAAGTGTAGTTCTTTTATTAATCTTAAGAACAATGCTGTACACAGAAAATTTAATGTAACAGGTAACTGAATATGTGATACAATTTTATCTTTTAAAATGTTCAAGGGTGCATTTGGGAAATCCAAGTATCTAACTATATACAGTACTTTAAAAAGTGAAAATAGCATGAAAGGCAGAGTAAATAGTATGCATCTGAAGCTTTTACTATGTTTTTTATACTAATGTTAGACACAGAACTGAGGCTTCTTTAGGAGCTGGTGATAATGTTACATCCTTCTGAATTTGTAGGGCCGTAGATCTGTTCGATACGGAGATTTCCAATACTGTGATCAGGCAAAGTCAGTAATAGTGGTAAGTAATTGTGGTAGGGGATCTTATCTGCTTTCTTGCCTCATCTTAAGCAAAAGATGGCTTTACTACCCAGTTTGTGATACTGTTATCATAATGACTCATTCTATTTTAAGGATACAAAGTGTTGGGGATACTATTTACAGTGCAATAGAGTGATGAAAATACTGGTTTGTGGGGGTTTTGTTGTTGTTGGTCTTTTGATGGGTTTTTTTCCCTACTATGGCCTACTTGACACACATAATAATTTTCTAAAAAGAAGTTTGTGGACAATTTTTTTCCTTCATAAAACAGATGTGGCCTAGAACTTTGAATATGTCTTTTAGAAATACATGCTAGTTCAGAACAATGAAGTTAAATTATTGTAATTTTTCTGGTATGTGATGTTGCTTATGGCTTTCACAGAAACAGTTGTGGAAATTATTACTGATTGAATCCAAGTGTGAAACTGCAAATACTTTCATTTTGACTCTATACATTTATGTATGTATATATAAATATATATTGCACGATTCTTCCATATAAAGATGTGAACATAATTTTTTTTAATGTTTTGTTAACTGCTGCAGTCCAGTACTTAATCATATGAAATATATAGTGTATGTATGATACTGCAACCATAGAAAAACAAATGCTGCAACTAGATGTTCTGTAACTATTCTTCTACTGTCCTTTAACTATTTAAGGTATTTTGAAAGCATTTGCATATTTTTAACTTGCTGCCCATGCGGGCAAAGAACAAATGGCTTTTATGTGTAGCATCTAACTATTATGCTTTCTAACACATAGATGAGGGTAAATTCTTTCTTGTTTTAACTCTGTGTATTCAATTTGTATTTTTAAAAATAGTCTGTGGAGAGTCAGTTTCCATGATGGGCTGCTGTGTGACTTTCCTGTCATGTTGAGAGGGACAAACATGCATAGCTGTCTTGGGTTGAACGTGGGATTGCTTATCAGTAAAATGCAGCAGATCAGTGTGAGCATTGATAACAGGCCAAGAGTGGAAAATGCATTGACCTATATATGCTGATATTGCATAATAAGGTCCTTCAAATATTAATAGAATAAACAAAGTTCAGACTTCTTTGGGTTTTGCTATGTAGGTATTATATGTATTAATATTATAAATTATCAAAATATTATAATATGTATAAATATTATAAATTATCAAAATGAATCATAGGAATGCTGCGTTTCTGTATAGAAGTATATGCCAGTCCTCACTTAAATATGCATTGCCTCCTTTTTCCTTTTCTTTTTAAGAGAAATACCAGTCGTCAGACAAAGCCATTGAAAGTGCAAGTTATGCATTCATCTATTGTTGCCCATCAGAGCTTTGGTCTGAAGCTCCTAACTTGGCTTGGCAGTGTTATTGGATATTCAGGTGGGGAAAATTGTCCTTCTTGAGATAAGTTAGAGAGTATTTGTGAGAGGAGCTGATTTTCTGAAGCAATTTTGTCTACTTATTTCAGATATGTAATGTATAAGGCAAAGCTATTAATAACTTGTCAGACTTCATTCTATTTTCTCTTACTGGAGTGCTGTTCTGAATTCTAACTTCCATGTGAAAGTGCTACCAGTCTCATGTAGTCTTTTCTGTTTAGCTGCTGTTGAACAGAAGCTGCGACTCACTGTCAAATGCAGTATGCCAAAAAGCTATTTTTTCAGCCCCTACTTCTTTTTAAATGAATGCAGTAAGCTGAAAATAACCTGTCTGATTAGATAAAACAAAATTATTCAGAAGTAATTTGATGAATGATGATGAAAGTGATTGCTTCAGATTTTTTGCTAAGTAGAACAGAGAAAATGCAAGGAATTGTGGAGGGTTTTGGTAAGTACAAAAGCTGACAAAGTCTTAATCAGATTTTTTGAAAGAGGTTTCTTCAAAGGAATCAAGATGTACAGTATCAGATTTTACAGTTTTTATTTTAACTTTGTTCTGGTAAATCATAAGATTGTGAAGATGCAGGGTATGAGGGGAAATAAAAGGAAAAGTGACAAACTGCTGATATGGAGAAATGTATATACAGACCCCCGTGCAATTTGTATTTTTTTCATCTGGAAATGTTAGCAAGAAGTATTAGCAAAGCATGCCCAGCTGTCATATTGCTCATATGTTCTGTGTAAGTGTAATGTTTCTTCAGAGACTGTATGTTTTATTAGACTGATAGCTGGAAAGCTAGCCAAGATTTCTTGCACAGGGTTTTTATAATATGTCCTCATTTTTGAAACATAAATAGTTTAAGTTTTAAAAATAAAGAAATCAAACTTGTGAGCAAAACTTATGGTAGCAGTTTGTTCAACTATTTGCCAGTGTTGCTGGTAAACAGGTATTAATAGAAAGGAGTTATGAAGATAGTTTCATTCTGTGATTAAATTTCCCTTTCAGTAAAACATGTAGGCAGTCACTGTCT
>VRYO01002297.1:11183269-11196424 GCA_009812075.1 Sialia sialis
GCGGCCCCGAGTCCGCTCCGCCCTCCTTGCCGCGCCGTCCCGAGCCCGCGCTGCCCACCCCGAGCCCATGCCGCTCCGAGCCTGCGCCGCCTGCCCCGAGCCCTTGCCGCCCACCTTGCCGCGTGGCCCTGAGCCTGCTTCGCCGCCTCTTTCAAGCAGCACGGGGAGCCGCCGCCACTCAAAAGCGACATGGGGAGCCTCGGCAGCCAGCGCTGGGGGTGGGAGTGCCAGGACCCACGACATGTGGGGGGTGCCTGGGGCGGCATTTAAAGGCTTCACCAGTCTGTAAAAACTGTTTGCAAATTGAGCAACTTGACAGCAAACCCCTCGATCAGGATTCTGTTACTAAGTCGTTACTTTGTTGCGCATGAATACTTGCCTTTTTTTTTTTAAAGAAAAAAATGCGGCTTATATTCGGGTGCGGTTTATATATGGACAAATCCTGTGGGCTACCCAGATGTGCGGCTTATAATCGTGAAATTACTGTAGCTTGCATATGTCAATTGTGTTTCATATTACAGAAGAAAGAACTGAATTTTGAGTTGTGTAGTGTTTCTGAAGTTCTGAAGAGTTCTGCTTGTTAAATGCTGAGTGAAGGGCAAAAAGCACGTTTGGTTGTAAACAGCCCTCATATATTTTTTGTCTGTGACTAGCATGCTCCTTAGTTGGACTGCCTTCCATGTCTTTGAGGTGCAGTCTTGTACTCTGAGTCTGGTTTTGTGAAATACACTTTGAAAGAGTTTCCCTTAGCTTTTTAACAAACACACCCAAAAAACTGAATTCTGCTCAATCTTTTAAATAGTCTGTTACCCTTCATCTGGGGTGGTAAAGTTGCACTGCTTGGGTGATGACACTGAAATATCCCTAAACAAAGGCTGAGTGGAGGGGTCTTCTGCTGTGCCAGAGTTAGGTTGGATGATTGCTGTCAAAGGAATGACAAATTGAAAGAAAAAAAGGAGAAAACCTTGTCATGGAACTTTGAAGCTTGACCATCCTTCCTGGCAAATATCCCTTCCTCCAGAATAGGTGCCTGTTTGGCAGCTGGTGAACAATGCAGTAGTTTCCATTAATTTGTTGTCCTTCACAACAGTAGTTGGAATTGACCTCTACAAGGCAAAAAGGAATAACCCCAGACTACTGTAGGGATTCTTAGAGTGTGTTACTGCACCATGCAGCACCCTACAGCAGTGCAGTGTACACGGCACTAAGCCACTGCCCCCTCTGCCTGAGGAGGTGAGATGCCAAGCAGGATGTGGAAGTAAGGGCTATGTAAAGCCCATGGTTCCAAGGGAATATGCATTACCTGCAGTGCACAGCCAGGTTGAACAGTCTTAACAGGAGCATGTCTGGGTTGTGCTCTGTTTCAGATGCAGGCTTGTCAGTAAGCATGTAACTTACATGTTCATATAGTTACAGTTATTTCTTCTTTCCATTAGAAAAAAAATACACAGAGAAGCCTTAAAATGATAGCATGAATATATGGGTCATTTCATATATAGATTATATTTTCCTTTTCATAGGAGTCTAATCAGGAAAACTAAACCTATGAAATTAGTCTGCTGTATAACTGTTTCTTATTTTAGTAAGCCATTTTTGAAGAAGCACATATTTATTTGATAACTTTAAACCAAACCATTTCATTTGGTGAATTTCACTGTGTTCCATAAGGCTAGTGTGAAACTTGTAAGGTGTGAAATATTTGTGTTTGTATTGGCAAAATAGGAGTGCTGTTATTCAGTTGTCATGGAAAAGGGGGCAGTGTGAGAGCTTCCGTATTCAGGACATCAAAACAGCACACGTTTGTGTTTGAGCTATAACTAACTTGTACCATTTCTCTTCATTAAGCTGGCCTTCGCCGAATATTGTGTCAAGTTGGTTTGCAAGAAGGGCCAGATGGTGAAAATTCTTCTCTTGTAGATAAGCTGATGCTGTATGATTCTAAACTGTGGAAAGGTGAGTTTTCTCAAAGTTCTGGAAAATGCTAGAGAATGCTGTGCCTAAGTTTTCCTTTTACTGTATCTGCTAATGTTTGATCATTTTTACTGTGGTGTTATTATTGATAATTTTGCCTCGTTACAATCTCTCCCTTCATGATATACTCCCAAGTGTATATAAGATGAGAACATACAGGGACCATTTGGATATGGAGTTGGTTTTAGGTCTAATTTTTCAAAGTGGTGTGAAATTAAAACTGATTTGAATATGCAAATGATAGTGATAGTTAATGGAAATTGAGTAAACTATAGAGAAATTGTCTGCTTTGCAGGATCTCAGCATCCATTTCATATCTACCGAAATGCCTATTTTTAAGGGACAGAGTCTTTCTGCTTTGACTTGTGTTTGTGTTCATGAGGTTCTTAAGGGTTCTGAGAACATTCAGTGAAAATTACTGTTCTGTTGTTTTAGAGCTCTTGAAACTTTGAAAGGTTGTTTGATATAATGGAATTAGCTAGCAAAGTTGTAATTTTGAGGAAAGGGAGATCGTTAATTTCTATTCTATTACTGATTCTGGATCTAGTTTGATATCCTGAAAGGACATGTAAGGCCAGGTGTAAGAAAGAAACACAAAGAACGGGTAGGGGGTGATGCAAAATGTCCGCCTAGGAAACTTCTTGGAGTACCAATAAGTAAGAAGTATGTAGTATGGATGTAGTATGGAGAAAATTAATATTTTAGGTTTTATTTATCTAATACCTTTATCCTGAGAATGAAGTCTTGGCACTGCAAATTTTGTAATCTGAGACATAATTCTTTTGTGGAGCATTACAACATCTTTAATACAGGTTTTGTTAGGATCATGTCTTTCATGTAAGCAAGGAGTAACTTTTGCATTTGGATTTTGACATCAATGTTTCTCTGCTTTTTCTTATATTCCATAGTTCTCTGCCTTAAGGAAATAGTGTCATGGCTTTTGACTTAAAAGTGACCTACAGAAGAAATTATGCATATGTGCATTTGTTTCCAGTATACATAGAAATGAATATCATTTGTATTGATAATACTTCCTGGGGGCTAGTCCATACAGATTAGAAATTCAGAGATAGCTTAGCTAATTATTTTATGGAGATGTTCACAACTAGGAAAATTTGTTGCAGTTCCCAAGACTTCTCATAATAGATGGGGAAAGAAGAGAACACTAAATCCCCTGCTATACTGAGGAGGAACAGAGTTCTCTTCTTGTTTTGCTGACTTCCCTTATATTTGACGATACACGTTCCCATTCAACAGTGTTACCTTATACAGGAGTAATAAATAATGCCTGTTGAAGAATTTTGGTTTATTATTCTTCTCCATCCTTAGCTATCACCTGACAGACTTAATCAAAGCAGCTTCTACTCTGAAATGCACATTTACCTCTTTCTGTTGAAGTTTACTTTTCTAAATGTTTCCATTATGCATTGATAGAAAATAGTGACATGCAATATTTCATTCATTTTTCTTGACAGGAGCTAGAAATGTGTATCACCAGTTATTCATGAGCAGTCTTCTTATGGATTTGAAATACAAGAAACTTTTTGCTATCCGCTTTGCGAGAGTAAGTATCTTTCTTACAAAGAGCCATTAAATGCTAAAGCTGTCTAGTGAAGAGAGTCTAGTTAGCATACAGTGATTTAAATGAACTGTTACCAATTTTTTTTTCCTTTTTATGGAAGTGAGAACTTGAAATTAAATGCTGGAAATCTTATTTTACTCTTCAGTGCATTAGTTATAATGGCATCTCATCTCCTGGGAAGGAAATGGCCTTTCAGACACCCCAGAACTAAAGCAGTTCAGATGTTTTTGTCTTCACCATCAGCTATGCAGGCTATCACTTCTTAAGAGCTAATCGCTGTTCATTGTTGAGGTGTAAGCTGTTACAGCACTGCTCAGAAATAGTGCTGAAATTCAGTTATGCTGATTAGTATTTCTGCAGTAACTGGTATTTGAAATGCATTAAATCAGCACTGCAAAATTCTGCTCACTCTGCTGCAGACTCTTGAGTAGAAAATAAAATACTAGCCTTTACTGTGAAAATGAGAGTGAGTAGATCTCACATGTGAGCTGATTAAGTTGTCATATTCTTTGTACAAAATACCCATAATAATAATCCCTTAGAGTTACTCTTCACTTTTTAATGGCATTAAAGTTTCCCAGAGCAGACATTTAAGTTAAAAAATCAGGTCAGTTTGGATTAGAGGTGAATTTCCCCTTGTTGTTTAGAATTACCGGCAGTTGCAGAGAGATTATATGGAGGATGATCACGAACGGGCAGTATCGGTGGCTGCTCTGTCTGTCCAACTCTTCACTGTACCTACTCTGGTGAGTAGTGCCTGTCTTTCTTTTAAAAACTGATAGTTGGCACTCCTTGCCTTTTTTTGCCTCCTTCTTAATAGAACTATGAGCGATTGCAGAGTGATTTTATGAAAGATGACCACGACAGAGAGTTCTCAATTGCTGACCTCTCGATACAGATATTCACAGTGCCTTCTCTTGTAAGTACTAAAAGACCAAAAAAGGAAATCTTTATTTGTTAAAAGCCTCTCAAGGTTCATAAATCAAGGCTGCAGATTTCTTTTACATTACTGTGGAAATGCAGAACAGTCAGACTGTTTGCCTACATTGACATGGGTTTAGAAATTAGTGTTCAACACTGGGAAGTTTCAATCTGGCTTCCCGGAGTGGGCTGTTTCTGGTTTTTCTTTTTGTATTTTTCTTTTACTTTTTTTTTAGAAAGGTGTTTTCGTATTTATTTAGAGATATATACACATAACATTTAAATTCCTCATCATAACTGAGCCACACTTACTGTTTGTACAAGTCTATATTACGGTTTGCATATCATGGTTTCAGAGCACCATTCTGGTGCAGTTTTATAAGTGATCCATTTTATGTTCATTTTCCAGTCAACACTAGTGCAAGCAACAATTGTCTCATGATACACCCTACTTCCTTTGGTACTTTGAGTCTCAAGAATGCCTTCTTTTAGGCTTCCAGTTAACTTTTGTTTCAGTGCTACAAGCACTGTGACTTCTCCCAGCTCACTAAATCTGCTGGTCTTTCATCAACTTGTTTGGGAAACTATTTTTTTTTTCTTTTTTTTTTTTTTGTTCCAGTCTCCATTTAAGTCTGTCTTTGCTTGTATTATGAGCTAGACAAATTAAAATGTGGAGCTTAGGATTTTGTTCCCATGGTTCAGGAGAATATTATATTGCCTATTTTAATTTTGATGCTTTCAATAAGAATGTTGCCAATATTCAGACTTACATTAGACTTAACCAACTAATATAATTCAAATGGTTATGGTATTTTTCCCTTTGGCAGATGGGGTGGTACAATATGTGTATCAGTACATACTTTTTGAAAAAGTAATTTCAAACGTTTCCCAGGGCAGAGTAATTGCAGTGTCTCTTTTATATGTGTTCTATTTTAAAAGCATGCAAAAAAAGCAGAGCCAAATGCATTTTGACTGTTGTGCAGAATGATAGAATAGATTGATGACATGAAAATAATTATGATAAGCTTCTATCATATGAACTAAGTATTTTTTAATATATTTATAGCCACTCATTCTTGACTAAATGAATAAGTTAAAGAATTTAAACCACCCCACCATCCTCCAGTAATATTTTCAATCTGATCTTAGTAATTTAAGAGTTCGAGCTCCCAAGGAACTGTGGTTTTTTGTTTTGAGGGTAGATGGAAGCTCTGTTGATGATGATTTTTGTGGAGGAAAATGTTCATCATTAGATTATTTTCCCGCACTGCAGTAGCATTTCAGAAACTATTTTGGATTATCATTAGCAGTTGTAGAACCTGAAAGCTCTAGTCAAGAGCCACAGTGTCATTGTGATAGATCGGAATGGCCAGTCTTGTTGGGTATAGCCAGATCCAATGACTTCAAGGCTCATCCCATTTAACCTGGAGAGCCAGCAGAATTGGGGAGTTGTGCAAGTGTTCATGCATAGGAGCTGCCAGTAACTTAGTGCCCCCTGCTCTGTGGTGAAGGTGGGCTATGTTAGGCTGGGTGATGAAAACAATCTGTCAGACTTGGCTGATTTGTTTCATACAACACATGGATATATGCAGTAGACCTTGAGGTATAGAGGTTATTTCATGAAATTTCCATGTGGAAATTGCATGTGCAGTTCCTTACTCGTTCAGAGGAGGCTCTGCTCACCACAGCTCTTGACAGTTTGTAAACAGAAACAGAAGAGCTGTCGCTCCCCTAAAGGGCTCAAACTACCTGAGAGGAGACAACATGTACTTAGAGGGAGGTACAAGTTAATTGTAAGACACATAATAACATGTCTTGTGCCATAATTATATAGGTTAGCAGGAGCCTTACCATAGGCAGACTTCTGTACAGAAAGGATGTGAAAAAAGAAATCTGGCTTATGATAATTTTTGACTAGATTCCTTTTTTTTGTCTTCTGTGATTCTGTGACTAGTGTGCTTTTCAGTGTTCTGTTCTAATTATTAATGTAGTTATTTTGGATTTTAAAAAATGTATTTTGTAAACTTACTTGTTCAGTGTGAAAGTCTTGTTAGCTGTATCTGTTAATTACAGCAAGTTTCAATGTACTTTGGCATAGGCTCGAATGCTAATAACAGAAGAGAATCTCATGACCACTATCATCAAAACTTTCATGGACCACTTAAGGCACCGTGACATCCAAGGCAGGTTTCAGTTTGAACGTTACACTGCTCTGCAGGCTTTCAAATTCAGACGTGTCCAGAGCCTTATTCTGGATCTCAAGTAAGTATACTAACTCTGTGCTGATTTGAGAAATTTAGGAGTTAAAAAAAAAAAAAAAATCAAAAATGGACACTTGAATCTTTCTAATCTCCCCAGGTATGTGTTGATAAGTAAGCCCATGGAGTGGTCAGATGACTTGCGACGCAAGTTCCTGGAGGGTTTTGATGCCTTCTTAGAATTACTCAAATGTATGCAGGTATGTAAATATGTGAATTACAAAATTTGGCAAAATTTGAGCAGGAAGTTAGCTATTGTGATGTCAAAATAGAAGAAATTTAATCTACTCTTCATTTTGTAACTTCAATGCAGTATCACTTTTGGAGCCATTGCATTTTCTTAAAACACAACATCTTGCCTGACTTTTTAAAATTTTGTTGTAGAGGACAATGAAAAGGAAGAGAATTCAAAATGAAAAGTGTAATTTGGGGCTTATTTTGCACTTGTAGAGGCAGACAAGACAATTAATTCTGTGAGCAAAATCTGATTAATCTAAAGTGTCAGCAGAGTTGCTCCTTGTATTCAGGAATAAATTGTTCCTGACACACAAATAGGCCTCTTCACTTGTGGTTTCATTCCCTTTCATTCCCCGAAGGTTCTTTTTACCTGTTGCAGCAATAATATGTTTATAAGGACACCTAACCACTGCCTCACACCTCGGCTAATGTATTTCAGTGATACATTGTTGAAATGTATAATTCTTCTTGTTCTAGGGTATGGATCCAATAACTCGTCAAGTAGGACAACACATTGAAATGGAACCAGAGTGGGAAGCAGCATTTACACTGCAGATGAAATTAACACTTGTTATTTCAATGATGCAGGACTGGTGTGCATTAGATGTAAGTTCCTTCTGAATTGTTTTTCTGTGTGAAGAGGGATAAAACCCAAATATTAATACATGTAAAAGTTGACCTAAACACAACTACGCCATAAGCCAAGGACATCTTCTATGAGCAAATGCAAATCTTTTTGTATTTAAATCTTTTCTGTATTTAAACACAAGTGTGGTTTGTTCTGACCAATTCATAAGAACATGGTTAAGCCTTTTACAAGTACTGCAGAGAGATTATCACACATTTGAAGGTTGTGATTATCACAACACTATTAGATTACAGTTTTCAAAGATTAGGAAATGGAGGAGTAGGCCATGGATCTACCAAATGCTGCTTGATTACAAATCGTGTTTCTGCTCCGTAAGTGTTTCAAGTTTCAGGATTTCAGAACTTGAGCATGGTAAAATATGTCTGTGCAATAAGTGATCCTGGAATACCTGAACATTCAGACTGGCTTTAATCTGTTACTGGTAGTTAATATGCAAGTTTTACTGGCCTAACATGATTATTGCTCAGAAAGTTACCATAATGTCAGTTACAAACCCCAAACCGAAACATCCTAGTAGTATTTTTGTAATCAGACCTACCAGTGCAAGTTTTGCAGTTTGTGCCATCCTTAATTTGGCTCTTTTGTTGGATTCCTTATCTTAATTTTGCAGGACTATTGTTAAAGGTAAAACTTGCAAAGCCTTTGGGGTCTTTTTCATGCTGTCTATATTATTTTTCAGAGCTGTGTTTTTTTCATAATCGTTGTAAACTGCAATCTTTCTTTTAGGAAAAAGTATTGATTGAAGCTTACAAGAAATGCCTGACTGTGTTGATGCAGTGTCACAGTGGATTTACTGATGGAGAACAGCCTATTGTCCTCAGTATGTGCGGACATTCAGTTGAGACCATCAGATACTGTGTTTCTCAGGAAAAAGTTAGCATTCATCTCCCGGTTTCTCGTTTACTTGCAGGTATGAACAGTTGGAAAATATTTCAGGAAATGAAAAATGGTTCTATAAATGTGATTGGTGTTTATGTGTACATGAAGGCGCACACACAAGCATTGTTTAAAGGCTGAATGGGATGAATTTTGGCTATTTTGTAGCTGTTTGGTAGCTTCTAGGCCAGATGTTCTCAAGCACTAGAGAATTTCTTATCATTCAGTCTGGGGGAGATTGTCTCATGCCTCTGGATTTGTATTATAGGCAGCTACTGCTGCTTTTGCCACTGAAGTGATGCAAAAGAACTGTGACAAAATATGGACTGTGGTTGTCTGTTTTGGAATATGTTTAGCTGTCAGATTGAATAGACTAATCAACATTCTGTTAGAGAACAGATTTATCAAACAGATGTGTCACCAGAAAATTGAGCTATGCCTTTCTCTTCATATTGTGTTCATCTTGTTCAGCAGTTGTGTTGAAAAAAGCTTTGTGATTTTTAGTTTACAAAATCAAAAAAGAATGTGATAAAAATAAATTCACAAATAATGAAGTGGAAAAGGTAATTCTTAGGTAAAGTACCATGCAGCTCAGTGTCATATAACTTGGAATATTTGAATCTTTGAGCAAAGTCCTCGTGACTTCAAAAGAAGGCAAACCAGAAAATCTTCATGTGTTTTGTAGGGGTCTTATTCTAGTTCCTGAGGTATTTTATAAACCCCTCAAGGACTGATAAAAAGGATGAGGTATCTGCTATGGATTGTTTATTCTGACAGACCAAGGACTCTTGGCTCTCACCGTGGGGACATGACAGAGTCAAAAAAAAAGGCAAAAAGCTCACTTGTACTGCAAGGCTTATACAGATACAATGTGAAAACGTCTTTTCTCTTAATATGTATCTTTGTAACATGTTTCTTCAGGAAATAGCTGTGTATCCACAGTGATAAATTTGTGGACCTGTAGCTGTGTTTAGAAAATTAAATCTGAGATTAAATTACATAACCTTTTTTGTCCTATTTTAATTACATACAATATTGTGTGTAATATTCTGTATGTTTTTTTCATGTCTTTATGTAGGCTTGCATGTTTTGCTGAGTAAAACTGAAGTGGCATATAAGTTTCCAGAGCTGCTACCCCTGGTATGTAATTAAATGCTGTATATTCGTTAAATGTAATTAATGCTGAACAAGAAATCGGTCATGTAATTGTAGAATATTATTAAATAAAACAAAGGGCCTTTGTACTGTGAATTCTACTCAGAGAGAATATCTTTAGTACATAAAATTACCCTTTAAAAGATTAATATCTAGATATTCATGACTGGAGCATAGGCAATCAGTATTGCTCTCTAAAGTAACTAAGACTCAAGTTGCATAACCTCCTTTTTGTAGTAGAAACCGTTTTTAGGATTCAGGCAAGATCTGATTCCTTCTCCTTGGACTGGGTTCTAATTTTCTTCCCCAGCTATTTCTTGCTTTTTACTTCTTCTTACTGATGTGGTATTTCTTTAAGAGTAGTCAAAAAAGGTAAAATAAAAGAGGATGAGACCTAACTGAGAGAAGAAGTCTCAGTGTCTTTGGAAAGAAGGGGTACTTAACGTTTGAATGAAAGAAATTAAATTAGTGTTATTAAATTTCTGGTGTTGATGTTTTAAAATATGAAAGCTGCTGTCTTCAGGAATAAACTAAAGCCCTTGTGCGGTAGCTGTGTGAAGCAAAGAATGTAAGGGTGATTAACAACGATTTGAAATATTGTGAATAGACTCATCTAACCTTTTTGTTGGATTTACTTGTCTTTTGTTGTGCCCAAATATTTTAATGATCATAAATATCATCCTCCTTCATTTCAGTCCCATTTTCTTGTATTTTCTCTGTATACATCAAAATATTGTGTTTTCTTGATGCAGAGTGAACTTAGCCCACCCATGCTAATAGAACATCCTCTACGATGCCTAGTCCTATGTGCCCAAGTGCATGCAGGGATGTGGAGAAGGAATGGTTTCTCTCTTGTTAATCAAGTAAGTGCACAGTAGCTGTAGAATCACTCTTTCCTGAGAACTCCCTTAGGATAATTTCACAGAATCATGGAATCAATCAGGTTGAACAAGACCTCTGACATCATGGAGTCCCACCCTTGACCAAACACCACCCTATATGAGCTAGACCATAGCACTAAGGGCCATGTTCAGTCACATCTTGAACACCTCGAGGGCAGTGACTTCACCATCTCCCTGGTCAGTCTGTTTCAATTTTTAAGTTCCATGAAGAAATTCTTCCCAATGTCCAACCTGAATATTCCCTGGCACAACCTGAGGCTGTGTTCTCTTGTCCTGTTTCTGGTTGCCTGGAAGAACCTCAATGTATTTCTTGAAGTGAAGGGCCCACAACTGGAGACAGCACTTGAGATGGAACCTCACCAGCTTTGAGTGCAGAGGGAGTTCTTGGTCTTTCAGACCTCAAAACTTTATTTTCCTGTACTGATTTGAAATTTTACTTATGTTAGTCTTATGGAAGGCAATGTGAGGTAGCTGTTTTTATCAGCACTGGCATCATCTGATTTTTTTTTTTTACTTTTAAACTGATCCTTGATTTTTTATTAGTCAGGAGTTCCTTTTTTATTTCAGGATTGCTACAGTAGCCACCAAACTTAGTGCTTGGCATGTAGAATTTTAGTTAATGTGGTTAATGACTCCTAGCTTTTTTGCTGTGTGCTGTCCTGGAAGTGCAGAATTAGATCTGTGCATCTGTGATAATGCATTCATCACCTCCACATAAAAGTATCTCAAATATAAAAATATGCAACATTATGATATGATGGCTGTTTATATTTATAAAATAATTGAAATCTGAAGACCCCACAAAAGCATTACAAGCAGTGTAGAACTAAGTGTTTCTTGGCTTTTAGCTGTAATATTTCTGGATACTTTCATTTCTAAACTTAAGTTCTCAGTGTTTGTGTAAATTAGGTGTTTGAAGCATAACAGCTATAAAATGCATACTGTGGTGTCAGTACCACCCACCAGGGTGATTGTCTCAAGTGATTTTCTCAGCAAGACTTAGATTACAACAAGAATAAGGTTTAATTCTGTGAGGTGTTAACTTGATTTATTTGCAAAAAAATTCCTTCACTCCCATCAGCCCTCATCTCCGTTAGATAATTGCAATGTGTATTTACTAAGAGTCTGAATTAAACTGCTCAAATATATTCTATTTTGACACTTCTTGACTCTTGAAGGGTCTTCATAAGGTGGTGTCCTTGTTGTCATTACAAAAGCAAAAAGAGCTCTAGTTATGTACAATTATAGCAGTGGCCATAGTACTGTAGACACACATCAAATCTGGAATTTCAGCATAGCTTTTGGTAATGAAATAAGTCTCTGTGTTAGTTTCCCCGGTTGTCAAGATCTTGAAGTTAAGAGCTTGGTTTAGCTAACTCCCACAGTCTGCAAGTCCGTTCTCTTCACTTTGGCTATGGGGAGAGCTCATGTTCAGTGAGCTCCTTCTAGATATTTCCCAAATAATAGAAATGGGCATCTATATGTGTGAATTTTTAGGATAGAA
Source organism: Sialia sialis (assembly GCA_009812075.1). Lineage (NCBI taxonomy): Eukaryota > Metazoa > Chordata > Aves > Passeriformes > Turdidae > Sialia > Sialia sialis. The sequence continues at coordinate 11,195,325 of VRYO01002297.1, forward strand.
AAGGAAGGCATTCCTAGCTGTCTTCCAGTAATTCTGGTGGAAATGGTAGTGTCTAGAGGACACCCTAGCATGCTGAAGTTGTTTCCAGGCCTAGGCAGAAACTTGTCATCCATATTTATTTTTCCTCAATTGTGGTAGAATGAAACTTTCCTACCTTTCAGTGTCATGCAGTGGTTGTGGTGTTGCTGCTGCCTGGCTCAGTCCTGTTGAGTTCCTTCCTGGGATGGTTTGGGTTAAATATAGTTCTGTCACAATATTAACATTTTGCTGACACTGGCAATTCCTGAAAGATGGTATCTCAAACGATTAAAGAGCAATTCATGGAGCGAAGAAAAAACATTTCTCCAGCTGCAAGGGCTTTCTCTCCTGTGAATTTCAAACAATTAATTGATAAACAAACATATTTAAACAAAGCTAAGAGGTCAAAAAGAGTTTTGCTTGTAAGTTTATGCAATCCAGACATTGCATCACTACAACCCAACTACAACCCTAATCATAGCCAGCAGCTATGATTATCTTGTCCTTTATAAAAAAGCTTTTTGCATACAGATATAATTGTATAATTTTTTCAAATCACAGATTCATTATTTGTTTATGAACACAGTATAGAAAAGTTTACTTATTGCAGATGTAAAATGATTTGATATGAATATTGTCTTTGTTAATGATTGTGGTATTTTGGGTATTTTTTTCAGATTTATTACTATCATAATGTGAAGTGCAGGAGGGAGATGTTTGACAAGGACATAGTAATGCTTCAGGTAACCATGTATATCAGTTTGCATTTTTTTTAAGTATTTTCAGGATGTCTTTGTGTTTATTTTTATCTTCATCAGAACCTTTTAAAGGAAAAAGGTCTATTTTTTGTGGAAGGATGTCAGGTTTATTATTTTATCTGTATAATTATGGAATAATTTTTAAAAGAAGTAACTGCTGTTGTTTAACTACACTTTGAAAAGTGCAGATTCTTCTGTTTAGAGTATATTTACCGCATCATCTAGACTGCAATATTTTAACTAATGGGTGGTGCTGTACTGGCAGTGGCATGAGTCTGCATGTTGACAGAAACACATTCAATGTACAGTAGTTTCACGATTATA
>VRYO01002297.1:11197424-11211782 GCA_009812075.1 Sialia sialis
ATGAAAAAGGTGCGGCTTATATTCGTGAAATTACTGTATATGTTATTTTCTTGTTTTTTCCCCTTCAGAACAGATTTTGCAAATGCAGCAGTCTGTTTAGCTCTATCACAGATGCAATACTTCTACATCGAAAGAAATATAATCTAAAATTTGCAGCTTGAGGTGCATGGTTCACCTGGACAGCAAAATATTTTCTCAGGAAGTCCCTCAAATCTTAACTGGAGTTGGCAATACCCAATAGGACAAACATTCCCCAAGTTACTTCTGCTTTCTAACATAATTCCCTGAGGCTTGATCTGCCACTGATTTTTAATGATAATTTTCAGCTGCCCATTTGAGTAGATACCTTATGGATTTCTTGGAAATTTATTCTGTTTTAAAGATGATCCCATTAGCAACAGTAAACTAGCAACAAATATTTGTAATTGGCCAACTTAGATAACTTGTGTAATAAACACAAAAAACTTCAGCCAGTAGTTTTCAGAAATGGAAATTTCTGAAAGTCAGTGTTTGTTCTGCATTGAAACTTTAGTATTTTTCTTTCCAGTAAGGTTTTGGAAGCTGTGCTCTACAGTCTTCAGCCTTTCTTTAGAGGATTGGAATTTGTTTCTAAAATCTTCAGTGGTATATACTGAGTAATATTATGCCTGCTAGAAGATAAGCCAGCAGGAACAAAATTTTAGAGATAAAAACAACCATACAAAAGTCTTTCACTGAAGTTTATTTAGACTGCTTAAGATAGGAGTAACCCTGAATATTTTGCATGATACTCTTAAAAGGGCATCAGAAATTCTTGATAAAGCACAGGATTCTGCTTGTCAAATGGGCTTACATTTCTGTTTTTGTGTCCTAAGAGAGTAAACGTTTAATATTAAGTCTTCATTCATAGGATTAAGACAGGAATTAATTTTGTAAAGAATATACAATGGACATCATATATAAATATACACACATGCTGTGATAACACCCAATCTGTGTTCTCTTTATAATCTTTTTTTCCTTTAATAGACAGGTGTGTCTATGATGGATCCAAATCACTTCCTGATGATAATGCTGAGTCGCTTTGAACTTTATCAGATATTTAGTACTCCAGACTATGGCAAAAGATTTAGCACAGAAAACACTAACAAGGTATTTTATGTACTACTGCAATAGAAAATCTCCAGTTTAGTTTTTCAAAGTATATCAGATGCTGTTGTACTGAGACAGCTGTTTCTTGATAAAAAAGCAAAGCCTATCCTATTTTAATTTCATTTGGCCAGTTTGAAGTATGCATAAATGTTTTTGCCTGTCAAACTGGTAAATGTCAGAAAATATTGCATAAGTTTTGCACTTACAACTGTGTTTCAGCAGAGCACAGTTTGGAAGTACTAAGGGTGAAAACAGGCAATGTTTTGAATCACTGAAAAAGTATTTTCAGCATATGGAATAATTATTGAGGAATGTAATTTTTTTTTTTTCTTGTTTTACCTCAGGATGTGGTTCAACAAAATAACACTCTTATAGAAGAGATGCTATACCTCATTATAATGATTGTTGGTAAGTTCAGAAAATATTTAATTTTTTTTTTTTAATTTAGGCTCTTTAATGGTCTGGGCAATTTTTTATTGCTGTCTCAGTTTCAGTCCTGTTGTGAACTTCCTGAAGGTCTTACTGCTTTCTTAGGAGAAAAGCCTTGAAACTAGCTTAGATCAGTGTGATGAATTTTGGAACACTGGTGGGTGAACAAGATTTCAGAAGCCACCTTATCTTCCAGCCTTTAATTTAGAGAAAAAGATAAAAAAATGTTTAAAATCCAGAAATAAAAAGTGCATTTTATGTCTACAGGTGAAAGGTTCAGCCCTGGAATAGGACAGGTAAATGCAACAGATGAAATCAAGCGAGAGATCATCCATCAGCTGAGCATCAGGCCAATGGCTCACAGTGAATTGGTAAAGGCACTCCCTGAAGATGTAAGTAACTGAGTGTGGATGGGGAACCAACTTCCACTTTATAAGGCTGATTGCTGAAAAATTGTCTTAGGCGAGTTCATGTCACTTAATGTGGAATGAGAGCAGCATGATTATGCTCAGAGCAAGGTTAGCGTGAGTACAGGTTAATAGTTCTTGTGGCAAGGCTTGCAAAGAGGCAAGGAAGTATATAAAAGAGGCAGCAATCTGAGAGCTTCTTCAGCTCCTTTCTCTTTATAATGCTGTTTCTAATCACGCCATGTGGCCAGCAGTCTGTGCAGGCTGCTTGTACACCCTGAATTAGATGTATGGAAGTGGGTTGTTAAAACTATCCTGAAATATGAGCTGTTATATTTTAAAACTTAACAATAAGTGAAAAGACATGGAATCAGACACTGTATTATGACTTGTGTAACATGAGTGCTTCATTTACATGAACAGAATAATTTATCTGAATTCTAAGTACTTCTGTAGGACAGCAAAGCTTGCTTCCCTTTTTCCTTTGAATATTTTTGAAGCAATCTTTTAAAAATTATTTCTGAAGACAGTCAAAATTCCAAAGTCAATGTTTTAGTGTACTGGTAATAATTTTAACCATAAATGATGAAATTTTTTTTCCTTTTTCTAAATATTTTCAACTGAAACAATTTGAAAAGTCAAATTTGAAAATTATTTAAGAATAATTTAGGGTTGCGTGAAAGAGCAAATTAGATTTAAGCTGGAGTTCTAAATTATTGTGAGTCCTAAATACTTTTTCCCTGGCCTGGTAACTGCTATGAATATGCGTTGGAGGGAAGGGATGGGAATATTAAAAGATAATTGGTGTATGATCTATTGTTACTTATTTGAGCTGATGTCTCATGCTGCCTTTTGTAGTTTCAGCATTTTTCAGTAACTGGTCTTTTTAGCTTTTCAGTATTAATTTTAATTTAAAGGCCTAGAAACCACAGAAATACTGACTGTGTATTGTAAAAATGTGCTGAGTAAGCTAACTTAGAGTTTTCTTCTGCTACTGTTACATATGAGTTCATCATGACAGAAAGAAGCAGTGCAAATGCAGCACTTAGAATGGCATGACTTCTTCAATGAACCTTTTGCAGAGATGGCATTCCTGAATGTCATTTCAGCTTATGTGGTGTAGTGTTCTCTTGAGTACAGATGACTTCGTACCACATTCATTTTGCATGCTTATTCTAGTATTGTATGATATTTGGATATGTTTATTCCAAGAGCTCCAGTAACACCCTGTCCTGCTTTTTCACTCCATGTAGGAGAACAGAGAGACAGGGATGGAAAGTGTGATTGAAGAAGTGGCATGTTTCAAGTATGTTTCCCCTTATTCTAATGATTCAGCTTTAGAAATAGAATGTTTAAATTAGTGAAAATGAGAGAATGAAAGAAAGAGGGCTGAGTCATGGTGATTTCCCATGGCTTTAATCATGTGCAGAATTCTTAATACTGTTACTTCATTTCTAGAATGCCTGTTAGGCATTCTGTTTATTAGTTGTTCTAGTTAACTGTTCATTCTCAGATGTCAAGAACCAATTGACATAACGTGTTTTGTTTGCTTTGGTTTTTTTGTAGAAAACCTGGATTAACAGGCAGAGGGCTCTATGAATTAAAACCAGAATGTGCCAAGACCTTCAATCTGTATTTCTATCACTTTTCAAGGGCAGAGCAATCAAAGGTAACTAGTAGGTTAACTTCCTGGAGTTTATTTTATGCCTTTTTTTTTGTTTGCCTTTTTCCAAAGCTTGCTTCTGTGAAGAAGTATTGCCAGCTGGATACCTGAGATGTTAACAAAATTTGCCCGAGTTTTTGCAGTGATTTCTGCAACACTGAATCCTGTGCCCTATACAGAGCTGTTGAAATCAGTGGGCATTCAGGAGCTTGTCTGTGGGTTCCCTTGCATCTTATTTTACTGAAAATATTTTAAACAATCTGTATTTTCCCTTACCTTTATGGAAATTGCCATTTTAGCTCAAACTTGCCTTACTGTTTTATGCTAGGTAAAGAATCCAGGATTGCTCAAGAGGAAAGATTAATTTTGAAGTTGCATGCCCTACTTTAGAAGTAGAACATAAGACAAACTGAAAAGACATGAAAGCTTTCATGTTTATTTAAGGCTGGGTAAAAACAGTAACTGTGTAGTAAAGTATGAATGGTTTTTTCATTAGTTTTATATTGGTACAGATTTTGAGTAATGCTGGCATTTTTCTTCTATTTCAGGCAGAGGAAGCACAGAGAAAGCTGAAAAGACAGAACAGAGAAGATACAGGTATTTATTTTTGAGAGGAGATGGGAGAAGAGGGAGTCGCATATCAAGCCATGTATTGCCCTGATGTTTAGACTAACAGCCTGTTCCAAGGCTAGAGTAGAAGTTGGTTAGAAATGAAGTAATTTCCCTTACGTTCCCTTGATCTGGTTTGTCATGGAACCAGCCTTCTGAAGAGCTTATTCCTTTGGCTTTTTTGTTACACACAAGCCACATTGAATGGTTCAGCCTATATTGGTAACACTGTTTATCCAGCAGCTGTCTTCTGCCTTAGGATCATAGAAGGGTTTGGGTTGGAGGAAAGCATAAAGGTCATCTGGTTCCAACCCCCTGCCTTGGGCCGAGCAGTTAAATCAGACATTTTAAATGGGTGTCACAAGTTTTGGAGAAATGTCAAACACACTGATTTCCCTTTCAGCACTTCCACCACCAGCGCTTCCTCCTTTCTGCCCGCTTTTTGCCAGCCTGGTGAATATCCTGCAGTCTGATGTCATGCTGTGCATTATGAGAACTATACTGCAGTGGGCAGTGGAGCACAATGGCTATGCCTGGTCAGAGTCCATGCTGCAAAGGGTATGGGCTTCTTATTTAAACTAATGCTTAAGCTAATGGAGGAATGTTCTTTAGAGCGTTTTAACGTGGTTGTTTACTTCGTGTCTGAAATATCCAGAATACTGTGAATGAGTAATTGGTGGTATTTCCTGCAGAGCAAGGGAAACCCCTCTGCCTCTGATTCAATTTTATTTTTAAGATTGAATGCAAGACCCAGGTAAATTTCTAATGAGATGCACATGAGAGGGAAAAGAATTCAGCTTGAATCAGTGGCAGTAATGTTTATTGTGGTACAGAACCCATTAATCTGAGTTGTTGCATATTAAGCAGAAACTGATTTTTTTTCTTGATGTTCCTTTGCTTATTTTCAGTTTAGGCTAAATCACTTTAGAAAAAAAACATGGAGGTGCACAAAAGAATTTTTTTAACTTGAAAGTGTATCCACTTAACTGAGCTGTTTGTTCCTTGCAATTTATAATGATCTTTAGAAACCTGGAGGGTTATTGTAGATTTTGGTGTCATGATGGTCATTTTCTGGAGTGTGCGGAGATGAGTGGTGAACTGCCATGCAGCATCTGTGTATATTGGACAGGATTGTTGGTTTAGGGTTCAACTCCAAACTTTTAAAAGTGTTGATGGATTTTAAAGTAACATTTTGCAATGAAACTCCAGTTTTGAAACTGAATATTGGTTTTTTGATATCCAGTCTTATTGACTATATATTACCTTTTACAGCTAAGTTTAAATTAAGATAAGCAGTTCAGTATAACACAGAGGAAGTTGAAAATTGAATGATATATTGGTATTATTAATCACAACAAAGTAGTTATATTTAGGTAATGTAAGAATGCTAGGTTTTGGAGTAACTGAATAAAATAAGTTGGTTGGGTTGTTCTGGTGTTTTTTGACTTTTTGAATTAAAATGTCTTCAGCCATTCTCAAATCCGTGAAATTCATTAGGGACCTATCACTTGCTCAAACTTGTGGCATTTCTCTGTGATGGTGCCACTCCGCTGTACTGCATCTTTCCCAGTTCAGCCACTTTTGTCTTGGAAGCACTTGCAAAGGTGATATGAGACATCTGCAAAAGGTGGCCCAATTCTAGTGAGATGTTTGTTAAATAGATGTGATAGACTGAGTAGAAAGTTACTGTGGTTTATTAAAACAAATGAAAAAAAGTCAAGACTCTAATCAGGTTTTGCCACTTTTTCTGTAGATACTGGGTCTGTTGCGTTCCACTTCTGTTACAAATTTTCAGGTGATTATCCTTTCCTTACATGGGTGTCAGTGTTGATTCCAGGCATCAGTAAACCTCTGTGTCTGGAGCATCCTGCCAATTTGTATAGCACTGCAAAATGGCTGATGCAGCATGACAGAGTTTGCCACCAAGAGCAAAGTATCTCAGCTGCAAAATGCCATTCAGGCCATCACTGTGCAAAATAGGGTAATTACATTTTTTAAGTTCAAGGAGATTACAGCTCTTCACTGACCTAAAAATTGACATTATTTTAAAATGTGTTTCTAGAGAGAATAAATCTAACTTAAAAATTTTAATTTTTGTCGCTAAATTTTGTGTGTGAAAAGGACTTTGCTTTGTGGTTTCCAGAGACTTGCAATAGTAACATGCAGGGGGTAGGGAGAAAGGTAAGAAGTGCTGGCTTCTCACTCACTAGTCAGGACGGCAAACAGAAAGAGGCAAGTATTTAAAGTGGATTTTATGAGGCAAAGTTTCAAGCCAAACACTGTTGCTCTTGTGTAATGTAGCTTTGGAATTCTGTGTATTGAAATAATTTCAAATATATTTGTAATATATAATTGTATTATATGGTTTTCCTCTTTCTTAATGAATTACTCCAAGTATATAATAAGATTATATGAATTATGTAAGCAAAGAACTAAAATTTGTAGTTTTTCCCTAGGTTTTGCATTTGATTGGAATGGCACTACAAGAAGAAAAACAACATCTGGAGAATCTCAGTGAGGAGAATGTTGTAACATTTACCTTCACTCAGAAAATATCAAGTATGCCTTTTTTTCCAAATGTATAGCAAATTTGAATTAACTGAAAATGCCAGGATCTCATATTTTACTCTTCTGAAGCTGTATTTGCCAGAAAAGTCTATTTGCTTATCCATCAAAATGTTATCAAGTTGGCTACAGATAAATGCTTTCTACATGTGTAGATTCTGTGATGGTACAATACTAAAGGCATTTTCTAGAGGAGAAATCCAGAAGTTGAGTAATTCCCTATAGATCTGATTCTTAATATATTTAAGTGACATCTCAATAAAGATTACTGTGTGTGATCAGATGCAATTGCAAAAATCATAGCTGCATTCTTAAATAGTCTTTTAATCTTGACTCTCCTTTGTCTTACTAATGCCTCTATTTTTGCTGACACATGAAAGTTCCCTTTAAAGTAGTGGAAAATAAAATATCGGAGGTTCCCAGGATGAAAACAGCCAGGGAACACATAGAGTGCTTTTCTTTTGTAAGAAAATATAGTCAGTGAGCAGAACTTTCCAGAATTTAAAAGTTATTCATGAAAAGGTTTGTAATGGGAGAGAATTAAAAATTATATATTGTGCTTGTTTGTTGAAGGAATTCTTCAGTTGCTGAACAAGCATTGAAGTCTCTTGTTTTTAATGTTAGTGAGTGATGAATTTGCCTGTAACAGTATAATCAGTTCTCATTGTAATTTTTCTCTCAGAACCAGGAGAAGCACCCAATAACTCCCCCAGCATATTAGCTATGCTAGAAACTCTGCAAAATGCTCCTCATCTGGAAGTGCACAAGGACATGATCAGATGGATATTAAAGGTAAATATATTTTATATTACCATTGAAAATCATGGCAATAAGATTTTTGAAACTTCCCTAATTACATTGGGATGATTTCCTTATTTCCCATGTGGATTTGTTGTTTTACTCTTCTGGATTCCAATACTGCACATTGTGTAGTCAGGATTATAGTATATACAATTACATTCTCATGTCCCAAACAAAATAAAGTTGTCTTTTTTTTTTTTCTTACAGACTTTTAATACTATTAAAAAGCTAAGAGAAAGCTCCTCCTCAAGTCCTGTGGCCGAGACAGAAGGAAATATTATGGAGGAGGTAAAAGCAATCTGTAACAGTTGATCTAGAACAGGTCTGGGTGGTGACTAGCAAAGGACTGTATTTCTAATTGTACCTCTAAATCAAATGTGAGGAATGTCAGTGATTTCTGAAAATCTGTCTCACAGTTCATAGATCAAACTCATTTGTTTGAAGACTGTGTTGGTAAAGTCCCTAAGATGTTTTTCTTTGTTTCATATATTGTAGTCCCCAACTCTTTTGCAATTCTACTCCATAGGATTGTCGGTAGTACAGTCACAGTAATAAATGTTTTTGCTCTTCCCATAATTTCAGACTCCATGGAAAGTTGCTAAAGGAAGTGGTGTCTATGTATTTTTACCATGCAGGTCATTCCAGATAAACTCTGATGATGTTTATAGCTTGGCATGACGTTCTAGGTACTGCACACAGGCCGTGGAGCACTGTAGTGCATTTAGGAATGCAGCTGCTGGGGAGGGAGAGCAGCACCAGAGACATGTCACTCTTACCCTTCTATCCTATGAATGCTTGAAGGGGAAGAGAAATACAAAATATTAAAGTTAACAGTTGAGGGGAAGAGGTTCCCCTTCTAGATCTGCAGTTCTGCATTGAACACAAGCTGAAGAAAAGAGGGCACAAAATAACTCTTTGGTAGACTTTTCTTTTGTCTTTTATGAGATTTTCCTTGTTTGGAGGTTAGTACAAGTTACACATGGCAGTAGCTAAAATAAATAATCTGTTGTAACAAGACTTGAAAAATGACTGAGTGAACAACACTATTTCAGAGTTCACGTGACAAAGACAAAGCTGAAAGGAAGCGAAAAGCTGAGATTGCCAGACTGCGCAGGGAAAAGATCATGGCCCAGATGTCTGAGATGCAACGGCATTTCATTAATGAAAACAAAGAACTCTTTCAGCAAACTCTGGAGGAGCTGGATACTTCAGCCTCCAGAGTCCATGAAAATAGGTAAAGGCATCTTGTTTAAATTTTTTCCCATTAATGTTTACAGATTGTCCTATTGTTGCCACTTTCAAAAGCTCTTTTTTTTTTTTTTTTTTTTTTCCTTGATGGAAAACTATTCATTAGTTTCAGAGACAGAAAACCAGCAGTAAATGGACTGCTTCCCTCCCCCTCTCTGTCAGAATTGTGGGGTAAATATAAACATAAACAAATATTTTTTAATACAAAATCACCCAGTAAATTATTAATGATGCTGAAGAGACTATGCTATTAAACATAGTAAATTGGAGATGGCTGATTATATGTCTGTTGAAGATTTGGAAGAAAATCTGCTTGGTAGTTGGAAATACGAATTAGAGAGTGCTAATGGTTTTGTGGGAAAGTTGAGTGTTTTCAGAATTCATATCAGACACTTAAGGGATGGCAATGATGGAGTGCTGCAGATTCAGTTTCTCTATTAAACTGGAGTCGATTATACTATTGGGAGGTTATAAATTTTTTCTGGAAAATACATGCTACTTCTGGCCACATAGGAATTGTTACATAAATACCAAAATTATTTTTTTAAGAGAGCTTTTATCATAAATTTAGGGAACTCACTAAACACAGTTAAATCATGATCTGAATTACAATGTTTTTCAAATAATTTGCTTACTGATTTTCTTTGAATATTCTAGCCCTGTAATTTCGGATGCAAAACTCACAGCCTTGGGTCCAGAGCAAACAAGAGTAGCTGAACCCAGGCAGGTTGTTATGTGTATATTGTGCCAGGAGGAGCAAGAAGTTAAAGTGGACAGCAGGGCCATGGTCTTGGCAGCATTTATTCAACGATCAACTGTGTTGTCTAAAAATAGAAACAAAATTACTCCAGATCCTGGTAAGTAAATGTTCATAGTTCCCTTAAATATTAAAGAATATATGAGTTACTGGAACAACAGCATTTTTTCATCTGAGACAGTGACATAGCCTTCTGATGTTAACTGTTTGTGAATGGCTTCATTGTAATCAGTGGCAAAACTGCCATATTTTTGGTGAGGTAGAAATGTGTGTGCTGAATCATGTAAATTACTGTGAGGCATGAGCTCAATGTTCTGCCATTCATTTGTGACAAATTATTTATAACTGTTGAAAAAACCCTTAAAATCAGAAGTGTTTGTTCTTAAACCATGCCTGTAACATAAGAGAGAGGAGGTGTTAATGTAGTGCTTTAAGAGCACAAGATGTGCATTTTCTTCCTCTTAGTTATATTATCTGAAATACCTCTTTGTGACAATAAAAAAATCTCAGATTTAGGTAGTTAGTGAAACAGATCACAGTGAGCAAGGACATTGTTGCAAAGGTTTCTCTGAATTCTGTATGTGTAAACACATAGAAATCTTTGCACTGAATTGTTTTGCATTCTCACTTTGAAGATGAATGTCCTTGAACTCATTTTTGATGGTGCTGAACCACCAAAACTGCAGGTCAATCCTGGGGGCTTTTACAAGGGCCCAACACCTCTGAAAGTGTGGTTTGAAGCCTTTAAGTACAGTACATATCCTCAAACCAAAGTTAGGTGATACTTGTAAATTATTTAGATAGTTTAGATTGTTATGGATTAGTAATGTGTTTTATGCTTCATCAAATAAATTACACTTCTGTGATTAAGTTAAATAATAATGTAAATGTGGTAACATCTATCTGCAGTCAAGTCTTTTGATAAATGTTTATTTCAAATTTGTTTGGTTTTTTTGTCTTTTAAATACAGAAAAGTATGACCCCTTATTCATGCATCCAGATCTGTCATGTGGAACACACACGGGTAGCTGTGGACATATCATGCATGCTCATTGTTGGCAAAGGTAAAAAGTTATATTTAAGCTTTTAATTCAGATAACATTTTATGTATGCAATTTGCCTAATGGCACTAATTTTAATGGCAAAATTCCTACGATGTATTAAACTTGAAAAGGAATTTCAAAAAGTGATTAAAACCTTTTTTTTCTGTTGGAAAAAAAAATAGAATAAAATGTTGTAAACACAATCAAAATAATTTTTATTCACTGTCATCTTGATAAAGAAGAGTCCAAAGCCATATATGGCAGCCTTCGTTTCTTTGTTTTCCTGGTGCATAATTCCTTGTGGTGCACATGTATCTGGAGCTCAACTTTTTTTTTTTGTTTGTTTTTTGCAGTTCACTGCTAGACATGCTTTTGTTGCTGCTTCTGCTGTCTACTGAAGTTTTAAATGACAGTGCATCCCTTGCCCTCTTAATTCCTTCAACAGGTTTAATTTGAAGTAGAAACATCTATGACCTAGTTCCAGTTCATCTTCAGCATAAACTCAATTTTATCCTTTGTTTCTTAGCATTTTGAGAAAGCCTTTTGCAGTTATTTTTATTCTTTGATTTTTGGAGGCATATGAACATGCTTAGTGCTGTGTGGTGCTAATGCCACATGAACTATTTGTGACTGATTTCACGTAGGCCCTTGCTTTGCTCTTTGGCATGGCTTCTGAAGTGCCTAATTTCAAATTCTGCCTTGTGTATGAAGAGGAGCTCCCAGAGATTCTGTGGCTGTTAGCGCACAGGTAGTAGCACAGGCTTCATTTGTGGTCTTTGATGTCATTGCTCACTGAAGATAGGTTTTTAATCTTCTTGTGTAGCTTGTGTACAGTCCTTTGTGGTTGCCATGATCTCCTGGAAATGCCCTTAGGTGCCTGTATTCAGATAATTTTGGGGTCATCACTGGGCATGCTTTAAACCACATCAGAGTCTTCTGGAATAGCAGTTACATATAGCAAAGCAGTGAATGCAGTTCCTTTTTCATAGCAACAGCTATGAAAGCCACCAGCTTTTTCAACTGCTGCTGTTTTGATTGTGGCCTGTAATAGAAAAAACTCAAGGATAGTGCTCATGGCATCTTGCTAAAAAATTTCTGTTAAAATGAGGTTTTTTTGTTGAGTTTTTTGGGTTTTTTTTCTTAGTGGTTTTTGTTTGTTTGGGGTCTTTGTTTGCTTGTGGTGTTTTGGTTGGTTGGTTGGTTTTGGGTTTTTAATGCTTTAGCTTTCACTCTACGTCTTCCCCTTTTTTCCTAAATGTAATGCTCAGACTTAACCATGACTTTAACAGCCCAGTGAACTTCGGCACTTCAGGGTAGATTTTGGCAGCCAAAAGCACTAATGCTTTATCAGTCAGAGGGTAGAGGTTTTTTGTTCTGATAATACTCTTATCTATATTTGGGCAAAGACAAAGCTGTGTCTTCCTGATGAGTTTTTAATTTCTGTGTTCAAGTACTAATGATTTGCCACTAATGTCTTGCTCTTTTCTAAAGGTATTTTGATGCAGTCCAAGCAAAAGAGCAACGAAGACAACAGAGATTACGAGTACACACAAGTTATGATGTAGAAAACGGTGAATTCCTTTGCCCACTTTGTGAATGCTTGAGCAACACTGTTATTCCTCTGCTTCCTCCACCAAGGGTTTTGTTTAACAGGTCAGTTTGGTTTATAAAAGTCCTCAATAAATGAAAAAAAAACAAGATGCCAAACCAGCTACACCCCAGAACACCATCCTGAATGTTGTCTTCTGCTCCGATAAACTCAAGTGGATTGCCTGTATGCTTATTTAGGTTTTTGGATTTTACTTCATTGTATATTAGGAAGGCATAGGACCTGCAGAAAAAGAGCTGAACATAGAAAAATGCGTGGGCAGCAGAGAAAGAGCCCAATGAGAAATAGATAAATGATGTTGGAATGCCTATGAAATACTAATTCTGTCTGTGGATTGTTTTAACAATTTTTGGGGTTTTTTTTTTGACAGGTTAGACTTTTCAGGCCAACCAAACCTAACTCAGTGGATCAAAACAGTATCTCAGCAAGTAAAAGCTCTACAATTACTTCGAAATGAAGACTGTGCAAGTAAGTCTAAAGAAATCTGTATATTTGTTTGTGAAATGTTACAATATTCATAGAAGAGACCCAGCACTTTGGTTCTGCCACAATGGAGTTGAGCGATGATGGCAAAAGTGGCAAGAACAGTTTGGGATTTCAGTTTCTGGTGATGGAATTTCAGATTCTGCTTCTGCACCTTTCTGTAATGTAGAAATTATGTATAGGTGAATAATCAGTGATTTATTACTTTTTTTTTTGTCCAGGCCATTCTGGTCATTCAGAAAAAATGGATCAGCTGCAGTTACCTGAAGGATTTAGACCAGATTTCAAACTGAAGTATGTATTTTCATATTAACAAATCATTAAAAATTAATAATGAAATCATAATGTGAAAATAAAATGTAACTTCTCTGCTAGAAGGTCTCAATAATTAGGGCAAATATATTAATTTTTCTTTAATTAGAAAAGTTAATATTTTTATGATAATAATATTAAAGTCCAGCCCAGAAGTCCTGAGTAATTTAGAAGAATTTCAGAAGTGAATGTGCTAAGTCCTTGTGCAGAAACATGCTGCAGTTATGTAAGCTGTGGCATGAAGATTAAGTTTTGTACTCCCTGTAGCTGGATGAAGGATTCATCATTATAGCCAGCACAACATGTAAAACATGAAGGAAGGCTATGAAATGGAGAGAATGTTAATATATAATTTCAGCTGTAAACATATTTGTATTTGGTTTTACACTCTCTTCACTTTAGGAGAAAGTTGGTAAACTTCTTATGTGGTACATACATTGGTCTGCCAGCTGCACACAAAATGCAAGACTCTTAACCCAGCTTTCCATCACACACGTTTCTTGTAATTTAGCCTTGACTTTGTCTTTGAAGACTAGATATTCTTAACACTAAAAATGAGATTGGTTCCAAACAGATAATCAAGAAATAACTTGGCATGTATCACCAAAAAATTAGGTTATAGAATACTAGATCCAAAGAAGGATAGTGGAGTTGTCACTTAAATTTTAAAACTCCAGTTGTTCATCTGTGGGGTGAATGCTTTTCATCAGAGGTACTATGCTGCCAGTGGAGGAAAGAATGAATTGGTAATATTATTTTCTTTGTTTCAGGAATCCTTATTCTGAGAGCATAAAAGAGATGCTGACAACTTTTGGTACAGCAACTTACAAAGTAGGCTTGAAGGTTCATCCAAATGAGGAAGACCCACGTGTACCTATAATGTGCTGGGGCAGCTGTGCTTACACAATACAGACTATAGGTACTGATCTGCTCATTTGGCTTCTTTATAGAAGATTTTCAGAATCTGGTTGAACTCACAACAATGAATTTTGGTTTTTTCCTAGAACGAATTTTAGCTGATGAAGATAAGCCATTATTTGGTCATTTACCTTGTCGCCAGGTAAGGAACAAGTAGCAATTCCCCTCTGAATTGGTGGAAAGAGGAGGCACTTGTGCTTCATTAGTGAGGAATATCTACATTTTTTAAGTTATGGTTATTTGACAGTTTTATTTGTTGGACACTATTGTTTAGTTAATATGATTATTAAACTATTTAAAAATCACATCTAGCAAAACTGTTACAGTACTTTCACGATTATAAGCCGCACCTTTTCATTGAAGAATCCAACCTACCCCAGTAA
>VRYO01002297.1:11212782-11255421 GCA_009812075.1 Sialia sialis
CTGGATTCTTCAAGGAAAAAGGTGCGGCTTATATTCGTGAAACTACTGTACTTTTTTCCCTATAAACACGTAACTTGTTAAGGCTGCAGTTTCTCATGGCAACAGTCAAAATAAGAATGCCAAAAGGAACTTGGATATTTGCATAAACATAAGTATCTGTCATATGTTTAAACAGTCAAACTGCCCCCATAAACGGCAGTTGAGAGGCTTGAGAAAATGCTGTTAAGTCCAAATCTCATGTTGAGGAACTTCAATAACCTTGGCAGTGTCTCTTTTTCTTTGTTTTTACAGGATGACTGCCTTACGTCGCTAACGAGATTTGCAGCAGCTCATTGGACGGTTTCATCTCTTTCAGCAGTACAGGGTCACTTTTGTACTCTATTAGCATGTAAGTTTGCCACCTTATGCTGTTTTTTTTTTTGTGAAGACACACAGGAGTGCTTAGTATTGATTAGAAGATTATTTTATGTTGTGGTTTTGAGTACTAAGCTGAGAGCTGCTATTTCCACCTATATGTGTTATTCAAGAAAGAAGATAATTCTTTTGGACTGTAGCTCCAAGAGAAGCTTAGATACTTTGCTGTGAATGAGTTCTGTTGATTCTTCATTAGAGAAAAATACATACAGCAAAGGAGAAGGAAATGCAGTCCTTCACAAAAATAATCCACTGGCGCTTTAAAGATGAGGAAATTAAGATTAATGTAGTGTGGAAAGGATATTTACAGAAGCCTGTAATATATCTGCAAACACTTCTCTCTTTGAAAAGCAGGATCTCTGGTAAGACAGGACTTACTATGTAATGTCATATGTTAATTGAGAATTTTAATGAGAACAGCCAAAATGTTCCAAACTTGAAGCATTAGTAGATACAGATGAAAAGTCTGAAGTTCAGCCTAATGAAGTAATTGCCCATGAGAGGACTGTTCTGAAAGGGTATTATAAAATGGGGTAACTTTAATATCTCCAGTCAGTTGAGCAGAGAAACTTTTAAAATGCATTGATATATTGAAATTACTAGTAGATGGATACCAGCTACTTCAGCCAACACAGTTTTATGGGGAAAAACTTAATTGGCATCAGTTTGTAGCAGTAATGGTTGAGCTGTTTGCTGTGTGAAGCAGAAGAGAAAATGCTGCTGGCTGTTTGACTGGAACTTTGCAGTATATGGTGTTCTGAGTGTTTTGAGTTTTCTTGTAAGCTTGAATCAGTAATTCTTCAAAGCTCTCCTTCCTTCCAACTGACAGAAGCAACTGTACTGCTTTTATTTTTATGAAGGTAAAGTTTCTGCTATTTTAATTTTTCAGGCTGGGAATAATGAAAATTATGAGCCTTTGATCTGTCTGTATTCTGTAAACAATGCATAAAGAGGACTTAGGGAAAATAAGTTTGGTTTTGGAAGTCCCTTGCTCTGGTCGTGTTTTTGATACAGACATTTTTCAGACTTGAGTTGAGTTCTGTGACTATATGCTGAGGAAAAAAAAAAAGCATTTGAAATCTGAGCTGTGGTGAAATGTTTGCTAATAGAAATAGCTACCAAATGTCACATCTTCAGCTCTCAATTTTTTTGGCCACCAAGGCAGCAGTCTTCAACTGAAGTATTTTCAAGTTGTCACGATGAGACTATTTTTTAATGTTGTGGTGTTTTTAAACTTGGCAGCTTAATACTTATAGCTACATTGTAAAATATACCCCGAGCTGCAGCTTTATTACAATCATATTTCACTGCTTGGAGTAATGAAGTAAGCAACTGTTACTTGATTGTTACCTAAAATATCTTGTAACATTTTTCAAAACGCTGCATTTGTGTTTGCTTTTAGATGAAGGCACTTGCAATTCATTAAGTGTGTGAATTTCTGTTGTCAGCTCAAGTGATTTGGTTAATACTTTGTGGTTACTGTAAACAGTACAGAGAGGGAGAGACCAACACCTAGCTCTACCTTAATCAGAGATAAAGTGATGAATTCAAGAGACTGGAGCAATGCATTTTTGAGTCAGTAATGCAAATGATTTATGTAAGGCACGTTCAGGCAATCTTGGGAAGTTAAGCAATTTGCAGAAGTTTTCTTTGAGCAGCTGTCCAAGAGACAACAATCAGTGTTCTGTTTAGTCACTATTGTTAGAGCTTATTTCTGCTAGAGCTTGAGATACTGTCTCATTTTGTCTCCCCTTGGAAGCTTAGGAAATGAAAGAAAGTCACCATGGGAGTACAAATGGCTACCTGTGTTTGTTTTGTTTTAATACAACAAAGTAGGCAAAATTCTTTCCCAATAATGTTGAACAGTTCTTGAATTGACTCTGGCCAAAACAGGTACATTTGTATTTTAAGTTCTTTAAGCATGTAAATGAAGGAGATGGCTGTCATTTTTTAAACTGAAGTACAGTAAAATCTTTTCTTGTATAAATGTCCAATTAATATTTTTTTTCTCTCCAAAATACTTAGCACTGGTGCCTAATGAAAAAAATGGGAATCTTCCTTGCATACTTGATATTGACATGTTTCATTTATTGGTAAGTATTTCATAGTATATATTAGTAATGTTTTCATCCAGCAGGCACCGGATAGTAAAAACTATTGAAAACATACTCTTTACTCTGTGTTAGGAGACTTAAAAAAATGTTCAGGTTTTTGGTATTTTTTCACTACTTTATGCATTTGGAAGACTTTAAATTTAATAAAAGTATTCTTAATAAAAGTATTGAATAAAAGTATTCTATAAATTAAGAAGGAGTAAGATGAGACAGAATGCATACTCTTTGTTTCTTAAAAAAACCCAAAATACATGAAAACAACCCCCCCAACAAAACAACAAACCCAAAAAACCAAATGACTCAATACTCTCCTGATAGATAATTGCAGTTCTTTTAAATAACATCTGTGTAATTAGCTTCAAAATTAGCCTTATGTAGTATGCTGCCTTGCAGAGAGAAGGGGAAGATTCAAAAGGAAAAGCAATGTACCAACTTTCTTGTTTTCTTTCACAGGTAAGCTTTGTGCTCTCTTTCCCTGCCATACATTGTCAGGATTTTTCAGGGGTTAGTCTTGGCACTGGAGATCTTCACCTGTTTCATCTTGTCACAATGGCACACATAATACAAATTTTACTTACCTCATCAACAGGTAATGCCACTTTGTCTCAACTTTTACTGAAAAGTTTCCTCCAGTCATTACTTAGGAAAAAGCTATGATGCTGCTGGTAAATGTGTGCAGTTTACAATTACAAAATTGTTGGTGCTGTCTTTGAGCCCACAAAGAGTGTTGGTAAATTGTACTCATCAAAACTCAGTCACGTTGTCTTTGTGGCTCTACTCTGTGAGTTTCTACGAGCATAGCTAGTAATGAATCCTGGCTTTCTAGCTTCTGTAGCCTGGGAGTGTTTATTACAGGCTTGGCTTAGGCATTGCATGATGAATGAGTTGCAGTTAGCAAAGTAAGGAATCAATGCATCTCCTGGCAAGAGGAGCTCGATAAGGCATAGTTTACCAAAAGCAAAGAACTCCAAGGAGGTATGTCAAGAAACCCAACTAACTGAACAACTAAACCAGCACCTCACTGAGTTGACAGTAGCAAAACCTTACCATATAAGATGTGCAGCAGAAAACTGCTGTCCAGCACATCATATGGGCATTTTTATCAGAACTTGATAAAATTCATTCTTGTTGTGTAAACATGTATGTATGAAACAATTTGTTAATTATATTTCTTCTTCAGAAGAGAATGGCATGGACCAAGAAAACACTAACAGTGAAGAGGAAGTAGCCGTGCTTACACTGTATAAATTTCTTTGCCAGTGTACAGGAAGGTAAAACCATAATCTTTAGATAAAATTTTGTTATTTTTCTCCCTCCTGAAGTGAACATTAACAGCTGACTGAATTCTATATACTAGAGCTATCAAAGATTACACTTTTAACTTGGGAACTCTTACATCTTGTTTCTTACCCAGCACTTCTAGATTCTCTTAAGTAACCTCTACTGTAAATTCATCTGTGATCAGGAAGATCCCTGCTCATGAAGACTGTGCTCAGAAACAATTTTTTTAGTCAGTTTGCAGAATCTGGAATTGGCAGTGTTTGAGTACAGAAAACTTGTTAGGATGGGAATGGCTTTGAATGTAAAGAAAGTAGGTTTTTGGTGAAATTAGGTGTTAGGAAGAGTTGATTTCTGTGAGCATAGTGAGGCCCTGGAACAGGTTGCCCAGAGAAGTTGGGGTGCCCCACCCTGGCAGTGTTCAAGTCCAGGCTGGATGGGGATCAGTGCAACTGGTCTACTGGAAGGTGTTCCTGCACATGGCAGAGGGATTGGAACAAGATGGTGTGTAAGGCCCCTTCCAGCCCAAACCATTCTGTGATCTGAAATGTTTATGCAGAATTCTCCTTAAATTACTGTCCCAGTTGGTTACATGTTTATGAGTCTCTGGTTTGTTGTTTTTCTTGGAGTTTGCTTTGAAATAAACACTTTGCATAGTGATTGTTTCAGCTGAAGTCAGTAATTTAGTATGCGGTGTGACTCAAGACTTAGAGCTCTCAAACTGAAATGATTAAATAAAAGCAAACTTTTTTTTCTTTTATTCTCTTAAGTGCCTTGAAAGAAATTTCCTCAGGCTGGCACCTATGGAGGAATCTAAAAGCTGGAATCATGCCTTTCCTGAGATGTTCTGCTTTGTTTTTTCATTACTTAAATGGAGTCCCAGCACCCTCAGAAATTCAAGGTATTGTCTGCTTTGTATGTAATCAGTTTAAGACGTAAACATCAATGGTCAAAATAAATTACATTTAAACTCTCTTGTCTGAAGAACTGATTGTATGGATGTGGGCTTGTTACCAGTGCAGCATCATATCAGCATAGTGAAAAAGGCAAAAAAATGTGTTTGTTTTTAAAATGTATTTTTAATGTAGAGGTAAATGGCATTCTAGATTACTTAAAACAGAAATTTATTCCCTTCTGTTAATAAGGGATATTTTGATTGTTTCGAAGCTCCTATGCATTGCTATTTTCAAATAAGACCGCTTTTTCTTGCATTGATTTCATTTAATCAGCATCTGCTAATAATTAAGGCCAGGTAGGAAGAGGCTTTGAGCAGCCTGGTCTAGTGGGAGGTGTCCCTGCCCATGGGCAGGGGGAGTGGAATGAGATTGTCTTTAAGGTGCTCTCCAATCCAAACCATTCTAAGACATCTCTGTAAATTCACTATGTTATGTTGCACCCCAGATAATCGATGTTGGTAACATTCTTTACTGTCCTCCACATGTGGCATATGTGGGGATAGAATGGAAACATGAAGGTGGTCATAATAAACATTTTCAATTTGAAGTTATGAGAATTATACCTTTTTTGTTTTTCAGTAAATGGAGCAAACCAGTTTGAACACTTATGTAGCTATCTTTCCTTGCCAAACAACCTCACTTGCCTTTTTCAAGAAAACAGTGAGATTCTGAACACGTTAATAGAAAGGTAAGTTGTGTTTTTGTGCTCAGTTTTAGTATAATAAAGAATCCTGCACAAGATAGTAGTGTAAGTATTCTCCCAGGAATACCTATGGAAGTGAATAGTAGATTTTGAAATGTGTTTATGAAAGAAGGGTTTTGAAAGAAACCATTTTGGTTGTAGTAGTTTTTTAATAGATGCACTGTGGATTTTTTGTTTATTCGTTTTTCTATCAACTATTGAAGTTAAAAGCCAATTTTTTTTTTCTTGTAGTTGGTGCAGTAACAATGAAGTAAAAAGATACCTGGAAGGCAAGAGACATGCTATCAGGTAAACATAAAGAGATTTTAAGCAGAGATAGGGGGGAAAAACTTCAGTGTTGCAGCTTTCTCCAGATATTTTTTTCTAATGGGTATTTATAATAACATAATAGCTGTTCTGCTTTATTGAGTAATAAAGATATTAGGGAAGAAGTGATTTTTAAAAAATTTTATAAGAGAAGGAAATACTGCTTAAATGAGTAGATTTTAAAGGCAAAGTTTAATATTAGGGTTTTATTTAGGCTGATGTGCAGGAAGTCATGAAAGTCATAGAAGTAATAAAATTTCATCTAATGCTTCCTATTACTTTGTACCTTCTGATGCCAAAAATATGATGTTGCTAAAATGTGTGTATAACCTTTCTTTAAAAATATCAGGCATTGAAGAACTTTTTAAATTGTCTTTTTAAAGAATCCAGTTCCTTAAGTATAGCCAGCACCAAGTCAGTTGCTGAAAAGAAAACCAGCATTTGTTCTTGTGGCACAATTACTTTGAATTCAGAACACATTTAATAACTTAGTGGGTGTAGAAAAGCATTTAGGGTGTTGTTCTTTCTGAAGGCTGGGTAAAAATAGTGGTTAACAATTACCCTGATAATTAGAAGAAATGAATGGGAAGTTCACAGTGCTGTCATTAAAAACATATCCCTGCTTTCTGGTCTCCTGTGCTAAATACATAAAGTCAGTCTTTTAACATTGTGCATACAATAAGGCTGCGATAAAAATAAAAATTAATCACTTAATTAATCTGTGAAAAACCAGACCATTAACAGTATTTCTTACACAGCAAGAATATTCTGGTTCTGTAATTGATTTCTTGCTGCATGTGATTATTGGGATCTTTTCGATGTGTTCCTTTTACTGATTCTTTTCTGCTCTTCCCAAACTGATGTCTAACTTGACACTGATGATTTCTTTTTCCTCTCACCATGTTCATCTACATTGCTTCTGTTGCAAACTTCTATTTACGTTTCACAATCTAATTAGTATTATTCCTAGAATTGAAGATTATTATAATTTTGTAGATAGTATCTGTTACTTTTAAATATATTTCAAATATATAGGTATTTAATATTAAATAGATCTTTTTCATGACATGCATATTTTATTCGCTTCAGGATACAAGTTCCCTAAACATGAAAGTCAGACTATTTTTCATTCAATATTAGTGACAAAAAGAAAATGCAAACAAACTTCCACAGGAGAGAAAAAATACTTATTTAAATCTGTAGTGACCTCACAATTATGTTTGCTAAAAGCATACAAATTACAGGTATTTTCCACCTCTGCATTTTCTCAAATTCATAAAAAATAAGACTAATAAAAGAGGAGGTGGTTTATTTGAGAGATGTTGTGTGTTCCTCTTTTTATGTGCTACCATTTTACTCAAAGAATGGCAGAAAAGAGTGAAACTTAAAAATTGATTACTCACAGATGCTGTTTAGATGAGTCAGGAAAACATGAATGAGTTTGAAGTTGCTTGTGTATTAGTCACTGAAATCTGAGTGCTGATTTGATTGCTTTGTTCTAGCTATGCAAGAGAATCCAACAAATTAATTGACCTTCCGGACGACTACAGCTGTCTCATTAACCAAGCATCCAATTTCTCGTAAGTTGTGTGCAATTGTGAGCACCCCAAAGTCTGCTTCTCCTTTCCATCAGCTGGGAAACCTTTAACCTGAAAGTCTCAGAAAGTTGTGTACGGAATCATAAAGGGCACATAGCATTTATCAGCCAAACTACCCAGTATTTCAGTGAAACAGTGAAATGGAAATTTCTGCTGTTAACTATATAAATGTTCAAAAGTACTTCTGAATCTTTTTACTATCTAGAGTTTACACATGTAGTGGTTTTCTTATTCCTTTTTTTTTTCTTTTCCTATCCAAAGGTGTCCAAAATCAGGTGGTGACAAAAGCAGAGCTCCAACATTGTGCCTTGTGTGTGGGACCATGCTATGTTCTCAGAGTTACTGCTGTCAGACTGAACTTGAAGGGGAAGATGTTGGAGCCTGTACTGCACATACATATACCTGTGGTTCTGGAGTGGGCATATTCCTTAGGTAAGGAGCTGAACACCTCTCCTCTCATTGCTGGGTTAGAGGGTGTGTATAGTCATTAAATTAATAGTTCTAGATATGTGATTGCAGGGGTAGTTTGTAAAGGCAGTGTTTTGTTTACAGCAGGGCTGCCTAAAAACTGAAGTGTATTCATCTTCCTGTGCTTTGGTGTTAGGTTCAGAGGTTGCTTCTTTGAAGATAAAATTTCAAAGAAAGTTCAAATTTCATTTTCAAGGGAATTTGTTTTGCCTGTGCATTTATTTCTACTCAAGTATTACAAAATTGCGGCGGTAAATACTTTGATTTTGTTGCTGCTGTTGCTGGTGAAAACATAAAAATTCATTTGTTGTC
Organism: Sialia sialis; assembly: GCA_009812075.1. Classification (NCBI taxonomy): domain Eukaryota; kingdom Metazoa; phylum Chordata; class Aves; order Passeriformes; family Turdidae; genus Sialia; species Sialia sialis. The sequence continues at coordinate 11,220,932 of VRYO01002297.1, forward strand.
TTCCTGCATACAGAGAAGGGTTAGATAATGTCTATTTTCACTTTGGCAAAGATTAGTGAGGAGCAAAATTGTTTTATTTTCTTGAGGTTCTGTTGAGTATTTTACACAGTCTGCAGATAACAAGATATGAAATGACATTGTTTTTAACTGCTGCTGAGGAGTTATAACAGGAAGAGAATGAGAAATGTAATTTAAAAAAAATGTGCCTTTAAAAATCTGTATGTGCAGATTATACAGAATGAAAGTAGGTAAGAACGGGAAAAGCAGTGTCTGAAAGTATGAGAAGCTATTCACCTAAAAATCAACACCTAAAAAATCTTCTTTCTGTTTCTCTCCAGAGTACGAGAATGTCAGGTGCTATTTTTAGCTGGGAAAACAAAGGGCTGCTTTTATCCTCCTCCTTATCTTGATGATTATGGAGAGACAGACCAGGGACTCAGGTAAATATTTTAAAAACCACATCTTTTAAAGACAGGAATTAAAGAAGTATCTGTAATTAGGAAAAATAGCTTTTTATATTATCTTTTTGTTTTAATTATATAGGTAACATTGTATTTTGACATTACTGCTGCATCTAGTATCTTCAGATGTTTTAATATTAATATATGGGTTTAGGTCACAAATATTTCATGAAAGATCTTCCCTGAGTTGAAAACAATTGTCTTGAAAACTGCTAAAAGTTTTAAATCTTTCTAGCATCTGTAAAATTGACTAGAAACTAAAGCTGAAAATTTCATTTGTATCCAGCGCATTTGTTTTTATAACTTGAGTTAATTTAATACCAAGTGGAAATAAAGTTATATTACTTTATTTAATGTGGTAGTTCGTTGTTGTGACTCCTATCTCTGCTTCTTATGTGGGGATAATTTAGGGACTGGATATTGTTAATACTTGCTGTTTCTGAAACTGCCAAAACCAGAGAGTATGAACTGGTTCAGCCTGGAAAGGTTGCTAAAAACCTGCAGTTGGAGTTCTGTGGGCTGGATTTGAGGTTCCCAGAGGCTTGAGGGAACTGTTGAGCTGTAAGGAAGGAACACCAAACAAGGTAGCACTACAGGTTACTCATCCAAATACCGATTGATTTGCTTTGATAACAGAATAATGTTAAAGGATTATCTAAATACTGTAGCATTTTATGGAGTTATCTAATACTTAGTATGTCACACCTGAGTTTTGTGCTTAGTTGCAGTGTTTTATCTTTCCTGATAAGTGTTATCTCCTTTTCAGACGTGGGAATCCCTTACATCTGTGCAAAGAGCGATTTAAAAAGATTCAAAAACTCTGGCAGCAGCACAGTATTACAGAGGAAATTGGACATGCACAAGAAGCAAATCAAACTCTAGTTGGCATTGATTGGCAGCATTTATAGTGATTATCTGCTGAAGACTGGAACTTTATTAAAGATTTTTGTAATTCAGTAAGCTTTTCAAAGGAGGGATGAGGAAAAAAGTCTAAGGAAAAAACCCCCAACAAACTCAGTCCTGTTATTTAATCTTTGTTTTACAATGTATTTCATAAAGATACCCGTTAACATTAATCAAGTAAACTTCTTTCTATGTAAGCAGGTTTTATTAGTCCTATAATTTGCACTGTGCTTCCTTCACAGAAATGTCTTGGGTTATAAACCTGGGCAAATGAACTTAAGTTTCTGATAAAAATAAGAACGACTCTTTTTGGAAGTCTGACTATGAATTTTTTCATATGAACTGAAGAGAAAAAGACTGCTGAAACAGAAACTAGATAGAGCACAATTCCGGATTGTGTTTTGCCCCTTGCTAGTAATCTGAGCCGGTTTATTTATTATTCTGCATTTTAATACTTACGCTGTGTGTACATGCAATGGAATGAAGTAAGGAAGCAAATAATGTAGCAAATGGATGTTTCTGTCTGCATCAGTGAATAATTCACCCTTTCACTTGGTGTATCTAAAAAGGATTCTGTCATTTGTACTCTTGCAGCTTTCCTGCTTCCAGTTGTTTTTTAACTAAAAGAAACCTAACACTAGCTTTACAAGTAAAATAATTTAATTTAAAGCTTTTTCCAGAGCACTGCACTCCTTAGAATTATGTAGTTTCTAATTTGAATTTAGCTGGGAAACTCTTTCACTTTTGATTACGTGATTGATTATTGGTATTCAAGGATTGACATTGTGCTTTATAAGCTATTTTAAGATAACAATACTAAGTAAAAGTCACGAAAGCTAATTTTATGTTAATTTTCAGAAGCACAGAAGACTTTTTTTTTCATTTTTGTTTGCAGTCAACTTTTAAGGTGCAAATCCCATCTTTTTGTTGCAGATAAGCTGAGTGGTTTTCTCTGGCTTTGAAGGGCCACAATCACACTGCCCGTATTTTTTTTTTTTCCTGTTGTCCCATCAAGTATATTTACTTTTTGGCTTGATTTAAAGCTCTGTAAAGATGTTTGCATATAGTATATTTTATAAATATATTCTATAACTGCGCAGATTTGCACTTGATATGAGGGTGCCTGAAGGCAGTGAGTTTTCTAGTTCGATGTAATTAGACCTCCAAGGTGTCTCTAAAAATCACATTATGCTTACTGATTTAAAATAAAATGAATTACCTTTCCCTTCTATCTTCTGAAAAGTTAGTAAAATCTTAATTTACATAGTTCTGTTTCCTTAGTAGTCTGTGGTTCTTTTAGTTAAGTCTTAATTTCTGACTATGTCTCAGCTTGGATAAACAATTCCTTCACTCTCTGCCAGGTCTTCAGTTACACTTGGTCTGAATGAATTGTTCCTATTTTTACAGATTTAATGCTTCAGATAAATTTTGTATATTCATGGTGTACAGGACAATTTTTCAAACATTCAGTAATAGTATTGAGTGAAGATGTGAAGTATCAAATAAAGAAACTTGGCCAATGTGGATTTCCTTTTCTTAACATCAGTACAGACTACTTTTGTCTCTATTACTTGTCATAGATTGGATCATTTATATATTACTCTCACTTTTTACAAAGAGACACAGAGAAGTTGCAGGGGAAAATGACATTTAATGCTTTATCTTTGCCCTTCCCTACTTAAGGTGGTTGGCATACCAACGATTTTCTATGCATGGTACTTAGAAATCCCACTTTTTTGGTGGTGTTACTATTCCTTTGCTTTTTAAGATGTGTGGCACAGTTTCAAATAATGTGTAACTGCATTGAAAAACTCTTTTGCTGTAATCATAATATTAAAAAGGTAATTGATGGTTCTGACAGATTTCTCTGTGCAAACCAAAATGCTGACAGCAAGAAGGATTTTTTTGTTTTTCCTCTGGGATCAGAGTCGGATCATGCAAACACAGATAGTTGCAAAGTAACACAATTTATCTTTTTTTTGCAGTTTGGACATTTTTTACTCAAGCCTTCCATTTTCCGTTTTGTTTTGCATGTGTTTATATTAATGTAGAAATATTTATATATAACACTGTTTCAGTATCAGGGAAATAATATGTGTAATAAATTGGCTATAACTTTAATATTTATGTATTATGTGTACAATCTAGAATATATTATGTATAGGGGGAGAAAAAAACCCCAACAAACCCCACAAAAAGTCCTAATTACAAATCCGTCGTAACAAAACATATAACAAAGCTGAAACCATCAAGTATGAGCTTTTCATGTCAACATTCAGTAAGTACTTTTTAAATGTTGTTTTGGGAATTTTGCTGAGCTTGTTCCTTCATGTGTGCCCCTTTTTAATCACAAGCTGACAGAAATACCTGGATGTGCAACATCTGCAATTCCCTTGTTATAAGTGTAAGATGATTATATTATTAGTGTCACTTGCTTCAGTCAGCTAAAGCTTTCTTGACCTCTACCAAAAAGTCTAATCGTCTTTTTAAAGGATTGTAAGTTACATTTTATAAAGGGATAAGGGTTGAGGTTCACATCAGTTATGTTATTTACTCTGTTCATACTGGAAGATAACACTTTTTACTCCTCCCAGTCTGCCACATGAGGATCACTTTTGCTCTGCTGGAAGTCTTTAAGCAAGATAACAAACTCCTGATACCTTCTGACTTGTGCCAAGAGCCAGTGCTCCCACAGCTCTCTAACCCTTTGCTGTCCTTTCTCATTCGATGTGAACCACTGCCAGCTCTTGTGCTTTACCCTGGCATCTCGTTTTAAGTGTATTTTTTTTTATTTTATGTTAAATGATGTTATTCTGTTAGAAGCTTCGTCGTGCAAATTTTCTCTGTGGCCTGAATGTGCAGAGGAGAAACTGGATGCTTAACCCACCTTCAGCATCAAATCCCAGCTGTTTTCCTTTCTGGAAGATTAAATTGTACAAGGGGAGTTGTATCTCAAATCTCTTCACAGTAGTGCCATGTCATGATCAACTGAGTTTTCAATCACCCTCCCTTCTACCCTGGACTCTCCTCTGCTCCTTTCTAGGTATTGCCTCCAGCAGGAAGTGGTGACCCTCAATTTCCATTCTGCTGTTGAGAGTATTGATTATAGAAGTCAAATATGACACTATTAAACAGTCTGGGCTTGAGTATCAGCCCCTGGGATTTCTGCTTGTAACTGGTTTGCTTCCAACTGTTCATTGCCACCCTCTGAGCCTGAAAATCCAGCCAAAATCCTGTCCACCTTGCAGTCTGTCTAGTTTACATCTCCCCAAATTGGTTATGAGGATGTCAGAAATCATATTGAAAGTCCTTCTAAAGTAAGACATCTGCTGCACAGAGAAAGTGTTTTTACAACAGCAAAATATATAAAAACAGACACTTCTGGTAATAGCAAGAGACACTGGGCTCATCTTTATGGTGTTCTATGGGTCTTGGGATCTGGGGTTTTTTGTATTAGAATCAGCTTAGCTTTTGTTGAGCCAGTCCTGCATCACAGTGGGAACGGAAGGATGCTTTTCATATCTTAACTGGCATTAAAGGAACTTGCACAGGGAGGCATCTCCTTCTCTACCATTAGCTGTTCAGTTCCTCAGCTCCATACTGTGATTGTCCCAGAGTTCTTGATGCTGCATGGAGAAGGTTGCAGACTTCACGGGAACAACACTGGATTCAGTTATTGTCCAGGCTTGCCTTCTGCAGGACTGCTTCCAGGTGCTGAAGGAGTGGTGCAAGCCAGGGAGCCTGCCAGCCACCCCTCTGCATGCACAGCTAGCACATTGCAGTTCGACTCTGCTTTCTCTGGGTAGCTGGTTCAAGCTGCATGGAGTGGCTTTCTATGTCTCCTTAGGGGCAGGCACACAGAAAGGTTGCTTAGCAGCGATTGGAAGTCTTACGGGCAAGTTGTCTTTAGGGAAATGGCTCTCTTATCATGACTTATTCTTGCTTGTTTGTTTTTTTTGGGGTTTTTTTTATCCTCTTGGGATTTGAATGTTGAGGAATTACAGTTGGTGTTTCGTTATGGGCTGTATTCATGCAATTCAGGAATAATCTTGGGAAGGACTTAGTAAATAAGTATTGCTGAAACAAAAGTTGTCCATCTGCTAATGACTGATGGAAGCCACATGGATGCATGGATAGCACACTTTCGTCTCCAGTTGCTGATAACTTCAAGTTATGAGTGAGCTTTACCCTGTGTGAATGTCACTTGTTGTTTTGAAGAACTGGGAATGACTGATGGAAGGGCATCTCTGTAAGCCTGGGATAACTACATAAAGTTTTGTGCTTGTCTGTTGGGGCTGCAGGGAGAGCACACACCACAGGCAGCTGTGGAGCTTGGAGGCATGGCCAGGAGGAGCCGGAACCTCCCTCCCTCTCCTTGCTGCCACAGAGTCTGGGGATTCTGCTGTTGTGGAAGTATGAACTGTTGGGTCAAGGATGGGGAAGAACTTGGGGATCCCAGCCTTGGCTGAGGCTTTTCATCTGTCAGTGCTTTCCCTCAGACCAAGTTCTGGAAGCTCAACCACTGGAAAACTCCTTTCAGAGGTCTGACTAAAAGTCTCACAGAGCTGAGCTTTTCAGACAGTTAAGCAGTTTTTTCAAGTAATGGGAAGAAGGGATTTCATTATCCATTTTATTCCAAGGCTAAGGGTCAGGAGAAATAGCAATTCCTGGTTCTGTTCTGGGAGAATCAGCTCTCTCATGGCTAATTCAGGTGTGACTTCTATGCAACAGCATTGAGCTAGTTTTGTTGATAAAACTATTTTTCACCTTAGAATAATCGAGGTGCATTAGTTAAATGTGTGACAGGCTGATAGAGGAATAGAAGCTGCAATAAAATAGTTCAGGTTTTTACAAAGCAGAGCCCTGTGATTACCACACTTGGGCATGCCTTGTACCCCTCTGCTCGTGTCGTCAGTGTTTTGATGCTGCTCAGTGCCCCTTATCACCAGCTGGCCCTGAGAAGTAGCTGAGTGTTCATGATGTATTTATTTATGAAAGCTCAATGCTAAAACATCCTCTCACCCTATAGAAGGGCATGGTGATTTCATCTCATTGAATGTTCACTGAAGCCTCCCACACACACCAAGGCGTGTGTGTCCAAGCAGTCTGGCCAGGACTAGGTGCTACAGAGGACAGGAGCAATGGCTTTTGGAAATGTCTTTTATATTCTTTGGGATTCAGTAGGGCTTGTGGGGCTATGTTTTGCCTCAGCATCCTGCTTCACCCATCCTAAATCTCAATGCCAAAGCACAGGTCTGCTGCTGAGAAGGCAACTGTACCATGGCCATTTGGAGCTCAAGCTTCCTGGGCTGGGTGGAAACAACACATTTCTCAGCATCTTCCCACTTTATTGCTGTCAGTCACATCCCTTGTTAGCCACACATGCTGCTCTTTAAAGGCTTGCTCAGTTATTTCTTCTGCTGCTTCATGCATGTGCGTTTCTATTCATACTTCATTTGTGGCAGTTTTAACATTTCTCGTACAAATCATTATTCCACAGATAAAAACTGCTTTGCATATTTTTATCTTGAGTATTTTGCATATTCATCCTCTTTTTTTTTCCTCCTGCTCTTCTGCCACCTTTCCCCCTCTCCTGGCATGCAAACATTAGATGCCCAAATCTTACATCTTTGATGGAGAGGTTTGTCAAACACTCCTCTCTTGGAGGAAAAAAGAAGAGGGAGAGTATGAGGAGTTTCGCAGTGCGCCAGGTGTAGGAGCTACGAAATGGCAAGTACTGATCTTCGTCTCCATGACAGCAATGATTAAATGTTACTTTTTCATCAGTTTGTGAATATATATTTTCACAGTCTCTTTTCAGACAGCGTGAGCTCGGAGGTGGTAAGTTTTCCAGCTTGTCCTTTGCGTGGGATCCTGGAAGAAAAGCCAGACTGGGTAGAGAGCCTCGGGCAGGGTGGGACAGCTGAGCTCAGGTTAGGGATAGTGTCTGTACAGACCACTGCAGAGTATTTTAGTGACTTATAAAACCAAAGTGTTGATTTGAAATCAACCATGGATTTAAGGAACAACGTGTGAAACGTATTTCTGTACTTGCAGTTCTCTTAAATGTGGAGGACAGTAGTGCGTTAATGAATAGGAGAAGAGCTTATATAAAAATAACGAGGGTGAGGGGATCAGCAATGTGTTCACTGATGTAATTCACTGGTGTCCTCTAACTAGAGTTGCCTGCATTGGAAAAGTGCTGTTTGCTCCCTGTAAAGACAGCTCCAAGAAGCCTGTGTTTTCTTGCAGTGATTGTATCAGTGTCTTGGAACAACTGTGCTATTTAGCACAAAATACTCTAGAAGGAGAAAAAAACATCTGCAATAATTGCTTAGCATCTGGTTAATGCTGTTGAGCTAGTCAGGCTTCTCATCTGTGTATAATAACTCCTTCCAGGTCAGGTTTTAGTAATTCATAAAGTGCTCTAATAGCTGAAAGCTTGGGGCATGGCATGAACTCTAAAACAAAGAACTTCTTTGTTATTTGGTTGTTTTTCTGTGTACTACTGTGTAATCCAGGCTTTAAGCTCCTCTCTGTCAGCTTGAACAGGATGGAGCTGAAAACAAGGGATTTTGGGGTTGTTTTTTTTTCTAATGGAGTGGTAAATGCTCTACACTAGCTACATGTGTGTGACTTGGAGCATGCAGAAGCACAGAGTGTTCAGCTGGGAGGCTGGGGTAACTGCTTCTAATGCCAACATGTGTGAGACAAACATTTCTGTGTGGGCAGCACTGCAAATTGTTGGGCAGATGTGGAAGAGCAGTTATCCAGGCGTTGAAAGGTGTCACATCCATGTAGGACAGCAAACCTGAGACCATGTGGTTGCTTCACTGTCCTGGAGCACAGTGGGTGCTCAGGGTGGGATGCCGTGCTCCAGGCCTGGCTGCTGAGTTCCTGTGGTTCCCAGGGCTGCAGCTGCAGTGGATGTGGTGAGACGAGGATGGGGTTGAATCCTGCTCTCAGAGATTCGGGATCCACTTGATCCACCTTCACCAGTGACACAGACATGGACCTGGCTGTGAAGTATTTGAGGAGGGTGTGTGGCACTGGGAATGTCTACCTGTGTAAGTAGCACTCCTGGTTGAGTGCCACCTTGCAAAGAGGGAGGGGACAGAAAGTTGTTTTCTCCCACTGGAGTCAGGGATACAGTGTGGTAGTAATTATTTGAAATCTAGACATAGAACTGCAAGTTTTTCCCTGAATGAAATGCTTTGTGAAATGCATTTTATCCATTTTAATATTGCCTTATCTCAAAAATAATCTAAAATACTCTAATAATTAAAAAAATAACTTTGAGAAGTAGAGAATAAATTTGGATTTTAAGTCCTAATTACATTTAATATTCTGGGGTGAAAACAAGAGATGCTGTCAGAGTTTACTTAAAATATGCCAACAGCAACATTACAGAATCAATCTTACTTATGCTCTTGGTTAATTTATGTAATTAATGAAAGATTCATTCATACAAAGTTGTGAATTTACCTTGACCTTGTTGGTATGTCCCCCATGTGTTTTTGTAATTTTTAGCCTTAGCCTTTTATGCGTGCTGGAGAGAACATGTGTGAAAACAGGAAAACTCATACCCATCTGGAAAAGTGTTTGTCTAAGGCAGAGCTGTGCCACCCTCTGGACAGGTTATTTGGGTGGCTGGGAAGGCAGGGGGTGATTTGTAAGAGGAAAGTTTTGTGTTTGGGAACTTTGTGTGCCCTGGAACTGATGAACACAGCCAGAGTCTCCTTCCAAACTTGAGTATCCTGACATTGCTGCCTGGCTGGAGCGAGGGCTCTGTGTCTCCAGCTGGGAAGGACAGCATTTCTTTGGTGCTGCTGTTAAATTCAGTATCCTCACAGACTTCAAAGTGACTTCTGTGGAGGTTTTTTTTTTTTTTTTTCAAGAACTGAACATTTTCACCCTATTACCAAGGATGTCAGTCTGGGGAATTGTGTGCCTAAGATTTATTTAGTGCTTTGTTCTCCTCCTTTCATCACCCTCCAGCTGCAGTTGTGCCTCTCCAAGTTCCACACGCCCAAATCTCCTCACCTCTGCTTTGCAATGCTTGACCCTGTTTTGCCTGGGGATGTGGTACTTGGTTGCCTGGTGCAGGGGATGTGTATCAGTCTGGTGGCAGGCTGCAGACCTGCCCTTTGGTCCTTGTTTTGCTATTTGACTGGTTCCTGATTCCTGCAGCACCCTTTGCTCTAGGGAACTTTGAGGACAATCCATGGTACTTCCTCATGGTTTGTGGACTATCCTGTTTGCATGTGCTTTGTGAGGAACTGATGGGATGGGAGGTGGGAGTCCTGCTCAGCCCTCCCAAATGTTGGGGAGGAACTGCAAAAAGGGTGTTCCCCAGGGCAGGGTGCTGCTGAGACTGTGATGGAGAGTCTGCAAAGCTCAGCTCCAGGCCAGAGTTTCTTCCAGTTTTCCCACCTCCCAACTGTGCTTTGGATCCAGATTGAGAAATACCTATGAAATGGCATGGGAACAGCAAATACAGATGCTCCGAGAGAGGCCTTTTACTATTTCAGTGTTTCAGTCAGTGATTGAACACTATAGGTGTGATATAAATCAGAAAATGTTCCATGTAGGCATGATTTCAGAGTTGAGATAGCTGCATTGCTGTTGCCAGAAATAAATTAGCCTAAGCCTATGTCTTCCCCACAGGGGGCCATTATCACATGGTTCCATTCTATTTTTCTGGCCTTATCTCTTAATTGACTAATCTCTAATAATGCTCTTTCTTTTTTTTTTTTTTTATTTTTTTTTTTTTTATAATAAGCATTTGTGATCCATCCCCATTTTCCATTGATAATGCTAACAACAGCATTGGCTTATTTCACAAAACAAGCACGTTGGGTCTAAATCAGTAACTGTTTTGCTGGGATCCCTTTTTCTTTATATCAGCCTTGAAAATCTTCCCAGCTCATTGGCTAGGAGGTCCATGGTGCCTGTGAGCCCAATATAGCATTCCCATGCTCTTTGCTAAGCTGCACACTTGTGTTTGTGTGGTATTACCAAATGCCCAAGCTCATGTAATGCATGGAGGCTAATCTTATCAATTGTATTAAGGCTACTTAGGAACTAATAGCTTTAAGGAAGCTGTTTATATTTCCTCCTTTAAAGCACTTTAGTTAATGTTCTGTGTCCCTTCAAATAAATGTCATCGGTAAAATAATGCACTTTTTGTCATTCTTTTAAAAGTGATGTTTCTTAACAGTTGACACTTCAAGGCCTTGGGCTGACTCTGAGGTCTGGGTACTTGGATTTAAGCTGGTAATCCATATGGAGGTACCTAAAAAGAAGTGGCCTGGTTTGCATGAATTAAGTTCACATCCTTCTGAAGTTTATTAGTTTGAAAATCAGGGCACGGCTCTGGAAGTCATCAGATTGCTGCAGGGAGATTTGACTTTGTGAGCTTTAGACTTAAATTTAAAATAAGAACAATGTGCTCTTTTGAATGTCCATTGCAAGTTAGATTTAAACAGGGGAGAAAAAGAGGTTATAAACCCAGCTGATTGTCAAAGACCCTGAGGATACCACTGCTTTCTCTGGTTCAGCATGACCAGAACATCACGTTCATTGCTGTGAAGATGTTTTAATTCCTATGTACTACAAGAGGATGCTATTAAAATAGCACAGAAAATTCTGTTTCTAGCGAGAGGCAGGTGATTTAGGGGTCTGCTTGCACATCCTGAGTTTAGCTGGGCGCATGAAATAAGGAAGGTTTGCTTTCTCTGAGAGCTTCATGTAGAGGAGGGGAAAACCTTCCCACGTATAAGAACACATAAAACAGATCTACAAAATGAATTCAGAAGGAAAAAGTCAGCAGTAATGCAAATTAAAGAAATCTGTATTAAATTGTATATATTTAAACATTTTCTTTAAAGAGATCTTTACTTGCAATAACATTTTAATGCCTAAATTTACATTTGCAGTCAGCAGAAATACCTTTGTCTAAAACAGCATTTGCAGTATCACAAGTATTTGTAAGATTGGACCAGTGATATATTACATGTAATATTGTACAAAGCAGTTGTATTACAATCTTGTGGTAATCATAAGATATCACAAAGATCTTCATCAACCAGGAGGCTTTATTTTAGACAGCATTAGCCCATATACTCTTTGTTCCCTGGTTCCAGTGCTGTTCTTCATAAACCTGTCTCAGATGGTCTCTTTACCTGCCTGATACTATTGCTCTGGGAACTGGCTTCTCCAGTGTGGCATTGAATGGTTTGAAAATTTGTTACGTTGCTTTAGCAATAATCTGATAAAAAATAGAGACCACAAATAATTGGAGACTCCTGTCTAAATTAGTGGCCTAAGCCAGATTTCTAGGGCAGCAATAATTCTAGATCTCTTTGAAAAGTCAGTCTAGTCACATAACTGGTATAGATCACAGCTTGCTGAAGCCTCCCAAGGAAAGACTGTAATTAATCCTTGTAACACAGCTCCTATCCACATAGGAGTGACTCCTCTGAAAAGCTTTTCTCTGGTACACATGGCCACATTGTGTGCCATCCACAATCCTGTTCTTCTGTAATGGGCCAGCTGAGAGGGGCAGCTGGCCCCAGTGCTGTCCTACTGAGCAGGGAGGAGCTGCCCTGGCTTGTACAATTCTGTCCCTCAGCAGAGCAAGAGACGATAGGCTGTGGTGAGTAGCAAGTTGGCCTTTTGTCAGTGCCCTTGTCCTGGTCTTATGCACAGAAGAGGAGAGTGACTTCTAAATTCATTATTGTAACTGAATTCATGATCATAACTGAAGTTGAAAGCTTTGACCAGCTTTGGGAAAGTGAAAGGACACCATAGACAGCTTGTGTGCAGGTGGCCTGAGACAGCCTGGGCACTGAGATGGAAACTACGGCTTGATGTACGGACGCATCCCTACTTGTCCTGCCTTGAACTGATCCGTCCATTCTAGAGGGAATTTGGGCAGAAGCTGGAGGAGCTGAGAGCTGCTGGGGCAAGTGCACAAGTGATTGAGAAGGAAAACCAGTGGGCTGTGCAATGGTGATGCAGCTGCAAACACTGCTCCCTTTGAGGGCTGGTCCCCAGCCAGGGAGAAGGGACCCACTGAGAAACCTCTCCCAGGTTCATCCCTGAGAAGCAGAGGGTTTGCACTGCCAGGGGAAAAATAAGTGTGGTGCCTGGCTTGCAGCTTGGGGTGTCTGCAGTCATTGGTGCAGGGGCTGGGGCTTGTGCTCTTGGGTTTCTTTCCCTTTAGCTGAAATTATCTGGCAGCTGAAAATAAACTCAAGATGATGCTCTGTTCCCTTATTAGAGGCTCACACCACAGCAAACTCTTTCCATATTTTATTCCAGCTTGAGAACAGAATCCTCCAGCTATGACAATATGTTTGGAGAGATGCAGCATATGCAAAATGTGCCTTCCTTTGATTTAAAAGATATAATGAGAAGTACTCCCTCACTGAGTAAAATTTGCACATTGTAAGTTGATTTAAACTTAATTTTCCCTGGCCTAAAAGGGTGAGGCTTGATGTGCTTGTGGATGAACAGTATCCACTTTCTAGGCCCCTGGAAAACATTCAAGTGTGAGTTCTAAGCGGCGTGTCTGGATTTGGGTTTGTCTTTTTCTTGCCTGAAAAATAGTTGGGCTTGAATATTCTGGAGCAAGTTACGAGATTACATACTCTGTAAAGTGTCCAGAGTAACCAAAACTGGTACATGCTCATAGCCTGGATTCCACCCACTAAAAGATGAATCTTCTAAGCTTCTGCGAAGAATTTAAATACAAGGTGAAGCATAAGTCTATGACACATGCATCCAAGATACACAGCCTGCAAAAAAGCCCTGAGAAACAACCCCCTGAATCTTACCTGAATGTTGTTTTTATGATGCTTGGCTGCTTCATTAAATTACAATTTTTGCTTAGTGCATAAATTCTCAGCATAAGTTTGCATTTTGTTCTATGTACATCTTAAGAATACAGCAGAAAATACCATTGCTTAGCACATTAACAAAAATCACATATGAGAGGTTTGTCAAAATACCTGTGTACTAAGTTATATACAATTCTGGAAATCCTTCTTTCTTTGAATTCTATCATGTTACTCTCCAGAAATCCAATCTGTTTGTCCTTAAAAGCTGAAGTACAGAAAGTATGCTGATGAAACAACTTGAGAAAAAAAAAATTAACTTTTCAAATTCAAAATAAGATGGAATGGATCACCATGTGATGCCAGCAATCTTTTTTTTTTTTTTTTTTTTTAATTTTTTTTCTTAAACTAAGTGTCTCTGATAAGGGAACACATGAATATTGCAAGTCCTAGTTGGGGCCATATTCCCAAAAGGATATGGATATGGTGTACTCACATTGTGGATAAGTGTTTTATCCCAAGGTGCACTATGTTGTATGCTCCCATGTACAAAAGTGAACATGCGTAGAAATGTGTATTCTGGTGGTGGATACATAGCTTTTAAAATGTAGATATATTCACAATTCTCAGTTTATGTTATTTTTCTCTGAGAAAAAGTCCACCTCAAATAGCAGCTCAACTGACTGTTGTGATGGCTGGCGTCTTCCCTTCCTCTCCTTCGGCCCCTTCGGCTCCAGCGTCCACCTGGTTGAACTTACCCAGCTTTTTCAAATTCTCCAGTGCAGATTTGAAAGTGTCCTTCAGGCTGTTCTCCAGCACCCACCCTTCGCTTTCGCACTCGGGGTCTTCGGGATTGGCGATGCTTTCCAGGGAGGTGTGCAGGAGGCGCAAGCCCACCATCACCGACATCTGTGCCAGGCAATGGAGAGGCAGAGAGGTCAGCCAGGCCTGGGTGCTCCTGTCCCCTGCTCCCTGTCCCTGCTGTGGCCAGCCTGGGCTGGCTGGGAGCCGCAGCTCTGAGGAGCCACGTGCCCTCTGCGTGTCCCGTCAGTGCCGGTGCCTTCCCAGGAGGTTTCAGTGCATCCCTGGCTGCTGTGCACTGCATGTCCAACCATCCAGGTTTGGATGATAGACACCGTCCTTGGCCACCACCTGCTTAGCTTTAGCTGAATATTTTGGCTTTGCATTGACCTTAATATCCTTGGTGAGCATATTAAGCTGATCAAGGAGATATTAATGAATCAGCGTCTCTTGCAAAACAGAGCAGTGTTAGGATTTGAGCCATTAGTTTGTCTGCTGCAGATTCTGGTTTTGTTTTAATATAGATATGTGCAATAAGGAAACCAAGGCAGCAGGTGATCTCCCCCTGGTTCCACCTAAAACAAATTTGTGTTTCTGATTAAATATTACCTAGTCCCAGCAGCCCTGAGACTTTTTCTACTGTACTGTGTAACACTGCTGACACTGGCAACACCCTGCACCTGTCTCCAGAAAGTGTGTTTTTAGCCAGTCTCCTGCCTTCTAACACCATTCAGAACAGTCTGACCTCACCCTGGTGATGCTTAAGGAGAAAGTGATTGATGAGTGAGGTAGAGGAAGAAAGAAGAGCAGCTCCCAGAAGAGCCAGTCTGGTGCCATGGTAGGGCTGGTGGTTGGGATGGGGCAGCAGTGAGATTGGTTTGGTTTTCCATGTGATGGGTAAAGCTCAGATGGAGAACACCTCCTCTTGTCAGGACCTCATAGGATTTGTTCCCTAACAGAAGTATGATGCCTCCTTCTGTCACCCTATCCAATTTCCCAAGGAACTGATCACCTTTGGTCCTCCTCAACCCTGATGGCTAAAGAGGCTGGCAGATTTGAGGCTGGGATTCAGCCACATGGCAAGGCCAATGGCAGAATTCACATTTGGCTTTTGGACTCACGGGGCTACCCAAGGATGTGTTTCAATGGACCATCCTTCAGCCCGTCTGCTGGGGTCACCCTGCTTGTGTATGACCAGAGTCTCCAAACTCTTGGAAGACTAAAGCTACACTTAGCTACTCTCAAAATTGGCAAATGTTTGTATTTCTCTGCCTTCACTCAAGATCAGAAAGGGAAAAACACTGGTCAAACAAACAAGTTTCATCAAATACTTCCATATCCAAAGGCAAATGTTCATACTGTTTAACACAAGAATGTATGACTAGCCACACTTTGGTCACTAAGGAAGTTTCCAGTGGCTCTGAGTCTGGAAATAGTCTAATCTAGCCAATAATATGATGACTTAAATCAGTTAAAGTACTATCTATAAAAGTCACAACAAGTGACAAATCCCATCATGTTAGTCTTGGGATTTAAAGCCTTTGACATCTTCCTTCCACTCTGAGTCCCAGTTTTGCTGCTCTCACTCATGGGGCTGATATCTTTGAAATCAATGGCTGTTGCAAGTGCAGATTAACAGGGCTGGGTACAGGAAACTGCCTCTGTTGCTCTCTACTTGTGCTGCCTTGCTGCATGTCAGCAGGAGTTTGTTTTGGGATTGACTTGCCAAGTGCCTCCATTTGATAGCCAAAGTAGGTGGACTGGCTTCCTGGATGGCTTTTAGCCACTGAATATTATCATACTTTTAAAAAAGAAGGTGCTTGTGTAGCTTTGAGCATCTGACCTGTCCTTGGATGAGATTTTGTGATATTTTCTCTCAGTTTAAGACTTTGTTTTCTTAATTTTAATCCCTGAAGCTGAGATTCCTTAAAAGCAATGCAAAATGTCTGGGCTCTTGTCACCTCCACTGATCTGAGTCTGCCTTCTCTGCCAGATGAGAAGAGAGCCCAAGAAATTTGAGACAAGTATCAGGTAAATTAGTCTATCTCCTATGTGATCACAGAGAATCTGGGACCACCAGTTTAGCTGAAGTCTTGCACCAGGGAAGGCATAACCCCATGCATCAGTATGTGCTGGGGGTGACTGGCTGACAGCAGCAAAGGGCCTTGGGGCTCTGGAGGACCCCAAGCTGCCCCCGAGCCAACAATGTGCCCTTGTGGCAAAGGGGGAAAATTGTATCCTTGACTGCATTTGATTACTAATTGCCAGCAGGATGAGGAATGGGATCCTTCTTCCGCTCTGCTCAGCCCTGGTGAGGCCACAGATAAACCTCCAACCTTAGCCAGTCTGTGAGCTGTAGCTCTGAGCTTAACCAAGTCCAGCACAGAAGGCTGGGGTGTCAGAAACCCAGAGCAGGGCGTCTTGCTCAGGGCTGTTTCCCTCTCATGGAAACTCATGTTGGTATACAGCAGCTTTAAAGTGCCAGGAAGAACACAGAGACAGTGCTTCTCCAGGGCTAGGGCTGTGCAGGCTTCTGCACCACAGAAGATTCTCCAGCTGGACCAACAAAGCAAATTGAGTCCATCTGGAGAGTCCCTGCTGCCTGTGGGCTGCTTCTGGAGATCACCAGGAGTTCACTCCTACTGTTTATGCGTCAGAGAACTTTCTCTCCAACAGAGGACATGCCATGTGCTGCCTGTGAATGTCTCAGTGCTCTCCTGGAGCTCAGCCTGTGCCCAGTCGGTGCCACATGTGAGGGGAATCCCAGGCTCTTGGCTGTTGTGGCAGCTGTGACCTATTGAGATCCACATGTTTGCACAACTGGAGGACCTGGAGCATCTCAGGAACTAGCCTCAGCCCTCTGTTCCTTTCTCAGGGCTTTATTCAGGGCACCCTTGAACCCCTCTTTTGCTCTTTGCTGGCTGGGGCAGGTCAAGAAGACATCCAGGCTTGCTCTTCTTGACCTTCTGTAGCGAAGCCCATCTGTTTACCAGGGTTTAGCCTGAGGCGGCTTAGCCAGAGCAGGGTGTGATCTTTTTTTGTCATCCTCATGACTGGTTGTCACAAAACCAGTAGGGAAGCCTACAGCTTTTGTTAGGAAAAGCAGCTTCTAGATATTAGCATTCTTTTCAAATAGAAGTTTTGATGTTTCAAGATAAGTTCTTTCTTTCTTGTGCCTAATACAGAAAGGTGAAAAAGAAATGGCCTTCCCTGAGGTCCTTGCCCCTGTTTGGCAAGTTTCCTTTTTCTACAGCTCAGAATAACAGCTGTGATTAGTATTTCCCTCCATATTCTCTCCCCTTTCCCACACCCCAATTCCAGCCACCCAGCTGGAAGGATCATCCACAGTCCCCAGAAGGGCTTTGCTGGAGAAGTACTTGGTTTGAGTCCACAGAGGCTGCAGATGTAAAGCAACCCAGGATTTTGCTTTTGCACTTCCCTGTGACTTCCCAGGAAGTCAGCAAAGTGGAAATGAGAAGCACAGAGCCAGCACAGCCACTGCCCCTGGGCCCACCCTGCTCAGACCCACACTTACCTTGGCCAGGAGCTGGAACCTCTGCTGCCTTCCTACTCAGCATAAAATTGTTTCCTATCCTGACTGGAATTTAAAGGAAGTGGTTATATTTCAAGGGAGACTAAATTAATGTATGTTTCCTGCTTTGCTTCCTCCCTTCAAAGTTTGCTTTAAAACTAAAGGGAATTTCAAACCCAAAGCTGGACCCTGTATGGTAGAATATAAGGCAAGTCATAAATATTCAGGAGGGCAAGTTATTGTAACCCAGGATCATGTTGTTTCTTTCAAGTTTTGCCCTAAAAGTCTTCTGATTGCCTGAAAAAAAGTATCACCTTCTATTTTGAAAAAGACAAAGAAAAGAAGAGATCTTATTTCTCATTATGCCACAGGCTGAAAAAAATACCCAGGTGTACTTTGAAGAGTTAGACATAAAATACTGCATTTTTATCACTGCTATTAATGTTAACATATCACTGTCATTAATCTCTTGCAGAGGTATGTTACAGGTTCCTAGTAATGATTTTGTGCAGCTGGCATTGGTATTTTTGTGCATTTTTCCCCTGAGTTTTTTAATTTCTTTGACTTTCAAATACAGTTGAAATTCCCCTATCTTCAAGAGCTCTGCACTTGAATCCGGGCTAAAATAAAGACCTCTTTTTTTTTTTTTCAGTTTGGAGCAGTTATTTTTAAGACAATGCAACATGGAGTAACTTTATATTTTCTTTTTTTCACTTCACAGATTTAGGTAGGTGTTTATTTTCTAAAAAGCATCTTCATTCCTGGAAGGCTGTAGGCCAGTGCTGGTACCAAAATGTAACTCATCTTTTTTTAATTTGCATGTATCTAAATTTTTAAAAAGGCAGGTCAATCATTTAAAATAGGCAATGCCATTTGCAGCAGCCATTCCATGGATAGGAAAGGATCTGCTGCACCCTCCCTTTTACCAGCAGGTCTTGCCTGATCTCCACATGCAGCACCTCACGTTCCAGCCCTCGTGCCAGTGCCAGCCCACGCTCCCCCAGCATTAGTGTTGATTAAACACCTTGGCTAAAAACTGCCCATCTCCAGAGGCAGGAGATTCATTGCATTGGATGCACAGAATTTCATCAGCCAAGCTGCAATTTGGGTTATAGTGCCTACAGACACCTGCCCTGGGCAATGTTGGCACCTGTTTGCATTTGTGTCGTGGTTTTAGAAAGCAGAATAAAACACAATTAATCCACGTGTTCTGCCTCAGCCACTTTTTCTGACCAAAAACCTTGGTGGAGCTAATGAAGGTCCCCACACTCCCTTGAAATCGTTCCACTGTGTGCAGCTTAAAGCCTTAAAGCCTTATTTTGTTTAGTGTGTAAACCCTGAAACTGCACTTTCTGTCCCACTGACATTTTGTTCAGTGTTCAGACTCTGGAACTGCACTTTCTGCCCCACCAATTACTGTCACATCTTTCTCATGAGCTACTCTTTTGTATTTCTCACTCCCCACAAATGGTGTAAAATTAATGCATCCGGACAGCAGAGCCCTTGCACTCTCCTCCCAGCTCAGCACCTTGCCTTTGGCAGAAAATGACTCCCTTTTTCCCCCCTTGCTGGGATATTCGAGGCTCTGCTAAGAGGGATCTGTGATCCCACTCCCCTCTGTTTCCAGCCTGGGACTTTCCAGCCCTTACTCATCTCTTAGATATTTTCTCAGCCAAACAATGGGCAAATTTATTTTAAACAGGCTTGATTTTTGGACTGAGTAGCCCAGGCTGCAAAGCATGGTGCTCCTGCAGAGCTGGCTATGGGTGTAGTGGGTCAGAGGGGACAGGGGTACCTCAAAGAGCCAGACGAGGAGGATGACGGCGCCCATGGAGCTCATCATGCCGCTGTAGTAGCTGAGCAGCGCTTCCCGGCAGCCGCGGCGCCACAGGTTGAGCTCCTCGGTTTGGTAGTCGTAGCTGTAGTGGGCAGAGTTGTTGGTGACCTGGTACTGAATGCAGGGCCTGGGGGAGCTGGGGTTGCAGCAGCTGAAGGGAACTCCATCGACCAGGTACCTCCCGTCCACATTGCTCTTGATCCGGCTACAGGCAAGAAGAGAGGTGAATAGGCACACAGACACACAAAGACATCCAGCAGCAAGGAAGGAAAGCAAAGACAAGGAGGATTTTCCACCATGCCTTTCTCCATGACCCCTTGTTTACATAGTGGTGTTCATCCAGGGTGTCCTGTCTCCCCAAATTCCTTTCCTATGTCCAGGCTGCACTGAGTCTGTAATCAACTCCTCCTGGTGGAAATGCACGCTCTCCGGTCCCTGCTTCAAATAAATTAATTTTTTTTTAAGCAAATGGCAGAGAGAATTCAGGAGGGGCTGTCAGAGAACAGTGATCACAGCATAGTTAGGATGGAAGGGAGGTGCTGGAGATGACCTGAGGAAAAGAACCCAGAAAAGTCTTAGGACCCACCATACCCAGCTAGAGCATTGATCCAGCAAACCTAATAGCTTCTTTTTGATGACAGCAGCTCCAGGGAGGAGTTGTGCTTTTATTCTTGGCTTGGGAAGGCAGCCAGTATTGAAAACATGAAATATGCTTCAGCAACAGGATGTTGCAAAATTTCAAAAGTCCTTGCAGGAGCTCCCCAACTATTGTTTGTCCGACACTGTGGTTGTTCTCTGTAAATAATCATTTAGCCTGGTGTCTTAGGAGAGGTTTGCCTTCTAAGTTGCATAGATGCAAGTTAACATAGAAGGCAAATAGTTCCACTGACACTGCAAAAAGACTACAATAAAAGGACTGAAGTTTTAAAACAGGCCGTTTTTCTTAGAAAATCACAGAATGGAGAGTCCCAATAATGTAGAGAGGTGAAAAAAATCTGAGTGTCATTTGTAGTTTTCTATATGGATACTTTAAAATTGTGTCATATAGAGAGAGAGATGATTTCAACAACCTGATGAAGGGAAACTCCACTTTGGAGTCATGACCTAAACATATCTAAGCAGGAAACACAGTTGAGGTTTTCCCTCTAAATGTAAAGCGTGCTTCGGATTGGGTCTAATTCCCATTCATGTGTAAATGCTCCACCAGTTTCAGAGAGAGTGGATATTGGATCATTTGGATATCTGCTCTACAAATAATATAAAAATCCCCTTGTGGGGGACAGACTCCCACCTTCCTTGGAACTAAGGAGACCTTCACTATTGGCTTCAAAGGGGCCAGACTATCCCACCAGGAATGGGAGAGGAGATTGTGCACCACCAGATCACACAAACCTTGAATTCATTGAGATCTGTTTGTAGATTTGTAATGCCCTATTTCGTGCCTCAGTAGTACAAAGAAATTACCTTGAGTCTCAGTCCCAAACAAGGCATCAGTTATTAAGGACAGTATAACCCAGTTTTCCCTCTGTGCATTGCCCTTCCACTGCTGCTGGATTAAGTTACAGCTCTCAAATCTCCATATAATGCTGGCAAGGTTTTTTCAAGTAGTTATTTATACCCAGGGGCATACCTTAGCAATGGAAACACCCTCTAATTCAATAGTTAATGTATTTGTTATAACACCCTGCAGTGCAACGGGGTAAATCTGTAACAGTTGTCACTAAAAAAATCCTCATTCAGAGCTGCAAAAACAACCAGACCACCCAACAAGTCAAAAGAGCATGCAGAGAGACACACACAAGTGAAATACCATTTACACAGTCAGGCAGGGATCCCAAGTGATCCCAAGAGATACACAAACCTTTTTTCCAAAATTATTTCAGACATTTTTAATACAGGCAGTATATTTAAAAGGCAGATTGCTTCCAGTTTACAGAACCCATTATGCAACCACAGAGCATAAACGTTAATGAATAATGTTCCCAAAGAATCTGGAATAACCGTCTCTTTCTCCAGTGCTTAATTTTTTAAAAGGTTGTGGTTATTTATGCCTAATGCTATTTTTTTAATTTCAAAGGTTCATTTTGTTCTCATGTTTATTTTCTGCTTGAGCTTACTGCACCTAACCTGATTTTGGGATTACTGCCTCTTTGGGCACTGACATCAAAGCCATTAAGGTGTTTCTGGTCAACAACCTGGTCTGGTTCATATAGAAACAATAAACTAGTGCTGCTTTCATGTGAGGTTTTAAAAAATTAGGCACAGGACAGAAGTTAAAATACATGTGGCTGCAAGGGCCACTGTGTAAAGCTAGGAATATCAATTGATGCTCAGTATTATCACAGCACTGAAGTGACCCACTGAGGGAATATAAAAATAAAATTCTAAATCTTAAGGATCTAAAACACATGAGTTATTGGCAAAGTGTTACTGCCTCTATTTATTTCCATGCAGCTGATTAGCTGCCAATATATAAGTGAAGTTTTGAAAGTGGTATCGACAGTATATCTACAGGGAATTCTTTTTTTAGGAAATTAATAAATAACATTGACATCTGCTTAAGGATTAGTAAAGTTCTGATACTTTCCTTTTGATTTTGGGAGTGTGGCTCAAGGTAATGGGTTTATAAACCAGTAAAAGACAGTAAAAATGAGTAAGTCTGTTTCCACCACACTGAGTAAGAGTGGGAATTGTAGTTTGGTGCTGTTTATTTTATTTCATGTTATGACTTTGGGGGAATTTGTCGGGGAGGAAGCAATCTAGCTGGTTGTTTGGGATGCTTTATTACACAAGACCCCATTTTACACAAACCCCCTCCCAGTCAGTGCCTGTTGGCACTTGAGGACAACATTGCTCAAACACAGACATTACATGATACAAGCCCCACCAAGTCACTTACTCTTTCACTTCTTTGGAGCTGAAGTCCAGGTATCTATTGCTGATCCACTGGATTTCGAACCAATCTTTGTAGCCATTGTTGCCACAGCACTTGAACTCAATCTGGAGCATGTCAATGGTCTTCTTCATGAAGCATCTCCCAGGAGTGTCCGTGTCCCGGTAGAACTTCATGCCGTTCTTGAGCCCCTGGGCCAGGGTGCTCTCCAGGGAGCCCCGCATGAGAAAGCAAATCAGAGCAACGAAGAAAATGAGCATGTTAAAGACGCAACAGAGTGCCAGGTAAGGTTTCAGCATAGGCTTCCACTTGATAAATTTAGCAGGATCCAGAGAATCGTAACAAATCTTTCCAGCAAAACCGTTGAAGGCGCAGGATAATATACCCACCAATATCAAAGAATTGGGCACAAAGTGGCTTTCAGAATTGTCCATCACCTCGCTTCGCTTCCGCAGCTCAATTTTGAGGAACAATCCCATGCTAAAAACAAGGATTCCAGCAAACACTGAAAACCAGTTCATGAGCCATAGTCCCTGTGCTAGTTTTACCCGTTTCTTCTGATTGAATTTGACTTTCAGCAGTGCCATCTTTGTAGTGGGAGTTGTTGGAAGATTTCACAGCCTGGACCCCTCTTCTCAGCGTAAGCAACTTGAGGAAGAACCATTCAGGCGTCGGAAGAGATCCCGAACGGTACATTGGGAAGGAAGCTACCGCACAGTCCTTCCATCTTGAAGTCCCCCAGTTAGGATTCAAGTAAGTAAAATATTCAAAGGTCCCAATTAACAATTTCACATTAGTGAGAATAATGGGCAATTAGCACCCAGAACTATTTCTGGTGGTTTCTTCCAAGCGAAGGAGAAACACTCTCAAGGTTTCAAATGATTTGATCTGGATCTGCAAGACGTCATTCTAATACCTTTAATCATTTGATCCAATTTGGAGAAATGTCTGTCAACAGATGAGTGGAAGTAATCCCTCATTTTACTATTTAGTAGATTTGTGCTCTCCTGTGATAGGCTGCTGGCAGAATATGAAACCCCAGAGATATAAAAAGATCTTTGTTGCCAGAAGAATATGGAACCTTTGAGGAAAAAGGAAGAGGGCTCCGAATTTAAAAAAGGCTGCTTGTGTATAAACATACACTTCTCCACCGTGATCCTGATATATTCATATCCACAGCCAAACCCACCTTCTAGTCCTTATCCTTCTCTGTTGACTTGAGATGACATCCTGTGGCTTATGTATTCTGAAAGCAGATAAGCGTGTCGTTTACGGTGACCTAAAAAAACTAAGCTTGCCATTTTCTATTTACTTCCAGGGCTTGTACCATCTCTGAGTCTTGGCAGGAGAGCAGGAGAAAGGAAAAGTGCAGAGAAACTCAATAAATAAACCCTGGGCTGAAATCTAGAGATGCTTTCATAAAAAGTGAGCTGGCATGAGCAGCTTACTGGATAATCACCAGAGAGGCGAGCAGGGCTGCCCAAGGAGACCCACCTAGGCGTTTACACCAGGGATGAATCCAACTCAGCAGCTGGAGAGGGACCCTGGGGATGTTGGATCTGAGTGCAAGGGAGGCATCCCAGGGGTGCTCAGGCTCTGCTCAAGGACCTGCAGCCGGCTCTGCTCTCATGCTGGAGTGGGCAGAAAGGGGGGTATGACCCCTCCTGTGGCAATGGCTCCTCCTTGCAGCACTCAGCTGAGCCAAGCAAACAGAGGAGCCGGGCTCTCACTCTCTCCACTGCTCAGGGAGTTCTGCTTGATTTGGAGTATCATCTCCCACTCACCCCACAAAGGTTTGGAGCTACTGGGAAATTCCTGCACCGCCTCTCCCCTGCCATCACAATGCAAAATTAACCTCAGGCAACCTCCAGCAAGGGAATATTATCCTGCAGATGTGTGAGGGCATGGGTGCTAATGCTGCAGGGGAGAAAGGAGAAGCCCCAGAAGAGGGACTGGGAGGATTCTCTGTGAGCCAGACCTGCTGCTGCCACCATCCAAGGCTCTGGGGGCATCCTCTAGTGGCTGCCAGCAGCATGGCCACCGCCCCCAGGGACACAGAGGGAAGGAATCTGCTCGGAGGAAGGCAAGTGTGAAAAATAATAACGCAAATAATTTTAAAACCCAAGCACTGAAAAACAACCTTTTTGATGCAGATGCTTCTGAGTTACCATTTGAAATCCTGGAACCCTGAAAGTTCCTTCAGGAAGGACAAAGGCTGGCAACTCACTACTTTTTCCTTTTCCCTGTCCTAATAGGTTTTTGTAGTGGGCCTTTCCTAGCCCATCCTGATGCTATTGCAGTGAGCTGGAGAGCAGCTAACTGGGAGTTTTCTACAGCAAGCCTGGTTGTTTGCATTGCTGCTGCCCTTGCTGGTGGAGAGTGAGTGTGTAAGATGAAAGGGAAGATCATTATCCATCAGGGACTATTCTCTCCTCTTGCCCTGAAGTGGATGAGAAATGCTGTTTCTTGAGAGAGCCTACTGGTGATTTTGTGCAATAAGTCATGGTGCTGAAATAGCATCTCTCCTGGCAAAATATCCCACATCCAATGTAGCACATGCTGTGTTTCACAGACTCTTTCAGGGCTCAACTGAGAGACTTGAGTTTGGAAAATGTATTTATCTGACAGCCTGGAGTTAATTCTAGATAAAGGAACTTGAAGCCATTTCCTTTCTTGTCAGTGATGACAGTGAAACTCTAATCAAAGTGGAAAAGAATTCTGTACCAGGTCTGCAGGTCATGAGGATACATAGTGAAATACTTCCTGTCCACAGCAGATGTAGGCCTGGTGCTGCTCTGGACATGGGTAATTTCATATTCAGGAGCACACATGAATCTGAATACTTGTCAGCTTAATAATTAAACATTTAAATACCCATGATAAATCTAATGCAGCAAAATCATGTAAGTGTATATGTATTTTCTCTAATTCAGGAATAAAAATACTGAAGTAGAACATGCAAGATGTGCTTCATGGCTCTCTGATCCCTCCAGATTTACCCTTCTGCCTAAAAACAAAGGCAATGGGAGGGGTGCTCATAAATCACTGCTAAATTGCTAGTGTTAGCTGGGAGATGATCACTAAAAATCCTGAACCTGATGTTCAGGAAGGGACACTCACCTGCTAATTAGACCTGTGAGACTTGGGTGGTACCTTGAGAGTCATCACGGAGAGCAATCAGCACCACCAAAACAGCCGGGGTTAGGAAAAGTGCTGTTTATTTAAGTAGTTTTCAATAGCTCAATACCGGCTGGGGACTTAAAAGTGGCAAAAACCACCCCACCCATCCAGTTGTCTCGCCGTGCTCGGGAGTTTTCAAGGGGATTGGTTCACGCTTTTAAAAGTGGGAATGCATTATCCTATTACCCCAGACACGGAGCCGACAGACCCTGTGCAAGCATCGGCACAGCCAAGGGCTGTCTCTGGCAGAGCAACCCAAGCGAGGAAGGTGATGGGGAATCATGGAGACGCCTTTTGGGGTGGGGACAGTTTGAACAAGAAAAACTCTTTTTGCCTAGCATCTGCTTTTCTTAAAAAGCTTTTTCTTGGCTGCGATCCGTCTTTAGTTTGGCACTTACTACAGCTTTTTACTTCAAAGAGAAAATGCTGTAATTGATCCATAGCAGATAAAAGCTGAATGCTGTGAGAATGTTTGAGTTAATGGTCTCCTCAGAGCTTGTCTATTAAATTCAATTGTATAATTCATATGCCAATATTAGAGAAAAAATGGTAGAATAAAATATTCAAACTATTATTGATCTCACCATGAATCTGTTCAAATTCAAAATCTAGTTAAAAATTATAATGTGTATGTATAACAATACTATATTGATACCTTTCCAAAAAGCTATGCCTGCTAACCTACATACAAGCTACAAATTTATCAGTTAAGAGAGAGGAATGTTAACAATTTAATCTGGTATTTGTTAAACAGTCTGGTGGTCAGTCCTGGACCAATCTTAATCTTTCCATCTTCAGAAGTATAAAATATAAAACACATACAAGCCTAAACTGTGGAAGTGCCCTCAGTTGGTAAAAAGAATAATTTCCTGGCCCAATCTTTCACACTGCTCTGTGATATGAAATGTGTGCCTTTCCTTTTCCTTTCCTTTTCCTTTCCTTTTCCTTTCCTTTTCCTTTCCTTTTCCTTTCCTTTTCCTTTCCTTTTCCTTTCCTTTTCCTTTCCTTTTCCTTTCCTTTTCCTTTCCTTTTCCTTTCCTTTTCCTTTCCTTTTCCTTTCCTTTTCCACGTAGTTATATTTCACTGCAAGAAGAGTGATGTCTGGTTTTACCTTTGATGGGAAGCTATTGTGCAGAGAGGTTTGCTCATGCACCCTCACTTAGGGTTTTGTTTCAATTGTAACTCTGTCGTGTCAACAGGGAACTCCTGAGGAACAATGTGATAAAAACGTTGTACTTCACTGTACGATTATCAGGTGGAGAAAAGTCTGATTTATGACTCCTTTTTTTACCTCCTTACACAGGTAACTTGGTAAGCTACTGTTTTTGTGGCATGGAAATAGAAGCAAGCTCTAAATTCACTGCTGGGATTGCTGTAAATCCTGGGAAAGGTGATTTGACCTGCTGGATTCTGTGGCTCCTGAACTTGGCTGGGGCACACTGTGGGGGTTTTTGGTGTGGTTTTGCTCTGGGTAATTCCCAGAATTTCAGCCATCATTCATGTGGTGGTGGGCAAAATGTTCAGAAAACACAGCTTTTTTTTTGACCTCCAAGATGGTCATTAGGAGTATTTGTTTGTATTATTGTGATGCCTGGGGTGTAGCATTCACTGCTGAAAAAATAAGAGCTAGAAATCAAAGTTTATATTTGCAGAAACAGGAAAGAAATATGTTGGGAATTAAAAGAAGCTTACAAAAAGCTTGTGATAGTCATTACTGCTGGAAAACCTCTCAGCATAACAGGTGGATCCTCCAGTCAGTCAGATAAATCAGATCATGATGTGAATGGAAATGCTGAAGTTTCCCCAAGTTGCATAGACTCTTTTTCTTGCTATTCCTCTCTTTCCTTGTAGGTGATGAAATTGGCTGTTTAGTAAAACCTGAAGCAATTCCAGGCAAAACTACTGAGATTTGAACCTTGTCTATATGCAGCTATTGCTTAAATAAGAAACTTCAGGGAAAAAAAAACTTCAAAAATATAATGCATAAAAGTGTGAAGGAAATTGTCTTATGCATGTATTTCTTACCTGTTTTTTTTCACAAAACCATTCTACTACAGCTCACATCAGAATCTATTTAAACGAAAGAGGGCTGGATAAAGAGAATGCAAGTAACTCCATTTCTGTTCCTGTTACACAGAGAAGCAGGGGCACACAGAGAGACAGACAGAGGGAAATGCCTGGATGGACTCCAAAGGGAACCAGGGGATGGGTTGATCTCTCTCAGGACAGAACTCTGGGTGAGGTGAGCCATCCCACGGGAAGCAGCAGCAAAGCTCCTGGCTGCTTCTCTGGAGGCAAGCCTTGGTCTGTGCCACCCCTCAGTGCCTCAGCAAATGGTGAGGCTCAAAGCTCTGTGTGGCCTCGGTTTTCCCCCATGGATTCAGTGCTGTGTATCTTTGCATAGAACTGTTTTATTTCCTCCACAGACGGGGAGCTCTAAAACACTCAGTAACAGCCCTGTGGTGGACTAAGGAAGTTTCACTGGCTTTAAAGATTTTGGAGAGGCACTGGCTGGGAGAGGGCTATCCAACTAGGCTATCTTTCAAAAATGTTTGAAACGGGACTGCTTTCCTGACTCCCTGTGGAAAATGGTTCTGCAGCTCAATGCCCCTGTTTTTATAAACTTCCTGCCCATTAGCTTCTCTTCAGGGCAAATTTGCACAAGGTTTGTGGTGCTGATGTTGTTATCCCGTGCCTCTGGCAGGCACTTATTTTTCAGCCCCTTGTGATGTCTAGCATCATTAGTTTCTTTAAAGGATGTGATTTTTAGAGAAGTTCCTGGTGGAACTGGTGGCACTGTGATGCAAAACAGAGCTAGAGCTCTTGAAGAGACTTTATTCTCTTCAGTTGCACATTATGCAGGTTGATTGCTAGCTGATTAGAAATACTTAGGGAGTTGGCTTTTCTTCCTTAGAGACCCCAAGAAGTTGCAATTTCTATATTGAGTAGCCCATGAACATGCTAGCAAACCTTTACTAGTGCTTAAGTTCTCATACAACACTAACAGACTTCTGTTTCAAAGCAGTCTTGAATTTCTGTTATGATTCTACATTAGGAAAGTATAATAGGTGTATAGAAACGTGCAACTGTGTGTGTATATATATATATGAAGTTGTATTTTTAGAACTATGAATCACATTTAGGTATTTGCCTGACCACATTTTTCTGGACTTGCTGCTCTCAAATTAATTTCCTTGTTTCATGCCATGGCTGAGACCAAGAGCCAGCTATAGATTTTGTATTACAAGGGTAATGCTAAATCATTAGGGCAGTTGTCTGGCACCATGTTCCTGAAGAGTATTACCTGCTAACTGTGGTTTGACCAAAGTTAGGTATTTGGAGGAAAGAAAACATTAGGAGCTGGGATGTCAGTAACTAATTTGTGAAAAACATCCCCAAGGAAGCAATTTCAGAGAGAAACTGAAGTTTAAACTTCCATGTTTTGACTCCTGCTCTGTTTACTCAGGCAGTAGTGCATGCCATGGGCCAGGAGCTGGAACAGGATGTGGCACTCCCATGTCAAGTGTGCTGGAAGCCTCAGTGCATCCCGGTACCTGCCACAGCCTGGAGTCTCTCTCCCTGCCTGGATCTGCTGGGATCCACAGGAAGCAGGTGGAAATATTGAGAGCTTTGGGCAAGTAGAACAGAGGCATTAGTGTACTTCTTACAGGCAGAACATTTTGCAGTCTCAAAGCTAGAGGATGCTAATGGGATTGATCTGTCACTACTGGGATCTGTGGAGAACAGTTAACTACACAATCAGGTTCTGTACAAGATGGATGTGTTAAAATGAAGATGCTTGAGAGCATCAACTAATCACATCTCTCTAACAAAGGGTATAAATTATGTGCATTAAAGTAAGACTGAGGGTGTATTCTTTAAATCATTTTATGATGCTGTCAGTGCAAAAAAAGACTCATTAATAAAGGAACAATTGAAATAATTCAAAACAAGTATATTTGAAATGCAAAATCCAAATCAGTCAAAAATATACAATAACAGAAGTAAACAAAAGTGAAAGTTGTCAAGAATATTAAAAAAAATACCTTTTGCCCTCCTCCTTTAAATTAAATAGTCTGAAAACAACTTATATAAAAACATTTTCTGCTCAAAACCAGTCAAGCACCAAAGTGAAGTTTCAGATACTTCTCCTGGCACAGGTGCAGTTTTTGATGGTTCAGCTAGGATTTGGTGTCTGTTAGAGGCCCATGGATGATGGCTGCACAGCATAAACAATTTTAAGTTTTAAAATTAAGCTTTATGCTAAGGCAAAGTAAACAATGATTTCTTGAAAAATGTCACAAGTTAAGGAGGGATATTAGAAACCTAAAACTGCTATGTACACTTAATATACGGACAGTGGCCACTTCAGCATCTCTAACAGGGCACTCTAAAGACACTGCATTCCATAGTGCTGCTACTTTTCAATTATTATTTAGCAAGAGTGAAGAAACTTAATTTTTTCTGCACTTTATGCAATATAACATGCAATTTTGGAATGCAGCACCTCATCTTTCTGTTCTACTGAGTCTCTGTCAACACCGCACTCAGGCAGCAGCAGAGTGCTGCAAATCAGGATCACAGCACACAAAGCCTGTTGTCTGGAAAACTAGTGGGACATCCCTGAACTCCTCTCCCCTGAAGCTTCAGTTTGCAGAGGAACAGTTAACCCAGCTTCTGTGATGTTCATCAGCACTTGCTGCATGCCTCTGAGTTGCTTAGAGAAGCAGCACCCTTTCACACAGCACTCAAGACAGTGAAGCTTTAGTCTTTATATAGACTCCATAGGTTTCTTAATTTTGAATAATCAATATATCAGGAGAGCATTAGATATTTATTAGAACAGCTTTTTCCTTTAGACTCACTTAAAGCCAACTTACAGATTTAACCCGAATTGACAGAAATTGGCTCATCATTGTATCATAGCCTAGGCTGCATCTCAGTCTGCTGCACTGCGCATTTACAAACTCTTTAAATGAACCTTCTTCTGCCCCGTTACCTCACAGCAGTACTGCCCTGCACTCCCCCTAAGATATGCTGTGCTGCTGTCAGCAACCTGAGAACCACAAAAACATGGAAAATTTGGTATTCGATCTTTTCATTCCAGTTTGCACTACTTGCAGCTAATGCAGGGTCTGCCTGGGTGAGTGAAAGCAGCACAACAGCTCTAACAGAGGCTCACTGTTGTTTATGCCTCAGTGGCCTTTGCCCCACCTTACTAAGTTAAAACTCACAATGAGGTACTTCAGAAATTGGCAAATCCCACAGTGACACATACAGATTATAGCAGCAACCTGTGCAAGAATAGTAAACAATATCTGACTGGTATTCGTCAACTAAGAAACCCAGCCATATATTATAGTTCAAAGTTCGAATACAGAATGGAATTATTTAATGGCATATCGGGGATTAAGTCACACAGTTTACACAAGCATCTCCAGCACAGCAGAGCTGCCCCCGCAGTCAGTCCCAGCAGGTGATTCTGTCCTGCTCGGGGATCAGGCTCCAGTTGGGTGAAGGCTTGTCAGCCGCCAGCCAGTCAAAGTCATCCACCAGGTTCCAGTTGTTACTGTTTCTGTCGAGCCCAGACGACTCGAAATCTCGCTCGATATCAGGGTAGCTCCAGGAGTAGGGGGCGAAGGAGACCTCAGAGCAGGCCTCGATGACGGCCCGGCTGGTGACTTGCACGTAGACCCGGCAGTGGGTGGTGCGGTGGGTGCGGAGCTGCTGGCAGGCCATGGCCAGCAGGCAGTCGCTGCAGCCGTCCACCAGCACGGAGGTGGACACGGGCCCGCAGAGCACGGTGCAGCCGTGGCAATCGCGCACCCGCAGCGTGTTGGGGTTGCCGCGGAGCCGCACCCGGCAGCCGCGCAGCTCCGACAGCAGCACGTCCCGCTGCAGCAGCTCCGCGGGGCCGAGCTCCAGCTCCTCGTCCTGGGCGCCACTGAACCCGCACAGCGGCGGCCCGCCCGATTCGCCCTCGGCGAGGCCGGGGCCGGGCGCGGCGGGGGCCGGCGGGGCGGGCTCGGCGG
The DNA here is from genome assembly GCA_009812075.1 of Sialia sialis. Taxonomy (NCBI): domain Eukaryota; kingdom Metazoa; phylum Chordata; class Aves; order Passeriformes; family Turdidae; genus Sialia; species Sialia sialis. The sequence goes on from VRYO01002297.1 coordinate 11,252,411, forward strand.
GGCGCGGGGCGCTGCCCGGGGCCGCTTCTTTCTTGAGGGCGCGGAAAGCGAATTTCTTCTTGGGCTGCAGCTGCTGCCGCCGCGCCGCCAGGTCCCCCTGCAGCCGCGCCACGGTCTCCTGCCCTTGCCGCACCTCGTAGGGCGCCAGGAACCGCACGCTGCCCGTCAGCAGCTTCTGCAGCGCCTGCAGGCGGGCGGCCGCCTCCTCCAGCGTCCCCTCCGCCAGCAGTACCTCCACGGCCTCCCGCTCCCGGGCGAAGGCGGCCAAGAAGAACTCACTCTGTTCCTCCTTTACTACCTGCGCCTCTTTTTTCTGCCGCTGCCGCTCCACGCCCTGCTGCCGCTCCGCTTCCCGCCGCTGCAGCCGCTCCGGCAGCACCACGGCGGAGACGGCCGAGCCGGCCGCCACCTCGGGCTGTGAGGGAGCCACCGTCACCGCTGGCTCACCCGGCGCCGCCATCTTGCCGCTCGCCTCCCCTGCGGTCACCAAGCGGCGCGCGGATTGGCTGCCCGCAGCCCTGGCTGCGTCGCCGCCGCCGATTGGCGGCCTGGGAGGCGCGCGGCGGGGGAGGGCGGGAGGGCCGGAGGGAGGGGTCTCCCGCGGTCTTAAAGGGGCCGCCGCCTCTCCGCGGGATGGGGTGAGTGCTGGCGGCAGGTGCTGTGCGGGGCGGGTTATTCCGCTTCCCAAATTAGCGCCCGGGATATAAATAAGCCCCCGCGCCGCTCCCCCGCAGTGCCCGCGAGGAGCTGCTCGCTTCTTCGCTGCAGTGCTTACGCCCACATCTCCCTGCCCGGGCCGCGCCCGTCGCCGCTGGCCCTGGGCGCGGGGGCTCCTGCGGGGCCGGGGCGGGCGAGGCGAGGGCCGGCTCGGTGCGGGCCCGGGGGGAGGCGGAGGGGCCGGAGCCCAGAGCTCCACCTGCCCTCCCGAGCGGCTCCGCGGCCGCTCTGGGCCGCCCCTGTGCTGCGGAGGCGCCGGGCGGTCCCGGGCCCCTGCCCGGGTGGGGTCCCCTGGCCTGGCAGCCCCACACGGCCGGCGCCTGCGGCCGCTTCCCTAGGCGCCTTGCTCCAATAAACCTTCCCTGCTGGCTCCCCCTCCCGCAGCCTAGTGCCTGCGGAAAAAGCTGCCGAGCCTTGCAGGTAACTGCAAAGGTGCTGCCAGGAGGGTCGATTTGTTCCTCGCTACTTATTTAGCTTCTGAAGTGTTTGGTTCCAGAAGAGAGATCGGTTCTGGAGGAAAAGTGGGAGCAGTGCCAGTGGTTTGCTGTTCCCCAGAGGGTGGACTGTGTGAGCAATCCACAGAGGCCTATATGGAAAATGGGAAGGAAGGCTTGTATAATTAGGAGACGTGTTTTAAGTAAAATTTCAGCCGGAACCAGAAACTAAGTACACCGCAAAGTAAAAAAAGTGCCCATTGTTTTGCTGTATTCACTTGAGAGTTGTTTTTCTATTATTTGGGTTATAATTTGTGCAAAGAATGTTAACACTAAGCACTATTTCAGAAATATGAAAAGCAGTTCAACTCCTGTCCGTTTCTACAAATACAATCTCCTTTCCCTTTTTTGAAGTTACTTGTACACAGGACCTAAGACTATCCATTGAAACAAAAAGGTAGTAAACCCAAAGTAGGTAATGCTGATTTTTCTGTCTTCTGTTTGCTATTAGAATGAGTTTTTTGCCTAATGTTTCCATTTGGAAGTATAAGTTGTTAGATCCCTTAAGGTTAGCGTTTGAAAGTACTTTTAGCTTGAAAATAGCTGTTGTTTTCTGTTTCTGAGAAATGTGGTTTAATTTCTGTGTTAGAAATTATACCATTTTGTTAGACTGTATGGAGTACCTGGACCTTTCATGCTAAAATGTCAACCCAGTTCAGATGACAGAGGAAAGGCATTGAAATGCCTTTAATCCTTGCAAAGGATAGAGGACTCGCACTGAAATAGAGAATATTCTTTCCTTAACAGTGTTAACATGTGAACTAAGGGGATTGCAAGGGATGGTAATGTAACAGCAGTGCTTTGGAGCAGACTGGAGAGGCAGTGGGATTGGTGAAGTGTTAGATGCATTACAGCTCTTAATGCTGTCTTACATCTGTTGCAATACTGCAATGTTCAGAATTTTGATTCTGAAGAATTAGATTGAGCCTTAAAAATTAAAGCCTCTTACTCTGTACAAGGGGAGTGTGCTCAGTCATGAAAAAGGAAGGGTATTGAAATATTCTTACTTGATATTTTTTCTTCCCAATTTGTTTGAATGATACATTTAGTAGTATTACGTATTTTTTTCCTCATAAATAGTAAAATTCATTTCCACTGTTCCATTAGGCAAGAATATGAGTGCAATTAATCCTTTGTAAGGAAAAAAATCCTTATTTCCATGTTATTGAAAGATATAGAAGTTTAATTTTAGTTAGCAGGCTCTTTTTGCCTTATACTCCTATGAGTCTAGCTAATACCAGTGGTGGAAGTGCTTATCCCATATGTGAGGATATTGACAGAAAAAGGTTTTTTGCTGTTTTTTACATGCACAAATATTCCTGGAGTATGGCTTTGGTGTTGTTATGCAGATGTGAGCCAGTAAATGAACTGCACTGGGTAAAAGAATGTCATGTATGGAAGGACTGCAAGCAAACATTAGTGTACACAGCACTGAATAAATGTTTAGTATTTTATGCTGTAGTATAATTACTCCTTATTGTATCTGGGCACTTAGAATGCTAGGTATTCTGAATAGGTGATCGGAAGTTTAAATCAATGAGGACTAAGTACCCTTGTGAATAGCAGCTTCAGGGAGAGACTGGAATCTTTTTACCTTGTTAACACACGCACTTTCTTTTTTTGGTTAAAAGCAAAAAACACCCAGATACAAGAAGGTGAAATGTAGGACTGTAATGAAAAATTAAAAAGGGAGCTGCAAAATTCTTCCAACTGTTTCATCGTGATGTTCCAATACTACTTTCCACACTTGCAATTTGAGGTTTTTGTATAATTGATACTGGCACGTGCGTATGCTTTTTT
>VRYO01002297.1:11264250-11279418 GCA_009812075.1 Sialia sialis
TCAAGTTTTTCGATGTGCCTTTTATTTCATTTATTTCGTTTTTACTTTTTCTTTTGGAGAGTGAAAATATTTAATTGTAATGCCTCTTTAAAACAAAATAAAGCGTCTCTTTCTGGAGTGACCCCTTTGGCTTCGCTGTAGCGTGGATGTGAATCCGATCCTTTGTGCTTCTGGGATTATTTTGCGTAAAAGGAGCGATATTTTGTAAATAGATTTTTTGTTATTTGTGGCTTAAAACAGCAGTTGGTTATGAAGGAGATTTTCTAAAATGGTCACTGTTCACATTTATTGAGTCATGGGGGGTATTCAGCATGTAAATTATATTTTGCTTTTTGCTATTAATTGCAAAATTCAGTTATAGATGATGGCAGAAAATAGGTATAGAGATGTTAAAAGCCCGGCAAAAATCGAACGACTGTAGAGAGAGCACGTTTATATTTACTTAGAGCTGTTCCTAATCACTGCGGGGAGGAAGGAGATGGTGAGGCCTCTGCCTTTCGCCATTCCCTGCTCGCCGCTCCTCTCTCCTTGGCCGGGCTCGGCAGCGCGGGGTGGCCGAGGGGCTGCAGGGGCGAGGGAGAGCGGCTCCGGCGGCGGCCCCGGCCGTGCCCGGGCTCGGCGGGCAGGCAGCGCGGGGGAGCGGGAAGATGGCGCTGCCTGGCTCACTGCCAGCGTTTGTTGCGCAGTTTCGCCCGCTCTCCTCCCCCACGGGCGCCATTTTAAGGTCCTTTCTGCTGTCGCCGCGCCGTGTGGGGCGGTGCCGTCGCTCCAGCTCAGGCCATATTTCTATGTCTTGTCTGGGAAGCATTCCTGCCTTGGGCTTTGGGAGCCTCTCCCCGAAATCCTAAAAGCCTTGCTTCCCTTCGGTACCCCACACTCCTTTCCTAGTCCTGGGTCACCGTCTTGAGGAGCGGTTAAACGGGCTTGGCTCACACGGGCCCATGCGCGCAGCTTCAATCCTGCCAACATCCCTTCTAAGCTTGTTTTCTTACCTCTGAAATACGTGTTCCTTGTCATTCTGCGTATAGGAATTAAAAAGTGATTTGAAAGAACATCTTGTGAACGATGACCAAAAATAAAACACGATACTAAAAAAGAAATCCACCTTTAAAAAATGATCCGATGTAGTGCATAGGGCAAGGTATTCTTCACTGAAGAGGCTTCAGTACCTGTACAAGTCATTGCAAAAATAAAAGCATAGGTTTTTTGGCGGGTAGGTTGCTTATTTTGTTGCTGTTACTTTTTAATTTTTTTGGTGGGGGGAGGGGCTAGCATATTTTCAAATTTTTATTGCTTCTGTATGTCTTACATGAAGCTCTCTCTTCCAAATCACTTAATTTGGCAGCTCCACCTTAACGTATTTTTAAAGTTTTATTTTGGTGCTGTTTTTAGGAAGAGCATTGCAAATACCTTTTTTTAAAAATCAAAACCACTGTTTTCTTTTGTTTTGTTTTTAAAACATTTCTTTATGATCCACTCTAAGCTCACAAGGCTTGAGTTTAGTTACCAATATCGCCTATACCTGGGAAAAGCAAAGTGTTCTACCAGACCAATTTATTGCTGTGCCTGCTAATGAGTGTGGAATGCTTGTGTAGTTGTTGGGTTTATTTTTTGACACATCAGAGGAGGGTTTCCCCATTCTCATTGCTCATTCCAGATGGAAGTGGGGGATTTTTTAATATTCAGGAATAATTTTAGGACTTTTGAATTTTTTTTTTGCCTGTTGAACTTGAAGGGTTTTAAACGTCATTTCTGTGAAATACTAATTGCTTGGAATAGACAAAGAAATGACTGTTTATAACCTGTCTTTTTTTAAAGATTTTGGGACTTGTTAACATTTTAGCTTTGGGAAAAAAAACCACCAGCTATGAAACTTTAATTGTTTACAAATATTTTTAATGTGGAGTACAGCATTTATTCACATATTTCAGAAATCTTACCTCATTAAAGTCACTGCTTCTTAAAGTGACTTTTTGTGAACAGGCATCTTGGGATTAAGGTAGTGAATTCTTTTTTTCTTAATGATGGCATACTTTTAAATAATAAAATTTCTCTCTTATGCCCTGATGTCTGGAAGGCTGTGTGTGGTTTTCTTCATTAATTGGTGAAAATAGTGCAGAAATGGGATAAAAATGGTTTATATTCTCTCAGGGCCTAGTACTTGCCAAGTGACTATATATAATCTGTATACTAGCCTGCTTGCATTAAAGCACAGTATATTCTCATTTTGCATTGAGATCTTTGTTGGCTACTACTTAAGTATACCAGACCTGTTATTTTTAGGTATGTTCTTGCTTGGCTGAGCTTAATGGTTTGTCCTTGTTGTGAGTAGCACTTTGCATTGGGTATCACTTGTTTACATTGTGAGAGGAATGCAAAGCTCACCATGTTGATACAGTAGCCTGGTTGTGCTTCCATTCATAGACCCTGGCTTACTCACTGCTGTGATGCTTGGGTGTTTAGGTGTGTGCTTGTTTTGTTCATACTTTGAGTGCTTGCTTTGTACGTGATACCTGTATCCTCGAATTGAAAATACTCTTGCTAAATGTGTGGACTCAGTTCAGTGCTGCAGAGATGGTTGTACTGTATTTACATCACTTAATGGATGTGCAGCTCCCCTGCCACAACTGCTTCACATATCCATTTCTACTACAGTTTGTATTTAGTTTAGTTGTACTGAGAGGAAACCCCCAAAGCTGTGCTAGTATAAGCTGCATTTCCAGTTTCCTCCAAGGTCCCTTTCTGTATATATGACGTTTTCCAACAGAGGTAGGTCCATAGTCTAGAGCTGAAGAGCATTGCAGTCAAGGATGCCTGGGTGGGCTGCCTCTGTTTTTCCAGAGTTTTGCTTGTGTACTTCCCACGTGGGTTCCAGAGAAGTTGTATCTGCATAACTGCAGTTGGGTTTCACAGTGAGACTCTAATGGTCAGTGATTGTGCCTCTTCATGCTGCATTAGGCTTGTGGTAAATCTAACGGCTGGTGGTTTTTAAGGTAGATGTAGCAGGGAACATGGAAGTGTAATTCCTGTCTAAGTAGTGGCTACAGAGCAGGCATAAGAGCCTCTTTGATAATGCAGTCACTCTTCAGAGAGCTGGCAGAATTCCTTACAGTGGTTCTGCTGGAATAAGCTACATCTGTACTTGAAAGGTTTTGTTGTAATGTTAGTGGTATTTTTTATCTGTACCCGAGCCCCCGATGAGAGAGAGACCCGGGCACAGCGTGAGTTCTTGAGACAAATAGCCCTTTTATTGTTTAGAACAGATCTTTTATAACTTTCTAAATGTATCTTTTTGTGCTCCTGTGATTGGACCGAGGTCTGGCCGTCCAGCTCCTTTTTGACCTTTTTTGGCTTCCTATAGCCGGGGCCAGGGACCCTCGGATGTTCCCTGATTTTTCCTGAATCTTCCTTGTCTTCTGGAACCTTTCCCCCTGATCAGTCTGTCCCACCAGTGCGCTTTTCAACTCTTGTCACAGTTTATACTGCGACATTTTTCTATTGTCATATACCTGGTCCAGCATAGACATGGGGATTGTCTACAAAAAACCAAGTGTTTTCCTTTCTTATGGTAGAAGAAAAGCAGTGACAATAATAAACTATTCTAACATTCTTTGTGACCTGCCACTGTTTTAGTTTGAAAGAGTGAGCAGTTTTGGGAAGGCCCTTGTTACACCACCATAAAGGTGTAAGCACCAAGCTGAACTGACCCTTTTTTCCAGGTTATCTTTATTTTCAAGTGTTAATTTGTTCCTGCTTTCATTGTTGGAAAAAAACCCCAACTTCTCTGTGAGTATTATTTAGCTTTGTTTGAGAATTGTCGATGTTTTAGACAAAATAAAGATGACCATCATTAACTAGCACAGAGAGACTATCAAGGCTTTTTATTCCTTTCTTTTCTTCACTAGTTTAAAAATTTCCTAGAATTAAGAGAATCCTTACCAAAAGAAATGGAAAGCAGGTGAAATCACTTCTCTCTTTGAAGGTACAGAGAAAGGGTGGTAAAGAGGGGTAAAGTCTGGAGAGAAGGATTTGACTTAATTACAAGAGACTGATTATTTTTGTATAGTCTGATCTTACGCCTTATATCTCAGGTGGAACTTGCAGTAGTTTTACTGTGAACTTGATCCAAACATGGAATTACAAGATCTGGTGTTGGAGCTTGACTTTATGGAGATAAGTCAACTACAGAAGTTATTTTGGCCCCACTGAAATAGGCGACAGAATCTCCATTGGCATTTAGCAAGGCATTGGCTTCAAGAAGGACAGCATGGAGGATTTTCAGCTTGGATTTGGGGTGTTGATATGGACTGTGCTGCTGAAGTAGTTACACATCTGTCAATTCATCCTAGTCAATTTTCAGTATATTTCACCAAACATAATGACTGGAAGGAGTATAAATGGCTGTTTGATTTTTAAACTAGTGTGGATTAGAGTGGCAATGAGCAGGTATTAATTGGGCATTGGTTTATAAATCAACTGAGAAATGATCAGTTCATAAAGAAGTCATGGGACGGTAGAATGTTTTTTCAAAATATCTGAAAACTATATGCTCATAATGAGAAGTATGAAGCTTGAGTATTCTCAAGTAGAAACAAGGTAAAAACTATCTGAGGGACTGACTCAACATTCCTTGGAGTATTGTTTTGCACAAATAACATATAGTGGTCTGTACTGTAGCATACAGTAGTTTGTAGAAATGATTAAGAGGATCTAATATCTTCTGGACAGGTGAATGTTTCCTTTCTAAGGAACTGCTGAGATCACACCTCCTGTGCATCTTTTGGGGTGAAACCAGGACCTTTCAAAATGTTATATGAATACTGCAGTTCCTGAGGAGCTTGGAAAACAGAGCCTTAAACAGGCCCTAGCATAGTGATGGGGATAGTCACTGCTGGGGGAAAGGTCTGACTGAGACCAGCCTGGGAAATCCCATGGGATAAGGAAGCCATCCTGACCTTCAGGCTGAAGTTACTCTGGATTTTCTCTGTGTGGTTTAAAAAAATCTGTTTCCTGATAAAATTCTTGCCAAGAGCAGCTCTGGACACAATAGGAAAAAGCTTGTATTGAATAAATTATAAATTCTGTGCTGAACATGTGTGTCTGAGGGAAATCAGGCTGCAGAAAGCCACACTGGGGACTTACATGTGTACTTAACTGTAGCTGGAGTAGCCTTTACTACCATACGTACTGTTAGTTGAACTGCACATTTCCTTTTTTTTCCCCTTAACATACTAAAATATCACTGTAGGTTTTGGAAGCTTGATAAGTTACCACATTTGGCAGACTCAAATCAGTATTTTCTGTAATGGCGTACTAAGGGGAATGTAGGAGTTGGATAAACAGCCTATTGCAGGTTGTCCATGTTTTAGTGTGTGGTTTTTGTTTGCCCTCTCTGTGTGGAGCTGGTATTTCATAATTGTGTGAGCATCCTGCCTGTGCTGTTAGGTGTTCATCTGCCAGATCTTAAAAACCATGAAGAGGCATATTATTGTGCCTAGCAGTGCCTGAGAGGAAGAACTTTTGTGTTCCTTTTCTTGTTCCTGTTTATCTGATTCCTGAATAGTTTCTATTTTTTAGAGTAGTTTTTCTTAGCAAGGTTCTACATAATTATTTTGAACATTTAAAATGACCAGTGTCTTCTCATACTCTGTTACATACTGATGTCTTTGAAATATTGATGATTAAATTCTACAGCTGATTTCAGGCATTGTAAATTCATCTGAGAAATATTGTTCAGATTTAGATTCTTGGAATGAAAGCTTATTTTTGTATAATTAGAAAGTTAATGCTTACATAACGCACTGTGTTACTAGATTAGATCCCGGATTTCTTACTTTGTTAACTTTTTTACAGCACAGTTCCTGGTAGATTTTGCAACAGTGTGGTAGTTGCTTTTTTGATTACTCTGGAAAAGAAAATAGTCATAAGGAATAATTTAATATTGTAGAATATAAGTACAGCATAGTTAGTTTATAAGTAAGTAGTTAAGTCCTTGTGTTTTACAAAGTGCAATTTAAAATTAGTTTTGTTTCCTTACTCCTGTTGTCTTGAAATGACAATTTTTGGATAATTATGACTTTGGAGTGAAGTTTTAGTTTGCAATGAATTTTTCAATATTTACCTCTTTTCCCTTGAGTACTGTGTCATTATTCTGCAGCATATAATTCTTTTACAGTAATGAGAGGGGGAAGTAGAAATACCTCTTAATATCAATTTTTGTATTCCATCTATGTAAAAATGAATTTCTTGAAAACAGAGGTCTTGACATGGAGAGCAGCTTTTAAGCTGATTATAAGATACAGTCTTGGTTACTTATAAGAGTCTGAAATTCACTTTGCACAGTATTAGATTTGCTCAAAAGAAGTATTGCCTTGAAATTTCAAAAATAAACTATATGGTAATAAGGGTTTGAGTTGATAGTCCTTTCTTACACTTCTGTGTTGCAGAGAACGCAAATGAGGTCTGGTTGTTCCTGTGTAGGAGCTTCCTTCACTGAATCCGAGGCTGCCTGTTGGATAGGAACCTGAGAGAGAACTGACAGGGTAAGGCAGGCAGTTACAGCACCTTAGCAACCTGAAGTGCACACCAAGGTGGTGTGTTACCCAGTGGGTGATAAAACAGCTCGGGTTTTTTCCCTCTAATTCAGAAGCACATGGAGCAAAATATTAGCACTGCAGAAATTAATGAGAGTTGTGGTGGAAATTTGTGTGGGAAGGACTTCAATTCTGGGCATTCAACCTCTGCAGTCAGCGTGGAGTCACTTAATGCTGCAATCCTTTCATGTAGTTTAGCAAGAGATGGGTTGGGTTCAACAGAGTTATCAATCAGAGTTATCCGTGCTCAGAAAGGTTGTGAGGGATGAAAATGCCACGAATTTGGTGTAGCACACTCAGTTCACAGCAGTATTATTGTCTGCAGTGACTGTTGCAGTAACTGATTTTTTGTTGTTGTGGTGATTGTTGTTCCAGCAGCAATGCATTTCTTCATATATTCCACAAAGAAGTTACTATTACCACTGGGATTGTAGATCAAAATTCTGAATGGAGAATGATAGAGCAACAGAACAATTCAGGAGATTTGATAGGACAGGTTCATTATAAAGCATGAGAGAAATCTTGTAAGCATTCCTGCTGATAGGATGTGTACAAAGGCATACTGAAGTTGTGAGAGTTAGCTGAGTGTATGTCATAACTCTAAGAGTTTTTTGCTTCAGGTGCTGTGTATGTTACTGTGTGCAAGTTTGATTATCTCCCATTATAAAGGGTTAGTTACAGCAGTCATTATCTTGCTCTTAAGCATCGATTTCCAAAGGTCAGTCTTCATTCTCAGGAGTCATGCTGCCAGTCAGGGATTGATCCCATGTATTTGCACAAAACTTTAAGTCTTGATTTTTCCAACAGCTTTGCAGATACATTTATTTAGATGTGACTTGCCAAGTTTTGATGTTGATTATAACACACTTTTTGGAAATTGTTATAAATGTTGCTCTTTTAAGCTATCCATTAGCTTGTGCTTTTTCCAGAGAGTGAAAATAGTGGCTTGTTGCTTTTTATCTGAAACAATCTATTAAGACTGTATGAAATTATAAGTGACTTTGAGAAAGGAAAATAATTCTTTTGTGGCAAGCTTGAATATAACTTAAATAAATTTAAAATCCAGTATTTACAGCTCTTAGAATGCGGATAGTATATGAAGCATGTATGAATAATTGGACTGCTTCTGGGCAAATCTGGTTTTAATGCCACTGAAGGTTGTAGACCCTGCATGAGTTACATGATACTGTGGATTGTGTAGCATGTTGGTTAAAAATTTAGGCTGGTAAGGACCACTGGAGGTTGCCTGGCCCTGTCCCCTGCTGTAAGTAGAACAAGCTTCATAGTTAGATTGGTCAGGGCCATTTGAGTTTTGAAAATTTTCAAAGAGGATGATTCCACCCTCTTACTTGAACATTCTTGTTTGTGAACATTTTCCCTTGTATCAGGTTGGGATTTTACATGTTTTGGCTGTTGCTTTGTCTTGCTGTGTTGATGAGATCTGCTTGGCTCATCTTAATACCCCTTTTAGCAGGCTGCAGGTAGCACCTGGGTTTGTCTTCCGTTGTCCAGGCTGAAGAAAGGCAGTTCCTTCACATGATCACAGGATTTTACTTGCACTCTGTTGGAGTCCTTAATGTTGTTTTGTATTTCTTTTAAGAGCTATTCTATTTGTGCAAGCCAGATTCCGGCTGGGAGCTCAGGAGTGCTGATAGAAAGGGAAGAATCACTCCACTGGACTGCTGCCTGCGCTGTGATGTGAGGGTGGTGGTTGTGTTCACATGTGTGCTACAGCCTCCCACGTGCTTTAAGCTGACTGAAGCACTGCTGCCTTCCCGTGTTTAACTATCCATCTGCCTCATTCCCTCTCTTGTGCTGGCACTAGCACTGCTGTAGCCCTGTGGCAAGCCAGAGCCAATCAAGCAGCTCATCCTAAGTTGAAACAGATCAAATGTATTTTATCAGATCAGCTTTTTTTTCAGATGACTCTTCAAAGCCTTGAGCTGACCCAGGGAAAGTGGATGAGAGGAGAGCAGGGCTGCCCTATTCATCTTCTATTGCTCTTTGCTCTGTAGTAGGTCAGAGTGTTGAAATGAAGGCAGAAGCCTTAAGGCCAAGTAATAAGAGTCTCCCAAAGGATTGGCTTGCATAGCTTGGATTTCCTTGTCAGTTTTATTACTTTCAACTTCTTTTATATTCTGTTTGGGAGCATGTGCTAAAGGGCATTTGGGTTATTTCCCAGAAGGGATAGGCAGGGCTTCTTGCACAAGCACATGTGATTCAAATGAAATATATGCTATATTCACCAGTGTGGTAGGAGAGATACAAAATAGAATGGTAGGAGCTTTGCTAATAAGCTACAGGGAATATCTGTGCTGGGTTGTGACTAATTAGTGAGGATTGCCCTCTGTAAATTAGTTGGATGCATCAGCAGGACTGAATTTGGCCTACTTCTTATAAGCAGATTTTTTTGTGGCTTTTTTTTTTTTTTTTTAAGGACACTGTAGACCAGTATTGATAATTAGATATTTGTTAGGCTACATTGTAACAGTGCTCCAACAGGCTCTGTGACTCTTCCCAAAGTGTATTTTCCCCAGCTGTCTTTAGTGTGGGCCCTTGGCAGGGTCCTGGATGCATTGGTGGGTCCCAAGGCCCAGCCAGGCCTCACCTAAAGCCTCCACTGGCTGAAGACTCCAAAGACTGATCCAAATATAGAAATGAGTCAATGTTTAAGGGTCTAGGCCAGTGGTCTCTAATTTTTTTGATTGCACACCCCTCTTTGTAAGATTTTTGAGCATGCACCCTTAATATATGTATATTAATTTGCATACACAAGTATATGTGTGTATATTAAAACTTCATACACTAGTGAAGTTTTAGTATTTTCTTCTTGCACCTCACTGGATTTTCTTGCACACACCCCACTTTTTGAAGACCACTGGTCTAGGCTTCACAACTCTAACTCCACTCATTTTGGCAACTTTTATTTTCAAACTCTCATAGCTTAAAATGGTTTATTCCCATTTCATACATCATTCATTGCTTTGGCCCACTGTATGTTAACAAAGAGTAAGAAGGACAGAAAACTAGAAAAGATAGTTGGCAAGAAAAAGGATAAACTTTTCTATTGTTTGTGCCATAGAAAAGGCTTTAGGAGAATTCCTCAGGACAGGCATGCTTTTGTTAACACACTTTTAAATGATCATCTGTGTCAAGGTCACATGTTGCTCAAATTCTTTTTTTTAAAGTAGACTGAGTGATTACTTCTGGGTGAATTTGCTTTTGGGTGTGCAAAAAACAGTCTGTGTGACTGTTTGCTGCTGCCTCTGTTGCTCTCCTGAAATTAGCAAGGCACTAATCGTTTGGTAATCCTTGTTGAAAATAGGCATCAGTTGAAAAGATTTAAACCTGCAGTGTCTTGGTTTCGGCTGGGATAGAGTTGGTTTTCTTCCTAGTTGCTGGAACAGTTTTGGCTTTCGGATGAGAATAACACACTCTTGTTGCAAAGCAGTGCTTGCACCAAGCCAAGGACTTTTCAGCTTCTCATACTGCCCCACCAATGTGGGGGTTGATTTGTATTTGAAGTAGTAACATTGTGACCAGGACTAGAGGGGCCCTGCCTCCAGCATGGTGAAGGAAGGGGACTACCAGGTTTATTGGACAGTGGCTTGGCACATGAAAACCACAGGACATACAGCACTCCATTTCCACAGCAACCTCACAGACAACTAGGCCAAAAAGTTGGATATATCATCTTCCCTACTGTGCATCAGCTTCTGGGAAAATCAAACAATACAATGGACTGTTAAAGACTGCTCTGAGAGCAAGGGATACTGGACCATTCAGGCATTAGGGTATCCATTTAGCAAAAGCCATCTCGTTAGTTAACTAAGGGATCTACTAAATTTGTTGGCTTTTCCGAATCAAAACTTTCACATACTGTAGAAGGGGATAAAGTTCCTATAGTGCACACAGAATTTATGTTGTGGAAGGCAATCTGGGTTGTTCCTGTCTTGAGCAAAGGCAGACCCATCCATGGGATTACATTTGCTCAAGGACTCTGGTGCACTTAGTGGGTGATGCAGAAGGATGATTAAGTTTGATATGTACTCAAGGGGATTTGATTTTGGGTAGAACAACCAATGAGGATGTTAATTGCTATGTATTTCATCACTACTCTGGTTGCTTTATGCCATATCCATGGTATTGCTGTTAGAGTTGCTCAGATCAATGAAAAATGAGTGCTGATGAAACGGAGCAAAGTGCAGTGGTGATAGAACCAGACAAGCACAGCAGGGATGGAACCAGAGTTCATCCCAGCAGCTTCCCCAATTTACCATCCCCTTCACTTTGAATGACTGAAACGACAGAGCCCAAAGTCCTGACTAAATGAACCCAGTGGACATCTTAGAGAGGTGGTCTGTAGATTATGGGCCTGTATGTCTGCCTATATGTCAAAAGACAGGAAAAGTGGTTGTGTGGGATGCATTGGAAAGTGTGGGACTGGGCATGATGAGGTTGGTAAAGGACAAGGTGTGGGTATTGTCCTGATGTTGACTAGGGTAGAGTTAATTTTCTTTCTAGTAGCTATGTTTTGGATTTAGGATGAGAATAACATTGATAACACGCTGATGTTTTAGCTGTTGCTGAGCAGTGTTTGCACCAGGTCAAAGACTTTCCAGCTTCTCACAGCACCACCAGTGAAAAGACTAGAGATGAGAACAAAGCTGGGAGGGGAAACAGCCAGCAGATCAGACCCCAGCTGGCCAAAGGGCAGTGCCATACCAATGGCATCATGTGGAACAATAAAACTTCATTATCAGTGGTGAACTCATAGGAGTTTACACTATGTTGGGTAGATTTTTCTTGTGTCACATTTAGCTAGTAAAGCCAAGTGTATGTTCAGTAATGGGTGTGATAGTGAAGATGATGTATTACCATTAGGATTTTCTCACACCAGTATTGTCATGCATTTTATTTTCCTTCTGATCATTCTATGTAAGTTTTGAAGAATTCAGTGAACTTGACAAATTTATCTCAATTTGGCAGTTGTTTTAATATCTCCAGAAGTGTTAATTGAAGAAAGTTCTGTGGTGTCACTTCAGCTAATGGTGAGCCCTTATTATAATAAAATCACAGAGAATAGTTGGTTATGTAAAGCAAAGACATTTTATAGTATTTAAATAATGCTATCAGTATTGTCATAGACTCATGGGTTGGGATATTCAAAAGTAAGTTTGCAGTGTGAAAACAAGGATAATTTTTACTTTCTATACATTTTTGCTTTTGGTTAGCTGGGAGACTTTGCAGCCTTGTTCTTGAGACATGAGTGTGCTCTCAGCAGTTAGAGAAAATAACTTTCTGTAAGCAGTACTATCAATTAAAGCAGAGTGCTTAGTAATTTTTTCTTAGTAATACACAGTTACATTTAAATTTCATGACATCATACTGTGCATACCATTTGCTTAGCATTAAATTGCAATGTCAGTGCTCAAGCTAGTTGCTCTATGCAAGAGTAAGCATCTGGAACACTGCTTTGTGGGAGAAATTGCTTTTCTTAAGATGCATAATCATCTCATGAATGCTGATTTTTGTCAACATTGAGGTAGTTCTCTGTGCTTTGTTTTTCTGTCCTCCCTGAGAGGTGATACTGAATGATCCTCACACTTAGATGAGTTCCATTTCTGCTTCACCCTCATGGTAAGCTAAACCACAGAGGCAGAAAAAACGCAGTATAGAGGACACAGTACCCTCTGCTAGTCTACAGTATAAGCTATTTTCAGAAACAGTGGAGTATAGAAAAATTCCAGGAAAGAGGTTACAGAATCACAGGACAGCCAAAATGGGAATGAATATCTGGAGATCATGTTATCCCCTGTCCTGCCCAGAACAGGCTGCTCAGGTTCAGAGCAGGCAGGTCAAGACAGTGGTCCAGATGTATCCTGGGTATCTCCAAGGATGGAGACTCCAAAAGCTTGCTAAAAAACTGTGCCAGTATTTGACTACCTACCCTCAGAGTTGTAAAAAAAAAAAAAAAAAAGCTTTTTCTTGTGACTGCATAAACTTTTTGGTTTATTTTGTTTTGATTTGTGTCCCTTGCCTCTTGTTCATTCCCTGAATACCACTGAGAAATGTTTGGCTCAGTATTCTTAACACTCCCACCAAGTATTTACACATAAGATAAAGATTTTCTCGTAGTTTTCTGTTCCTCAGGCAGAGGTGTCCTGGTGCTCTCAGTCTCTTGCATAGCAGGTACTTCAGTCCCTTTACTGTTTTAATCATGGAGATCAGAATGAGGATTCACTTGGATCTCTGGTCAGGGAGAATAAGTTTCTATTTTGCAAGCAGTAAGAAAGAGTTAAGTGAATGTGAGTGTTAAAACCCAAAACTGTGTTAAAATATGTGAGTGATAAGTATGACAGTACAATTTTTAAGGGAAGTTGAGAAAAAAAACAAGCATGGAATGCGATGATCAACTTGATGTGACTAGAAAATAGGGTAAAGATGAGATTGGCTAATTTAAAGGAAGCCAGGGTACCCAGAGGTTTTTGAAACACTGACATCAGTTGACAATTGAACTGGTGGATTAGATGGGATGGTCCTGAAAGCTACTACAAGGACAAGGGATATGATATTCTGAGATGAATAGGAGAGCCCAGAACGTGCAAACAGAAGCTTTGAAGGACGGCAATTGGAGGGGAGAGTGAGTGAGGGTTCCTGGTGTAGCAGTCCCTGATGGAGTGTGCAGTGTGTGAGGAGGAGTTGTGGTTGTGACACTGTGAGGCTTAAAACACTCTGCATTGGATACTTGCACTCAGGTTGGGCATTGCCCATAAATTCCTCCCTGCCCATTGTTAAAAGGACTGTCAGAACTCTATACTGTTGAACGCAAGTTAAGTACATGCCTGAATATTGCTGAGGAGAAACTGCAAGTGGCTACATTGTCACTTAGCTATTGCTAAGAAAGACCTGTTAGAAAACAGTGTTTCTTTTAAATGCTTAGTCATGTCTTGACTATACTTTAGGTTCTATACTGTAGCAGCGTCCTCTTGACGCCAACCTAAGTTTATTTACCTTTTTGGCTGCTCAGTGTTGTAGCCACTAATTTGTTACAGTCTTTATAGGCTCTGTAGTGTTTGATTACTTTGTCCACTGGGATTAGCTGGGAATAAATTCCTATAGAAGCATTTTAATTGGAGTCTTAGATTGCATTAAGTGTTGTTTTTTTGCTACTTGAAGTTATAACAGTACTTTTTAATCAGTTTGGTTAATCATTTGTCTTTCTCTGATTTAAAATTCTAAAAACATCCTGGATGGTTAAACATTGCATGGGATTTTCTAAATCTTTGTATGTGACTGAATTTGATTTTGAGATACATATCAAATATATATCCTCTCCCTCTTTATTCTAGTTGTCATGGATGATGACGATGATGAATCCTGTCTCCTTGATCTTATTGGGTAAGTTTTCCGTAAGAATTATTGCAGCAAAGTTGAGAACAATTTTGCAAAATCATCTTTTAGAAGGTGATTGTGTCTCAGTATTGTCTAAAGATGAGGGGGCTTGCAATGAGATGAGCAGACACGCTTCATGTCTTCTGCGTGGAGATGAGTGGATAGCAAAGCCTTCAATCCCAGTGGATGCTAGCTGGCAGTCCACTTGCTGATATTCTCCTCAGGAGAGGCTAAGGAATGTGTGTTCATGGAGAAAGGATTCTCTTCGCAGATAGTGGTAACACCAGATCAGTGTTGGTGCATGTTACTACAAACTTCACTGCAAGTAGCTTTTTTTAAAATCAAAACTCCAAAGATCTCAATTTTTTTTGAGTACTGGAACTAGATAATTTAGTAATACTATACTTGTATTTTAAGGGAAAAGTAATTTTTTTTCTTATTTATAATTACTTTATGATTTAATTTCTATTAATAATGCAAATGTGAATCTAAATGTTAGAAAAAAAGAATAGCTTTCTGTACTGTTGCCTGTTCGCAACAGACAAGAATTTACCAGCATTTTGGTCAAAGATATTGATTTTAATAAAATCAGGGATTTTGAATGGACATATGGATTGTTGGGGTGTTTTGTTTGCTCCTCCCACTCCTTATTTCCATAATAGATTTATATGGAGTTTTATAATTTTATATGGCAATCTCGAAAAATAATTAGGATAGCTGAAGCATGAGCAAGTTGTGTGGATTGTGTATGTGACAAGTTGCCTTCCTTTTGCTATCATTTATGTCAGTATTCAAGAACATATAATATGCTAGAAATGCATATAAAACACAAGAAGAGAATTGAGCTTGTCATGCCCAGTGCTTTGTTCAAGTTCTGCTAGAAATTAGACTGACATCAGTCTCATAGCAGCTGCTAAAAGACCATTCCCAGTTCATACAAGAATTTTTTACTGTCTGAAGTGTAGGAAGTAAATAGGCTTTTGACCTTTTTCACACACTTGAAAACTTCCAGAAAAAAACAGGGAGTTCTTTAATTTCAGAAAGAAAAAAAATCCCCCACAGTGGCTGCTGTAGTTTGAGGATTGCTCTGGGTGCTGTAGCAATAGCAGTGCCGATAAAGGTTCAGTTCTGTTCTGTGAAGTAACTGTTGTGGGAGATTACTGATTGTGGCCATGTGAAA
>VRYO01002297.1:11280654-11291042 GCA_009812075.1 Sialia sialis
TTTCGCTGGGATTTGTCCATAGATAAGCCGCACCTGAATATAAGCCGCACTACTGGGCTAGGCTGGATTCTTCAATGAAAAAGGTGCGGCTTATAATCGTGAAATTACTGTAATTGCATTTTTTACTGTTGAAAGACAGTGAGGATAATTAGTATTAACTGGCCTGATTATTTTACGATAAAATTCATGATCATGATAGAAATCTGTATGAGATCATGAATTCTGTGCTCCCTAATTTTGAAATTCAGTGAAATATACTATGAAAATGACATTTTTATTATAAAATACATGTAACCCCTTCAATATTGTAACCATAATAGTACCATAAAGTGCCTGCCAAATATTGTCTAACATGTGTTGTGTAAACTCAAGAACACAGTTTGTTGTTTGTTTTTTTTGTAAAAAAAAAAAAAAAAAATGTGGTGTTTTTTTTTTTTTAGAAGAGTAGTTGTGAACATGAAATATCTTTAACTTTATGCCTCTTTATTTCCTAGGACCATCAGCAAGAAGGAGACATTTTTAATTAATGCTTTTTTACACAATAATCTCCTGTTTCTAAATGTCTTATTGTTACTTGTTAATCAATAAACATGTTTTAAAAATCAAAGAAATCCATGTCAGTTTACTTTTTATGCTAAGGGAAATGCTGTAAAATTGTTGCATTAGAATAATCCCATGTAACACAACCTTTTATTCTTTTTACTTGGTCTGTAGGTACAGCTAAATTAACATAATTATATTTGTTTAAATTTCTGACACTCATTCTGTTAGATTACACATTTAATATGAGTTCTATTTAGTGCTAGCGCTAAGTTAAATACACTGAAACTCATAATATTTAGTCAATTATTTCTATGATTGGTTTCACTTGGAAAAGGTGCCTCTTTTTCTATGTGAGGGGACTGTTACTCTGGCAATCATAAATATTTATTAACTTGTGTTAAAGGTGACAGAAAACCTGTCAAAGAATCAGGTTTGTAAATACTCTCTTATAACTAATCAAAGCATTACAGTTTAGCTATAGAAGAGGCGGTACTTGTTCTCACATTATTCGGTGGTAGTATATTCCTTAGGTTTTGCACTGTGTGCTGTCATATAATATCGTGTTTTTCAAGAGAATGAGTATCACCCTCATAAAGGGAAATGCAGTACAGTGCAACTAAAATTTTGTGATCAGTATAGTTTATTGTTGAAATGTCTTGTTATAATGGCAGCAGATATGATCAGCATCTGAAAGTTGTGATGATTCCCAGACGTTATAAACTTTCAGCTTTGCACTGGATTCAGTGAAAGATGTGTTGTTACTAGAAACCTGATTTATAAGAGTACAGTATATGACTTAGCTAAATTAGTCTTATTAATAAAAAGGACTTCTAAAAAGTGTTAACTTCTTTATTTTTATTTCCCCCTTCAGGGACCCACAAGCGCTGAATTATTTTCTTCATGGACCTAGTAGTAAATCTGTAAGTAGCATTGCTATGTATTAGACATAGATAAGCTTCACTGAGTGTGTTACTTCTAAACATGACTTTTGTCTTTTGCCAGAGCAATGAAGACTTGACTAATACAGAATATTCTGTAGCCAACTCAAATTCGATTTTTGCCAACTCCAATGTAAGTGGACATGAGATAAATTACATGACTATTGAGATTGCATGCTTCTGTATAGCTTTACTTGGCTTTTATAGAACTGAATGAAGTAGATGTGGGTTTCAGCTTTTTTATGTGAAAACTCTGAATACTAACATAGAACCTATCTTGTGCTGTTAGTATTTTAAGTATTTCAGTAGGGAATTAATTGAAAAATACTGCACTGTTGGGAGGTGTTTTGTAAATATGTAAAGCAGCTTGCTGAGCAGTGAAAATTCTCTCTGGTATAATTCTCCTGTAGACTGCACTCATGGCTTTAGTGATTGTAGGAGTAGTAGTGCTCAGAGACAGACCTTGAAAGTTAGTCATTCCCATGCTTCCTATGTATGTTAGGATGCCTTTTTCTTTCTTACTTATATAGATACTGAACTGGCAGTTTTTAAAAATTAAGGAGTGGGGCTTTTTTTCTTTTTGTATTTTTTTCTTTAGACTCGGGAGGTAATTTGGGATGTATCCTTTGTGTAACTTCAGTGTTAGGGAAGTCACTTTAAATTCATTAGGTGTTGCAAGAAGTCTTCAATGTTCCTTCTTGCCAGGAGTGTATTGGGCCCCTGGACCATGTTTCAGACAATGAGGTGGTAGAATCCCAGTCTTTGGTGATAAATTCAAGCCTGATCTGCTCTAGTGTGGGTGGTAGTCATGCTTTGAGTAGAACATTGTACTGGATGACTTGAGATCCCTTCAGACCCACGTCTCTTTGGTTTCATTGGTATGTTTTTAAAAACAACTGAATTGCTAATTCCACACTTACAGTAATTTTGCACTCATAAGCTGCACGTGGTTATAAGCTGCACTTCCAGGTTGTTGGAAAGTCCATGGAATTGGTCCATAAATAAGCCTCACCAGGTGATAAGCTGCATTTTTTTAAATTTTTTTTTTCTCTTGCGGCATAGGGGGTGGGGTGCTCCCCGTCCGGCCTGCTCGCTCCACCCGGTCCAGCCCTGTGCAGCCCTGCTTGCTGGCAGCAGGGGCTGGGGCACCCCTGCTCACTCCCTGCTCCTAGCAGCCCGGATCGGCACGGCCCTGTGCAGCCCCACTTGCTGGCGGCAGGGGCCAGGCTGCGACCACGCATCCCCCGCTCCTTGCAGACCCCCCGGCCTGCCAGCTCCCAGCAGCTCACGGCGGCCCCTGGCCCCAGCCGGGACTGCTGCAGAGGGCGGCTCTGACCCCGGCTCGGCTCAGGGCTGCTGCAGGCTAGCACTTCCGTGTTGGCATTTCGCCGGAATTTGTTCATAAATAAGCTGCACCAGGTGAAAAGCCGCACTTCCTGAGTAGCCTCAGAACTTCAGTCAAAAAGGTGCGGCTTATAAGCGTGAAATTATTGTAAGTTACTTGAATGATTCCTCTTGCTATTGTACTATTACCTTGACTCTTGTCTGTCCCATATTCATAAGAGATACATGGATACACTTGTAGGTGTGTAGGGATGGGAGATGGTGGACAAGGTGGGTTTGTTACCTAGGGAGTAGCAGTTGGAAGAAATAAAAATATTTGGTGAAAGCTAAGAGTTTTCTGGTGTATGAGATTCGGGGTAGGTAATCTAGAAGGCAGGTGATGAGAGGAGCAGGGATTCCTAGTGTATGTTCCTAGGATGACATACAACAATTTCTAATTCTCAGCATGCTCTGTCCTCATCCTTTTATGTCTTTTTAAGGAACACCAATGCCATCTTCTCTTGCCTCCTCCCTCCTGTGCTGACAGAAGTGAAGAATGACTTGATTATAAATCCAGATTCTTACAGTTCATTGGGAAGGAACAAGCGTTGCCACAAACAAATATTTTCACAGTCCTTGCTTATAAAATGGGATACCTGAAAAATTACGTGCTTCTGAAGCTTTTATCTTTAAAGTATTTGCAGATACTGAAAGTTCTGTCTTTGTATGTATTCAGAATTGCAACAAGGAAGTAGGATTGACTGTCTTGCTGCCCATCTCATGCCTTTCAGTGGCAGAGTTTACAAATTCAGTGTCAAGGGTTCAGTGCCTCAGCTGGTAAGCATGCTCAGCCAACACCTAAAACAAGCAAGGTGAAGTTCCTGCTGAGGAAAAATAAAGCACTGTCCACTCTTCCTACTTGCTTACACTGCCCCCCATGCCCCATCCCAACCTTCCCTGAGTTGATTGAGTCTGTACTACCTCTGCTGACTCCAGATTGGTTCCTGTGGCAGCTGTCATGACAGGCTTCCCTAGCCATTGCCCTGTTACATGGCTTGTTCTGAGTGGCTTCCATTCTTCAGTTACAGTATAATAGGACAGCATAAAAGAGCAGAATGTTCATGAAGCCAGTGAGAATAAGACTATTCTTGTTGGTCAGCAGATTCAATGAAGCTGCAGAGGCTTTGATTTCTTCTTGAGATTTGCATGGCTCTTCTGAATCTGAACACTAGTGATTCAGATGTTAACTTGGAAGGTTCCAGTTTATGCATTTAAAATTGATTTCTAATGTTAAATAGTCCTGAGAGCCGGGAATGAAGCTTGGGATTCTCTCTTCCAATGGGAGAGTGTTAAGCTATTAATCTTGATTGCATTTAATATTATTTGTGTTATTATTGGTAGCAGTAATAGTTGTATTGTTTGTACTAACTGGAATAGCATTAGTTGCACTAAGTTACACAGTTTTTTCCAAGGAAATGACCAAACTGAAACCTTTTACAACTTGCAGATCCAGTAGGGAATTCTCCTCAGAACCTGACAGTTAAAGAGTCCTAATTGCAGCCTAATTAGTGATTCCTTTTTACTCTGCCCTGTGGTAGCTAGGTACAGTTGAGAACCTGATTTGTAGCTTTAGGTGTTCCTGAAGTCTCCTCAGACACTGAGACATTTAAGCAGTGGTTTAATTCCTTGATTAACCTAAATGTTAAAAGCATGCTGTAGTTTACTAGTTGTAACTTGAAAATATTTTATCTAATCTTCAGAAAAATATTTTAATACTTTAAAACATGGCTGAAGTTTCAGAAAATACACAGGTTTTTCAGAAACAGATTGGGGTAAAATTCTGAATAAATATATTTGGGGAGCTGAAGTTAGGGTGGGGACATCATTGCATGTGATAATGATGGCTTGCAGCATCTTCACGCTGTTTACATGAGGTGAAAACAAGCGTCTATGACCTTCAAGGAGTGAAGGTTTAGAGTAAGAATGTGACTGATAATTGCACACCCACAGTTTCCATTTATCCTGACCTAAAAAGAAACTGGTTGTTGCTTCTGAATAGCTGAGAATGGGATCATGAAAGGTGTACTTTGCCTAACTTAAAACTATTAAAAGTTTTATTATGCATTTAAAGTAAAAATTCTATCTGCAGGAGCTTGATGTTTGTGTTGTCTAGAGTTTCTGGACAGAACTTTGTTTTAGGAAAATGTTGACAGTAGGCCAGAGTAAATAAGTTTTGATTTTCCTTATCGTGGTGTTAATGGATGTGGATTTGAAGGATTTTTTCATTAAAGGCGCCACTTAATATTTGTGGTAGTTACAATGTTTGTAGTTCTCAGTAATCTTGTTATGAGCGTAAATCACAGACTGACACGTTTTTTCTTACTCCCTTGTTTCTAAATTTTTTTTAAACACGGAATTAGCATAATGCCTTAACCTGTTGAAATGGTCACTAGTTTACCTTAAGTGATTGTAGAAATGCTAGTAGGATTTTGGAGGCAAATCTCGTTTTATAGAAGTCAGTGAAAGGACAGCTTTCTTCTGCCTTTTCTCTGCTTCTACTGTTGCTATTGAAGCTTTGCCCCAAACTGAATTAGAGTGGAGGTGTTTTTCCTCCCAGTTTCTTTTATCCTTTTGTCAGTAGAGTGCTCAGCTTGAGGAAGGGAAAATGGCACTTAGAGAGCATTTCATATCCTCTTCAAACAGTGCAGCTGCAGTGCTAAGTGCTGTGTATTGAGAGATTTGAGAAGGGAAAGGAGAGAACTGTCTCCAGCAGTCTCAGGGTTGGGAAGGATATGCATGACCTGTTTGTGCTGGCTCACTGTATGGGGTCAACATCACCCTGCACATGCTATGGGAAGAGTATAAATCTGTGTAGAAAATTTGCTTGCATAAAAAAATAACTAATGAGGAAACAAAGCAGATACTGGAATTTCTGAAAGTGATTTATTTCTTGTTTTGCGTTTCAGAACACTGATCCTAAGTCGTCTGTAAAAGGTGTAAGTGGTCAGCTTGGAGAGGGGCCTAGTGATGGACTGCAGCTGTCCAGTAGCCTTCAGTTTCTTGAAGATGAACTTGTGTCTTCTCCTCTACCTGATCTTACTGAGGATCAGCCTTTTGATATTCTTCAGAAGTCCTTGCAGGAGGCCAATATTACTGAACAGACTTTGGCAGAAGAGGCATATTTGGATGCCAGTGTAGGTTCTAGCCAACAGTTTGCACAAGCTCAGCTTCATCCTTCTTCATCAGCATCCTTTACTCAGGCTTCTAATGTTTCTAATTACTCAGGTCAGACGTTGCAACCTATAGGAGTTACTCAAGTGGTACAGCAACCTGTTGGAGCATCTTTTGCAAGCAATACAGTTGGTGTGCAACATGGCTTTATGCAACACGTTGGAATTAGTGTTCCTGGCCAGCATTTGTCTAATAGCAGCCAGATTAGTGGTTCTGGGCAGATACAGCTGATTGGTTCATTTAGTAATCAACCTTCCATGATGACCATCAATAACCTCGATGGATCTCAGATCATACTGAAAGGCAATGGTCAGCAAACACCTGCAAACATGAGCAGTGGCCTCTTGGTTCATAGACAAACTCCAAATGGGAACTCGCTGTTCAGTAACTCAAGTTCAAGTCCAGTAGCACAACCTGTAACTGTTCCATTTAACAGCACAAATTTTCAGACTTCATTGCCTGTCCATAATATCATAATTCAAAGGGGTTTGGCACCAAACTCTAACAAAGTTCCTATTAATATCCAACCAAAGCCTATTCAGATGGGTCAGCAGACTGCTTACAATGTGAATAACTTGGGAATACAGCAACATCATGTACAGCAAGGGATTCCATTTGCTTCTGCAAACTCACCTCAAAGTTCAGTAGTTGGTCCTCATATGTCTGTTAATATTGTTAATCAACAACAAAGTACAAGAAAGTCAGTTACACCTCAGACAGTTAGCAATGCTGGAGGTAGTATTGTTATCCATTCTCCTATGGGACAGCCTCATGCACCTCAAAACCAGTTTCTCATACCTACAAGTTTGTCTGTTAATTCTAATTCAGTTCATCATGTCCAGGCCATAAATGGACAACTTCTTCAGACTCAGCCTTCCCAGCTGGTTCCTGGCCAAGTGTCTGCTGAGCATGTTATGCTCAACAGGAACTCTACAAACATGCTAAGAGCCAACCAGTCATATTCAGGACAGATGCTGAATAATCAGAACACAGCTGTTCAGCTTGTTTCAGGCCAGACATTCACAGCTCCTGGAAACCAAGTTATAGTAAATCATGGAACTTCCCAAATTGTTGGTGGACAGGTGCCACTGCAGCAGGCATCGCCAACGGTGTTGCATTTGTCACCTAGCCAAGCTGCTAACGTTTCTCAAGGCAGGTCGAGTTTTACCACCATGTCACCTGGGCAGTCCACAGTCTCAAATATGTCAGCTTCTAATCGATTTGCTGCTGCAAGTTCTTCTGGTTCAGTGCACCCCAGCTTGGGAGCATCAGTGCAGTCTGTTGCGTCGGGAGGGAACTTTACCGGGGATCAGCTGGGCCAGAACAGAGCTCAAGTTGCCGTCAGTGCTTCACATCGTCTTCCAGCATCCTCCTCCAAGTCCGTCAGCACCTTCAGTCACACGTCTGTGGGAGTGACACAACAACAGTTTGCCTTTGGTCAGGTATGGAAACTTCTTGAGAGTGTAGGCAAAGAAAGGCTTCTAAGCTATGCTGAAGTCTAGTTAATACTCAGAATGTTAATTTTGCTGCTTTATATTGTTACAAATACTGTAGAACTGCTGAAAATTACTGTAACCCAGAGTTATTGTTTCACTTGGTATTTTCTAAATTTATCGCTGAGTGAACAATGTTGTCATTTTGATTAATCCTAAAGATTTTGTTGGTGATTTATAGTATTGTTTTCAAAAGTGCTTAGCATTGATCTATTTCTGCTCCTGTTTAAAGGAATGGGCACTGTAAGTTTATACAATTTTGAGCTCTCCTGTAAACCTTACCATAAACTGGATATAAAATGTTAATTCTTAGCACTTAAAAGTCTTTTGACCTCACTAAAACCTATGCATTTTCAAAGTCTGACTTATTGAAATTAGAAATGAAAAGGCTTCTTGGGCTTCCTTTTATTTTTTATCATATTGGCACTTTTGTTATGCGTGTGTGTAGCAGTTAAAAGCTTTCAAATTTGATGCAAAGACAATGATGCAAATGTTTCTTAGAATCCTTAAAAAGAAATCTCTTGTAAAGCAGTTTGTAAAAGCATAACATAAAAAACCACCAATCTCTAAGAGGTCAAGATAGTAGTTAAAAAAAAATCAGAATTCCCTTTTAAGGTTTGATGTAGTCTATTTTGTCCAGTAGATACACTTGCAGTATATATTCAACTCAAATTTTTCTGTTTTCATTAGGGAACTTAAAAGCAATCAGAATTTTAAAAGAAAAAAATTCATTAAGTTCCAGAGTGAACTGCCAGTTTTGACTCAGTGATTTTTCATGCAGTTAGCAATAAGCTATTCAATTTCTGTCCTTTTTAAAACTTTTTATTTTAAAATATTGGTCACTTTCTCAGAATGCATTTGCACTAATTAGATCTTTCTCTTTTTGTCTTTTCCTTCTTTTACTTAGATCTTTCTCTTTTCCCAAAGGCCTGATGGATTTTTTTTTTTTAATCCAAACCCGAAATCTGCAGTGTAATAATACCTTAGAAAATAATGTGTATTTAAAACATTAGTATGAGCATGTTGTAGAAACACATTTGTAGTCTTTGCCAAGACTTCTGGTGCAGGTTGTAACATTTTGTTTGCAGATGAGTAATTTGAGGCCGGTCTGACTTTCTCTTCATGTGTCTGCATCGTCCTCTTAGCAGGTTATGTGCTGGGGTCAGTGAGTTTCAGCAGTTATAAAAGCAGGGTGTTTCTTATTGTTGTGAAAGTTCATTTTGTTTTTTGCTGAAATTTCAGAGCTGTAAATGGAAATTTATGTAAAACAAATGCCAGAATTTGCCAGAATCTTTTTAGTTTGTTTGTACTTGTATTTTAAACATTGTACTTTATACTAAACCATGTATCATTTAATTGCTAAGCAGTGGAGGGTTTGTTCCACTGTGGGTATTTTTTGCTGGGAAAGCAGTGCTGTCATCTTGCAGTTTGGGAACTCTGAGAAGCTGAGTTTTCTGAGGGTCACTTGTAGTGGGAAATTAGGGGCCTTGTAGAATGCAACTGGTATATATTCGTGCTGTTAGTGTAATTTCTATTCCTCTCTGCTTTACTTTATAAAATTCTTGAACTTCAGGGGATTGAGATGCGTGAAATTTCACCACTGATGAGTTTGAAGTTAAAAAAGTATACACAGAGATGAATTTTAGGTACTTTTTCCTTGATTTTCCTTAAGCTTTCAGTAATTATTTCACTGTGATTATTAAAAAATTTTTATTTTATTTTATGTGTGTGGCACAGAAAAAGGCTGTGAGCCAGACATCACCAGTTTCTGCATTGAAGACACAGGACAATTTGAGACAGCCTCAGCTAACAAATCTTCTGAGCAACACACTATCAGGTCAACTAAGGTCTTTTTAAAATAATTTTCTTAATTTTCTTAATTTTATCCAGCAACAGAGATTCGTTCTTCTTCAGTGTGTCAGACTTGCATTGATGCCTTATGCTCATAAGGTTCTAAAGGTTGTTGGAATCTTATTTGTAGAAGAATTTAGCTATATTTTTTTAGTATTGAATGTGTACTTTGATTTTTCCCAACCCATGGTACTTCATTTTCTAGAGTGAAAAGTTGGATCTTCACAATTAGCAGTTATTTCTCCCCTCTGCAAAATCCAAAATTGTACATTCTTTCATTTTTCTTTATTTTTTTCAGTTTAGGAAAGTAGAAATAAGTAATTTTCAAAATACAGATATCTGCTAAAATTCCATGAAACTTCTAGAATGTGGTGGCTGCTTCAGTTACAGAGGGAACAGAAATAGGTATTACATGGTTATGTGCAGGCTGTCATCACCCACTTTGTTCTTGAATGTGTCACTTTCAGTTAGATTATTTAATGCATTGTTCATGGCAAAAAAACTGCTTTTCAAGCAGCACTGTGCTACTGGAAGAATAAAACCAGTACATTCAAGGCAAGCAGAAAAATGCAGTAACCTTCCTGTTCTCTTTCTACATAAGTAACCTTTTGAATAAGGTCCTATATTCTGCCTAGCTTTTTTTTTTTCCTTGTGTGCTGTTATGTGTAAGCAGCTATTATCCAGGCAATTCTATACAATCTGCACAATATGCTGGATGACTTTGGGGGAAAAAAACCAATAAATTCTTACTTGTTTCAGTTGTAGTGTAGCATGAATGGTAAGATGCTGTTTGGATTATGAAGCAAGGCAATTGGAGGAAGTGTGCATATCTAAAAAAATCTAGGGGAAAAAATATGCTTGCTAAGTACTTGCAGGAGCTCTAGAAAAATTTGTGTAATACACTTGAGGTAGGGTTAGTATTGAAAAGCTTGATGACATCTATTGTATGATTTTTAGGTACAGTAATTTCACACTCATAAGCCACACCTGGTTATAAGCCGCACTTCCA
>VRYO01002297.1:11297036-11344734 GCA_009812075.1 Sialia sialis
GTGCAAAGAGAGGGTGAAGGTTGAGATTTCTTTTAGCATCTAGTATGTTGTATGGCAAACCCCATTTAGTAATTTTGAAAGGTTTATTTCACGTAGCATTCAGGTTTGAAACCAGTTGCCTGTGTTATGGCCTAGTGCAGTTAACATTTTCTGTGATGGATGGATCCAGCTGGCCTGAAGACATTATCAGCAAAATGCAGCTCTGCACCAGCTAATTAAAAGGATGGGAGAGAAGTGCAGGGATGATGATAGGGTGGTCCCAGTTGAAGGTTTTTGCTGGTTGTTCCCCTAAAAGAGAAGGATAGTGTATGAAGTAAAAAAATAATTGTGGTATACAGTAGTAAGCATACTCAGTCCTGAAAAAGTACAGTTGATACAACTGGAATAGCAATTCCCTGTTTTAAAGTCTTTCCCAAATGAAACTTCCGGTACAATGTGAGTAATATTTCGTGATTGAATTTCACTATTGGTTGAGTCAGTGTCAAGATTGTTGAATTGTAAGTGCTCTTCACAAATGCATAATAAAAGAAGTTTCTTTTTCTCTGAAAAATAACTAAGCTATCAATGTTTTGATTTGGTACCAACATGAGTCACTACAGAGATTGGTTGTTTTTTTTTCCTTTTCCTGCAGCGGATAAATCCCTCTGCAGAAATGGTTATGATTGATAGGATGTTTAACCAGGAGGAAAGAGCATCTCTGACCCGGGATAAGCGTCTTGCACTTGTGGATCCTGGTAAGTAATGCTTAGCTTCCAAATTAAGCATGGAGTGTTTAAAAATGGTTGTGGCCACAGTGAGGCACTGATTGCTATGGATTCCAGTTATTGAAATACTGAATAAGCACTTGCAAGATAACTATTTATAACTACAGAATCCAACAGTCCAGAGACACTGTAGGGTTGAAGCAGATATTTGTGGGGAAAAAAATGTTTTACCTGTTTGGTGGAGAAATGTTTTAGTTTCTTTTGACATCAGTCCTGACTCTTGCAGAGCCTCCATTCTAGCAGGGAACGATCTGAGTTTGCTTGCAGCCAGAAAGAACAGCACTGTTTGAAACATGAATATTCTTGTTCATCTTAATGAAGTGTTGCTCTTGGTCTGTCATGGCCAT
The DNA here is from genome assembly GCA_009812075.1 of Sialia sialis. Classification (NCBI taxonomy): domain Eukaryota; kingdom Metazoa; phylum Chordata; class Aves; order Passeriformes; family Turdidae; genus Sialia; species Sialia sialis. The sequence goes on from VRYO01002297.1 coordinate 11,298,148, forward strand.
TTAAATGGCAGCATTTTTAACTGGGATATTGTTGACAATAGCACCTGGAAACACATTATTTGTGTAAGATTACAGCTATGATTTGTTTAAAGGTTGTGCATGATCTGCATATTTTAAAAGGTATTCACAGGTTGTGTTGTAGAAATTACTAATCTTCAGAGACCATATATTTGAATATTTAGAATGCTGGGAGGTGCCCTTAATCTTATTTTACAGTGCACATATGTGAGCAGTGTGCTGATTAATTTAGTGCTAATCTCCTGCACTGTACACAGCAGAACACTTAAGCATATGAGCATCTCTTAAAGTCCCAGATCTGTAAGCTGTGGATGTTATTTGAATTTTAGTACTCAGGAACTGTGTTGGAGTGTCAGTTATTTGGATGTGTGGGTAATTTTAGTAAAATGTTGCTACTTAATTTTCAGATGGTTATCAGGCTGATTTTTGTTGTTCTGCCAAACAATTAGAGAAAACAGCTGAAGAAGCACAGTCCAGTAAAAGTGACCATCAGTCTAGCAAAACATTACCTTCTCGAAGTCAGACTACCAAAACCCAAGCCAGAGACCGACCAAAATCCAGCTCAGCAGAGTCCACAAATCACAGTAAACTTCCTCTAGTGCCTAACAACATTCTGACACCACAAGAAGGAAAAGCTTCCTCTAAAAAGTCTGAGAGCCTCACTAAAGCTTTAAAGTTTGAAAAAGCTAATTGTTCTTCTGAGAGCCAATATGTGGCCCTTTCTGAAGAAAGGATGAGTGGGAAAGATCTTGCCAAGTCCACTGAGAATTCTTCGAGTTCTGAAGACTTGTCAAAAATTGTGTCAAGAGGCAGTCAAGGAACACACAATAAAATATCAAGGAACACAGTTCAGTCTTTCTCAAAGGTAACGTGTAATAATTCACTTCAAGACAAAACTCTGAGGAGCTCTCCAAAGAATGAGGTTTTGCATCCTGATAACAGGAAAGGCTCTGGTGAACCCCAGCAAGACTTACTGCTCAGTAAGAGTTTAGAAACTACGTTTAAAAACATCTTGGAACTTAAGAAAGCTGGGAGGCAGCCACAAAATGAGGCGGCAAGTAGTGGCTCGGTTGAATTAGAGTTCCCTAATTTTTCACCTATCGCTTCGCAAGAGAACTGCCTGGAAAAATTTATTCCAGACCACAGTGAAAGTGTTGTAGAAACTGACTCTATTTTAGAAGCAGCTGTAAATAGTATCTTAGAGTGTTAATAGTTACAGTACCATGGACAAGTTATGTTTCTCTTAGCAGAAGCAAATGTGAATGACACCACAAGTACAGCCTGACATGCATTTAAGGTTAACCTTTCTAAACTAGATTCTGTTCTGTGTTTGAGAGCAATACTCATTGTGGTTACAGTGAGATATCCAAGTAAAGTTAATCCTTGTTAGAATGCAGTCTGTTAGGGCCTTACTGTTTCAAGTATTATTATGATAGTGCATTTGATAATTGAGCAGTACTGCAACGTGACAGAGTTGCAGGTTGTTAGGCCCTATATAATACGGTATAATATACTGACAATCACAGTCATTTGAAAGGATATATTTATTGAGAAAATGTTTTTAAAGAGCGATGGAAGCAACAATTCTCCCCTACCCTTCTCTTCCACAAATCATCCAAATTTTAGTTTTTCTGGAAAACCCACTGTACCTCTATTCAGAAGTGATTATTTGCTTTGTTAATGAATCTGAATTCTAGGATTCTTAAGTTGGAAGGAAATCATCAGTGTGTTTACAAGGCTTCATAATTTAAACTTTAAGTGCTTTTCTATTGCTTTCTGAGCAGAAACTAGTACTTGATATATTTGTAGTGGGTAACTTTAGTCTGTGGGATGATATTATATGATCTTAGTCACAGTGGCATGATATGGAGTAATAAATGCTTGACTAAGGAAGGTAGAATGGAAGCCAGTAAATAGCGAAGTGTACAGGATGAGGCCATGATAGAGCCATGAATTTATATATATAATACATATATGTTATCTCTTGAGGAAAAGATTTTGCATTTTATAATTGGATGTAGTCAGCCTTGAGTCTTTCTGAAGTGGTATAAATGTTTTTTGGGTTTTTTTTTTTTGTTTTTTTTTTCTTTTTAATTTGTTGTTTTTTTTTATAGACCAAGTGTCAAAAGCACTTTTATTTGAAAACTGCGTTTGTAGCTTATATTTTAAGAGGATGTTAGCCTTACTCTGATTAAATTTAAAGGCCAGTGTTTATTTTTGATTTTTGATTCCTTGCTTTTTGCCGTCAGAGAATGTTAAATCATCCACCGTAGCAGTCGTAATTATCAAGATATGTACAGACCAAAGTTGATCAGCAATCCCATTGTTTAAACATATCAAAAATGTGTAATTATTAATTCATATTGTAAAGCCAAGTGAAACCATTGCATGGTTTGTATTTGGCTTGCTGTCATGTTGTTAAGATAGAATCTTATTATTTTATTTATTTATTTTAATCTATGGCTTTTTTTTTGCTGCCCATGCTGCTTTGTTCTAGTTTACTTTGGTCATGAGTGCTTTTGTGCACATAAGCGCGCTGACGTTCGTCACGTGTGTGTAGTACATATGTCTGCTCAGGAGGATACAGCTTTTGTGGTTTCTAAGGTATGCTCATGTTCTTCCCCAGAACTTCACCACCATTTCTCAGAAACATTACCAGCCATTTGCCAGACTTGCTGATTATGATTTTCATGATGTGAGAGGCTCATTGTGACAAGCTGTGGTTGTCAGTCAGACTGCCAGGGGAGAAACCAAAAGGTTTTACTGGTGTGCAATTCAGTCCATCTGAATGACACGGAAGGAAGCAGAATTAGAACCTTACAGTGCAACTCAGTATTGAGGTACAGTCCACTGTCAGACCACTAAAGGAAACCAAATCTAAAAAGCAACAAGAGAAAGATGAACTTCCTTAAAATTAATTTCCCCTTCAACGTGAATGGAAGTACTGGTTTCGTATGTTGCTAATTGCCATTTAAAAAAATTGTGCCAATTTAAAAGTTCGTGTTTGTAAAAACCCAACATTCCCAAGTGTTCTATGAAATATTAAGTATTGCCAGTTTTAAATTTTTAGTTGGATGTTCACAGAATAGACTCTCAGGCAGTTAGTTGTTTTCTTATTGGCAAAACTGACAAGATAGTCTTCACCTATTGCCTTTTTCGATTTAATAATATTCTCATGGCTGTGTATCCTGAGGCATATTTTATTTTATTTTATCTCTTTTGGAAATTTAACCATTCTGAACTGTTTAAGAAGGAGAGCAGTAAGTTACACAGCTGTATGTTAACTAGTTAGATTTTTTTTTTTTTTTATTGAGGAAAAAAAAGTGAAGTTGCACATTCATCAGTCCCCTTGCTTATTATACCACCTCAAATGGGTATGGGGGTTTCCAGCCTCTCTACAGCAAATACATAACTGAAGTATCAGGGTCTTCTTTTGGGTCTCATTAGGAAGGGGGACAATGGCGTATAAAAAATGACAAATTGCAAAAAGTAATTGTGCTTGATTTGGTCAGACCCATTTCTCTGAACTGCTGATGAGAGGAACCCCTTGAACAATCCTAGTAAGATTGATCCTAGATTGTTCATGTTCTGTCATTCACTCCTTTGAATTCAATTCTAAAGGAATTCTGGTACGTGGTGAAGCAGTAAATGAAAGAGCTGTATTTTTGTGGTGCTTAAAAAAAGTTCATTAATCATATGGGCTCAAGTCCAGCAAAGTATTGTGAATGTGCATGACTTTAAACATGTTTTCATTATTTTGCTGGATCAGCATTGTGATTTCAATGTTATTTAATACTGCCTAATATTAAAACAAATTTTGAACTGGCAATTAAGAAAACTATGTTCATTTTGAAGATTTTGGTATAATTTATCTGTTAGAGTAGGGAGGCCTTACAGACTGACTTCACTTAAAGAGGATGTGTCACTTATTGTCAGCGTGGTATGGACTTTATTTGCTTAAATACCTTCATTTGTAAAGTATGTCTCACTTGAAATTGCTTTGTATACATTTTGTAAAAATATTTATAAAATGTTTTGTAAAAAAAAAAGTATAACAAATTGCAGTTTATTTTGTTATGTTGGATAAATACTGTTAAAAGACACAAGTCAGTAAATATATTGTTAATCCATGGATAGGAAATGTTTAGTTGGAGATTACAAATTGAAACAACCATTGCAATACAGCCAAAGATTTGGGAAAAAAGTCTATCTGTGATTGTCTTGATTTAACCAAGTTGAATATTTACGTTTCCAAAAGATGATTGGTTTCAGTTTTAAGTAATATGACTACAAAATATTCTTACTCTTTTCATGATGCAGCTCTGTTGTAATATACTTCATAGGCCAACTTTCCATACTCCTTATGTATCTTTCTGAACATACACTATTAGGATTTGGTTCATGTGGCATTATAACTACGTTCAGTAGTATTAATCTCCGAAGTACAAGAGAACCAATGGTCCTGCCTTTTGGTATTAGTAGTCTTGCCACAGCGAGGTCCTTGAGACATGCTCTCCTTCTTTGGTGTATTTTCAGAAGGTAGAGGAATCATCTTCCTGATGCCCCAGGGAAATGGAAGATAAGAGGGCTTTTGTGAGCCACGTGGCCGCTGCATCCACACTGCAGCTTTGACTCATGTCAGCTGCATTTGGTAATAGGTACCTGTGTTTGGGTATTTTGTGAGAAGATGCTGCAATTGCAGGTGCTGCAACAAATCTTCCTACTTTTATTAGAGGGATGATGAACCTTTTCTTACTGTGATTGAATTTTTCAGAGAGTATGCTGAGACTCTGATCTAGTAAAGCACTTATGCCTGGAACTTCCTCACTTTATTTTTGGAGGCTGTGGAAGTGGAGTATTGGTGAAGGGCATTGCCTCTCATCTTGGAATAGGGCCTGCACTGTTGAAAGGTAGAAATCTCCATGGTTAGTATTTGTTATTTTGTCAATGAGACAAAATAAATGTGCCTTTTGAATGCTTCCTACATGGATTCAGACAGTAACAAAATGAATAAAATTAATTATCTATTATTTTAATCTCTTTTTGGGTTAGGATGGCTAAGCATTTTTTTTTTCCCTTTTGTCATATCCCTGTAGAATCACCAGGCAAACCTTCTGCATTTCTAAACACTTTATGTGAAGTCTACTGTGCAGGTATCTTCACCTGAGAATATCTTTGTTATAGGAACATGGTGTATTTTTTATTGCTTTTCAATAGCATTTTTATACTGGGGCTTGTCGTGTTTATTCCAACTTATGGGGCTGAATTTCCGAAGATTTGGGCATGTGATTGAAAAAGTCAAAACAACATTCATTTTGAGAATTTGAATGAAGAAAAAAACCAGAATCAGACTGGCACAAAGAAAGGTAAGTAAACAATTTTAAAACTTAGAGGAATTCCTCTCTTCTTCAGTAAGTTTTTTTTTTTTTGAGTAAGCCTTTGAATTTTTCCTTTCAAATCATACATGTTTCCTTAGAGTTTTCTCAACAATGCATTTGTCAGCTTCAAGAAATGGGAGAAATTGTCTTTGTGCCTGGGGGCCAGCTCTCACTTTGGTTAAAGAAAGTCACTGCAGAAAAGAAGCAAGGTCTGGTGAAGGTCTGCTTGTAACAGCTCCAGTGCACAGGTGCAATGCATGTACAGATTTCAGATGAGCAGTGGTGGTGTACTGAGTTATTTGTGATTTATGGATTGGCATTTGTGGGTGCTGCTAATCTTGCAACTGATCGTTGTATTGGACATGGGAAAAGTGTGCAAAATGAGTTACTGTAGGTAAACACCAAGTAGGCTTGAGGGAGCTTCCTTTACTAGGGAAGAAAACCCACAAAGGACACAGTGTCCAGCTGAACCAATATTTTTGGTGTAAAAGTGAAAACCTTTACAGCTGTCCTGCTGTGTGCTGAGGATAAACACTAATTCATTTTTTTTTTCTAGAGTTCATATCTTACCTTGTGGGGAAGAAGTATTTTATAAATGGAAGAACTAGCTGCATCAGAATTTAAGACTTCTTCTGTATTTTATGTGTGTGTGTATATATATGTGCAGAGTGGGGATTGACCTCTTCTCCCAGGCAGCTAGTGACAGAACAAAGACTCAAGATGTGCTGGGTGAGGTTCAGGCTGGATATAATGGGAATTTCTTCACTGAAAAGGTTGTTCATCACTGGAATGGGCTGCCTAGGGAGTGGAGTCACCATCACTGGAAACCTGATACAGCTCGTCTCACAGCGTGACATTGCTGGGTGTATCTGGGGCTGACAAACGGCCAACAGCATAAAAATGCATGGAGTTCATATTATTGAGTTTGAACAATTCCATGTTGCTTTCATGACAAAAATGAATCAGGGATTTTGGAGGCCTCTGTTACCAAAGGCAAATGAAGTGTGTGCTGTGTCTGTGAATGGCTCGATACTGAATGCTCAGGAACAGGGACTTGGAAACCCTTGTGTCCTGAGAAGGAAATTCACATGAGGCTGAAGGAGGAGAGGCTCCAGGGTTTGGAAGAGATGAGCAGAAAAGGGAGAGCAGGGGTGTGTGTGAGATTGATATTTTTTTAAATTTATTTATTTATTTTTTTTTTTAGGAATCTGGGATTTTAAATTATTTAAACTTGGTTTTGAGACACAGGAAGTTGTACAGTACTGTATCTCTTTATGTACTAGATAACATAATTACCATAATTTTAAACACACTGCTCTTTTTTTCCTTTGCACCTGGATGGAGAATAGTTTTAGTGAATATTTTACTCAGCTGAGGATTTGTGTGTCTTATCAGGTGCAAGGATGGGCTCACACACAGTTTGAAAGCTGTTTAGGAAAGAATATATCTATATAGGTATATATCTAATCTATATAAGGTTTGATGTTAATTTGAGCAAGGACATTGCTAAAAGCTGTGAGACAGTTCCAAAGTATTGTGGAATGGGGGAGGTATTTCCATGCTACTGAATGAGTGTCATTGGCAACATAGGTCTTTACTAAGAGGTAGGGAAGGTATGGAATCTATTTGCTACTGTACTGTGTTTTCCTGAGGTTAAATTTTCCCCAGTGAGTTCATTAATTTTGAGGTTTTAGTGAAAAGAAGATATGACATTAAGATGTCAGTAGCTATTAGAATTCCCTTTATGAAAATGCATTATGTTACTCTAATCTATTCAGAAAAACAGTTTTAGTCCTGTGACAACCCATCTGAGAGTTAAATCTCACTTCCCAGAAAGTTGAGGACTGCTTTTTTTAAAGTGGAATACTAACACATATGATTTTGTTAAAGCTAAAAGAGAGATACCACCCCATGCTGATTTTTTTGTTTTAGCCTTTGGCAACCAAATTTTAATCTCCTAAATAAGTAATGAAGCATTCTTAGATGCTTCTACTCTTAAGTCACTTTGACCTGTTCCTTCAGCAGTGTTCTGTCAGAGGCTGCATGGTTTGTTTTGGAGCCATTTTAATGAAACAGGATGCTACAAAAAATTGTCATATTTTTCCTGTGCTCCCATTTTCCATAAATTTTCCATCACTTTTGGAGGAATTAATGTTCATGTCTTCAATTTGTAAAATCTCTAGCTAAGAGACTCCCTCTGCTATTTGCATGCAGATGTTTGGCATCTACCCCAATCAGAGTGAAGGTATTTTCTTCCTTACCTGTCTGGTTTGGTAGAAATAAATACTGGAGAGAGATTATTGATGACAGGATTTATTTACTTTTTATTTTTCCGTCTGCCATGCTCCTTCAGACTGGAAGGTGTTATTAGTAGTTTTGTGGCTCTGATACCAGGGTCCAGGCATTGAAAGAATGTGACTGAAAACTGGAATAAACCATGCCACAAATGTTGTGACAATGAGCCTTAAAACCTTATACTCAAATACAAACCCCCTTTGTTTGTAATGCAATCCAAAAATAATATTCCTCTTGAAATCCAGTTTTGTTGTATGTATGGAGAGGAAGAGGAGGAGCAGATGTAAATTATTACAGGTTTGTTTTTCGGGACAAAGAGGATTTTCACTTGCTTCTTCCTTCCCCTTGTTTACTTAACAATGTTGCAGGAGTTTTGACATTGGTGAGTTGACAATGTTTTGTGAAAGGTTTAAAAGCAGGATATACAGCTCTATTTGTCCATTCCAGAAGTAGTTCAGTAACATCAGGTTCTGTGCAAATAAACAGTGGGTTTCAATTATCTGCTGCTAATTATCACCCAAATTTGATTTGCACGCTCTTCAAAGGGACTCATATCTTTCCATTTAGTTATTTGTTTCAGTGCAATGAGTGAGTTTAATTCAAACCAAACATGGGTCAATTTCCTACTGGAAAAAAAACAAGGAATGTATTTATCCACAGTCGTATCAGTTTAATTTTAGTTTAATGTATGTGGTGATTCATGTCCTCAGTGGGGAGGTGAATTTGTCAATCCGTGAATTGGCTTTGCCTGTTTGGCAAGTTTTAAAGGGCTTGGTCAGTTATAGAGAATATTAAATAATTGTTCCAAATTGAGTGATTCTGGTGGGTTCTGAGTAATGAGAGGAAGTTTTAACATCATACAGATGTAACCAAATCTCATTGTAAAGACTTTCCCCCCCAGATATTATTTCCCTTACACAACTTCAGTTGTGCCACACAGACTTTTTTTGTATTGCAGTAATCATCTTTTTAATCTTTATAGGCATTATTTCTTTATTTATAATCCTTTATAGATTGTATTTATTCCTCTGTCTGTAGTGGTACAGCCAACAGTCTCTGAGAGCATTCAAACAGTGGTGTCATGCCCTTCCTTTCACCAAAAGCACCTATTAAAAACTACAGACCTAGGGAAGAAATGAGGCAATTTCAGGTATGTCTGATGGAGTGATTTACTAAGACATCAAGCAGTGCCCTGGAAATCCTGCAGAACCATGTAATGTGTACCTTGTCCTGGGAAACATGCTCTAGGTGACCCTGATTGAGCAGGGACCTTAGACAAGGTGACCTCCAGTCATCCCATCCATCCTTAACAACTCTATGCTGATAATATTCAGTTAACATTGTGTAGAAAGGTTATCTAAGTGTGCAGTACCCGTTGCAGTTTTGAACTGAGCTTTATGGGGTCACACAGATAATGGTATGTATTGAAAAATACATTAATTTCTGCTTTTTATGACCTAGAAAGAGGACCTACTGTGAGAAAGGTGTTAGGAGATTGTTACCAGTCAAATGGTCAGTATTTTACAGAAAATAACAACTGTCAGTCAAGTAGGCAATATCTTCAGCAGAGCTGCAGCTACTGATGCTCTGCTGAGGAATCTCCTACATGCTGTAGCTCTAACTCCAGGCAGTCATTCATAAAATGTTCACTGGATGCTATGAATGCTCTTAATTTTAGCATGCCTTGTCTCTTTTCACCATTAAAAATATTCTGTGTCCCTCCTCATTCACAATCTCTTTTACCTGGTCTGTTATCTACTACTGCAGTAGCTGTCAGCTCCCCTCTCCAGTCTCAATCTCTTCCTTCAGTTCATGGTGAAAGCAGTGCTGGCAGCTGCTCTCTGAGCACAGATGGCAAACTTAAGACAGTCCTTGAGCCTCTGCTTTTTCTGTCTCTTGAAACCAGTCTTTGTGATAAAAACATTATTACTTATTTAGTGCCTTTGTGATGTAATGGATGCAGCCAAGGGGCAATCTGCCATGCAGCTGGCTAGGCAGGGAACAGCCACAGCAGGATAAAAAGGGATAAATCCAACTGGAGACTGCTGCCTGTAAAGGTGGCAGTGAAAGTGTTGCTAGTCCTGGTACAGTAATTTCACACCTATAAGATGTGCCGGAGTATAAGGTGCACTTCTGGGGTTGCCGGCAAGTCCCCGTACTTTGTCCATATATAAGGCGCACCTTTTTTTGAAGCGAGGATCCGTGTGCAACAAAGTAACGAATTAGTAACTGAATACTGTCAGGTGCTCAATTTGCAAAAAGTTGTCATCAGTGTAGGCTTTAAATGAAGCCCCAGACCCTCCCTGTGCCTGTGGCCCCCTGGCTCCCTGGCCCTGCTTGGCCCTGCCCAGGGCTGCCATAGGGGGTGGCCCCAGCCCTGCTTGGGGCCAGCGGGCTCGGCTCAGGGCTGCTGCAGGCTTGCACTTCCAGGTTGGCAAGTCCCCGAACTTTGTCCGCATATAAGGCGCACCGGCGTATAAGGTGCGCTTCTGGGTTCAGATCAAAACTTCAGTCAAAAAGGTGTGCCTTATATATGTGAAATTAATGTAATTGGTAACAGCCATTAACAGGGACAGGGAGTTTGGGTATATGTTCTTGCTAAAAATTGTATTCAGGATTGTGCACTCCTGTTTCCTCTCCTGCATGTAGGAATGTATGGATACTCCAGGGCAGAGCCCTTGCAAGCCAGGACATGCAGCACTGGCTGGGTGTGGATGTTAGAGCCTGCCCTGGCTGTGGGATGCCTGACAGCTCTGAGCCTAGCACAGGGCTCTGGCCTCCTTTGCCCTCAGCCTGTGGGTGGGTTTAGGCTGAAACCACTGGTGCCTCTGGATAAACAGCTTTTAGGAGTGTTTTAGGAGAATTTTTCAACTCTTTTTTTGCAGGAAAAGAAGGCATGGAGGGCTGGCAAACACTAGATCCTGGATAAAAGCTGAAATTTGCTCTGCAGACCATTTTTATCCTTCATTTTGACCACCTTTCAGAAAGAATAGTATGTATAGATTCTGTAGGCAGACAGAAACAATAGCACTTCAAAATGTGAATTTCTTCCTGCTGTCTTAATGGAGTGTTGATTTTAAAACCTAATTTCACTGCTGCTTTCTATGCAATTAGCACACAGTGAATACATTTGGTTTGTTCAGTGGTGTGCTAGCATACTTTGCTTTGGGGTGAGTGTCATTATGGACACTTCAATCAAAACATCTTTGTAAGGTAAGTGAGCAAACAAAATGTGAGGCAATGAAAGCAAAAATATGCTAGAAAAATGGGTAATATTGTAATTCTATCAAAATTTATTTGAAGGAAGTGTTAATTACTCTTACAAAAAAAAAGCCCCCCCCATCCCCCCGAACCCCATCAAGCCCCCCAAACAGGCAAACAGAAAACCAGCAAAATAGAGTTGTAATACAGGAAATTTTAAACCCACAAAAGCATTTTTTAAAGGTGTCAAGTAAAGTAGAACCTGACAAATGGATTGATCAGGAGAAGATGAATCTGATACTGTCACATAAACTTGAAATAAAGGAGAACAAGACAGCTGATGAAAAGAAGATAAGCACCAATGAAGTAAACCCACTTTTATTAAGAATATAACAGTTCCACAATAGCAGTAACAGAGTTACTGTCTTGTGTAGTAACAATTATGTTTACTTGTACGAACTTTTGAGCACAGTGAGATGAAGAAACATACGCTGAGTAGATTCTCCCCACTTTTTAATGATGAAGCCATTAATAAATATTGTAATAACTTCCCAAGTAGCTTAAGATCTGACCATTCCTTCTCAGTAGTGATCTCTAAGTTGCTTCTCTGAATCTCTTTATTTAATGATGTTCTTCGCTAATAAGAAAAATGAGAGTTTTAAAGCAGTTATGACACATCATATGGAACTTAGTTTCAAAAATTTTGCAACACACTGTGCTGGGGAAAGGGTTTTTTTTTGTTTAAATATTGTGTATTTTGTCAATTTTTGATGTCTGTGGTTTGCAGATCATTCTCATGATTCTCCACGAGGTGGAGGAAGCAGCTTGTGCTTTGTGCTGAGGTTTGGGAAGGGGCTGCAGGTGGTTGGGCAGGGCTCCTGCTGCCCTCCTTTCCCTCTGGCAGCCCCCACACACCTCCATTCCATGGATGCAGGATGCAAGGAAGGGCTCTGAAGAGGCTCTTGCTGGTTTGCTCTTTTTAGGAATGATAATAGGGATTTCAGTATTATGATTCACCGGCAAGTCTTGAAGGGCTGCACAGAATCACAGAATATGCTGAGTTGGAAGGGATCCACAGGGATCTTTGAAATCCACCTCCTTTCATGAGGGATGTTGAGTGGCTGTGATGGGAGAAGCTTGGTCCCACATCTGTGTGCTGCCTGTCCGTGCTCCTACAGTCTGGGGCTGGTGGATAAACCTGGCTCTCTGAGCTTTGCTGTGCTGCAGTGTACTCAGTCCTACAGGGCTGTTTCCCTGCGAAACTGCTGTTCTTTATGGATAAAGTACAAGTAGGGAAAATAACAGCTGGAGTCTCTAATTTAAAATGTTGTAACTTTTACTAGATTTCTGTTAAGGGCTCTGACTCATGAGCAGTGCTTCAGGTTTTCTGTTGACTGTGGTGGAATTTAGAAGGACTTACCTTGCACAGTTTTCCCTAAACTTGTCTGTTGCAGAGCCCTGTGTTTGCAGTCTTTGCAACTCCTAAAAACTCCATTCACTTTGTAATTTCCTTTTCTTGTCTGAGGCCCTCATCCAACTAATTTTTATTTTTGCCTATGATGAAGCATGTCAAGCCCAAAATAGAAAATACTAGTTTTAAAATTTGATTCAGTGGATTCCTGTTGGGGGGAAAAAAAAAATCTCTTAATACTCTTATGTGAAAGACACAATACTGTTTCTGTTTTACCTGATCATCTTATGGCAGATCACTTGATATAATTTTCAAAGCATTAAAGTGTGCTTGCAGCAGTGCTAAGATTGTTTCAGCATTTCAGGTCTAACTCAATTGTATCCAAATAAAAATGGGGTATTATGAGGGTGATTTGCATTAGTGAACACCAGAGCAGAACTGCAGACTGAGACAGTGAATTGCTTGGAAAGAAGGCTGGGAAGAGCTGTTGAGCCATTTCATTCTCCATACCTGATCCCCTGTGCCTATCCTGTTCTTGACAGAGAAGCCTGTTGAAGATTGCTCTTGTGAGCTTACACAAAATGTAATTTTTGCTTCCTTTTAGCCCAAATATCTTCTATGAGCTCCTTGCCTCTGTGTTCCCACAAGCATTGTGGAGCCATAAATGATGCATCTGAGAGCTGCAGTGTGAGGTCAGAAAGAACTGGGATTTGAGGAAGGTGAGGACTTCATGAATAGTGTTGTATCAGGGAAATTATCCATGAAGATGTTATTAAATGTAGGAAGGAGTATATTCTATTCTGTCCCAAAGCTTTTCTTTTCCAGGGGGAGAGGCAAATTGTTGGTTGGTTTAGTTGAGGCTTGTTTTTTGGGATTTTTTTTCCCACCTTGACTGTGCCACTTCCTTAAAGAAAGTAAAGATTTTTTTTTTGCCAAAATACATGAGGGCCTCTTCGAGCATAGCCTTGCCATTTAGAGCCATAATTTCTTCTTGATTCTGACTGATGCACCTATGATAGTAACTCATCCAGCTTACAGGCAGGACTTCGAAATTTTCTAAAAATTTGGATATATACTCTTCAAGTGAGGTTTGGTCTCTCCTCCTTTGTATGTGTTACCTTGTGACAAGCTAAATAATCTTTGCATAAACTTCTGAAGAGCATTTACAGGATCAAGATTTTCCAGCTTCTGTGACAGCTAAAATAACGTGTTTTTTACTCATTTTCGTGGCAATCTGTTAGTGTGGTAAAAGCAGGCAGATGACCAGGCCCCATTTCCTCTTGAGAGGCTTAAAGTTCAGGTGACCACACTTTCATGATTAATAGAATTATAGCTTTCATAGAAATAATTCTGTTTTGGTAATATGGAAATTTAATGGTAATATGCTTTCTCTCGGTGCAGGGGTAAGTGTATGGGAGGGCGTCTAAATTACTTGAAGAAAACCCACATTTATTCTGAAGTATGTAAACTTGGCCAGAGATAGCTGATCTCTGGATCTGTGCTAAATTATGTGAGTCATCTCTTCCCAAAGAGGCAAAATTTACCTTCTAGGTCCTGAAAGTGTGTTGGCTTTGCGATTTTATTTTTGATACAGGACTCAAGTTGGACAATCCCTATATGGGAAGCAGAGTGGGACAGCAATCTCCTTAAAGCTTCACTCTTAAAGTGAAGAGCTTTCTTTCTGAGTGATGAGAGAGGGACTGCCTAAAATTCTCTAGCAATAGCAGATTCAGAGCAAAACCCAGTGAGGAGCTGCAGAGAAAGCTCTGTGGCTTCCTTACAGGGTCAGGCTGGAGCAAGGACCAGACCCAGGGGCTCTCTTTGGTGAGGGATGGGCCCTTGCTGATCCATGCTCAGAGCTGGGAACAAGAGCAGAGCCTCTCAGCAGGTGCCCTTGGTGCTTCTTGAAATTGCCCAGTATTGCTTTTTATCTTCTTTTTTCTCTTTTTTTCTCAGAGTTGGGGTTGAATACACAAGAGACGGAATTTCCTGTTTGGACTCAGATATTTATTAATTCTTATCTAAGTTGCACTGAGTGCTACAGCACTTCTGGCTAACAAGCTAAAAATGGTGAAAGGCCAATGTATCTCACTCGTTACAAGGTCTTTTAAGGCTCAATTGTCCAATTAAAAACTAACGCCTAAATTGTTTTTACTATTGACCCAATGGCCAAACACCTGTGATCCACACTATCCAATTAAAAATTATATATACTTTATATATACCACCTATACCCAAGAAGAAGAATGTGAAAAAGAAAGAAACCTCCATCTTACTTCATACCTATTACTATATTCTAAAACCCTGAATTCTCCACCATGTGTTTTTATACACCTACCTTCAAACTATACACCTATGATTCTAGTTCTATCACTCAATTTTGGAAGCCTTCTCCAAGGCCTCAGGTCAAAAGCAGTGTTCTTTTCGGGGTCAGTGCCTGGCAGCACAGAAAGTTTAAAACTCCCTCTTTCCAGGGTTCCAACTGCTCTTGCTCCCTCACTGGACCTGCAAGGGAGAGGAGTTCACAGCCATCTCTCCACTCCTGCTGTCATGGAAAATTGCTATAAAATTGTAAAATGAGGCAATAACAATCTACAGGAATCAAATTTTACGGTCTTAACTCCAACAGACACAAGTGGGTGTGGAATGAACACTGTCTCTTCCTTTTGGAATGAAGGCTTTAATAGCTCAAACTGAGCCCAGTCTCCTGATACAGGGAGATCTGTGTCTTGAGGGTTGCAATTTCTTTTTTTCTATGAAATTTCTTAATCTGATTGCTATTTCCCTTTATAGCAAAAATCCTGTAATTTCTACTATTTTATAAGATTTTATCATCCTACTTTTACTTGGTAGTAGCTTAGCCTGACTGGAAAAAAAACAACCCATAAAACATGTGGTGAAGTGAAAAATACACCAAAATTTAACTTCAATGCTCTGGCCAAATCTATCTTATGGGAGTTGCTACTCCAGCCTCTGCTCTGTGCTGGAGAGACATTTTTCTCATCTTCACTTGTGCTGCAAAACTGTGCTTCCTCTTATGCTGAGGCCAAGCACATCCTGAGAAAAAACTGCTTGGTTTGCCAAACATGCAGCTGATGACACGTGTATTTATGCTCCCTGGCAAACTAAGTTAAACAAACAGAGACTTAGTTGGGCAGACCTTTTAGGAGGTAATACTTCATTATAACTCCACTATGAGCTGCTTATTCTTCTTCCCAATTATGGCATCCCTATGCAACGCTTTCCTGGGAGAAGAGTATTCTGGGGAAAAACAAATTACAGCATGCAAAGCCTTGGAAGTGCAGTAACCGTACAGGAAGGGGCAGTAGCTGGAGTAAGGGTTCTGAGCACATGTAAATTTGTCTCATTTTGTTCAAAGCATGGTTGTTTCTACCTCCGATATTAAACTGTTAAATTAATTCCTGCAAACTCCCTCGCTTGGCTCACAGTGTGCCTGAATTCAAGCCGTGTTTCAGTAACATCAGGTTCTGTGCAAATAAACAGTAGGTTCCAATTGTCTGCTGCTAATTATCACCTAAATTTGATTTGCACGCTCTTCAAAGGGACTCATATCTTTCCACTTAGTTATTTGTTTCAGTGCGATGAATCTTTAATTCAAACCAAACGTGGGTCAGTTTCCAACTGGGAAAAAAAAATGCAAGGAATGTGTTTATCCGTGGTCATATCAGTGTCTCTCCTTAGTTTAATATATGTGGTGATTCATGGCCTCAGTGGGGAGGTGAATTTGTGTCAATCCGTGAATTGGCTTTGCCTGTTTGGCAAGTTTGTAAAGTCAGTTGTAGAAGGTTTTAAATAATTGTTCCTAATGGGATGGTTCTGGTGGGCTTTAGAATGAGGAGAGCAAGCCCTGAAGTTACACAGGCACAGAAAAATCTCCTTAGACTTCAATTCCCATCCTACCCATAAAAAGCTGTCTGTGTGAGGATGAAATGGAGAGATGGGATAATGGGATCTAGACTCTTTTCTACTGCTTTGAATCTCAACTTTAAAAAGTGTGTTATATTTTACACAGTCTCCTTGATTGTCCCTGTGACCTTCTGGCTTGTGCACCACCAGACCATTTCAGTCACAGAACTGAAGGATTTCTGGACATTTTTCTTTTTAAAATAAACAGAAAGCACCAAATGCAAGCAAGAGAGGGATACAGCAACAAGAAAATTTCATTGTAATAAATACCACATGTAATCTGGATTTACGAAGCAGACAATAAAGAGTAATTTAAAAAGAGAAATCCTTCCATTCCCTTTCATGTGGCTAAAGGCAGCATAATTTCTGGCTGCCTTTACTGGAGATTTATTCAAAGATTTAACACCCCCTTCTGTTTTTCTTCTCCTGGAAGCTCAGAGGAGGACACTTTATTAACTTGCTATTCTTTAGATTTACATCTGACCTCTGATTTCTTTTAACATGGAGATAGTTTGTAGGAGTTCTGATTTTTTTTTTGTTTAGAAAATGCTTTCAAGATATTTTAGTCGTATGATGTTGTGTTTCCTGCAGTTTTTTTAGACTTTTTTTTCTAGTAGCTGGAATAAATAAGAGTATTTTTGATAAGTCTCTGAACATTGAAATTCTCAAATTCTGTATGTTGTCTTTTGATAGATTGAAGATAGGTTATCTAAGACCTCTGCAGAAGAACCTGTTTTAGTTTGGTACTCAAACAGTTGGAAGTGATGACCTATTGTAAAAATGTTGGCAGTGGAGGAAAGATTTCAGCTTTATAGCAAGAATTTCTTACACCTCTGTGTTCTGGGTTTCTGTCAGTCCCAGTTACAATCAGGGTGTTTCTGAAGTGGAGCTGTAATTACAAAATTATCATCCATGTGCATTTTTACTGTATCTGCAAGGTATCTTATATCTCAACAGGATTTGATACAGGGAATTCTTTGTCAAATGGAAAATTTTCTGGTTGGGTCAGTGTTTCTGGATTTCAGTGCTGTGTGACTGGTTAATCTCTATGGTATTTTTATGGTTTATTTTCAGTCCTGCCAAATCCAATCCAAATAGTTGTATGTTTTCTTCCTATAATGGAAGTAGAGTATGATCTGGTAGAATTGGTACAGCCTACAAGACACATTAGAATTTATAGGACAGAAGATTTATATTTAGGTTGTCTCAACATTTGCTGACAAAGACGGGGAGGTCTTATTTAAAAAACCCCAAAGTAAAAATAAACTCCGGAACAAGTTCTTTCCTGTCACAATAGAAGCGGAATAAATCTTAAAATAAGGACATTCAAACTCATAGACGTATTTAATGTAAATTCTGTGTGTGTTTTGTAAGGCTTGGTTGTGATGCTTGTAGGCACCTCTTGTTTCCTAATATTGGTGATGGACAGCAACATGAGAAAAACTTTGCTTTTCTATATTTGTAGGGTTCTCAGATGATGTATTGAAATTATTTGTCTCAGAGTGAATCCCCAAAGAAATGGTTACCTCTTCAATCATTTTGAGAGAGATTTTGAGAGTAGGTGGTGGTGGGATTTTTAAAGTTCTTCAGTCCTTTACTATCATTTTCACAGAGCTAAAGCTCACTTTAGTAGAATCTGAGCATTCACCTTTTTGAGGATGATCTGTCTGCATATCTTCTGCCTTGAATAATGCTTATACCACATGAAGCATGATACCTGTGCTAAAATATCTTTGAGTGATGCTATTTTGTGGCAGTTTCTCTGTTCTCATTCTCAGTCCTCCAAAGCCTCTGGGTTGAGACTCTGGGAACTTGTGAATATGATTGATGCTGTTTGAAAATATCAGTTCTGAATGAACATACTGGCTTTTTCTTAGCTATTGCACAGAAATAAATGGTATCCTTAAGGTTTTGCCTTGCACACTGTCATTTCACAGTTGTCCTTGTCTAGAATTTCTTTGAATCAAAAATTCAGAGGAAATGAGGGCTTGAAAATGGACTCCAATTCATATTGCTTTCCAAGCAAGGGAAAAATCATGGGAGTACCCCCTAATCACACATTTTTCTAACATTCAGATTATCTCCTTGTTGTGTATCTAGCTCTAAGTACAACCATTTCTGTGGGAACAGTTCAGAACTTTAATTCATTTTTCTTCTTTCCAACAGGAGGAGAGTAACCTGAAGTTCCCTTCTAGCCAAGTAGTGTAGCGTAAATGGCTTTTAAAGATAAATTTTTGAAAAGATGATTACTTTAAAATTATTTTGCTTCAGAAACAAGTTTGTTGTTTTTTTTTTAAAGGCACCACAATACATGAATTTTCCTTAATGGTTACTGTCCATAATATCATGGAGAAGGAATCTTTCCCACTCCTTAATCTTTCACTCCTTCTTTCAGTGTGTCTCCCTAGATAGCTCCTGTGACTCTTTTCTCCTAGAAAGCTTTTTAACTGAAGTGTTCTTTTGATGTCTGGTTTTTAGCCAGCTTTGTTACTTGGCCCAGGAGCCTTGTATTGTTGTTTCATCACTTATGAGGAAGATACTCAAGTGCAAATGCTCTGATGCGTTCTTGGTAATTCAGCACAGAGCCTGTATCTGTAAGGTGCTGTTCCAGTTCAATCATAGAGGAAATTGTTATAGAACTCCAGCCTGGGCAAGAAACTAAAACAATTATTTGCTTTGCATCTCTAATTTTATTTCATTGACTAGTCTGCTCCAGAGTAATTAACACCCCTACTGCATATTACTGCTATTAAATTGGTGACAGTGTTTTTGTCCCCAGCCTTGTGCTAGATTTGTAGCTGGACTACCTGAGATTCAAATTGCCATTATGTGTGTAGGAATCTACTCAGCAGTATTTGTTTATTTCTACTTTTAGTCCAGCAAGTCTGCTAGAACCAAGGGAAACATTTAGATATTTCTCCAGTCCTAAAGTACTTTGAATTGTTTGTGTAATTACAGTCAGAAAGCAAGTAAGAAAATAAGGAATGTGGAGAAAATCAGCTCACCTATACATGACTTTAAATAGATTAAAAAAACTCCTTCAGTCCTGAACTGAGTACAGCTCAGTCCTGAACTGAGAATGTGAAGAAATTAACTGACTGAACTGTCAGTGGGGCATGGCAGGAACAAGCAGAGACAGACATTTTATCCACTAAAATTTCCCAAGTATATCCTAGCTAATCTTCACACCTGAGAAGTTTTGGGGCTGCTGTGACCCCCCCACGCTGCTTTCACACGTAGGTAACTTCATTAATTTTGCCAGGGTGAGGTCAGGAAATTCTCGAAGCACAGACCAGGTTGATAATCAATCTTTTATAAGGGCTCCAAGATTAGTGGTGTCCAGGGCATAAAAAAACACTCTGAGAAAAGTCTTTGACAAAATATCCATGTCTTTCCCCCACTTATGGTACTATTAAGAAAAATGGGTCTTTTATGTCCAGTGGAGAAACCTTGTCAGAGCTCTCCATGCCTCTGACACCTTGACACCGGATTATGTTATCACCATGTGCTCCATATGGAGCTGTGTGCTGAGATCCGTGGAAACTGGAGCTGGTGCACAGTGTGGAGCTCCATGCCAGGAACATTTGAGATCAGCCTTGCCTCTTGTTAATAAGTTCCTGGGAAGAATTCAAGGTGTTAGTTGGAACCTATAAAGCCCCAAATGGTTACCCAGGAGGCTGCTTCCCTTCCTGCAGCACAGCACTGGTGTCTGGAATCAGCCACAGACTCCAAACCTTGGCTTTGGAATTCACTTCCCACATCCACCCTCCTGGGCTGAGGTCTGTCCAAACTTGGTGTGTGCTGCAAGCTCAGCCTGTTGTGCCTGGTCACCTGGTAGGGGATGGTGTGAGATACTGGGAATTTGCTTTCTCCTGGGGGTGATGTGTCGTTTTACCTACTGGCAAGTACTTTTTGGGTTTTTGTTTCCTTTCTCTTTCTGTTAGAAAAAACAGTATATTTCTTTTTGAAATGGAACCATGGTTGCAGTTCATACCTGCAACCATATGGCTGGAACCAAGGCACTGCCAACTGCCGTCCAATTAATTACATTTCTGGTCCCATTGAAATCTGTGAGTGTGTGCAACCTCTACCTGGTATGGTAGGATTTATTCCCCATAGCAAATCATTTGAGGTCAGATATGAATCTATAAAGAAATTCTACATCAAGATGGATGAGATGGGGAAATCCTGATAACAGGACTTGTCTTCAAGTCTGAGAGCAGTGATGAGCCATTGTGGAACAGCAATGTTAGCTGGAGAATGCAAAGCAAAGACAAGCAACAGTATGGGGAGAGGCAAAAATCTGTGTTGATGTTTGTTGTGTCATCTGCTTTACTCACAGCTTGTTAAACCAGGTGCAGAAGAGGGGAAGCTGCAAGGGGGTGGGATGTGCTTGACCTTGGTTTCTGATGAAGAGAGGCAGGATGTGCAATTTCAGCTCTGCAGTGCAAACTTAGCTGACTCTTTCTCAGCGCACATTGTATCAGGTGCCATGATAGGGTCTCCGAGAGCACATTAAAGAAATTAAAATGGGAAACCAAACCTGGGATGTTTGGGTATCTCAGTAATTTTGCATGGCTGTGCTATGCCCTTTGAGAGAGTGGCTGTAACAAGATTTTTGTGTCCGTTATAATGTAGTTCTTCACAGGAAGAAATTATGACAATTTATTTTGTTTAGAAGTATAAATAATAATGCAAATAATGACATCTGCTAATAATATATAATTGTTTTGAGTGGAGAATCCAATGACTTAATGAAAGAAAGATCTGCTGCTTCTCCATTTCACTACAAACTGTCAGGAGAGGGAGGATAAAGTGTTAGAAAGTTGAGAGTGTATATAAATCCAGAGGCTAGAGTGTTTTATTCACCAGTGGCTCATTCCTAATATTGTTTGGCGCTAGACCAAAGTTCCTATCTGACAAGACAGGATGTAAAACTCTGAGTAATCCATCCACCAAACAGCACAGGCCAGATTTTTCTGGTTTTGTGTATGTAAACAGTTTGTCCCTGGATTTATATTCCCATTTGTTTAGACAGACCCCAAATGTAGGTGTAACACTATGTGGTTATCCACAGGTGAGAGGTACTGTATCCCCAGTGAACCCTGTGGGCCTCCCACCCACAGACCCCTGAAAGCACCAGGTCCCAGTGCAGCTCATTCCTTCGTAGAGAAAAAATTTCAGCTGCTTGATCAGCCCAACCTTCCCCTTTTTTCTGCTTTCAGCCTCCCAGCTATGGGGATATAGCTCTTTCAGGCAACCTGGAAACATGCCTCTCCTTCTTAAAGCCCCTAAATATTTGCACAGTGAACAAGCCCCACACGTCTGTCATGGCAAAAGGCTTTTCTTCAGAGGTTGAGCCTTCCCAGTGTAATTGTGATTTTT
This sequence comes from Sialia sialis, assembly GCA_009812075.1. Taxonomy (NCBI): domain Eukaryota; kingdom Metazoa; phylum Chordata; class Aves; order Passeriformes; family Turdidae; genus Sialia; species Sialia sialis. The sequence goes on from VRYO01002297.1 coordinate 11,319,763, forward strand.
CTAAAGTGTTCATTCATTGCCAGTAAAGAACTATTTTTTTTCCCTAGGAAAATACTATGTCCCAATTCTAGAAAGTTTATTTGTAAGTCTGATTGACATATGATGGGATGAAGCTAGACTGACAGTGAGTGTTTCATTGATGTGAAATTTTACACCATATCTGGACATAGCATATACTTGGTTTATGATCCAGCTGGGCATGCTTGTTAGTTATTGTTGAGGTCAATCAAAGTGTAATTGTAACATAGGGAAAGACGGTCCCAGGGCTACAAAGGTTTGCTTCCAACAGCTGCTATTCATTACTCATTAAACTCTACCTTCTGTTTTTGAAATCAATAACTCTTGGTTTTCTAACAAGGTACCAGACATGCAGAATGTAGATCTAAAAATCAAAGATGCACTGGTTTCATCCCCAAACAAGAGAGAGCACAAAGCACTTTAGCTTGCAATAGCGGTTGGCAGCAGAACATAGTGTTTCTTTTTGTGGAAAACCAGATGTGAGTTAATTAACCTGAAATTTTCGGGCACTGTACGCTGTGTGTGAGAGAACTGACTGGTGTACAATAAACCCCAAACTTATGGAAGGCAGGGGGAGCACTCAAAACTTCAGTTAAATAAAATTTCATAAAAATTAGGGCAAAGTCTATCTTGAGTCTGCAGTGGGGGAATATCAGATGAAACAGAGTTAATTTAAGTTGGCACTTGCACCTCCTTTAAGGCAGCAATTTTCCAACATCCATTCACCAGTTTGTTTGAAGTGTGGCCCAAACTTTAGCTCAGGATGATGGCCAAAGCAGGCACGTGATGTTTCTCTCCAGTGAATCCCATTTCTGTGTCCCTGTGAATGTTGACTGAGATGGCACATGGAAGAGTCTCGGCAGACCTTTGGAGCATCACTGGGGACAGGGGCATTCCCAGGCAGGTCCAGGCACATTGTGTGTATTTTATCATTTTTTCATCATAAAGAGCTAATGCACAGTGGCAAAAAATGTGTGCAAGACAATGTTCTGAGGCTGTCTCAGTGCAAGCTATCTGTAGGAAATATGATTAACTATGGTGCATGATCACAAGACCAGTAACTATGGAACTATATCATAAGGTTAATTAAAATCAGTCTAAGAGTGCCAACACAGCCATCTTCCTACTTACTGAACTGATGTCCTTTCTTTTCCCATGTAAATTCCACCATTTATTCATGTGGGGTGTTTTAAACCATCACTAAATCTTACATTTATGACATGTTTCTAAGCAAACATTCGAATATCCATTGCACATGAGCATGTTTCCTCAGCTCTGTTGGCCTTGTTGGGCAGCTTATCTACTGTTCTCCCTGTCTGACCTTTCATGTTTAGTTACTTTAAAGACACTAGAAAACCAACTATCTACTCAATTTCCTTGTAGCTTGAGGGTAAGGTTAAAATATCATGTATTTAAACAGCTACCGTATGTTTGACATCATACAGCAACAACTGATAAGTAAATATTTTCTTTTAAAATACACAGTACATTTTGCAAGAATACATAACGAGTATTCTCATTCTTATTCTTTGTCCTGGAGAAGGCCTGATGTTGTTAAATATAAAAAGTTGCCACTGGTGTTTACCTTACTAAATCTGCTCACATCAATTGGTTCTACCTACCCCATATTTCAAAGCAAAAAGATGGGGAAAGGTCAGATAGATTGCCCTTCTCTTCACTTCTCAGCTTAAGGGTGTCCTGTTTGTAATTAAGGAACAATTTCTTGTGGTGGTGGTAGTCAAGAAATTTTTCTTTCGCTTCCCTCTTTCTCATTTTTTCACATAATGTTTGGAAAGGTATATAAAAGCCAGAGAACAGATAATACAGTTGGAAGATTTTTCATTCCAGAGGTAATTTTTTTTTTCTAAAATAAATCTGAAACAGCTTCTGTATATTCATATTCGAATTCAAGTCCATAGACTATCAGCAGTGAGTTTGGAGGTGACAGGCTGAAGGCAAAGGTTTTGATTGCAAGGCCATCTGGCATTGTTATGAGAAAAGTTCTTGAATGCTTAAAAGAAACCAAAACCACATTGCTCAGTAGGTGCTGACTCCAATGAAATTGAACCATCTCAGTGCAGGTTTGCCGTCTGACTTGTTGGAGAGACTGTGGGAAAATCAGCTATTCCTATACTGATGAAGTGGCTGTGGCTGAGAATTGTGATTTTACGGGAAAAAATGTGGAATGGAATGTTTAGCATGTTGAAGCAAAATGTTTTAGAATTGTAACTATTTTTTTTAGCTTCCTGCAAGATTCATGCAAGATGTTCCTTTTTAGAAGGTCAGAAAGAAGTAATGAATATTTTGTTGCTTCAGTCTGGTCTTAGAGAGAGACTGAAGAAAGATAAAATCTGTTTACTGTCACAGAAAGTGAGCAATACAGAAATATTATTCTGGAGAATATGGAGAGTCTTACTGAGATTGATTTTCTGAAGTCTGAGTTTTTAGATTTCTGTGAAACTTGATTTGTTTGCCTGCTTTTCTGAAAGTTCATGTGCTGTGTTTGCTCACAGGTCTCGCTGCTTGGATGGAACCAAAGGGATTAGAGCTGGGCTTTTCAATCTAGGTCAGATTGGATTTAGCACTGACTGAAAATGACACCGGTTGTTCAGTGTTCTGGATCAAATGTTCAGTGGCCAGATTCACAGCAGGCTGGGTCATCTGAGGTCATAGTGCAGCAAAAGTTGAGCAAACGTAGTCCCAGCTGAAGCAGGGCATTTCCAGCTGCTAAGCAAGGCAGAGCAGCACTGGCTATTCCTACACAAGGTTTTATTCCTGTGTATCTCCCCTTCCTTTTTGAGATTAAACACTTTATTCTTAGATGCTACATGTAATGCAATTGCAAGCTAGGAGAGCATGCATTAGGCCAGCCATAAATCTGATACACTATTTTTTTTAGTTCTACTCTTTCCTTTGCTCAGCAGAGAAAGGAATAGGAATGGGAAAGAAAAAGGAACTAATTTCTGCTTTGGCACTGAGGACCTGCCTGCACAGAAGTCTGGTGAAAGGCAAATGCTCTTTGTGTGGGTCTCCTTTGACCCAAACTGGGTTATTTGTGTCATGCCTGTGGAAGAAGGTTCAAGCTGGAATACACTGGGTGGCAGTAAACAGACCAAAATCAAAAGAATGGGGCTTTAAATTTTGTTACCTGCCTTCTACATACCAAGCCAGGTGTGTCTACCATGCTCATTGCCCTGCTATCTAAGAAGTAAAATTAATTTATTGTTTGCAATAGTGGAGCCCCAGTTCAAGGCCTTAGTTTTGTATGGGTGAAGCAGCTCAGTTATGCAAAAATGAAACTTCTAAGGTTTATAATTTTGGTGAAGTGTGGGGTCCTCTCTATAACCGAGATCTTTTTCCTACCAGTGGACAGTGAGCTCCAGTGACTTTTCACCTGCAGACATGCTGAGCTGAGTTGGTAGATTATTTCATGTTTCAGGCAGAAAAGATGTAAATCTTCATTCTCTCTGTGATAAATTGTGTGTTAATGAAGATTACTTTGATATGAAACCAAGTTAAAAGAAGAATTCTTCTGATGAGGTAAATCCAGAGATAGTGAAAACAGCAAGTTAGGATACAGGAGTAATTGTGGATTTCAAAGAGGAATTTTTGTGTGGACAATGTCATGTTCTGCGCAGCTGGACTCAAATATTGTTAACATTTGAGTTTAGATTTAAAGAGTGCATTCACAAGCTACTAGTACAGATAATTACTGAAAAATGTGGTGCTGAGTTCTGGGCACAAGATGTCTTTCACTCTGAGCACACCTCCCCTGTTTCCATGAAATAGCCTCTGTATGTATAAATTGTCTTGCCTTATTCCACAACAAGGGTCTGCAAATGAGTAACTAAATGGGAGAAGGGACTGTTCACCCAAAATGCTGTCTGGAGTTTTGCTTTGAAGCTCTCCCATATCTCACAAGCAGCATGTCAGGAAATGAGACCTCAAATTGGTTGATAAGTGTGTCCTTGGTTTGACTCACTGCTGCATTATTCCAGCAGTTTTATATTGATGGATCAGTATGGGAATGACCTCTGAGCTTTTTATCTCTGTGTCTCATCAAGGCATTTATTAAGCATCCAGTCCCCTTAAAAACTGAGTGTCTTTCAGTTCTGGCAGCACTAACAAGGGCAGAGTGTGTGTTGCTACTGTATACCCACTCCATCTTTCTCCCACTGATATTGAATGTTTTGAGGAGGGAAACAGCTCTGGCCTCATCTATTGTTCTGTCAGATGCTGAACATCAGATGGGTACTTGAATTATCAGTTTCGTGTGGATTATGTTACCTGTCTGTGTTGTGATCCCTTTCTGGTTTCCATATGATACAGTTGGTGTAGCGTTTTTTTATCTTATAAAAGCTCTAACCTGGAAGAACCAATGTTAATTTCCTCTGGAGCCTTATGAAAAGTATCAAGGGTGTGCTTGACTTGTGGTGACAGAGCTTTTCAGCATAGCCTGAGAAGCAGTGGCTTCTGGGCACACATGGCAGCCAGACACAACTCACCCGCATGACAATACCAGTTCATTAACTTTCCACCCATGGATATGTTGCCAGATACTTTAATTGACTTTTAATGCACCATCACATGTCTGGGGTCAGACATTGGCTGCACCCAGCTGCACTGCACACCAGGCTGAGGTTCCATACGACCACAAACAGTAGTGATAAGGTGAAAGCCTAATACCTTTACTCTTATGAACCCTCTGTCTCAGATATTACATCAGACATTCATGAAAGGACAGACAGAATAAATTAGTCAATGTAAAATGTATCTGAAAGCCTAAGATAATCCTATAATTCCCAGTATTATCCCTAATAACATGACTGTAAAACCAGTGATGAAATGGAGAAGAGAGGTCATTGCATGTCAGGGTTCAGATAAGATCTTCTGTGGATTCTTTCCTGTAAGATCTAACCATAGAAGTTGAAAGTAATTTGAAAAGAACTCTTTAAAGTAGTCTTTACTCTGAAGGGATTAGGTAGCCCACAGATGAATATGATGTTCCTCAATCTCTCTGAAAAAAAAAATAAGAGCAGCCTCAAATTACTGCAGAGAAATCATTAGAACTCAGAATTCAATTCCCAGGCTCAATGCAGCACATATTTGGTGTGAATAAGGAATGGCAGGAGGGGATTTTAAATGGACCCTACATGGGCAGGTGATCTAAAAGTCTTTGGGAATGGTCTTGCATCTGGGTCAGGTTTCTGGGAGAAGGACAGCAGCTTTCAGGAGTTACCTGTATCTTGCTCCCAGAGTTGCAGCACAGGTGGTGAAGGTGTGCTGTGGCTCCCAGAGCAGGGCTCCCAGTGTGGTCCTTGGCTGGGGTGCACACCGTGGCCTGTGTCCTCTGGTCTGTGTGGTGGCCTCTTGATACTGGATCCTATTAGGATCTGGTGGATGAAAGGGGGCTGAAAGAAGTGTTAGATGTGCAGGCTCAGCTGATGTTCAGCTGGTCCTGTGCCCACAGTTGTGTGTTGAGGATATGGTCCTCTGGTTCCCGGGATGCTGGGATGGCTGTAACAGAAGGGCCACCAGCTGGGAACAAGAGCATCAGGTCATCAAAAGTGTGCTGATGCTTGTCCTGAGCTGAGAGTACAGTCTGAAACTGAGAAAAACTTGTGTTTTCTTTTTGCTGAGAGAAGGTAGCAGAGTGTAACCAATTCCAAAGCATCTGCTTGTAAATTAGTGGTGCCGGTGATGCCTGGATCTTAGTACCACAATGCCCTCCTTGAAACCACTCCCTGCTCATTCTTCCCAGAGGATCCAGGAGAAAGGGTAAGCAAGACTTTCTGGTTCCCACTGGAGAAGATGACTGTGAATGCAGGACGACTTTCTATGATTTTCCCTGGAAAGGAGCTGTGGTTGAGACATATGGTCTTCTAATTTGGAAAAAAGATGGGTGGGTGGAAAAACTTCTTATTTTTTTTCCCTTGTTTTTTTGTTTTGTTTTATTTTTAAAATTTTTTTTCAGTTTGGGCTCTGACACACACAGTTTCACTCTGCAGTTCGAGATTTGACCATTAAAACCTTGGGAAGAAAGGAATCTTCTTCCCTGTCGCAAAGCTGTTTGGGATACCCTGCTGGGCTTCTGAAGAGAAGTGATGACAGACACCCTGTGACAGATGTAAAAACCAGCTCTGGAATCTGAACAGCAAATCCAGTGTGTGAGCAAAGGCTGCTCTGACTTTTGTGTGTCTTCATCGTCGCCTGCCAGTTTCAAACCAGGCTGTGTCAGTGGAGAACTGTAAATGTTTCTTGGGAGAACTGGCTCTGTAGAACTGGAATGGGGAACATAACTTACAGCTCTGAAGTGTGTAGTTCATTTTCTGGAGAAACAATGATTGCAATACAAGGATGTGGAGATCTGAGCTGTAAAAGCCTTTAAGGCAGATAAACCACCAGAGATTTGCTTGCACCATACTGGGAAGATTCCCAATCCTCAGTACGGATATGAGACATCCACGCTCAGTGAGAAAGAACTGAGCCCTTCAGACAATTATAATTAGGTCATTAAAGTAAAATGCCAGACTGTATCTTTAAATTGCAGTAATAAAAGGGCAGTGAGAACCTCCAGTAAAAGTGTCAGATGATGTGCTATTCCCGATCTGCGATTCCTGTGGATTATGGGTGAAGTAGCAGCCAACGCACAGCATATTTCCCATGTGAACAGATCTTGTTTCACAATGACCACTGTGAAGCAGACACAAGACTGACAGGCGAGCTCTAGTGCAGTTTGGTTTGATAGCAGAGCTCGGTTCCTGCATGGAATCATTTCTGGTGCTGCAGGATCCGAGGGATGTGTGCTGACCCCACCCCACTGAGAGCAAAATGAGTGGCTGCACTCATGGCAACAGAAGAGAGGGAGAAACAGCACAGACCTGACATGGTTAACCAGGCTTGATTAGCGAGGAGCTGTCTGGGGTACAGGGACAACCTCAGGGTGGCAATAACAGCTTTCACTCCTCACAGCAAATACAGCTTTGTCCACTGGAGGAACCCTAGGCTAGTACACCTCTTCAGATCAAACAGCAAAATCAGCCACTTGGTACACCTGAAATCGCTTGTTGAAATCTTCCTGCTTCTCTTCGTATTCTGATAACCATATATCCTCGCATATTTATAAGTTTTACAGGGGTTAACTCATTGGGACTACCTTGGGGATGGAAATATTTGGAAGCACTGGAATTTCTGTTTCCCCAAGTGTGAGTGGATGTTATCTGTTCATGTCCAACTGTGTCTTTGATATCTTCAGATGGAAGGTGATGGTGACGCCCCATCCCCTTCATGCCAGCCATATATCACCCTTCTGGCACCACAGCTCCTCTGACATCTGACCTGAGTACTATCAGTTGCAGCACATTTAGTTGCCTGCAAAAGCCAGCTTTTTGCTGTAGGGAATACCATTTCCTGTAGCTCCTGGCAGACCTGAGGGGCCAGAAAAAAATCACTGTGCAGCACTCTCCCCTTGACACTGTCCAAAACACCTTTTTTCACTGCAGAAGAGGCCCTCTCTACCTGTACATAGCTTAGGGACTGCTCAGCCTTGCACAGGGGACAGGATGGACAACACTCCATGAATGAGAAATTATTCAGAATCTCACCTTGTTATTCTTTGTCTTTTGCTAGCTCTTTTGGATCCTGTACATTTCCAAAGTATACTTTACTTTTGAAGCTCTCTCTTTTTGTGGACTTTTTATTGTGCTGATTGTGAAGTTACCTGAGAACTTCATATACATGAATTAATTTTTACTCTGCCTCTGCAGAGTAAAATGCAGGGTCTGCTGTGAAAACGGCCCAAACCAGCGGTAGATATTATTTTAGACTTTTTATTTGAGATATTATTTAGAAGGGATCTTGAGAGTCTCCAATAATTTCAGCTGGTTTTGTGAGAGATTAGGACTGTAAACAAATTAGGTTTAGACTCTCGCCTCCAGATGAGACTCCCAGACCTAGTGCCATATGTGGGGAGTTGGCACTGCCTGGAGCCACCTAAAAGGATTGCCCTTTGAAAGAGTGACCTTGGATTGCTGAGAAAAGCATTCATGAGTGGGAGCCATAAAAGTGACTCTGCCTGTACTCACTCTTCACCTAAGGATCTTCCCAGAAATAAAGTCAGAATGAGGGGAAAAAGCAGCAGAATTGTAAATATCTGTGAATGGTAAATAGGTAGATGGTCTCTGTGGGTTTTGTTTGCTTATTTGTCTAAATCCCCCCCAGCAGTGTTGATGTTCAGAGATTCTATTCTGCCTCACTGATGATGGTACAAGTACAGTAATTTCACAACTATAAGGCGCACTGGATTATAAGGCGCACTTCCAGGTTGCCGGCAAATTTCCGAACTCTGTTCATATATAAGGTGCACCGGACTATAAGGCGCACTTCCAGGTTTTGATAAAAATTTTAGTCAAAAGGGTGCGCCTTATAGTTGTGAAATTACTTTAATTTTTTCCCCCCACTATCTTCAGCTGCAGCTTTATCCAACCTGCTGGCCAAATCCACTTTTTTTGTGCACCAAAACACTCAGAGTGCTCTAGCTGAGAGCCCTAATGCTCCGGCTTTATTTTTAACAATTCTACTTTTTAGTGTGATTCCTGGGAACCTTTGCACGAAGCCCTTCTCCCCAAGCGTTTGAGTGTAAGACCCCCCTGTGGTCAGTCAGCAGGTATGAGCTGCTGGAGCCAAGCACAAACCTGACTCGTGTGAGACCATGTGCTCTATGGAAAAGGGTTCTACAGTCATTACAAAAACTTGGGGGAGGCTCCCTAAGAGCCCCAAACTGGGAGAAAAGCCAGTACAGGAGATTCCAGTAGCAGCTGCAGCTGAGAATTTCCTTTTGCCAATGGGCTTCTCAGTTAAATGGAAACAGAGGAGGGCTTGTGAATCTTGACTGAGGGCTAGTGGCACAGGAGAGAAGGATATTTCAATATGATCCTGACAGTAAAGTCTACTAAGCCCCACTTGCAAAGACTCACAAAATGACCTCTGCCAGTTAATACCACCTGGACCTACATTTTAAAATTAAATAATCACACTATTTTTTTTCTTTTTGAAGATTGCAGAATTATTTTAGTTTTGTTCATCCTGTAGAATATAAAGACATAAGGAAAAACTTTGCATTTTTTTCTTAACACCCATTATTTTTTACAAACAATTTTGTGCATTTAAGAATACTTTCACCAAGGTCTAGTAACTGAGTTCTGACTTTATTTTTAAGCCATATTTAATCTGGGAGGGAGTGTATTCCTTTGCTACTTTGTAAATTGGAGCTCATAAAGAAGAAGGCTCAAGATTTTCTTGCTGATACAGTACTTTGGAAATTTAGATTTGGAGTTTTATATTTTTAATATTACCATAACTTGAAAGTAAATAGATTATTAGACCTTTTAAAAAAATTTCTTTTTCCATGGGGAAAGAAATGGCAAGGAAAGATGAGAGAGAGTTCCAGATCTCAGCCTGACAACATCAGTCTCTTGAAACCAGCACTTTGGAGGGCAGTTTCAGTCTGGTGATTTGTTTAATCTATTACAATGTCCTCTCTACCAGTGTGTAGCTACCACCCACTTATATTTATTATGCAGTTTTATTTTTGCTTGGTAATATTTTTCTTCTGTTTATTTTAAAAGGTCTACATTTTGTGGTGACAGTCTCCCATTTTCCAAATTAACTGCTAGCAGATGTTGCTGTGTGGTGTGAAACACACACAGCAGCTGAAACCACCAAGGTCTGGATATGGGCTCAGGAAGAAAAAATCCTTGTGTTGTTCAAGCAAGTTTCAGGAGTGTCTATAAAGTGCTTATATAGAATCTTATTCAGAAAATAAATTACTGTTGTTTTTATAGCTTTTAGCTGGTTTTAGTGTTTGGAATTACTGCTGAAACCTCACAAGTCTGTACCATGTTTTAAGAAATGAAATATAATTCGGGCAGTGTTATTTAGGGAAGGATTAGCTGCTGATACATTATATATAGGCAAATGAAGGCAAGTCCTACTTAGAGCTACAGCTGCCTGGTTTTGTCCCTTCTAAAATCCCTGCTGCTGTTGCACATGTGCTAAACCCTAGCTTGTGGACCTAAAATCTCCAGTGTGAGCAGAGCACTTGGAGGAGGCTTTTTTTTGAAACTATTGCTGAAAATGAGAAATGAGGAGTTGTGCTTTTCCTTTTGGAATGAAGTATTGCAATTGATTGGGTCATTAGCTATCCCTTGTTTGTTTGTTTCTTTTTTGTTTGTTGCATCTGTGAAATTTCACCCAGTGTCGAACAAACCACAATGCATTTGTGAGAAAGTGAGGATGTGTGTGTTGCAGAGTTGACTGGCTAGGCACATAACTAACCTGCCTGGACCATTTATATATCCTGCTGTTGCAATTGTTCATGCAGGTAAATAGGTAAGTTCTAAACACTCCCTGTACTTTGTGTCTGTCACGGGTAGGGTAAGAGGGGAAAGAAAGAATGTCATAGTGCAGCAAGTGATTCACTGCACAGCTTGTTGCTGGAGTGCTCAGGAGGAAGCATGGTCAGTGTGGCTGTGGCTACACCACAGAAAGGTTTTAAGATCTGTTTGTGTGAGTTTTTGTTAAGACCAAAGCAAGTATTACAGAATCACAGAATGGCCTGGGTTGAAAGGGACCTTAAAGATCATCCAGTTCCAACCCCCTGGCATGGGCAGGGACACCTCCCACTAGACCAGGTTGCTCAAGCACCCTCCAACCTGGCCTTGAACATGTTCAGGGATGGGCAACCTGTTCCAGAGTCTTGCTACCCTCATAATGATGAACTTCCTCCTAATATCTAATCTAAATCTACCCTTTTTCAGTGTAAAACTCCCTGACTTATCCCTATCTCCTGCTCTGGTTGGTTCTGCATCAGAGCAGGGAAATGGATTAAGAAAACTTAAAAGTTTCCTTTAAAATCAACCGTTCTCTGTCTGAGCCTTGCCCTGTAGCCTCCTTTAAAGAAACTGGAAAATTAACCAGATTTGCCCTATTAGATATGTGAATGTAGAAGAGCTGCCCACTAGATGTCACTGGTACTTCACTGAAATAAGATTTAAACAGCCCCTTCTGGTAGGTAGCTAAAAAGAGATGAAGCACAAGTGAGCATCATCCCTGTGCTTCTACCCTTCCCGGCTCCACTCCTGTGCAAGGGCTTGTGATGCCTTTCACTCCACGGGGCATCCTGTGCTGGCCTAAGGAACAGAGCCCTCCTGGGTTTGTGGTGTGCTGGCTAATTCCTCCCACGAGCTTAAGGCTTGGAAATTGGACTGTGTTATATGCTGAGGTTTTGAAGAGCCTGTGGATGAATGCAGGACTGTTTTTGGGATGAGCACTGTGCATGCATGTTTGGACAAATGCCTCTCTCTTTGTGAAGTATTTCAACACTGCTCTATTCACCAGGACTGCTAAGGATTTTATTTTCCTTGTCTTTCAAAGGCAACCGCTAATTCTGCATTTGATTGTGAGGCAAAACTCCATGCTGATACAGAATATGCAGACTTTTGTCTGTAAAGAGGACCTGAATGTCCAATAATCTTGTTAAAGAAGGGTTATCACAAAGATGGAAGGTACACAGAAGCTGGTCTTCAATAGTATTTTTAATGCAGAAGTTGGACAGATTATATCTGCTTTATTTCACTTGACTTACTAGAGGTCCCTGCAGTCAAATCACCTGCAGTTGGCCTACAGTTGACCCTTTGTTGACTTATTTAATCATCTGCCTAGTTTTCAGAACAGGGTATGAGCACTCAGACTGAAATCATTCCTTGAAAGGGTCCTGTCACTGTGCAGTGAGTCTCACAACTGATCATCTGCCTGTCACATAATATGAGCACAGATGACAATCACTTATCTCTTTTATGTCATGATATAAGGCTAAAATTGTCTAAAATGAGGAAGAAAGCCATTATTTAATCAATGGAATTGCGTCAATTGAGTAAAATTTGTCTCTAGTGTAAACAAATGGAATGCCTCTACGCTCTGTGAAAACAAGACTAAATTACTTGCAGATCTTGCAGATAGAAAAACATAGGAAGTGGACTTGTAGGCTGACACATTAGGGGGTTTAGAATATGCATTTAAAATAATTATCCAGATTACACTGGATTACTTAATATAGTTTTTGCATCATGCATATGCACATTTAATTTTAAAGCAATAAAAGCAATATTAGTCTTTTTTTCAGTCATGTTTGATTATTTGAGATATTCCTCAGAACAATGCAAGACTATTACTAATGAATGCCCTAGTTAAATACAAAAATGCCAAACCCCAATTTTAACTTTTGCAGGTGAGTTGAAGGACAGTCCTCAGTGTCCTCCCAGGCTGGGAAAGTTTTGGAACATGTACATAAAAGGGACTTGATTAAAAAAACAAAACAAAACCTGAGTGCCCCACTCTGTAGCCCTATATCTATACAAATAACAGAATACAGTAAAGAATTTAGCAATTTTTAGATTCATGCTTTTGTGGGCTATTGGGATATCAGCCTATGGGTATTTTACATATCCTTAAGTTTTCCTCAGATTCAATGGAAGAGAATGTGAGTGAGTTGAAGATATGTGTTTCTAATCTGTAGAAATTCTTACTTGTTAAAGTAAATTTTGTTGGTGCTTTTGTAACTGGTCTGAAGTGAGCAGCTGGAGTAAGACAAGTCATGTGCTTGATCTGATGCCTCTAGAATGCAAGATATGCTGATGTAAGTCTTCCTTGCTGATTCAAAATTTGGGATTCCTCTGCAGACACACTTGTAGGAAGAAGCTAGTCTGGGAACCAGGTACTTACTATTTTCTATTTTAAGTCTTCTGTTGTGGCCTTTGGAGACAATAGTGGATGATTCAAAGAAACACTGTGGGAAAGGCAATAAACCATCTGTTTAGATCTAGATTCAAGAGGCTTCCAGGACAGTCCTTTTACTCAATGAATACTTGATGAACCAAGCTGAAAGACATTTAAAAATCTCAGCACTTCATAGGGCTGGTCCTTAACTGTGACAAGTGGTAGCTGAGAGGCAAAAGGTAGAGGATTGGGCAACATTTCCACAGCAAAAATTCCAGAAATGGTATAGTAAATATACAATATATTACTTCTCCTGTCCCTCTTCAAAGAGTTGTCAGGAGTTGTAGTTCTGCAGAGATTTTGAGGAGGTGGTCTCCTCTCCACAGGAGGAAAGGAACTATCCATTGAACAAGTCTGCACTTCACTGCTGTCTCTGCCCTGTGTGATCAGGCTCTGGCTGAGGGAGCTGCCTGCCTGGTCTGACATCAGCTGTGTGCAGCATGGTGGGACTGGTCCATGAACCGGTGGCACTGTCTCTGCCTTCGTCTTTTGTCAAGCTAGACCCCATGGAAGGGATTTCAAAGATGCTTTGCTGCACCTTCTCCCCAGTGGTCATTAGGGAACAGTGGTTGGGGTGGTGTTGCATTGTCAGATTGATTATCAGGAAGATAAAAGTAGAAAGAAAAGGCATCTTGGTGAAGCTGGAGGTTTGGAGTCAGGGCTCTTGGCTCTGTCCTTGATCCTGCTGGTACAGGAGTACAAATTATGAACCAAAGTTATGGAAGAAACAGGGATTCCTTGCTGCCCTGAAGTGCTGGGTCTGGATTTCTGACAACACTCAAGGAGGGAGCTCAGCACCATGTGATCCTGGAGCTCTCCTCTGCTCCACAGCAGCTCTCACACTCTCTGTGCCATGGAAGTTAAACACCTATATTACAGAGGGATATGGAATTGGATCTCCTTTGGTTTCTTTGAACATAAGACATCTACAGCTCTGTCTTCACTACCAGCCCTAAAGTCCCAATCTGACTGAACAGCAGTCAGCAAATTTGTTGTCACTGGGGTTCCTGTACAGCATTTCCACGATGGCAACTTTAACTGGCCTCTTGCAATGGAGGGTGCTTCCCATTTTGTGGTGCTGGTCCTTTCTGCAGGCAAATTCCATGGGAAAGGTGTGAGTGGGAAGACTTTGGGGAGGGAGGGAGTTTCTAAATCCTGTAGGTTCATAATTTGGATTTTGAGAAATTAGTTGGAAGGCAGCTGCCAGCTCCAGTTTCATTAGGGTGATGCTCCCTGGAACACCCGTGGCAGTTGGCTTTGTTTGCAGGTCAGTGGAATGATAAAGTTCACTTCCTTTCATTGCAGGTGTTGCTTTGGATATCTGAACATATTTATTCAGAAATGCCTGACATAGCTGATAAACACTATGCTAGATTTTAGTAAAATAAATGGATGTAATAGCCTATAAGCAGAGTGACATCTCTGTGTGAAAATCTTTCCTACAACTTCTAAGTTCAGGGTTTAGGGTCTTGTTTCTCTTCTTTTGTCATTTGAGGTAATATGTTACCTTTTAACTGAATTTTAAAAAGCTCTTTATTGTTATGCTCTGCATAGTAAATCATACTTAAGCAGCAAGGTAGAGAAATCTGCACCTTGAGAGAGTATCATGTTTTGCTGAGACTTCTGAGAGATTAGCTTTTGAAGAACCCCTTTGTTTTTATTCTGAATATGATCCAGCCCTGGGAATTTAATTTGCTTCTCTAGATCATTATGTTTGCATGTTTTCTTATCAAAGGAGGCATAAGTTTAGGGCATGAGCCTGTAAATCTGTTTTCACATAATTTATTAAAAGTCACATAGTACTGGTGCTGTTGAAGGGAAGGATTCTGTTTATCTTTTAACTCTACAGTGACATTTAGTCCTTTCAACATACTTTGCATTTTTAGAGGTCAGTGTATATTCTACACTATGATTTTCCAGGGATTGGTGGTTTTGTGAATAGAACTCACATAAATTTTGTTTTCTTTCTGCTTGGTTTCTCTCTGTTCTGCATCTCCTTACAGTGCCCATCATCCAATGAAGTCAACTAAGTTGTAATGCAGAATTGCAGAATATCCTTTTTGCAGGATAGTCTGGACAGAGGAGCAGAAATCTAGCAGCATCTTTTACGTTGCTGGTTTTCTCCCAAGTCAGCCAACCTCCTGTGTTCAGAGGCCAGATTATTATGCTTTTGTTAAAAAAACTGTTCTCATCCATTTTCCACAAAGAGCACTGAAGAGTTCGTTGTTCCTGTGCTGTGATTCCTTAACAGTCAATCGGGTTTGTGAGACACTTTTTCTATAATTTCTGAAAATCCTATGGAGTACTTTGTGGGAGTTGCAGAAGAAGGTTTCCTTCTTCTTCCTTCCATCCACTCTGAATATCCCAGGGAATGAGCTCTATGGTTCTGTTCAGAACCACAATCTGTTGGTGTGTTGTGGCAACCAGGGGAGACAACTCATATTTAGGGCTGATCCTATGCTTGTGGGGATGCACAAACAATCTGATTGTCCTTGCACAAACTGGACCCAATTTTGACTTCAAAGGGGGTGGAGGGAACAGGACTGGTCAGTTTTGAAAGTGGATTTGGAAGCTGTGTCTAGTTAACTTGGCTGCTCTTCTGTTTCATGGATATTAGCCTTAAGAGGTAAACAGAGTGATTCTTTAAGGTCTTCAGCTTCCACATCCATGTCCTTTTGATGTAACTGGGGAATGAGTTCATGAGACAAAAACACTAAATGTGGCCTCTGAGGGTGAGTATAGCTGTGTTTTCCTGAGCATTTATATCCTATTGGAAAACTTTAGACAAAAAAAGACTGAAAAGCTCCCTATTGTGAAAGGTTCAAATACTGTATTTAAAAGGGGTTTCCTCCAGGTTCCTAAAAGCAGCTGATCCAGATGTGGCTTTGTGGAGAGAGCACAATACACTTCACTTGTGCCCAAAAGCAGTTGCTCCCCTGTGGCAGCAGCAGCAGCAGCATGGCTGGAGTGCAGGCTGGTGCTTCCCAGGCTCACCAGGTTGCTCCTCTTCCCTGAACAAGCAGCTCTCAGCTGCTCTCTGGGCAGGCTGCTTTTAGGGAAGCTTGGAATGAAGAGTGGAATTGCATTATGGCTATGTGGAATGAAGTGCTAAGGTTTTTTGAGTGCTTGTAATGCTCAATTGTAAATTAAGTTGTAGCAGGCTGCAAAGACAGAAGTTCTGACCCATCAGCCCAGGGGCTGGAATTCCTATTGGACATTGTCTGCTGAGCTCTGACATAAGCATGCAAATATCTTGCTTGGAGCAAGAGGGGCTGTGCTCCAACGGCAGCTTTTGGCCTGGGTCTGAAACCCAAATTTTCATAGATTTGAAGCACCCACAATTCCTCCTAGGATCAACAGGAGATGCAGGTGCCAGTACTGTGAATAGCAAGACTTGGATTGGATACTCTTGGTTTCAACTTGCAGTTGAAAATGCTGCTTCTACTGTCTCTTAGTGTCTCTTGAAAGTGTGGGATGCTGTCAGGCTTGGCTGGCTGATACTTGCCAGCATTTTCAAGACCCCTCAGAAGTTTAAACAACTGTACATTTCTGTTGTTATTAACCATCATAAGGTATTTATTTTATTATGACTTGGGCAGTATTTCATTCAGAGAATCTCAAGTCATCTTCTAATATTTATGAGTTATGGTTTGGTTCCTTGCCAGTCAATTTTCCAAAAAACTCGTTGCTCTCAATCTTACTTTGCTCAGTGAGACAGTCTGAGCTCTTCTGGCTTTGGAAGCAGTGGATGTAAACATGTGACTTTACATCTCACAAATGGCATCATGTTTACAGTGCCAGGGTCTGGTTTGTCTCTGTTTTTCAGGTTATGCTGCCATAACCCCATTTATTTCAACACTGCTGATCTGCAGTAATGCAGCAGAAAGTCAGAAAAGTTGACCAAATGCCTGTAGGCCACTACAAATGGTTAAAAGTAATACAGAAATCTGACTCAGCCTGTCAGATGGCAAAAATTCCTTCACTGCATTAAAGTTACGTGACTGGGATACTGGGATCTGTCTTCATTACTTGCATATTTTATTGTGTTTAAAATGATGATTAAGGGAGAGTTGGAGAGTAAGGCAGAAAATACAGGATGCTTGAATCATTAAGAGACAGAGGAGATTCATCAAAATGAGCTTTGCAGCCCCAAACCCACTTCTTACCCATTCTGCAGAAACACAAGCTGCAGTTTGTTTAAAATCCACTGCCAAGAGGACAAAATGTTGTTTTCTTTCACTATTTACCCCCCCATACTTTCACTCTCTGGTTATTCCTGTTGTTTCTTAATGAACAAACTTGACTACATATCCATCCTCAACACTTTTGGGCCTCACCCACCGAACAGATGCTGTTTAATTTATTTTCCTGGTGAATCTCTATTGTCTGTATCATGACAGACAGAATTCAGTTCAAGCTCATTTTCTGGTTTCTTTTCAAAATAGAATCAGGATCATGATTTATTTCCTGTATGATGTTAGGACTAAAAGCTCTTACCTGGGATTTTACTTGGTTGTTCCAGGAGCTATATAAAACTGGAACAAAGACAGTTTTATATTTTAAAAACTTATTCTTCTAGAAAGGCAGAATTTCTCCTTAACTATGAGACAAATTCTCTTCTGCTCAACTCCATTACCTGTACACAGGATTGAAAAATCTGGTCATTATCATTTAATGGTGGATGCTCTTCATGCTGTCCTTGACAATGTAATGGGGAGAAGAAATTAGAGCTTGCTTGTTGCAAGAGGTTGCATTTCAGAGGATAGCTTGATATGTAATTTTTCATGAAAAGGAAACTATTGTCTTAGTTATTTCCCTCGTAAGAAATCTGGGCTCATCAAAGCCTGCTGTCCTGCTTAGGTAAGTTCATAATTCACAAGAGGTTAAAAAGTCTGGGCATTGGGGTGTCACAAGAAGATTTTGCAGAGTCTTAAACATGAACCAATTTAATAAATACTATTTTTCTTTTGACACCCATCTTTCTAAGGCATAATTAAATTTTAATCTAGCCGCTCTTGCATGCGTACAACTTCCCAGTTATTTAGAAGCCTTTTCTACTGATTATCTTTTTTACCAATATATAAAAAACAAATACTAGAAGACAGCAGAGCTCCTAGAGAGCCATCTTGCTTATATAGCTGCTGCTTCCCTGGGTATCTGCCACTGCCTCCAGGGAGCAGGATGCAATGAAACCGTAGACGCTCCTTTGAGGGATTCTCACTGAGCTGTTGACAAGTTCTTCATGGGCTGTGGACAATATACCACTATGCACTTGTGTCACACCACAGGGCCTCCCATTGACGCTTATCCTTTTGCTTTGGCCTCTGACCTCCACTGCTTGCCACTTAGGGAAGCAGCAGTTCAGAAAAGAAAGCAAAAGTCAGACCAAAGTAGCTTTCATCTACCTTGGATAGCCTCGCCTGGACTTCTTGCTGTTTTTCGAATTGCTCGTAATTAATGAAGATCCTATATCTTTTCCCCCCATTTTGAAATGAAATCCATTCTTTAGTATAAATGGACAAAACAGCATTGTTTCACTGTTATCCACATGTGCGAATTTTCACCCTGACATCGTTATTCTTTTTCTAAAATTTTTTTTGCATATCAGAGGTAATCCAGAACTAACCCCATAGAGTTAAAAAATGTACAAGTGCAAATGCACAAGTTTAGTCTCTCTGCAGTGTCTGACTTTCACATATTAGTGATCTGTGCTTGGGCTTACTGAACTGAAGGCAAAATGTCATGCAAAAGTACAGCTCAGACAATCCATGCAGCTGCAGCAATTATTTTGAATGTGAGCTTCTCATTTGTCTGGATAGTTCAACACTCCCTCACAATTGGTCACTATATCAATGCCAATATTTAAGTCAGGACTGGAAGTAATTGTATTACTCTGGATCTGTGACTGTAGAACTACAGCCCCCACAACTTTTCACTTGGTGATGCCAAAGAATATCTTCAGTGGCCTCCAAGTCCATTAATTGAATTACAGGAGTGCTGAAAACCCTGTCTTTATCCAGGGCTCTGTGGTGTCGAGGTGTTGTACAAAATCAGAATGAAAAACCAACTTTTACTATGTGTAGGTTGGAAAACAACCCATGAAGCCTCCTCCATTCCTCTGCTCCATCCCCTCAGTAGCTGCTTTCCCCTTCCCACTGCCTCTGGAAGTGGTCATCAAATGAAAGGGTAGAGTTAGACAGAGGGAAGAGGGTGATTTAATTAAAGATCTAAGGGGTCATTTTTTCCCCCCAGCATGTAGTATTGTTGTAACTCAACACTCATTGACGTGTGATGACTACAGACAGCCAAGGAAGTGGCCTACACACACTCTTCTAGACTTAGGATGGCAGACACGGGACCCTTTGATTTCCAGAATGAACAGTTTGCTCTCTTTTTTTACAGTTAAACTGATAAAGAGAAACAATTCAATGAAAATAAAATTAGATGACACATACAGGAAAAACAAAGCCTGAAAAACAAAGCAAATGTTAAAAATTGGCAGTGGTCATTTATAAAAGAGGCAAAGGTTTATTGAAAATATGTCCAAGAGATTTAGAAGCATAGATTTTATCAAAAGTTAGCAGGATTTAAATTCTAAGCCCTGTATAGAGTGTGGAGCATTTTCTCTGGTATTTGTATTTCAGTCCAGGAAAGACAAAAAATAATTTAAAATGCTTAATTTTGGATTTCAAGATGCAGAACTTTAGGAAATGACCGATTTAATTTTAAAGATGTTTACTTACTAAATGTTCAGTTTTCATCAGAGGTTTCACAGTTTTAGCTGGTGCTGTGGTCTTCAGGCGTTACTTGCAAAACTGTGCTTTCATTCCTTCAAGAAAGAAAATAAATTTCTGACCCCTAATAGGCTGAAAGAGCACTTGTTTAGAAACTGTCTTGTAAATGCGAGTGGAGGGATTAATGAATGATTAATGAATAATCAACGGTTATATGAATATATTTTAGTATTTGCCTTTGGCAGGAGCAATACAGTAAGTGAGAATCAAGCCCAAAGCTTCTTAGTGATGATTAAGCATCGAGACACTAGTGCTGAAAGGAAGCTACTGGATATCCTAATGATTTAAGTCACTGCTGTAATCAAGTTACCTTTTTTTACTGCTTTATTTCATGAGGCTAGTGGAGCATGGCTGAACATTTAATCCTTTTCCCTGTCCCGCAATGAATTAGGAAGGTGGTCCCTGCTTCAAATGGACAGACAATTATCAGAGCAATGAGGCAGCCAGTTGTAGCTTCATTCACACTGGTTCTCTGTGGATGCCAAGAACTTGCAGGATCGAGGCCAGTATTTATAACTCCAATCAACTGCATAGCTCTCTTTCAGTTCTTGATTCTTAACAGGTGCTCTCCTCCTGCCCAGTCTCTGCTGACTGTGAAAGCAATTGGAGGTATTATGGTTAGACACTAAATATATCACAAAGATTAACTTGATAAATGATCAATTCTGGCCTCATGCTTGAAATTTAAGTCAATTGTCTGGATGAAATGTGTAAATCCCTGTATAACAGACATTTATCTCTCTCCAGACTTTTCAGTGCTCTGCACAAGATGAAAGCCAGTGAGTGGATAATTTTTTCTGGAGGTGATGCTGTGTTTTTTTCTTCCACTAGGAATAATTTCCTGGGATGTGGTGTCCAGCTGTGTGCACGTGCGATGCACCAAAAATAAGGGACACAGCTACTTTGGAGAGTGTTTCCAGTGGTGAAGTTCTGAATGGCCTGAGATCTGATAGAGATCCCAGGTAGAAAATGGGATCTTGCCTTCCAGGCATTGTCCTCAGTGTCCATCTGGTCACTTGGCCCTGACAGGAGAGATGGGAGTATTTATTCTCCATAATAGCCTGCAGGCATTGTGCTGCAAATGCTTTACTGGGAATATTTTCTTTTTTTCTTACCTCTTTCCCTTCCTTTCTCTCCTGATCCTGACTTCTCCCCTTCTTTCACCTTTTCTGGATGGGCTGTTCATTTTCAAAGTTTAACACTGTTTTTGCCCATTATTCCCTAAGTGGCACTGCTGAAGTGTTACAGGCCAGTCACCAAAATGCCTTTAAAAAGGGAATTGTCAGGGACTCACATATGTTTGAACTATATGTCTTTGCACAGTGATTTTCAAGGGTTATCAGAGGAAAATATGAATTGCTTTGACAGTGGTCCCATCACAAGCTCTTATCTTCAGGAATTCAACCTCCTACTTTTACAGCCTATTCATAGTCCCTTTGGAAGTTTTAAGCACAGCATGTTAGGATGTTGGTTAACAGCAAATAAACCTGTGTGCTGACCTGCCCATGTGCTAATAATAAGTCATGAGTCTGTTTTTTAAGAAACTCTGTCACAAATGGTGGTTGAAAAAATAAATGAAAGGCCAGATTCCTCGAGATAAGACCATTCAGATGGAACTGCTGGGGGATAGGTTAATGAGTTGGCTCTGTAGCCTTGACAGTCTTCTTTCAAAAAAAAAAAAAAAAAAAGGGGCACGTGTTGTTCAGACAGGCCTGTGGCCTCTGGTTTCCAAAGGTGAAATTTAGCATGGAGTGAAGGGCCAGAGAAAGGTCTCTGCCTTGAGCTCACATGGGATTGGAAGAACAGATAAGGTTTGTGCTGGTGAACTCATTTTTAGGGAGCAAACTGGCCCTTTTGGGGAGTTCCTGAGGAGTAATTGAGCCTAGGAATGAACATTTTTGTATGGGCTTTTGATACACTCCTGGTCCTTAAGGATTTGCAAGGAGACCTGCACTTATGGGTTAGGAAGATTCACAATTATCTTGCTCATACTTTTAACTGAGCTCCACAAAGGCTGCATATGTGGGAAATGTGCCATTAGTTTTTGCAAGAATTGGATGGCTTTAATTTTTAGCTTCATTTTTTTTCTTGTATCACTAGAGTAATTAGTTCCACTTTTCCATAATACTAATCAGTTCAGCATTTTCTGAAAGGACTTTTTGTATTGCAGAAATTACTTCCATTTGCATGGAATGTTGGGTTTGCCTAAAGTAAGAAATTATGGCTTTTTGCCAGTAGAACACCCCAGACATTTGGTACTTTTTTTGGGGTGTTGGGATGTGGCTAGAGAGTAACACCAATAAAAAACCCCAATTATATGCAGCTATTATATCATTTTCAGCAACATTTTGGTTTTTGGTATGTGGTAACTCTGTTGTTTTATTTTTGGACAAAACCGGCATGGATAGCAACAACTAAACTCCTTGGTCTTGGGAGTTGCTTCCTCTTGGCTGACGGACAATTTGCAGAGCCAGTTCCATGATTTCTAGTGTCTCAAGAGTGCATTAGAGTTTCACAGCAGGAGATTTGTAAAAGGGAAAGGAATGGTGTACAGGGAATTAAAAGGTCTGTAAAACTAGAGGCTCACTCTCCTGTGAGGAGTGATCTTGTCTAAATCAATAAATGTCCCTGGTCTGTGTTTTTCAGCTGTGATTGTTAGGATTGTGTGTTCAGTCAGTGCATGCTGAGCAGAACCAATATTGACTTAATAACACAAAAAAATGTATTTACAGCTATTTGTCCAAATTCTGAATAACTGTTCCTTTTGTTCTCTGTCCTTTGCTATTCCCAAACATAATGCAAACAGATTTTGGGTCTGAGTCCAGTGAAGTATTTCTAAGCATGCTTAACTCCAGGCACATGACTACTCCAGCAAACATTTGGAAGGCTTTCTACAGGCTTAAAGGTAAGCACACACTTGAAGGGTTTGCTAACTGCAAGTTTTGTTTTTCCTGAGTATTCAGGAGAGCAATATTTTTAATAACTGTGCCACACACAATAAAATATGCTCTTGAATAAAGATCAGTATTACCTGTCATTAATTTTCCATTATTCTGCATTTATCATCATCTGTGCTTCTGCTGAATGTTTATCTGGAACCAAATATTGCAGTAAAGGGGCATCTATGAAAAGTTGCACTTTGATCCACAAGTGGTCAGAAACAATGACTGAGCAAAAAATCTTAGGCATCCAAGATTTCTTTTGCAGAAATGCTATGTAAGTGCATGGGAAAAAGAAATAAAAAAAATATTGCTAGTGAATGCGAAAGGGTGAATGAAGTGGCTCTGTGTATATTTTTACTGCTAAGGGGTACCTTTTTTACTGCAGATGAACTGGTGCCTGCTGTCTTGCCCTGCAAGGTCCCAGGCAATGCAGACACCACAGAGCAGCTGAGCAGGCTCAGTTCTCTCACACACAGCCCTGACTGCCTTTGCCCACTCTGGTATCTTAGAAAAACTGTAGTGCTCAGCTTCTGCTAAGAGCCACAGATCACATTTAACACTGTAAAGTTGTGCAACTACCAAGGCAACTACCAGTGAACACAAAAAAAACTATTTGCATTTATAACGACAATGAAATTCGTTTGAATTCCAGGGCAGCAGTTAGGGAAATGGAATTCAGAGGCATCAGGAGAAGATGCAGCCCCAGTTTTTAAATTTTTAAAAGTTAGAACATGAAACTGAAAACCAACTGTCTGGTTATGAGGAGGACATGTTCTTTATGAGCTGTTCGCTTACATTTTCTGATGATTCATCTGCCTGTGGAAATCCTTTGCCATCCCTTATAGACTAAAATATCATTCTGGAGATAGAGGCAGGATTCAAGCAGTACCATTCTCCCCAGATATCTTCTGATGAGGTGTCAGCTTCCTTTTGGCAGAGTCTGCAGGATAGATAAGGGACTGTGGCTACAGGCACAAAGGGCTTTTATGACAAGGTGAGAAAGAGAAAGTTTCAGATTAGCAGGAATTTGTATCTTTATTGTGCTTTTAACTTCAGTTTCAAATCTTAAAACAGATTTTTGCTGGTACATGAACTCAGTGAACTAATGTCCTATTGCATTTTAATTTCATCTCTCTGAGCCTGCTCCAAGTCTAGAGAAAAGTCTGAAATCTGGTGATTTGGCCATAGAAATGTGGATTTCTTGTACGAGGTCACAAAACAGGGGGAGCTCTTGAAATTCACCAGCCATGACTGAAAATTTTCTACTATGTGTTTTGGAAGATCCATTGTATTTGCACCTGCATGAAGAATAATGTAGCCCAGCTCTTTACTGCTGAAGTGGGGATTGCTAATTTTTAAAGAAACAAATAGAAGAAGCCTCAGAGGTAGACTGAAAATAAAGCAAAATTTAACTGTAAAACAAATATAAAAAATTATGCAGGATATATTTCTTCATTTTCCCTGCCTTTCTCCCATAGTTGTCTTATTCTATGGTTTTATTCATGCAAAAACTTTTTAGATTTGCAAGTCTCTCCCAAAAATTCATGTTTTGGATCTTTAAAATGATGACCTGTCAGAGTTCACTCTAAGCCTGAGGGATAGATCACATTCCATAAAATTGTTAAGACTGTCCATCAGATCAGATGGAAATCTAATATCTCATCACTTAGGAATCAGGCCCAGCTTTTTGTGTGGCCATCCTTTGAGATAAAAGTCAGTGGTGTGTGAATTCAATTATTTCACATACATAAAACTTTCCCAATCTCTCCTGAATTCGCATGTTTTGGATATACCCATATCTGTTATGTTACTTCAGGGAGTGTCAACTTTGTGGGAAATGAGATAAAAAAGAAATAATATTTGGTTCATTGGAAAAGGACAGTTTGAGAGAGCAGCTGGTGAAAATTAAAGAGGGGAGGTTTTAAATTCTCAAGGATGTTTAAATAATCCATGTAGAACAAGAATATGGTGTTATTTCTAGCATTGCACTGTATGAACACTGCAGAGCAGAAATTGGCAAAGGATATTGAGACCTCAGGTTTTGAACATTTCTCAGAAGTGATAAGAAACTCAAATCACATTCATCTTCACTAGAAACTGGATGTGTCCAAATGTAGCACCTGATTCAGGTATTAAGCTAGGTTCAATTATTGTTCTTGTGGTGGCCCATCAGATGTATCAATCCATTCTCATTTAAAGTGGGATTCTCTGTCTAGTACAGTAATTTCATGAATATAAGCCGCACCTTTTTCATTGAAGAATCCAGCCTACCCCAGTGGTGCGGCTTATATTCAGGTGCGGCTTATCTATGGACAAATCCCAGCGAAACGCCAACCCGGAAGTGAGAGCCGGCCAAGCAGAGTGGCAAGTGGGAGCCGCCGGGA
>VRYO01002297.1:11345531-11361719 GCA_009812075.1 Sialia sialis
AAAAAAAAAAAAAAAAAAAAAGCGCGGCTTATATTCGGGTGCGGCTTATATATGGACAAATCCCGTGGTCTTCCCAGCTACCCAGAAGTGCGGCTTATATTCAGGTGCGGTTTATAATCGTGAAACTACTGTAAGCAGAATTTGGCCTCTGGTGCTTTAGGAGAACTTTCACAACAAGGCAGGTAGTGGCCAGTACTGAGCATCCCTTAACTCTGGTTCTGGACATGCATCTCAGTCCACAGGCCCATGTCCATCAGCATCCACAAAGGATTTTACATCAGTGATGTAGTGCTAGAAGTTGCAACTTCTCTTTGTGATCTAGGGGAGGTGCTGGGTACTGAAATGTCTTTCAAAGCATGACATTTAAAAACATAAAAATAGATTCAGTACCTAATTTTAGGAGCTTATCTTAAAAGTCCTGGTGGTCCATACTTGGGAATAGCAAATTTGGAGGTTGTTGCAGTTTTGGTGAAGTGAAGGCTGCTGGATAGGCATGTGGCTCTTTTTCCCTTACTCAACAGCAATTTGTTTATGTCTGCTATATCTCACTATGCTGTCATTCAATGGTAGATGAGTGTATAAACAATCCTAGGTTGGTCTAAACCAACAGCATCTATCAAGAGTCTGGCCCTGTCTGCTCACTGGCACTATCTGAATTTCTCTGACTTTTCCTTTTCTGTGTACTACATGAAGTCTCATATCTGTGGAAGCAGATTTATTTGGCAGTAAAAATGTCCACTTAAATTGAAAGTTCAGTTATTTACTTTCTAGAAGTGAATAGTCTTCAATAAATCAGTCTTTCTTTCTCTTTCCTATAATTATTTATTGTTTACTTCCCTGTAACAGACATATCTCCTGTAAAGCCTTTCAGCTTTAATCCACCAAAGCAGGAAAAATGTGATATTGAAGAGCAACTGAAGTGAAGGAACAGCCAGAATTCTGAATTTTATTCCCCACTGATGGATGAGGGGCTGCTCTATATATGTCAGGTATCAGAAGAAAGCACTTTCCACTAGGTTTTTGAGGTAAGAATTATTGTCTCTCTCAAGGGGCTCTGAGGAGACAAGAACAAGGGTCTCTGAGAGGGATATGTGGCTGCTGCCACTGAGAGAGTGCCACGAAGTAGGCAGCGTGCTGCAGTAAAAATGCTGTGCAAGCCTCCTCGACAGTAAGGAATATCTTGTGTAAAAACCCAAATGCCCAACTCTATTTGTGTTTTTAAAACATCAAGTGTTTTCTGGGAGAAAGATTTAGGTCCTTGGCCACAGCTGAACACCCTGTCCCTCTGAATGCTCTGTCATGGTGTGGGGGTGATGAATCCCATGAGCTCAGGGAGGATTTGTGACCCTCAGGTAGAATGTAGATTAGGTTTATTTTGTATGATTTCTGATTTGTACATTGGAGGTGGTAACTCTGAGCCAATATAGACATTTATGATGTGATTAAAGTGCCTTCTTATTTAACCCTATTTAACCCTGTTGAAGTCTTGGGTGGTTTCATCCCTTCTGTAAATGTTTTACCTCTTTGTCTGTACTTATTTACAGTTTCTCCTGCTGAGAATCATTCAAGTGCACCACTGTCTGAAAGTGCCTGACTAAACAATTTCTAAAGAAAAACAAACTAAGTCTGTAAAGTTGGTTGTGAAATGTACTTATCAGTGTGCGCTGTGGTATGGTAGGTACTCTGTGTCACATGTGAATCCTGCTCTGTCGCTGCTGCTCTTCCTTACATTGAAATTGCTTTCAAATCCAATATTATTTCTATTTTTACCTTTGGCAGCAGGGCTGGCAAGTCTAAATTTTGGGAGTCGGGGAATGAGAGAGTGGCAAAGCTGCTTTGTAAAGCAATCAGAAAGGACGGGCTAGCTGGGAGCAGGCAGATCTGCTCGTGGGGCAGAGGAAGGTGATATCCTACATGGAGCCCAGATGTTCCTGCCCCACACTTTCATCTCCCCCACCCTATAAGCTCAGTGTGGAAGCTGACCTCTCCCTGCTGGAGGAGGACTGACGGCGATTCCTTCCAGGTGCTGTCAGCGCTTCTCCCGTGGCTGCCCTGTGGAGATGCTGCTGAGTGACACGAAACACTTTTTCTCCTGACAGGATTAGCAAGCCATCTCTCCACACTGCTCAGCTTCCCCCTCCACCAGCTCTCTCCATGTGGCCAAAGAGGTATGCTGGTGTCTTGGATCATGAAATAGCACTGGGTCACTTTTCCCATGTTTGCTACTGGCAGAGGAACTCAGAGAAAACTTTCACTCTTTCCACACCTCTGTTTTTGGAACAAGAACAGGAACTGTCAGTGTACAGCCATTTCTTTTATGCCTCTGCATTTCTATCTTGAGGAAGCATGTGTTATGCCCAGCCTGTAAAGGAATAAAAAGGAATGCCCTTCCAGATGCACTCCTGCTCTGTCCACAGTCTTCTCATCAGGTGTCCTGTAGGAGTGAAAAGATGATCGTGGTGGTTAGCCCATCCCAGCAGAAATACCATGACTAATCTCTGATAATTGAAAACTTTCCTCTCTCTGGGAAGATGTATGATAAAACCTTGCCAACGGAACTTCCAGAATCCTGAGTGCTCATTTTGACTTCCCAAGAAACAATGTAAGACAGTTTTCATGCACTCCAGTGGGTGATCAGTCTCACCATTTGCTGGAATGGGGAGTGGAGGAATCAAGAAACCAGCAGTAACATCTCCCAGGTTGATGCTTGGTGATTATCCTGTCCCTTTCTTCATTGTCCCCTGAGTTTTGTCTGTGTTGGGTGACTCAAGCAGATCTCTGATTCACTGCTTTCCCCTCATCAAAAAGCTTGCTGTACCTCTTTTGGAATGTGTGTGCTTTTGTTAAGTCACATTAACTAAAGCATGCCAGCCAGGTCTTAACAGTTAATCTTGCCCTGCATTTAAATGTATACTTTTCTTATTGCAAAAATATAGATACAAATGTGTATGAAAAAATAGATTTCCCCTCACCAATTGCATATAATACAGAGAAAAAAGGGGACCAACTTTTCTTTATTCCATATGTAGTGCTGTTAGTATGTATTCAGCTAAGTATGTATTCAAATAATTTATTCAGATTGCAGTAAGTATTTGTATTGAAATCAGTGTTGGGTCTCCTTATGGGTTGAATCTGGTTCTGCAAATTTACTATATTATATTACTAAATCACAATATGCTCTCACATTCAAATCTTTGTATTTATTAAGCAGGATGTAATGTGCCAGATCTTTACGAATTTTTCAGTGTTTTGATACTGGTTGTTGGCAGTATTACCATTAACACAGCAAGCCAAATGACCCTTGCGCTAGATTTCCAAGCAGATGTCAATGCAAGAAATGAATCTCAGTTTATCTCAAATTATTCTCCTTTCAGATGGTTATTCAATCTGTGAAGCATGGGATGATCCATATTCACATTATCCCAAGGGAAGCTCTTTGAAAGAACTGTGACCCCTTTGCACTTGAAGGTTAGAGGAAAGCATTTTCTTCCAACTCTTTACAACTCTGCTTCCATATGTTGCCAACTCTACTAATCTTTTTGCCAAGGAAAAACAGTCCTGTTACTTTCTCTCCTATTCCACCTCTAATTTGTCTTGTTCAGGGTTGTTTCTAGGGAAGAGAACTTGTTTCATCTGTAAAGCAATCTTTCCTTGCAACAACCACTCAAGTATTATGGTCTTACCATGACTTGATCCTTTTGAAAACACTGAAATGTGAAAAGGGGCACTTGGATCCCATGGTGATGAGCAGGCTTAAAAACACTCAGATCAAAAAGACTGAGTTGCTGAGTTTTGTGGCTTCTGTTTGGATTTTTTATTTCATTTAACTTGCAGTGACAACAGACCCAAAACTCTGAAAGGCATTCCAGACAAGAAAAGCCAACAGGGAAATGACCTGAAACTGTTTTTGAAATGTTCTTTAAAAATGAGTCTTTTTATTGTCTGCAAGGCAGTGGCTACAGACAACTATAGCTGTATTGTTGTTAGCTGATGCAGTGCTGAGGATTCCTACTGAATTTCCTGTAAAACCAGAAAATCCCAGAAAACTCTCATTTGAGACTTGAAGTTTTGGTTTCTTCTGTGGCAAGAATGTTTCTCCATTTGATTTTCAAGCCAAAGAAAAACTGTGTCACAGCGACTTTTCATCAGACACTTGAAATCAACTATGAGGCATGCTGAAAGGACTTTAAGTTCTTCAGAAAATCCTGATTATTTTCCTGACACAAGCTTCCTATATTGTCTAACCAGCATCATTAAGAAAGATGGAGTGGTTGTCTGCTATGCAATAATAATGCCATAAAAAGAAAAAGAATGAGAAATGCAAAAGCATTATAAACTTACAAAGAAAATTACATATAAAATGACCTCTCTTTATCTTTTCTATCAAGGCACCAAGTATTGTGTCTTAATGTCCAAATCTAGCTAAATTTAATCTATGCACTGTCTACCATATTCCCTCTAGGGAATGCAATGCCAAATGAGCACACAGCATTCTCACACTAAAATCTTCCATCGGCATTGCTGTGGGTTGTCAGGCAGTCTCTTTGATGCTCTAGCCTAAAAAAGAGGCCAAAGTTCAAGAGTTTCATTAATTCTTTCAGGAAGAGAGGAAAGTAAAAACATGTCATTTCATTGATTGTCTGTGTTTCATTGCCTGTCCAGACATCCAACTCATTTGGTTGTCTCTTTCTTTTTCACTTTCCCCTTTTTCCCCTTCTAGAAATAAAGGGGCTGTGGAATTTTAATATCAGAAATTAGGATGCTTAAATCATTCCATACTAAGGTTTTTGCTTTAAATTTGTTTTCTTTTATTAGTTTACCTGATAGTAATTTTTAAGCATGAGCTCTTTATTTGATTGTGGTTCTTTATCCATTGAAATTTTACTAATTTTCTTTTCCTAGCAGTCACTGAACAAAGACTGTGTTTCAGGAGTGCTGGCTGCTTTGCAGAGCCCTGTCTGGATGAGATAGCTCCTCCTCTCAGAAAATGCAACCTCACGAAGCATGGAGTAATTAAACTGTTGGGAAATCTGAGAAACCCTGTGGTCACAGGAGATGCAATCCTACATCGACGGCAAAACTCCCTGCCAGATGAAATAAAAATAGCTATTAGTTTCACTGTGTTATGAGCTAGGAGTGCATTGAGGAGCCAAGCTCCAAAGGCATCCCTTTGTACGGGCTTTCCCTGAAATGCAAATGCAGTCATGCTGTCAAATAAAAACAGAGGCAACCATATTAATACTAGACACTGCTGTCATTCTTGTAAAATCTGGGAAAAAAGCTTCATTCATGATGTGTACCAGTTTGAGAACCCCACTGGAAACTCAGATCACATTCACCGTGCTGATTCATAGCTCAGCCTTACAAATGCACACAAGTTACAGCATCAAGCCAAAGAGATGAAAGAACGGCTGGGCTGGAAGTATGGAGGAGAGCAATAGATTACCTTGGTTAACTTGGTAGTTCAGGAGTTCATGAGAAGTTTGTGACTGCTGCTCTTTGTTTTTCTTCTGCAGAGCAATTTCCCCTGTCCTTTTCCGCCTCTTTCATGTTATTTATTTTCCAGTAACACCGACCTTCTGCACTGAAAAATAAAAAGAGCCCTTCTTAAAGAAGGACTCTTCTATATGAAAGGATTTTTCTTGAGTTCACATTTGTAAATATATTTTCTTGCTGTTTTTTTCTGGCTTGTGCATAAAACCATATTTTACATTCTAAGTAAATTCTTTAAAAGTGCATGATTTGAAAACTTACATTCCGTGATTTTCATTAAGAGCTGAATTAGTCTCTTAAGTCAGACTCAAAAATAAAGCTGAGCCTCATAAGTCACTTAGGTGCTCTTCAGACTTACTTTTAGGGTGAAAAGCAATTTTTTCCTTGTGCATTGTTTACAGTCATAATCTAATGTTTAGCCAATGCTTGGCTGTGGAACAACAGAGAGCTGTGAGATGACCAAGCTCATTTCCTGAGCTGCATCTTTTTGTTTTCATAAGAACTCTTTATTTAACATTTCATTTAACAAGCCTTGTGGACTATCTCATGATTAGATTCTGTGTGTTTCCTGCCACTTGCGTGAACTGAGAAATGTAACCTTAAAGCCAGAGCCAATACAAATATTTTTTCATAGAGTGATGTAACAACCAGCTTTCTGTTTCATGAAATTCAGACTTGCTAGGAACTCTGAAACTTTCCTCCATTTTTGGTTTGTCCTGAAAAATTATTTCAATTAGTCAGTCATCTAAGTGAAGAAGCTGGGGATTTAGCATTGTAGGAAACTACTGCAGACTCACTATCAGAGAAAAAGTGCTGAAGTTTTCTGAAGGCAGATTGGGATATCAGTGTTCTTAGTGTTATATTAAAAACTGGCCTAGGAAGACCTGTGAACACTTCACTGAACTGTCTGTAAGGTGGGAGTCCCCCTGTATTATTTGTTCACTCTCTTGTATATTCACTGCGAGGCAGACAAGGTATAAAAGCCTTCATCTAATCTGCCTTGCAGTCAAAATCAACTAGAAATTTTCCCTCCTTAAATAATTTTTTAATTTAATTGCTGACTTGTGGGGCTAACTTTGGAGGTCCATACTCTGCTCTTAGGCTTCATAATGGAAACCTGGGCTGACTTTAGCTGGGTGAGGTTACTCTGCCAATGTCTTTGTGTGACACCAGCAGCTAGCTTGGAAGAACAGTGTCATGGTAGCTATTTCTGGAGGATATGAATAAGAAATGGTGGATCATGGTAATGTCTAGACCAAGAGAAAATGGAAATTTGTGCTACAGGCATATTTTTGGGGAAGAGGCAAACTGAGATAGTCAAGACTAACGATTGTCACCATGGGATATGCCCCTGAGAGGTTCAGCCAAAGGACTTGCATGTTGGAAGTTTTTCAGGATTTTTTTCCCCCCCCTCAACCAGCGTAAGATTAATTTATAGCATTTGGGCAGGGGGGAAGTTGGGAGATGGGGTCAAATTGATGGCAAGCTGCCAAAATCTGCTTAGCTTCTTTATCAAAAGAAAAATAAACTTTAATCTGCTTTTCTGATGTCTTTGAGTGTGAAAATGGGTGTGTTGCAAAATAAATGCATAAGCTGCTCTGTAGCAGTGAATTTGAAATTCTTAAAGTTTATGGGACATTATTAAACCTGTAGTTACGGTTGTATGTTAACAATTGCCAAGTTTTACTAGCTTTGCTTGAGTTCACTTTAAAAAAAAGGAAAAATCTCGGAGACTTGCTGCTGCTCTTAGTTTCCAATGGTCAATGTTCAAATGCTGCTTGGATTTTTCTGCTGATTGCTTTGATTTGCTTCTCAAAGGCCAACATGTAATTCACTTGGCTTGATTCCTGAGACTGATTATGATTTTTATAGTGCCATCTCCCCGTCTCAGTCTTTGTAAGTTTTTTTGGTTGGTGTAGGGCCATTGCAGCTTGGTTTTCTCTTGTGAACTTCCAGTGAGATGTGCCAGGTCTGCAGAATGGTAATACTTTTTTCCCTTCTGTCTGATTGTTGTGTAACTGCATTTATTCAAGTATACCAAAGCTTCCAAATATCCTAATTTACTCTTTGATATCCCAATTAATCATAGTCCTTATTAGTTCCCCAATTATTGAATTTGCCTGTCTCTTATCTCAATTTTCATAAAAGTATTTTTATAAGAAGCTGCTAAATAAGACCCTCTTTTAAGTCACTTTGGCTTTGCCAGACTTTAAATGGTAGCTTTAAATTTTGCAGAAGGTGTTTGCTTGGACAAAAAAATACAGTACCATATTCTAGCATTTTTCAGAGTAATGAAAAGGAAAAAAACATACCCTGTGTCATTAATATTTAAATTCTTAGGTATTAAAAAGATGAAAAAAGCATTTATAGCCACATGCTTTGAATCAGATACCTGAAAAAAACAGGGGCTTGAGTTTTTGGGCCAGAAATACGTAATTTGACATCTCCCTTGAAGTATCTTACCTTATTTGATGAAGTTATTACCTTTTTAAGAAATCTGAATGGATTTTAAAAAAATGTTTTAGTTTATAAAGTCTCAATTATATGAAGCATTGACATTTTCTAGGTGCTGAAAATGTGTTTTGCTCAGCTCTTGCCAAGGTAATGCTCTCTCTGTGTGGTACTATGTGGTAAAATGCTTTTGGATATCATGTTTTGCAGCTACCAGTACTGTTGCTCAACAGCAATGCTGGAATAAGCAGAACCTTATGGTGACCAGCCCTGGACCTCCTTCCAACAGAGTTCCTGCTTTCCCTGGCTACCCACACCGTGCCATTTAGGTCCAGTAGAAATTTAGGAGCATTTCCCAGCTTTCAGTGTAGGTGAGCATAGCCTGAAATCTGAGTCTTGCAGAACTCATTCAGATTTGGTCTGTGGGGTTGGAAGCTGATTCTTGTGTTTCACTCCTCCAGGGAATTTTGCTTTATTGAACTTTTAATGCTTTTCTGCAAAAGCTACAATTAAAGTTTTGAGCAGAAAAAGAGACATCAGATATTATTTTCCAATATTTTCTGGTTCTGGGAGTGGAAAGCTGCTGCAGCTAATTTATCCCTCTAAACATTAGGCACTGCTATTGAAAACATGCAGAGAGAAGTAGAATGGAAATGTCCAACAAAAACATGAGTTTAATGGAAGATTTAAGAACAGAAAACTTGAGGAAACAATGTTGAACATTATAATGTTTTCATCCTACAACATTGTTATGTTGATTTTTAAATGCAGTTCTAATGAAAATAGTATCCCAGCTTACAGTTGAACTGCAGTCAGCTCCCTTTGTGCAAAACACCAATTGATATGGACGAGTTATGCCAGCAAGAAATAATGATAGAGTATGTTATTTGAAATTCATGCTTGTCAGATAAAAGGGGGAATAAATTATTATGTACCTTTGGAAAAAAATACATTAAGGATACAAACAGTGCAGAGAAAAGCATTGGGTGAAGAAATACAGTTAAAAGATCACATCTGGTTCAAATTCTTAATTGGGGCAAAAGCTCCCCACATATGTTTTTATTTTAAATTTGCATGTGTGTTGTTATCCTTGTGTTAACTATTAGGTAAATAAACGTATTGAGAATCCATTTTTCAGTGAAGTTTGGTTAGGAATATTTGTACACACTGTGTGAGAGATAATTTGAAAGCTAATTGAAGCTTTGTGAGGAACCAATTTCCCACACACCCCTTAACTTTAATACCTGCCTTTCATGCATTAGTACTGATCAAAGGCATTTATTTATTTTGGAAATGAAATAATTTTCCCCTTTTGTTTGTGTTTTTGACATGCCTTACTAGAGAACAGCATAGCACAGAACCACGTCACAGCTACAGCTGCAGCAAGAGCTGAGCTGTGGAGGAAACTCATTTGGTTTTGGTTAATGAGAGTCATGTATTCAGCTGTCATTGGCTTAGATAGTGATTTTAGATACACTAAAATGGAAGTTAATAAATGTTCTATTGAATAGATAGGGGGATCTCAGGCTAATAAACCTAGCTATTTGGGCATAAGTAGGAGAAATTCCAATGCCATTGAAATCTTTGGTAAAAACTATCAGCTTCCTTCAGTGGAACTTGAGTTTTTACCCACAGCCCTTGTACAGGTCTCTCAGTCTGCACCTTTATAAAGATTTGTGGTGAAACAGTATTCACTTTATGTTGCGAGGTCCATGCCATTAAAGAACAACTGTGTGAGCAGAACATCCTCTCCTGCTTTTGCCATCAAATCAAAGCACCTGACTTAGAAGCCTTAACCTTTTCCCAGGCAGTGAAGGGAGAAGGGACAATTTATCCCACCTGGGACCCAGTTTATCCTCTGGATGTGATCTGGGAGGGAGCTGCCTTGTGCTTGCCCAGGTGAGAGAAGCCAGGCTGGGGAGCTGCCCATTCCTGCTGTGATTCCCTGGAGAGCATGAAATCCTTGGGTGGCCCAGGGAGCATTGATAGGCTCTGTCATTCTGATATCACAAAATAGAAGTCAAGGGGACTTTCAAGTTACTCCTCAAGTATCTGGGCAAACACGAGTTCACCTTCTGGTGTTAACTAGGGGGAGCATACAGGTGAGAAAGAATTTTCGCTGTGTTTTGTGGGAGCTAGAAATGCATTTTCTCTTTGAATGAAAATGACTTCATGGACTAATTATGCTCTCTTCTTCACAGCAGAAAAGTTAGTGATTCAATATTGTTGCCTCTGCCACTTTATTGCTGCAAGAAACAGTCATAAAAAGTAGGAATAGAGTCGTTACAGAACTCTATTAAAACCATCACTGTGCCTCTAACTGCTGCAAGTAAAGAAAAAGGCTTCTGGGCCAAAGCTTTCCATCCAAGTTTTTTGCCCTCTGTAGAGACGAAGGAGACTAAAAAAGAAATCCCTGTCTGTAGTTCTTGCCAAAAAGGCATGGCTTCAGTGTTTGGAGAGTCCCTCTCGGGAGATCAGGAATGGTTCGATGCAGAGAGATTTACAGAGACTTAAAACTTATAATGAAACTATTATCTTTGCTCTCTCTCCTCTTTCTAAATCATATAAAATCAGGTGGTGGATTCTCACAGTAGTATTAGTAACTGTCAAGTCAGATATAAAGTAAAAAATATTCCTGACTTGGGTAAAAGTTATAGCTGGGACAAAACTGTCAGTGGAGGAGTGATTTTTGCAGTGTCTCCAATATTAAGGTGTTGCTCTTGCAAATCGTTCTCTATAAGATGATCTGGTGCCAAGTCTCATTAATTTCAGCAGGAGCTTCGTGAGAGCCTGGGGATTCTGCCTTTCAGAGCAATTTATGTGACTGAGGCTGAGATGGAGAAAGGGCTTTGTGTGTTGGAGGACAAGGTGGGGAGCTGCTGGCAGGGGAACTAAGCAGGGAGGGAGCGAGGGGGAAACTAGAAAGGTAGTAATGCCATCACAATCAGAAGAGTTCTCTTGAGTTAAAATCCAGCTGAAATACATTCCCTGTTCTGCTTAAAAAAATACAGCCCTAATAATCCTGGATTGCCAGGGATCAATCCTGCCTCCATTGAGAGCTCTGAAGTCTGTTGGTTGGTTTTACAAGCCTGGGATTTCAGCCCCTGTCACATCATTCACAGCCGTGTGTTTCTGACTTGCACAAGGTTGCCAGAGCTCTGCAGGGTTGGTTTATATCTTCTCTTATTTTCATGCTAAGATGGAAACATTTTGAAACCCAACCTGGGAAAAGCGAAATTCTCAAAGAACACACAGAAGTCCCTGTTAAATACTCTGGACCTCATCTTGCATTATAAAATTCTCCAAAGTTGGCCTGATAAATGTGGGAGATTGAGGATGAAGACTCTATTTGTTTTAGACTTTCCTCCCCTTTAGCCATCAACAGATTGCTGCTGTGGTAATCATTGCAGTTGATGCTCTTAGGACAAGAAACTCAGATTGTAAGACTGAGGCATGCAGAGGAAGAAATTGAGAATATACATTGAAATACACACTTTTCCTTTTCACCATGTATTTTCCTATAGAGGAAAATTTGTTATTGAGTTTTAAATTTTTTTTCTTTTTTTCTTGCCCTGTTTAAGAGCCTCAATTAGACTATTTATTTGTTTACTGTAGGAACTGGCCTGTTAACTTCTTCCCCAGAGCAATCCTACCTTCTATTTCACAGAGGTCAGTGCCATCCATGCCAGAGGAGGTTTTGGGAGTCACTGAGATATGTATTGCTGAAAAATCGGTCTTTATGGTAAGTTTCTCCTTTCCTCTCACCCTCTTTAATAAAAGTTTTGCTGTTGTGGTGCAGTCTGAGTGCATTTGTCATTAATAATAATTAAAAAGTAGTGTCTACAAGTTTGAAAAGACTGATTGAAAACAGGACTATATGTGGTTTTTGTGCATTCAGAGTTAATACCCAATCTATTTGTGCTGTGTTAATATAAATTTGTTTCAATAACTTTGTTACTTTCAGAGACTTGCTGTTTAAACTCTTTTCCCCAAGTCTCTAAACACTTTTAACCTTACTTTTCTAAATCTTATTCTATGCTCCATATGTATGGGATCTCATTTTGAACACTTACTGTTAATTTTTATGATTGGTGTAAAAGAGAAGCATGGAATCCAGGTCACTTGGATTGAATCCATGGGAAAATGCCCCTAAAAATTAATTTATGATGGATGAGATTGATGCTGAAAAGGCTGACTTAATTTGTTTCATTACGTTGGGAAAATGAAGCTGCAGGCTTGACAGCACCAAACCGAGGTGGGCAAAGCAAAGCCCATTTCTTGGCAATCTTCACTCGTGGCTTTGCCTGTGCATCTCTTTAATGATAAGTAATGTGCTGATCTTTGGCAGCTCCTGAACAAAATCCTGGATTAATTTTGCACCCTGGGGAGAGTACAAATCATCAGTGTGGTGTTGTTCATGGTGTTTATTTCTCAGAAACTTCAGTAGTGCAAAGAAATGGTTCTGAAACAGAGACTGGTGAAGGGAGGAGCAGGAAGAATAGGGTAGTCAGAGTAGGAAAAGAGAGTATTTGCTACCACTGTGTTCAAGGAAAAATGGAGATGGGGGCTTGGAGACTGGGTGCTGCTTAACCTATGGAAAGCACAGGTCCTTAGCAGGGGTTTGGACTTCCACGTAAACCGTAACTGTTTAGTGCTTTGTAAGCAGTGGTCTATTGGTGACAAAAGGATGTCACATTAACTTCTGCTTGGGAGCACAACCATCTTAAAGCTTCTGAGATGACAGCATCTCTTCTTTGCCTTTAGTGGATCAGATTAAATACAGAGCACATTTTTTAAACTTTAATGTCAGAATAGCTCTCAAATATGTTATTGTGAGAACTCTTGTCACGAGCAGAAGCATTAACTGCTGCCCCTTCTCATTTGGCTAATGATGGGAATTACTAATGAAGCAAGAGTTCATGCATAATTTCATTCTATTTGAATTTGAAAATGCTGGGTTACTAAAGTGTTATGAATTTACATTTGTGGAAGAAAGATAACTATTAGAACAGAGCTCCTACTTGAAGCTTCCTGCAGGGATTTTCTTTAGCATTGTTTCTTTTGTTGTAGGGAAATGTAGAGATTCTGAAAATGTTTTTCTGTTTTAAAGAAAGGGAGCTGTGTTTCTGGGTTAGCCAATGCTGGTGCTGTCTGTGCCTCTCACATATGGTCTTGACGCTCTGTATCAATCACAAGAAAAGCTGAGGGTCTGGCATCTGATTAACAGTGATGGGAATGTACCTTGTTTGCCATCAAAACTCAATCTGGGGGAAATTAAATTTTCCATTAAAATAATATGTTTAAGCCCATTTGTAGATTAGGCCAGATTTGAGAAATTAAGGCACGGGTACCTGCTAGCACCTCGTGCTGCATCCAGCAGTGATGCTGTAAGCTGCTGTTCCCCATGGAAATGGGGTTTCCATATGCCAACATGGAGAACCATGGACACTGGGGGTTTACAAGCACACAGTGTGTGCATGTTTATGGCTGTGCAACAGTACACAGACTTTGGCCACAGAAATGTTGTCCATAAAGTGCAAAACCATGGCTGTACACGTAAGTACATTCCCTGCTGATTAGCAACCTGCCATAAACCCCTGTTGACACAGCCATTGGTTGTGTGTAATCACAGTGCGCGTGTTTTAACCGTCGCGTTAAGATTCCCAGATTCTTGTAAAATCAGTCACTGCACTATTTTCTTTTTTTTTATTTTTATTTTTTTATTAATACCTGTGTGTATGAGGTGTCTGACAGAGTTATTATCCACTTTGGTGATGAAAAACTCCTGCTGAGGTCTGGGGGAACAGGATTGCAAAGACCAGCACGATGTCTGTCTTATAAAGCGCTCATTCTTCTGACTGACCATCTGTGTGTGAAAAAGGACTGCTCTTACGCAGCAGTAGTTTTGTTGAGTTTGGCCTTGGTTTCTTTTTTCCAGATTCTGCCTAGCAAAAAGGGAGGGAGAGAAGGGAAAAAGCAAATTTCATTGGGGAATGGAGGAGGTGGGGGTGGAGGGAAGGAGAGCTGAAAGCTTAAAATATGAGTGACTGGTGGAAGAGTACAGTAAAGTCAGTGAATAATTTTACTGTCCTGGTCTAAGAAGCTTGGGAATGTGCCATGTTAAACAATAACATCTTCCAAGTGAGAAAGGCAGAGAGGGAGGGAAAAGTTGGGGTGAAGTGAGAGGAGGGAACTGGAGGTAAGAGAGGGATTGGATCTTTGAGTACAGTCATTGCCAGTCCTTGGATCAGGTACTTTTTGTTTTTCTTGGTTTTTTTTCATTAAATATTTGACACTGAGTCAATGCCCAGGATATAAAAATCTGTACTACTCTGTTACCGTTGCATGACAAATAAAATTGGAGATAGACTGCTGGTTTCAGGTTTTACCCTGAAATAAATTGAATCATTATTGCTTCTTTGGGGCCTTATGGACCTCACTTCCCTAAAATCATTGTATTGCAATGAAGGCGATCCAGAGGCAATGATGTAGGCTGCCATGCAGCTTGGCTTGAGTCTCTTTTCATTTCTCTTCCTTCTTACTGAAAATGCTATGCAGAGGCTTTTGAAGGCATCAGGTTCATCTGTGTTTTCCAAGTGCCTGCTCAGGTTATCCATTGAGACACCTGCTGCCAGCTTGCTCTTAGTGCACTTCTGGGATTTCGGCACACAGGTTATCTTGGTCAGTGTGATGATCTGCTAGGAAAAATTAATATAGCTGGGTGCTTTGGGAAGCTTTGAGTAAACCCTACAGACCTGCTCTGCTTCAGGCTGTTTTCTACACCTGGTTAGCAACAGCGCTGTGCTGTGCTGCAGGAGTGTTGGTTTCAGGTTTGCCTTGGAGGAGGTGGAGCTTTCAGGGATGATGACCCAGAACAAAGGGGCTGTCAGTTCACTGCTGGAGAAAACTTATCCTGACAGAGATGGTACGTGAGGCTTGGGCAGTGGCCACCCTCAGCCTGGGATTGAGCTTGCACTGAACGCGATTTTTGTGTCTTGCTGACATCTGGTTGGGAGGAAACTGATGCTGTGACTGAGAGGGGCCCTTAGTTCTTAGTTTAATTAAGAGTTGAGCTCCAGCGGGTCTGATGCACCATCTGGTGAGAAGATGTCCCGTGTGTGCCTGGCTATTCATGTGTGGTGTGCCCCTCCTCTTCCCCAGCATCAGCACACCGGGACAGCCACTCCCACCTGCTGCTCAGCCACACTGGATTTCATGCTTAAACCTGCCTTTCATCAGTGCCTGCACAGACCCATGAGACACATTTCTCTGGAGAGGTACAGCAAAAGGGAGCTTCAGCTGCCTGATTGATTGGGAGGTTTTTTCAGGAGGGGTTGAAATTTTAGCAGCCTCCAGGTTTGTTGTGCAGGAAGACAGACAGGACCAAAAACCTGAGAACATTTCTGGGATGTTAAATAATTTCAGGAATTTGAGCCAATGCTGGTAGGAGGCTGGTGAGATCAACACTGAACTGAAAAAAAAAAAAACCCGCCATCCCAAACCTGAAACAAAATAAACAACCAAGAAAAATAAAATATAAATATAGGAAGCTGAGCTTATTATTACATATTACAGATCCTTTTTTCGAAGAACTAATTTGTAATAGCATTGATGGACACCCAGCATGAGGTAAGGAGAAAGGTGTTGCTCTTCTAACTAATAACTCATGTCTGTTAAGAGGTATTTCACACTTTCATGGGATGGATGTGGAAAGCCTCCAAGAAATGGATGAAAACAATGTAGAAAACACTTCCCCAATTCTCCAGAATATCACAATGATGCAACAGAAGGAATGGCAACCACAGGAGTAGAAGGTTACTTAAAAAATCCTGTTCCATATTATTCAAATTATTCTAGATCTAAAAATGGGGGTAAGCAGTAAAAGGACAAGATTTGCTAATGACAAAAAAACCATTCAGGAAAACCTAAACTCAAATCAACCCTTGAGAACTGCAGATACTATTAGGATGCTGAATAACTGAATCTCTTTTCTCAGGTTATTTTCTAACCTTAATAAATGAAGAGTGGTGAAACTAGCATAGACTATATGTATGTCATAACTAGCAGGAAACAGCTGCTCCCACCTGGGGGGGCAAGACCTCAGGCATCATTATGACTGTCTCTGAGAATGTCACCTCAAAACGATGGCAGAGACATCTAGAATGCTAGGATTTGGTAGAAGAGGAATGGAAATCAAAATACAGTAGTTTCACGAATATAAGCCGCACCTTTTTCATTGAAGAA
>VRYO01002297.1:11362719-11419957 GCA_009812075.1 Sialia sialis
TGAAACTACTGTACACAGCAAGAGCATCCTGTCATAGATCCTTTACACCTGGTCATCTATGTGAAACTCTTAAAACATTTAATTAAAAAATCCTAAAAATTTCGAGAAAAAAAAGAAAATGTATATAAGGATGGTATGGAATGATTTCTATATGACAAAGGGCTGGATGGATTTCCTAGGCTGGAAAAGAGTGACTGTGGGGGAAAGATAATTTTTAATTTTAAAAGTCATTGGAATGAATGAAGGACAGAGAAAGTAAATGAGGAACTATTTCTGTATTCATTGTTTCTCACTAAGCAAGGACTATGAACAAGCAAAAGGAAACACAGTGAAGTTGTGGATCTTATTGGCACATCTTGTCCTGGACAAAAAGCA
Organism: Sialia sialis; assembly: GCA_009812075.1. Classification (NCBI taxonomy): domain Eukaryota; kingdom Metazoa; phylum Chordata; class Aves; order Passeriformes; family Turdidae; genus Sialia; species Sialia sialis. The sequence continues at coordinate 11,363,095 of VRYO01002297.1, forward strand.
TCAGCAAGTTCAGAAAGGGATCAGGAAAATTATAGGAGGATGGGTTTGTGAGTACCTACCAAACATGATGCCAATGCAGGTGCCAGCTCTCAGTTCAGGAGGTCTCAGAAAGCTGGTACCTTCCTGGGAGCTGGATGGATACAGCAGAGAAAGAATTACTCTGTATATACCCCTTTTTCTCATAGGTGTTTTTAGACTGAAGTCTGTAGGTCTTTGATTGGCTCAGATGGTAGTGCCAAATTATATGGTTTTTTTCCCCACTAGGAAGGATAAGAAATTACTTCTTGTTGGCCTGGTACAAGTGGTACAACACATCACTGAGTGAATGGGGAGGCTGTTCTGTGAGGAGGAAGGCTCTGCACAGCCTGCCAGCAGAACCAGGCATGTGGCAAGGGTGCCCACATTCCTCTCTGGCTGCACAAGTGGAGAGGATGATGGAAAGTGCTGCAGAGCAACGTGCTCTTTGTTTGATACAGACCATCTGTCTTAAGTGATTCAAGCCACATTTTTACACCAGAGAAAATGACTGGCCACAGTTAATTTGGAAGATGGAAGTCTGCTCTGGGAAAGTGAGCAAGGCTGGTCAGAGGGTCATGTTCTTACTGATAGTGTGGCTGCTGATGTTTTTTCCATATCAGTGTCAAAGAGGGAAACCAGCAGCTGATGTGCCAATGGGAAGGATATCTGTTACCAATGTCAGTACTTTGTAAACTACTTCACTATACTTCTTGTCCCTTTTATCTTCTTTTTATCTCTTAGTCTCTGCTTTAATAAATATTTTAGATGGAGAGATATTCTATGAAAAACCTAAATGTGCTGTGTAGATATACAGTGAATGTGTAGAAGAACAGAGCACCTCTTTACCACTTGCTCTGGGTTCCACTCCCAAAAATCTGATGGTAAAAATGAATAGAACAGACTGGGAGAAGTCAGGTGAAAAAGTAAATATTCTGTGATTTAGCCACAAAAGCTGATATTAAAAAAAATCATCAAAACACTTGATAGATCTATGAGAGAAGATGATCACTTTCAGAGTGTAACTAACATGAGTTTTGCTGAGATTCTGCAATGTTTGGTGCATGTTGTGGGGTTTTTATTTTTATTTTTTTTTCTCCATTTCTGATTTTTCTCCAAAACTGGAAGTGTAGGAAATCCCTCAAGAAAGGCAGTTCTGGAGATTTCCAGCTTATTTCAGGGCTCTGGAGATTCAGATAGTTTGGGTAAACCTGTGAACTTTTGGATGTTTATCTGAACTGAACCTGAACTCTAAATCTTCTAGGGTTCACCAAGCTAAGTCAGAGGGAGGAAGGCCTATAATGATAATTTTAATGTTATTTTCTCATTCAGCCATGGATATGACCCTTCCCAGCCTCCTGGGAATTTCTTTGTGCTGCATGAAACAATGAGAAAGCTAAATAGTGTGTATCACATATGCACAATTAGATATTGTATGCACCATTATGGTTTCAGCCTCTATACATCCCAGTTGCTGGTTGCTGACTTTGGAAGATTTAGCTAGAAAACAGATGACTGTTTCTAGCCTGGAACTGTGTTTAGTAATATCTTTCATGTAACATGAAGATAACTTAGGGGAAAAGCACTAGAAACAAATTTACTGAACTACAATAGGCAAAGCCATTAAAAAAAAAAAAAGAAAAGCTCATTAAAAAAGCACATAGGTGAATGTGTAGTGTTCATTCTGTCAAGTTTTAAGAAGTGACTATAGTAACATTTTCCTTGTCTGACTGTATAATCACAGCATCTGAGTTCTTGATGTTTATCTATGGAGACCTCTGGGAAACAGAGGAGCACTTTATAATCTCTATTCTACAGAAAAGAATTTTCTATAATACCAAAGATAACATCATACCTTTCCTGATGTCAAAGGCAAGGCGCTGGCTGATTTTTCTTGCTGCAGGATTTTCCTAGTAGAAGTTTATGTAGCAAACCCACAGCAGAGTGAGGAATGGAGTCAGGATTTCCCTCCACTTTGTCAAACCATCCACACATACCCTATCATTCTCAACAATTACCACTGGGTCAAATTTGTAGTCTTGTATTACCTGTCCAGTCTGAAAAGACACAGAGGTGCTGCACTGGTCTGACTCTCGTGTCTTCTGTCCTGGCGAGACTGTATCAGGAATAACTGTACTCTTGCACACATTGACACACAGGTGTGGAGAAAACAGAGTGTATGTGGTATTACAGGGTCCTTCCAGATGCAGGAAAAGTGCATAACTAAATTTCATTTGGGGAGCTGGCAGACAAGTGCTCTGGTTGGAAGTCTGGGGAGGCAGCGTGCTTCATGGCAAAGTTTGTTTCCCAAATGCCTTCCCAAGTTATGCTTCTAGTGTTTGTGAAATCACTGTGACTTTACCACATCAGCAATCATTTATGGTTCTGGAGCTGCCTGTCACTGCGGGGGAAATTCAGAAGAGCTCATTTTATTTTTCAAGGGAATTTGGAAACCGACCATGCTGTGTTTGAGTTCCTGGGTTTTCCACAGGACAGCTATGCTGCTCTCATCAGCTTCTCTCCATGGAGCAGCTACATGTTGAGACATTTTCAAAACTTGAAGGGTTGCTTTAGGTCCTTCAGGCACAGGAAGTGTCTCTTGCTAAGCTCAAACTAGACTTGTTCACAGATTTTTGACAGGACTCTCAAACCAATTGCAGTTACTTTATACTTTTGAACAGAACCTGTGTGGGATTCAGTAATTTTATGGGATTTACAGATTTTTGAAATTTGGCTAGCTTTCTGTTTTTCTCTGAGTATGCACGAACCAAGTTCATAGATATAAAGTTTTGAAAGCTGTACTTAAGGACTGATTTTCATCAGTCCTTGTGAATGGAGTCTTCCAGCCTGGCATACCTTGCCTCACATTGCACTCAGTCTTTCTGAAATATTGCCTCCTGGAGAGTATGCTTGAAAAAAAGCCACCTCATTCAGCTTCTAGAAACATCCTATTTGAAAATTTTGATGTTTTTTTTCCTCCGTTTAGCCAGTGCAGTGGAACACTAAGTGAGAGAAATGTATTAATGAACAAATCCTCAGTAGGGAATGGCTTAGAAATGTCCATGCCAGCAGGATGCAGGAATACCTCCTAGATGTGTTCAACCCCAAATGTGCAACTGTGTTTATACAGCAGATCAAAGAAAATGAACTTCTATACACAAGGTCTGAGGAGATCTGAACCAGGGGAATTAGACTTACTTGAAGGTTATAGCATAGTGAATTTTTTATGATCAAAGACTGCTTTGGGGCTTTTCCCACTCCTAGTCTTAGCTCAAGCTGTAGGTATAAAATTGATTCAAATGTTCACTGTCTGAAACCTTTCTGTTTTATCTAAATATGTATTGCTCCTCTGCTTCTGTCTTAGTATTGATATTTTTGTCATCCAAAAAATGGTCATGCCTTTCTTTTGAAACCAGAACATTGGATACAAATTTACAAACTAGAATCCTTGTGAAAAATACTTAGATGTGAGTCTTGCAATGTCTTTTACTCTGAAAATGTTTTGGAGAGAAGTCCAATTGAAGGCAGGCCACCATCATCAGTAAGATTCTAGTGCTGATGCAGATTTCTCTCAGAGGGAGAGAAATGCCAGGCAATAAAATGGTATTATCAGTGGAAATGAAAACATTCAGAGGAGTAAAGCATAAGAATAAGCAGAGTCTTTCACATGCCCTCAAAAGACATCTTTCAGCTGGGGCTTCAGGTAAGGAAACATTTCCAGTAGAGGTGCAATTAGGAGAAATAATTATGTTGGTTGAACTCTGAGTGAGTTGACCCTGAGCCTCACTGTGACTTAGGTCTGATTCTCTAGAGAACAGATTCTTCCCTGAGTCCCAGTGCCAGGGTGAAGCACTGGCTCTTAATAATGCCAAGCAGAGGGGCCACTAAGATCCTGATCTGAATGGGCATCTGTGCAATATGGTTTGGATCCCCTTTATCCCCAGGGCACTTTAGCATGCTTGTGATACTTGATTTCTTCTGTTGCACTTATTTATTTGTGAATTATACAACTCTGTCAACTCACAGCCCACAGTTCCTTCTCTCCTGATGAAATCTGAGCATGGTGCTTAATGCCGTGTTTTGTTGTGCCATGGGTTGCCATGGAAATGAGCTTGAGGATATAAATCTAATGAAGTGTCCCATATTGTGGAACATGGAATAGAAGGAAGTGCTGACACTCTGGGCAAGAAGCCTGATGTGAAAATGTCTTGTCTGAGACCAGTATAGGTCAGCCTGGCAGTCTTGGTGTTGCCTATCTGTTTTTCAGCACATCAGGGAACCTTATTAGGAGTCATTCATTACATAAACGTGGATTTTAGAGCTTCATTTCCTATATGCTTTTTAAAATAATGGCTGTGAAATTCTTGTTTGTCTGCTTGAAATTTTTTACTGGCTGAAAAAAAGGAAGAAAATATGACTCAAAGCAAAAATATGTATGGAGCAAAAATTTAAGAGTGGCTGAGAAAAAAGCCCACACCCTTCATTTTGGTCCAGGATGTAGTGCTTCATAGTGGATGTGCTGAGAAGATGTGTAAAATCAGAGCACTGTTAGAGTATGCTTTAATTGTTATACTGTCAAAACAGCTGTAAATCTGCCGTGGAGGAACTTCTGGGGCAGGGGTTGTGTCTTGACCTTTGTGTTTTATGGCCAGTGGTCCTCACTTCCTTCACCTCTAAGAGGCTTCAAAATTATACAGAATCATGCAGAGTGAAAGAAACACAAAGTTATTAGGAGTGGTGGTGCAACATCTGAACAGTTACTATTGTTGTTTCCTAGTCAGTGATACATCCAAGTGCGTAGGAAGCTGAATTCTTGTACAACTATTCCCCATAATTTGTATCTTAATTTTCACTATGCTAAGTAGAATCACTTCCTTTCCTGGGGTGGACTCTCTTCTCTTTGGGTGTGTGGAAAGGCTAGAAAAGTGTATGGATAATGCAGTTCCTCAGTGCTGTCCTTTACCAGAGCTGTGGTGTGTGCAGGATTGTGCTGGGAATTTCCCCGCTTGTGCTTCAGCCCTGACTACGATTTATAGAAGGATGGGAGTCGACATTTGGAACACAGCAATGCCTATTGCTTATTTCCCAGTAGAACTTTCAACTTAAAAGATTTAGATGTTTTTCTTTATTAAATGGAGTGAGTACTCCAGTGTTTTCAGCTCAAAGCCCATCAGCATATCTCCATATTTTGTCAAGGGGCCCAGCTGCCAATTCTCAGTGGAAGTGCTGTTAGCAGTGGTGGTAATCCAGCATGGTGGTCTAAGAAAAGGAAAGGAGCCAGAAATTTGTCCTCACGCTCCAGTGTTGTTTGGCTACAGTCACCAAAACCAAAGCTTTGAAAAAAAGTGTCTGGTTTGTGATAGACTAGATGGTCACCCCACAGTCAGGACCTGCCCCCCTTGCTTTTGAAACTGTTATCTCATTGCTTTGTACCTCTGTTTCTTGGACCATCAGCTCTCAATGATGCTATATTTCTTAAAACAGACAGGGCTGCTTGCAGTGCAGTGGTTAAAGCTAAAGAAATAAATGTGCAGATGGCAAACTAGGTTGTTAATTTTGGCCTGTAATTGCAAACTGAGACTAGATTAGGAAAAGTCATGCAAAACAGGAGTATTTGTTTGAGACTTTAATGTCTGCCTTTAAATTTCCATCTCTGTGTGACTCTTTCTCTCCCTCTCTTATGTGCACATGTCCCCAGGCCTCATCCTCTGGCATCCAGCTCATCCCTGCTGTCACCACAGTGGCATTTGGCAGTCCCTGAGGTGAGAGAGTGAGCTGAAAGTGTGCTGTATGGTGTCCTGCAGCTCTGCCCTGATGCAAAACACATTTCCCACCTCTAGGATGCTTTCTCATGTCTCCCCTTTCTGAGCGTTCCCTCTTCCCCTACTCCCCCAGGACAGCACTCCCTATCCTTCAAACAAAGTTTTACACTCAGATTGCTAATTTTAACCTGATTATTGTTTGTGAAACCAATAATTGGAAGAAGTCAGCCATTGCTTAACAGCTTTAGTGGTAAATCAATTCCAGCAGCTTGCTGGGCTGCTGCTAGCATGAATCCACGTGCATCTCAGCCAGACGCTCTCGTCTCTCTCTCCTCCCCTCTCCCTCTCTCTGAGATCCTTTGCTGGCTCCATATGGGGCTGGGGATGTAAGCACTTCAGAGGAGTGTTTCAGTATATGGTTATGATTCTAATTTTTGGCATCAGCTTTTTATTACAAGTTGTTGACTGGCTGGAGGCGTGAGAGAGTGGGAGCAGGGAGGGTTCTTGGCCATGTGTGAAGCCAGGAGACAGCAGTAGCAGAAATAGCACAATAACTCTTCTCTGGAGCATGGAAATGGCTCTGGAGCAATCCCCTTGGCCCCTAATCTCTTGCTAGCTCTGGGCTTTATAGCATGGACCGTGACAGTTTTGCTGCAAGGAAGGGTCGGGATTTCAACCACAATAAAAAGTTGTAGCTCAAGTTAGTAGCATGTGAAGTATTTTGGTCTGGCAAAAAAAAAAGGGGCACTTGGATTATGAAATCCAAACTTCTGTTTTAAAACAGTACCTATGCTATGTACTGGTGTTGATTTATGGTATTGCTTTGAGTTTGATTTTCTTGTGGGCTTAAAAATGTAATAAAAATGTAAGCAGATGTATTTCAATGATAATACAAAAAAAAAAAAAAGAAAAAAAAAAAAAAGAAAGAAAGCTCCTGAAATGCAGAAATTTGGTTTGCATTTTATATTATGCAGAAATTGACACTTTATAAATAAATCAGTAAATGCAACCATATTTCCAAACAAAATCTGTAATAATTGTAAGAGATTATAATTAAAGGTACATTACATTATAATGTACAAAATTATTGGTACATTAGTTAGTTTAGTGCTAGTAGAAATTATAATTAGTTTTGTATATTACATTATAATGTACAAAATTATTAGTAAACTGCAAGATGCAGACTAATATCCTCTGATGAACAATTATGGAACCTGGAGATCAAAAGCTAAAACTAAACTCAGAAAGGAATGAAAATGCTTCAGAGACAGAACACTGATGTTCAGGCTCTGTGCTGGAGCGATCCTGTGCAGCTGCCTTCCAACCCCAGACATTATTTCTGTGTGTGCAGTACCACACACAGCTCTCCCTAACAAAGCACTGATGTGCCATGTTCGATGGGAAAAGCAGAATAACAGAGATTCTCTAGGGCACAAGGGGAAAAAATGTATTGCACTGACTCAGTATGGAGCCAGGTCCGGTAGAGCTGAAACTCAACTCTTGTCCAACAGGAGCCCCTCTGGGCATAACCTGGTCACTTTGGTATTATGAGGTTCCCTGCAAACCATGTTTCCTTGTGCTCTTATAAAATAATAAAAACCCAAGCAGCCTTTTTGATCACCTGAGGGCTGGATTTGCTGGGCTGTACCATGCAGGAGCAGAGGGATGAAAGCTCCCAGGGGGTAATACTGGAGATCAGAGGATTCCAGCTAGGTGCAGGTACTAGGCATTTGTGTCTTGCCTCCAGGTGCTTTCACCTCCTCACAAACTACACAGATAGGTGAGGCTCCGGGAAGAGGCTTAGAGATGCCACTTAAGATTCATCAGTGAGGTGGACCCTGTGATCTCATGCACAATGCTTGCCTGCTAGAGAAAGTTTTGTGGTCTGGTAAGTTTTGGATGAGATTTGGGCCTTACTGAAAGTAGTTAGGGAACAAATGAGTGTATAGAGTCCTTCTGAAGGAGAAAAGCATGAGATTATTCCATGGAGACATATTAAAGTCAATCCAAAGTGAACTGATGACTTTACAACCCTCAAGCAAATTACTCCAGATCATTTGTTTTGTGCAACAGGATCATGTATGAAATATGAAAATGTGTACATGACCTTCTTTTAAACTGCTGTGATTTATTACTGCCAGAACCACGAGGGAATCAAAATGAGTTTATGAAGAAATCAATGTTATGGGGAGTTGCAAAATGATCCTGGGTCTGATGAATCTTTTCTGAAACCCTTTAACCACAAGAAATCTGCTTCTTTACTCAGAGGTTGCACAGTGGATAAGTCATCCACTGTGATTCCAAAAAGCCTTAGGTCTCTAAATAATTTTCAGGATGGTGATATTTGCCTTTTTTTATTGTTCTGTGCAATTTTCTGCATGCACTTATGTTTTGTTCTCACCATGTCTCTTAATTGATGAGAAATCTGAATGATGCTGGGTTTGTTTTTGTTTTTTGGGTTTTTTTTTTGGCTGCATAAAACAACCCAAGTCACCTTTTTCAGATTTTTCATCAACCTTTATTTTACTTGTTTTGCTAAACCTGCTTTAGTTTAAAAGCTGCTATATTCTTTCATATTTACAATTTGATGTATGCTTTTCTCATTTTCCCATCCTTCTCAATGTCTTCATTCTGCAGCTGCTCTCTTTGGGTGATAGCTCTGAAGCACACAGAAGAATAGCAGGGAGAACAAGAAACTTTTGTTTTCTTTCAAGAAAAGAAAAATTCTTTGAGCTGAAAAATGGGACAGCACAGCCTTCAAGTCATAATACAATACTTGTGTTTGGGAAGGTACCACAAACTCCTGATCTTCATTGCCTGCCAGTGTTTTCTTGTAGCATAGGAGTAAATCTATTTGATGTTTTAAACTAAGCTTTTATTCTCCTTTTCTGATTTCTGATGCTGACTGAAAGCCTTTGCTAATGAAACCATTTTGGTAGCAGGTTTCTTCTTTCCAGAAGAGGAGGAAGATGACACTGCTTTCTCTGAAGCTCCAGGCCATGCAGCCTAGAATAGGTAGAATTTCCTCTGCTTCTGGTAGAAAATAGTCAAGAATATGCATGACAGGGCTGTTTCCTATATGGACTACATTCATTCTGCATGTGTCTCATCTTGAGGTAAGTCTTACTTTGGGGATGAAAGAATGGGACTTCCTTTCCTCAAAAAAACCCCAAAAATAAAACCCCAACAGAAAACTTGGCCAAACAAAAAAAATCCACAAAAACCAACCAACCAAGCAAAACTAGAAAACCTTTGTGCTCAGGCAAGATTAGTGTTTTAAATTGTTTCCAATATTTTGATGAAAAATCATATGTTTATTTTATTATTGTTGTTATGTGCTGTTACTAGTGCCATTGTTTTCAGTCAGACCTGTGAGTTTGTCTAGGTTTTATTTTCAGAAGCATGTTTTGCCTTGGGTCAATAACTTGAAATGGACTTTTTTTTGTCTGATTTGGTAATATACAGTCCTTCAATAGGGAATAAACGAGCTTAGGAGAGGCTTGGTTCATGGTCAAGCATATAGATTTTAGGACTGGCTTTAAATTAGAGAATTAACTTGACAGGTTGCCTGTCTTGAGCTGTTTCCATCTCGGCTGTAGGCTCATCCTCATAACTTGTCACCTTGCAGTTTAGTTTCATAGTTTGTGAGCCCTGAGGTTGTTTGAAGCGCAAGCCAAAGGATGGCAAGTGGGATGATGGTGGCATTTGCTTCCAAAGCTTGCTTCTGATTTGAAACAGAAAATTAATGGAGCTGAAACTCGATTTCTTGTGCTCAGTGATATCTGACACATTGGCCTCTATTTGAATATCCCTTGCATGATTAAATCTTCAGAAATGCAGCTGTGGTCTTGTGGAAACTTAGGCATTTTTGACCTTTACACAGCTTAAAAAAAAACCTAAAAAAAATCCCAACCTCAAAATCAAAACCTAAGGGCTTTAAGAATTCATGTGCAAAGTACATTAAAACAGTGTGAGTGTTGTCCACCCCATGTTTCAGATCACGTACAGGTCACCTGGAGAAAGTATCTTGCCTTTTCATCAGTTCAAAATGTGGACTTATTTTTCCATCTTCAGTAGCCTTCTGCAGTAATTTTTTAAAGCTCCATGCTATCTACAGTGTCAGCTACTCTCTTTACCTGGCCTGGATTCTTCTCCACTTGCATTACACCTGCATTTCTACATACACTCTACTCTTTCCCTCTTTTGCCTTATCACCTGTAAAATACGCACTTATCTTCTGAGATAAAAGCACAATTGATAACAGGGTGATGTGTCTATCCACCCCAGCCCAACTCAGATTTGAGAGGATAATGTGTCCTATTAAATTTAGGATTACCTTCACCTATCAGCCACTGGTGCAAGCAGAGCTACAAGCCCAAAGAATTTAATTCTGTATTAGTAATATTTTTCTGCATCTGTATGTTTATGACACAATTATAGTTCAATGTGCTTGATGTTTCTAGTGTGTTAAATACATACAACAAACAACCATTAATGAGTTTTAAAACTGTGATGCTTACTCAGTCCACTCAGTGCCCTTGAATATGAGCCAACATTAATTCAAGCTCAGCTGATCCTAATAAGTAACTAAGACCCCATTTTATAAACATGCAATTCTAGCTTGTTATTTCTGGCACTGCCATTAAGCAAAAGCCTCTACCCTCAGAATGACAGAATTAAGGCATTAGGGATAAACTGAAAATTGTCAATAATTCACAATTTCTTCCCTCCTTTCCTCCCCACCAAAGGCAACTCTAGGGGGGCTCAATAACTGCTCTCTATGCACCTTTTCTTCTGGCGGCTATGCACAGGAGTGTGACTGCCAATGCAATGAGATTTGCTCACAGGGTGGAGTCTGTAGGACTGGATGTAATATTAGATACTTTCTCCTGTCATCATAGGTTCACTAGAGCCAAGCACCAATGCCTGCACTAAAAAGTTATTACTTACAGCTATCCATTCTGAAGGGGAACTTCAGTGTCACCTTAATGTGTGTTGTCCCAACAATATGTATGTATTTTGAAAAGAAATCTAGACTTTTTTACTGAGAAGCAATCATGGTCACTCCTTACACTGGCCCTTCAGGTAATGTAGAACATGCGCTATACTTGTTTCTAAAATTTTCTCCTCAACTTTCCTCATTTTGCAGAAATTTGCTGAATGTGAGAAGCTTTGCATCAAATTAGCAGGAGATGCATTTTCCAACATAAAATTCAGCAAAGTAAGAATTCCCATTAAGCAACATAAACTGCACAACAATTGCATTTCTCAATGCAGATATTTCTTGCTCAGCCTTTATCTCTGGATTCCAAGCAGCTGTTGAAGCCCTAGAGCTGTACTTCTAGGACATATGGGTTTAGAACCATCCTTCCTGCTTGTCCAGTGCCCAGTCACAGGTTCAGTCACTCTCAACTTGATGGCTCCATGGTGATGTGGAAGAGAGTGAGAGGTAAGGAAACACTTTGCCTCTCTCCTACAGTGAGAATTACTTGCATTCATGAAGTCTGTGGTGCTAACACACTCCTTTTCTCAAAGGCTGAGCTTTCTTGCTGATTCTAAAACTTTTATATAATGGTGCTGTATTTTTGTGTCATTGTGCCAAAATAATAATTAAAAATTTTAGTTAAATTTTAAAAATGAGATATTAATGGCTTTCTGTCTTTATTCAGAACCAGTGAATGGCTATGCTGTAATGGCAGCACTCATTAATATTTCTCAAATGGTTGCTGATGTCGTTTTTATTATGGGCTTTCTTTTTCTTCATGTGCATTATTTTTAACTAAGCATGTGGGGAAAATGCTGTGCACACAGCTGTGTGAGGAATAAATTCAGAAAAGGCCGGATCAGTTTGTAAGAGAAATCAGGTGTGTTGCCATCAAGTTTTGGGTCAGTAGCAGGGCACCAAGTGACTTGGCTTTCTTGAAAAACAGAGTAAGGCTTTTAATTCCTGAACAGAATGGGGGAATGCGTGCAACCCACAGAGACTGGAGTCTCTCCAGGCCTATCAAACATAATGAGAGAATTCTTTGTGAAATGCATAAAATGATGACATTTTAGTGGTGAGTGAAATACTTGATTACTTTTTTCATAACCTAAAATAATTGGAATGTTCTTATGCAATCCTCTTCCTGGTGAGGATTAGGAATGTGTAACCTCACCACGTATATTCCTGAGAGACATCTCTGGGGCAGAGTGTGGTGATATGGAAAAATGGGTTGGAAAGTGTTTTTTAAGCCAGAAGAAAAAGTTACAGGCATGTGCATCTGAGAAAATGTCCAGAAGATGAATTCAGAGTCATGGTCTCAAGTCTGGGGAGACAAAAACTGGTCTGGGCAAGATTGCTGAGCTCTGTGGTGGCAACTGGATAAAGGTGAGTGCCTGACTTAGTCTGGCTTGCCCAAGTGGCTGTTTGCAGAAGAGAGAAACAGCACAATGCCTGCTGGCACCTGGGGACAGGGTGACACACCAGGTTTGGTGCGAGTCTGGATGGACTGACTGACAAAAGGACAGCGGGCCCTGAGCTGCCTCTTCATCCTATTTGAGCACACCCTGCTGCTCCCTGCCACCATCCCCAGGGAAGTTCACGTCCATGCTGAGTGCTCCTGGGCTGCTATTCTTTCTCAAGTTGGGGCATGGAGGATTAAGTGAACCATCCTCAAGGGATTTTGGTATTTTGCAGCACAGCAGAGATTTTAAACATTGCATAATATCTCTATCTAGCAAAGGTTAGCTTGATTTTTCACAGAAAATATTTTCTGGTGGATTGAGAGGCAATATTTAGCATATCAGCGGAGTAAATAAAAATGAAAATCTATTAAAATGGTCCTTGGCATTGAGGACATATATGCTCCTGCAGTAACAGGAGTACTCCTGTGTTAGGGTTTGTGTTTGATGCACTGAACAGCTCTGTCACAGGTCAGCATCACACAAGCCATAGCCAGCCACAGAAGAAAAGGATAATCTCTGCCCTATGGAAATGGCAACTGGACATTCAGGAAGAATCTCCTGAGATTCCCAGTACAATTCCAGGGAGTTGCACTGGCATATGGAGCAGGAACAGACAGGCATTGGGTGATACTGGTTTGAACACCTTGGTGTTACTTTGAAGTTAGACCCAATCTTTCTCCTCCCAGTAACATCCTGCTCCTGCTGGCAGAGGATTGTGAATCCTCAGACACTGAGGTCAGACCGTGCATTGCTCAGCAGGGCTGTTTTATCAGTGGATACTTCTTTCCTATTTTCTGTTGCCTAAATAGAGAAAGTTTATTAAAGACTAGTTTGCAAGTGGACTATGTTGGCGCAACATTTTGTGGGGACACACAGTACCCAGAATGGCTGTTTCTAAAGTAAAAACATTGGAGCATTTAAAGCTGGACCAGTTTAATTGAGGAGTTAGACCACGGAGAGTCTGGTGCAAAGGAGCTAATATCTATTAGAGATTGAAAGACTGGAAAGGGCTGGTAGAAGTTATATATTGACTGAAGATGAGCCAGGCTACATCATGCCTATTCACCAAATTAATTATTTGTTTCAATATTTATAAAAGTGAATAGAAAACAGATGGCAGAACTGGAGATGCTTGTTAGGTTTCTGCAATGGAGAAAGAGAGAGTGGAAATCAGAATCTCACCATAAGAGAGGAACAGGAAATTAAAATGTCAGACAACTGACAAAACTGCAGGACCACACACAAATATAAAGTTTCCCCATAGGATCTCCAAAACATTTTGAATTTAAGTCTCTTCTCTTTTGCCACCCAGAAATCAGAATAAAGTGTTGGGGTTTTTGGTGTTTCTTTTTTAGAGGAAAGTCTAAACACACACCCTCACCCCAGTTGTTAGAATATAGTATATTGAATTTTTTTTTTTTTAAACTTCTCTGAGTAGTTTGGAAAAGTCCTGCTGAGATATCTAATGAGAACACAGAAAGAGCAGAGATGGGGGTTGCTGATTTGTGTATTGAGTATCCACATCCTTGTCCTTGGCAGGAAGAATTCATACTCTTTATTCTGCAAAGACTGCAGGTTGGGGTTAGCAGGGAACTCCGGGATGTGTTTGTCCTCTGCATTTATTGAGGGCACCTGGGGCTTGTGGTCTGCCCTTGAATTTGGCTGCATTGAAATTAATTTCCCCTGATGTGCAAGATGTGGGCAAGGGAGTCCTGCAGGCTTGAGGAGCATCCTTACTGTGTACACCTAGAATGTTGGAGGGGGGGGGGGACGAAAAAAAGGTAGTAAAAAGACTGGGAGTTTTCATATTGAAGAGATTTGGTGGAATTGAGCCAGTTGTGTTAACTGAGGGTCAGGGATCCTGAATTCATGTGGGATTCTGATAGTCCACCTGCAGCCAGCTCACAGCAATGCATTCTCCATGCATGTCAGCACAAGAGAGATCTGGAAAAGCCAAGTTGCTCCGCACAGAAATCTATTTGTACTGCATCATTACTTGAATCAGCTGGATTTGGAAAGAAGTTGAGAATCCAGATAGACTTACTGGTCTCCTGCCCACTCAGAATTGTTCCAGTTTTCAGTATCCTTGAGACCCCAGGGAGGTATGTGCTTTGTCCAGTACCCTGCCCAGATGGAAGGGTTTGCTGTTACTCTAATAATCTCTGCTTCTTTAGCTCCTCCTTGCTTATGTCTCTTCATATTCAGCATCATCACTGAGTAAGGGCTGTCTGCTGACCTTTCCTGCAGCAGTACAATCTGAGCCAACTGTGCTGCTCTGCTGAGATATGGATTTTTTTCTTTCTGTCTGTCTTTTTATTCTGTCTTGTGGTAGGGTTTTCTATGTCTCACTTTGACTTTGGCCAAGTGCCTCACAAGCTATGGACTCTGAATGCCTGCATTATTTGGAGAAGAACGTGGGCTTTTCAGTTGGCTTGACCTCCCAGTAAGTTTCCTTCCCTCGTTTGACCTGCCTTGCCAGTCTTTGTATTAAGCTTTTCCCTGCTCTTTCATTATATGAGTTCACTCAGCCTTCTTCCTTCCCCCAAAATAGAAGAAAAAATTTTAGTAGCTGCTGCTAACCATTGCCCAGTCCTTCTGCTGACATTTGATGTTCACCCCAGGGATAAGGATTTGCAAATTCCTATTCACACCACATCAGCAGATGCTGCTGCTGAGAATTATCCTGTAACTTTTAAAATAACCTTTTTGAACAGGTCTGCCTCAGAACATTGTTGCCTACTGCATTTCAGCATAGATTGACATATCCAGCCCTTTGCAAGCAGGCTCTATAGTCAGACCCTGAGAAGTCTTTTCTGTCTTAGCTTCCAAAGGTAGTCTGTTTGGGTTAGTATTGCAGAATAGAACTATAATTTTAGAGGTAAATGCTGGCCCTCAGTTGGATGAATAATATCAATGATACTTTTTAGATCAACTACAGACCACAATCTACCAGAACAATGGCTTTGCAGCCAGCTCTTTTTCCAGTTAGCAGCTGGTAAACCACAAGAACAAAGTGAGAAACAGAACTTGGCATGGTAAAGTCCTTGGCCAATGACAGTAAGATACCCGCAAAGAAGATGGGTTTTGAGATTTCCCCTGTATTTGCTTTCAAAAGGAGAAGCATTGGAAGGAGAGGTGAAATAATGCAAATCAATGGTGCAGCAGTTCAGGAGCAAGCAGAGTGGCAGATGGATTTATTCTTTATTTGTCTAGTGATCTAAAAGAGGAGTTTTCCATAAAGGCTTTTTATGGTACTTGTTGAACACAGGTACTGTGGGAGCAGCAAACAGATTTGGTTTTAGCTGGATGCTAAAAGGAGGAGTTAGTACTTTGCCTTTTGCATTTCTGCCTTCCCCCAAACACTGGGAGTTTTACCATGTGCTTCCTTTGGTATCTCAGGTAGGTATCTCAGGAACCTGGTGCGTTCCAAAGATCTGGGTGGAACTTGCCTCAACTTGTCAACTTGTCTGAAGTTACCATTTACTGAGCGTATGAGGAAATCAGTGATCTTCAAGAAGGACCCTAGGAACCTGTGTCTTTGCTGCTCCCTGAGTGAAATGAGACTCACCTGTGAAGCAGGGCACAAAGCAGGTTTGTTGTACAGTTTTCATCTGCTCTTCTGACACTGCTTCTGATAAAGCCAGATCTAAATTCATCCCAGGGGCTACTCTAAAGATGAGTTCTATTTGGTCCATTGAATTTGTGACTTAAAGGTTAAAAGAAGACATACATGTTACAGAAGTGTTTCCTGTGACTGACTGAAGAATAAAAAGAATTCATTTCCCCCCCAAGAATTACAGAATGGATAAGGTTGGAAGGAATCTCAGTGGGCCCTCTAGTCCAACTTCCCTACTCAAGCAGGGTCACTCACCCTAATGCACAGTGCACAAAAATGCATCCAAACTTGTTTTTTCAAGGATCTGGCTGAAGCAAA
Source organism: Sialia sialis (assembly GCA_009812075.1). Classification (NCBI taxonomy): domain Eukaryota; kingdom Metazoa; phylum Chordata; class Aves; order Passeriformes; family Turdidae; genus Sialia; species Sialia sialis. Next base: position 11,379,253 of record VRYO01002297.1, read on the forward strand.
TGCACAGCCTGAAATAAATCTTAAAGGTATGAAATGCACTGGAAAACAGGGAAGGAGAAGGGTGAGCATCAGCACAGTGTCCAAGGAGCTGATGCTTTTTTCAGAGCTGTGCTTATCCCTGCTCTCAAAGCAAGCCTTTCACAGTGCTTCCCTCACCTGCAAGCCTTGCAAAGCCCAGCCTCTGGTGGGCTGCCTCCCTCTGCATCAGTCCCCACATTAGCACACAGCCGCTGCTGTCTGTGTGGTCTTTGGAATTCACACGAATTGGTGGCAACCAGAGGGAAAATAACGTGTTTTATATATTTAGAGTCAAGCACAGTTTAAAGTCCATTCTAAATAAATAAAAACTCTTAGCCAGATTTATATAAATAAAAAAAGCAGTTTCCCCCCCTCTCTTTTGGCTGCTGTTGAGCAGCATCAGTTTCAGGACCACACAAGGAGCTGTGTCGACAGCTCAGCAATGTGCAGGAGAGGCAGAGGTGGGAGGGGTTGGAAGGACCTTGATAACTTGCTTTGGGTTTCTAATACTTGGAGGTTCCCTATGGACATCAAGGAGTAGCCCTGACACTGGGTGAGTTAAAATGTTAGAAGAAAACTGTGAATATCTTAGGTCTTTAACAGAGGAATATTTCTATAAAAGACCAGTTTTATTTCAGATGGTTCACCCACTCCACCAAGGCATCTGTGCAAATGGTAGGATTAGTTAGCACTATTAGGTGAGCACTATTTTCTCTGTCTCTTAGTATGGCTTAGAAGTGACAGAGCACCCGTAAAAAGCAGTGATTTGAGGAAGAAACATTCAATTCTTAGAAGGCTGATCAGATTTGGCTTTTGGGTCTTGGGTGTGCATTGCACAAAGGTTCCCAGTTTCCATCAAATGATTCTCCCACACAGGTGCTGACAGTGTCATGTCTCCTGTTGCAACTAAAATCTAGGGAAACTCCAAGCATGGCTGCATTTTCTTGGGAATGAAATGTATTATGTCTGCACAAGGTTTCCGATCTCTCCTCACTTGCAGACCTGCCACGATATCAGCAAGGGTGACAAGCAGCTGCTGTGTGGAGCACCTGGGTTTTGTTACTCCAGATGAGAGATTCTAACAGGCCTTAAATAGTTATCTGCTATAAATGGGTTCTCCTTGAGGCAGCACTTTCTGTGCTGCTCATGGATGAGGATGGGCTGGAGAACATGATTTCTGCTGGTTGCAAGATTAGGCTGAGAACAAAAAAAGCCCAATTAATGATTGTTATTTTGTGACTGGTCAGAGGCCACTACAATTCTGACAAAGAAAATCAAAGAAACATTCTTGCAAAGCTGAGCTTTTCTCACAGTTCATTACCTCTTTCATATTCTGAACTTCCTTGTGCTGGCGGACAAAATGACCAACAGATGTTAGTCACACTGAGGAAAAAATTTCAAAGAATAATTTTTTAAACATGTCCTTTTATAGCTTACTTTACCCACTTTATATATTTAAAGTTATGTATGGTCATATATCCCACAATACTTTGGGTTGTCTTGTTTTGTTAGTAAAATGTCAGCTCACTTTTCTCTTCCCACTTAACAACACAGCTGGGGTCACAGCTTGTCAAAGGCAATGGTGTCAGAACCCCTAAACATCTTCCCTAAACCTTTATCCTGAAGGAAGTCAGTACATCTCAAGGCTGTACTCTTCTGTGGTACAGCTAGCAGCGAAATGACATTTTCTTTGCACAGATGAAGTCATGATACAGCTTCTACTTCTGCCATGCCAACCAGCAGATGGTTGCTTCATTGACCAGAGACCTCTGATACAGCAAATGTATTTACTGTATTCATACTCTGCCCGCTCAAGCCAGAGACCTGGAGAGTTTCCCTCCTGGCTCAGTGAGTCTTCCTCCATGAGAACACTCCTTGCCTCACTATGAAGAGCAGACATTCTGAAAATGCTGCTTAGGAGTGATTATTCTATTTAGCTCTGATTATTTATATCAGTTAAGCAGCAATTCTCATAGTAGCTTTGAAGGTATCCAACGTGGGCACTTAGTGGTGGATTTGGCAGTGCTGGGTTGATGTTGGATCTTGATGATCTTGGAGTTCTTTTGCAGCCTAAATGATTCTGTGATTCTCTGATGCAGGAGCACAGTGTGCAATAGGCTCACATTGCCTTCCCGCATGAATTTCAGGGCCCCACAAGTTGTTCCATGCATAGGAAAGTGGATTCCATTTTTATGTGTGCATATTATTATTTCAGGAAATTGTGCTCCTTTTTGAAAACCTGAATGCAGGAAAGCTAGGACATACAGTGCAGGATACTTTCAGACCTGAATTATATTGATTTTTTTCCTTCTTTTAAGATGAATTATTAAATGCTTTGCACTATGAGTGTATAACGTCAGTGGCAATGGATTGTATGTGCAACAAACAGCTTTTTGTATTTATTAAATACCCCAGCCTTGCAATTTAACCAGCCATAAGTTCATTTATTGTGTTGCAAGCTGAGCTGCAATGCAGGATGTCACTTACTTGTCGCAGTACTCTAAGTAATCACACTAGAGGTTATTCATTTTTACAACAGAGAATGAAAATTATTTATCTGATTTTTAACTCTCAGTATGAGATGTTTAAGCCTCATGTATAATTTTTTTTGGTGATTTTTAATTCTTCTATAAAAACTGAACAAGAAAGCAGGTGTTCTGCACCTCCTTTATTGGTGACTATAAAATATCATACTGTCTGGCAAGAATGGGCTCCTGGAGAAATCCTGTACAATTTTACACAGAATAACAACAAATCTAAGCCTTGAGACTCTCAGAGAGATGGAACTACTCTCCCATTTAAAATATTTTACTGGAATTCAGTGTAAATGTTAGCTCTGAAGCATCAGAAAAATTTTAAGGAACAAAAAAATCCTGTGGGAGGTTGTGTTTTAGGAGAATAAGCATAATTATCTGTGTGGCTGTAGGCAGGCTAATCTGGTACTGATTCTAAATGAAAAAAATAAAATCTTCTTAGGACATACAATTAGCTAGAGATTAGGAAGTAATTACTGTCAATGACGATGGTATTTAAATCTAATTTTATATATTGTGGCCAAAATTAAATGTGAAAACCAGCTGCTCACTTAATAAACTAGACTGAGATAATTAGTGGGAGATAAAAGCACTCCATATTGCAAGGATTAAAAACACTTTGTAGGAAGTATCTCTAAAAAGGTTATCATCATCATAAGAGTAGAAAAAGGTTTTTTGATCAGGAAATCAGTCTGGCTGATTGCTAGTCCGTGTTTTACAATTGACTTTTTCCCAGTTGTAAATAGTTTTAACGGTATTGCTAAAAAAGTTATTTTGATGTTTTGTTCTGCTAGGATCTTTTTGCAAACCAGAGGGGACTGTTTGGTACTGGTGTGTTTGGAAGAACAGATATTTTATCACAGACAGATGTGAGCACAAAGGCCTGTATTTAAGAGGAAGAAATCCCTCCATGGAAGATTTCTGCCTGCTAGAAATTGGTGATCCTGAAAGTTTTAAAGTCCCTTGTAGTCACCTAATTTTACATGAGCTTTCAGGCTGCTTTTAGGAGCATGACTTTGGTACTGTGTGGGCAGGTGTGAGAGCACTGTATAGGGTTGGAGAGCTGATTATTCTAATAGACAGGATTGAGCTCTTTATTAGAAAAGCAGGTTAATTCCTGGTATCTGTTAACAAAGAGGATCATAAACCAAGGGAATATGGGGGGAAAAAATCCCAGGGATCCTCTAAGGGTCATAATAGAGATGTTTAAAACTCTCAAATACACAGTCTATAAGTTGCATGTATAACACATAACATATACCTATATATTTTATAACATATATATTAAAATATTGGTGTTAGAATATGTATTATGACTGGTGTTATAATTTTATCTGTAAATATATGAGAATCTGTATAAAGGAGTACATATGTATATGACCTGTGTGCTTGGGAGGTTTGTGGGTAACACATCTTCTTCTCAATTACAACAGCATTCATTTAAAAATCTCAGACACTTAAAAGAACAAATTGATTCTTCTGTCAAGCTGTTGTAATTCAGCTTGCTCTACCTCACATAATATTTCTGTGCTTAAAATGCAGCAGCACTCGGTATGACTGGTACTGTGTACACAGCTCTAGCTCCAGACAAGCTCCACTGATCTCAGTTGCATAGTGGACAGTGGGACTTGGCCCCCTAAAATTTAATATGTCAGTCCTAAAATAATTTTAAAAGGAATTTATGTGTTTTCTCCTCCTCCACACTGCCTGTAATCTGAGAGTGTCCATGTGGCTAAGAATATAGACTTGTCTTCTCTAAATTGAAGACGTTCTGCTCATACCACTGGAGAAGCAAACTTAAAAATAAGGCAACCAGATGTTTAAAAACGTTGAAAGTTCCTTTTTTTGGAAAGGTAGCTACGTTAAATAAACATTAAATTGCTATTTTTCTGTATAACTATTCATTTTAATGTCACCCCAAGAGTTCATCCAAGGGCCTTTGAGTCACCTGGGAGAATGTACAGCACATTTTGGCTTCACAGCCTTCAACTTGCTACAAAGGGCTAATTCTTCCAATTAATGAAATAAATGCTGCTGATGTAGATGGATTGACAAATTAGTTCCAAGTCTACTTTGTTGAGGCAGGTGGAAAGTCTGATGGAGCTAGAATGCATTAAGATGTCTCCCCTGGCAGGAAAAGGAGCCCTTGGAAGAACAAGATACAGGGACCATTCACCCCCATTCACCTGGTAGTGTTTTTCTGTCCAAGCAGAGCTGCGACAGAACTAGAGAGTGTGAAGACTTTTTGGCTTTCAACAGGGCTTTTTGTTTAGGGCAAAATAAACCCACTCAGACAAGACAGACAAGCTGAGGTAGCTGTAGTCTGGTAATTCCTGTTGGGCATACTGCAGTTTGATGTAAAAAAGCAGGTTAATTTATGGTGCCCTCCTAGGAAAGGTGATCATAAACCAAAAAATATGAGCAAATAATTCAAGGGAATGCTCTGAAGTTTATTGATACTTGTTCTATGATCAAATGCTGAAAAGCTAAGCAGAGCAAGGAAGCTAAAGGGAGAATTTCAAGGCTACAACTCTGTTTATGTGAGTGAAACACTCTTGGAAAGAGCATGTTTTCCTTTTGAAAATACACTCCTCTCTTTGAGACAGCTTTCTGAAGTAGCTGCATTTTAATTCAGTTTGTAACAGTTTGTGAGAGCAGATGCATTGCAGTGTTGATATTTCAGGGGTGGATCAGCTCCACGGATTAATGCATTTATGTGTTTCAGGAATGGTGGAGGTGCCTTGCTGCATAGCTGAGACCCTTTGTAGGGCACATTGATGTCTGGCTGCAATTTCTGAGCTTTCCAGCTTTAGCTGACTAATGTGACAGCCTGTGTGTTTCCAGGCAGGAAATAACACTTGCTGTCAGCTGTGCTGGCTGTGGTGATGGAAGGCGTGTTCCTGCCTTCATACCTGCAGACATAAAAGGGCTCACAGAGGAGAGCTTGAGGCTCTCAGCTGGTGCCCATCAGGGGAACGGCAGAGGGTGTAAGGTGATACAGGATGTTGCACACTGCAGTAATCTGGATCTACTACAACTGGCTGGAAATGAGCTACCTGATGTGCCACAGTCAGATTCCCACACCCCAGGGCTCAGCCAGGTCTGCCAGAGCACAGGGGTGGGTGTAGCAAACACAGGGCTCCAGGTTGCTGCAGCTAAGCGGCTTTTCTTCCCCATGTGTTGGCTTGTTTGAGCCTGGTCAGCTTTCTGTATTCTGTGCTATGCTAGATACCAAAGGTAAAAGTCACAACTGGGCAGAGGGTGACCATCTGTGCAGTGGAATTCACATTCATGGTCTTCAAGTCTAGCTCAGTGAGAAAAATAACTCCAAGCAATGGAATTGAATTGCTTTGCTACTGTAAGAGCTTTCATGTTAATTAGCTGTGGGAATGGACATCTGTGCAGAATTAGCTGAACTCCCAAATCCTAACTGGACATTACTCCATGGGCAAATACTGGACCTTAGTCTATGTTAATAGGTGGGTTTTCTTCTTTCTTCCTGCTTATGCAGGGGAGCTTGTGGGGGCTGTTTTATTTTGCATCACTTGGAGCTCAAACATGAGCTGTCAACCTACAGAACAATGTAATATTATAGATAGCTAGCTGTTGACTCAGCTCCAGAAGGCTGAATCACCTTTTTTTAAAATATCAGTTTGTATTGTTAGTGAAATTTGACTTTTCTAAAGAAAAACGTCAGGAATACATGTAAGAAACTTGCTTATCATTTATATTCTGGTAGCAGCTTAGTCATAAAAACAATTGTATTTTCAGTACACGTGGATAACCTCTTATAAAACACTGTTTAGAGAGCCCAGGAGAGAAATCTATGCAACATGCCAATGCAAGAATTTTGTTATCTGTTCTCTTAGGAGAAAGGCAAAGAAAATAATTTGTTGTTTTGAGAGGAATCTATTTACCTTCCAAGAATTATCTATCAGAGATTGATTACTATCATTAGTCTATTTGCTGCTGCAGTGTTTGCTTTGTTTCTTAAAGAGAAAACAAGATGTGGTATATCTCAAACACATGGGACATGAACGGTATGGACTGGCATTAAAAAGACTGCTTTTCTGGACTGAACTTATAGATAGATGTCAAGAAAGCAGCTAACAAGGCATATTCACCAGAGAAGTTTGTGTGCTTAATAGTATTTCTTTTTTCCCCTTTTTATTTCCCTTTTTATTTTTTTTTTAATTTTTAGACTGAATAAAACACAATCCCATTTTTTCCAGCCATGCTCTGTCTACAGATTGCTCCAGAATTTCTGTGCCTGCAACCTAATTTCTCTCTCTTTTTTCTTTTTCTCTATCCAAACACTTCCAACAGTAAAGAGGATAGTTGCTGGGATGTGATGAAGGCTCTGAAGGGAACAAATAAGTTAACATCAAATGGGCTTCTCCTCCTCCCACTCTGCATACCAAGAAGACTTAAGGAGACCACAGGACACTATCAGTGCACATTCTGTATCCCAAGAACCCTTCCTACTCCTCTGCAACCCCCCATGACTTCACTTAAAATAAAATTCCTAGTTTGGTGTTTTTTTGTGTGAAATATTTGGTGGTCTCTGAAAAAGGTGCAAATTGATGAATTCCCTCAGTTCCTCTTAATGTCTGAAGGAACTGGGCTTGTGAGATGATTTTTGGGGGCTATTTAAGGACAGCCTACTTTAATTAATATCCACTGGATTCAGCTCTTGGCATCTGCTGTTTTATACTTTTAAACAAATTGAGATATGCTTGGTGGCACCTTTCTTGTCAAGGGTACTGATGTGGTTTCTATCTGGCCTACACAGTAAAGAAGGAGTGTGAGTAAAACACCAGCACTTACTGCATTGTCATATCAGTGAATATTCTTCAGCAAATTAGAGGCTTAGGGTTGCCTTGCATTTCTCAGTTCAGGCAGCAGAGGTGAGCACTAATATAGGAAGAACACTGTCCTGGGCAGGGCAGGCAGCTACCCCTGGCTGTAGCTGTCTCGTGTGCTCTCTCTCAGCTTCACCAGAGACCTCTGTATCTTGGGTTGTACTGCAGGATATTATCAAAAGTATGTATTCTACCACCATCTGTTGAGACCAGGTGGGGCAGTGATCCTTAGCTCTGTGGGAGATGTTCTGCTAATGGGCCATCCATTGAAACCAGGTGGGGTATAGTTCTTTATCTTTTCACAACCCATCCTTTCTTCAAGGAGTTATCCTCTGCTAATAGCCCATTGAGTCCCACTGTGTGACTGATAAAATTACTTCATCCCATTGGGAGTTGCTCCATCCAGGGGGAAGAGCCAAGCCTTTCCTACCCAGATAAAAACTGAGATTTTAGGACACCAAGTAGCCCTTTTTCCACTGGATTTCTGGGGAAAACTGGACTTTCCCACATCATCACTGGACCTTTGGAAGAAAACTGCACCCTACTACAGGAGCACTGCTTCAACTGAACCATATCTGTCACTGCAAGAGGACTGCAGCCACCATTTAATGGGACTGGTACCGCAGCCTGCCTGATGGGGTGTCAGGTTGTATTCTAACTCTGTCAGTGTTTGAGGTTTGTTCTTTGTAGTACTGTATTTCTATTTGAATTTTCCTAGTAAAGAACTATTATTCCTAATTCCCATATCTTTGCCTGAGAGCCCCTTGATTTCAAAATTATAATAATTTGGAGGAAGGAGGTTTACATTCTTGATTTCAAAGAGAGGCTCCTACTTTTCTTAGCAGACACCTGTCCTCCAAACTAGGACACTCTGAGATACCTGCCCAGCTGGCAAAATGTGAATGCCAAGTCCAATGTGTAAAGATGGGATTTATTTCTGAAATTTGAAGTGCCAGCTTGTTTTGCTGTGATTAGCAAAGAAAGAAACTCCTGGTGCTTGTGGCTGAGAGAGTAGAGGGATAGCACTTCAGCTGCACTGCTAAGAAATGTCCTGTACAAGAGGAAATATCTGTGTTTAGATCTCACTGAAAGCAGCCAGAAAACTCTTGTCACTATATCATATTAGCTTTGATCTGATGTACTTGATTACGTTTTTGTTTTGTTTATTATAGGCTTTCAATTTTCCTTCTTTGCTCTAAAAACTGTACTCAGAATGTTGAATCACTTTTCTCCCTATCAGTGAATCTGCTTATTGACATCCTGTTAGAGGCCTGTGCAAATAGTCTTCAAAAAGGAATAAATGAAAGACACCGGTGGAAAGCAAAGTTTGACCAGAGGGCAAAGTTCTGTCAAAAACACTTTATCTTTCTTTGTTACTGAGACATGACCAGATGTTTGTTTATAACAAAATGCCTGCACTGGGATTTTTCAAAGCCCAGATGAGGAAAACTGTATCTAATTGCTTCTAGGAGTGCAGTCATGTCCTAGCTGCAACCTGGGTCAATGTGTCCTCAAATCCTATATCTAGAGATTCTGGGAAAGGAATAAAAGTGCCTATGGTTGTGCTGAAAGGAGATAGGGTTGTCAGTTTAGGCACACACTAAACATCTGCTCTGCCTGAGCCTTGTGGTTTAACTAGATTAAAATGCCACATTAAAATGATCATCAGTCAATCAGATCACTTCCTCACTCTGAGGAGCAGAACGTCATATTCAGTGCTGCACTTTCCAGGGAAGCCAATGTGTTGTGCTAGGAGAAAAAAATCAGAGCAGTGAAGTTTCACAGTTGTGGTTTGTTTGGCCTGTGTGGCATCCCAGACTAATGTTTAACCTAGGTTCAAACAACTTGGAATTTGTTCACCTAAATGATTATAAATCCAGCTAATCATTTGGAGTATTAATTTTGATTATTTTAATGTTGGCTATTAACTCTAGTTAGCAAAATTAAATATCATCTATGTTCTAGCTTTGGGAGTGTTTTCATTCAATATAGCTGTATCACAGACCACAACCTTGTGTTGTTTCAGTGGCACAGAGATAATTTTCCTTTTATTTAAACTTCTGGATAGCAATTTAAGACTACCAGACTACAGGTCCTATGAATTACAGAAGTAGGAATTGCCAAGAAAGCTCTGTTTTATTAATGAAAAGACAGGCAATACTAAAAGGAAAAGCAACCCAGACAAATTAAGATAACCCCCTTCAGATGGCCTTTAGCTGTGAGCTAGTTGTCTATGCAAAGAATTATTTCTATAAACAATATAGAGTTTGCTAACAGTTATGCAAATGTTGATCTGACATCTGTTATAATTTGCAAGGCATTTTGCTATATAGATTTTTAATTGCTTAAAATTAAATTCCTTCTTGCACTTTTAAAAGCATTTACATAATTTCACGCGTATAAGGTGCACCCTTTTGACTGAAATTGTGATCAGAACCCGGAAGTGCGCCTTATACGTCGGTGCGCCTTATATATGGGCAAAGTTTGGAAACTTGCCAACATGGAAGTGCGGAGGCAGCGCTGGGGGCCAGGGGCGGGAGGGAGTTCCGGGGCCCACGGCATGGGGAGGGTGCCTGGGGCTGCATTTAAAGGCTACACCGATCCGTGAAAACTGTTTGCAAATTGAGCACCTGCCAGTAAACCCTGCGATTGCGTGATTCTGTTACTCATTCATTACTTTGTTGCACACGGATCCTTGCTGCAAAAAAAAGTGCACCTTACAGTCCTGTGCGCGTTATATATGGACAAAGTACAGAAAATTGCCAGCAACCCAGAAGTGTGCCTTATATGTGTGAAATTACTGTAACCAATTTAGTCTTTTTTTAAAATATGAAACAGAGAAGGTAGAAATGCATTTTTTTTTGCACAGTTCATGTAGAAAAATAATTTCTGAAGTCTATTTAATTAGACCATCTAATATCTATATAATGTATTCATCATTGTTGAAGTACAGTATTAATGAAAAGAATTCTATAAATTGAGGTACATCAAGTTGATGTCCCCTTTCAGAAACACTCACTACATATTGAGGAAGCATCTGGTACAATTTGGATTTTTTTGTCAATTAATTTAATAGCCAAATGTGCAGAAGAGCTTACTGCAAGTATTTCAAACTTTTTGCTGATGGAAGTTACAGATATAAATGGAGAGCCTGGAATCAAGGGACAGTTTATGGCTTTTATGACCCTGAAGTTCATTAAATCCTATGGATCCTGAGTGCTTCTCCTGCCTCCCTTCTCATTCCTTCCCTCTCACACCCCTGGAACTACAGTGGGAGGAAGGCTTCCTTCATCTGTGAAGTTTTCCTTTGGGAGTTTCTTGGAAGAGCAGACAGCTGTGCTGTGAAGGCTTGGCTGGTCTGGCTTGCTGCATCTTTCTCTGATCAGTATTCTCTGACCACTCCTTTATTAAGGTGATGCTGAAAGAGTCCTTGCAGTGGCAGCTCTCACTGACATGGATGAATGCTCATATTGCAGACCCTAAAAAGACCACACTACACTGTATACATTTCATGCTGTCAGCTTTAAAAAAACCCTAAAATTGTATGCTAGACTCACTTGAAAAATTAGAAAAAGAATTGATAATCCAGTATTATCAGATGATCTCATGATCAGTGATGGTAAGAACATCGTGTAGGTGTCTGCACATTAAATTATCCTACCTGTAGCTACTCCTAAAAGTCACATTTACAGGGAACAATGTCATTCTGTGTAAAGTTCTGAGGAGGAAAGCTCTGTTCCTCAAGGGAAGATGATGATTAAGGCACTGTACTCCTGAGCTTGCCCTGTGATACCTTCTCTCTGCTGTCACGCCTTGTTCAGTGTTTTACTGACACTTGAGAATTTCAGAAAAGTCAGGAGTAATTACTGTGTATTATCATCTGCATTTCTGATACATAGGCTCTCAGAAAATGCCTCCTAAACAATTTCTTAAGTTGTTTCCTTGAAGTGTTGCTGCAAATAACATAATTTGTATGTGAACTTCAGTTGGATACGGTAACATCTTGTAAAGTATTTTAACATGACAGAAATACTTAAATAAAACTTGGGGTTGGTTTCAGAGATATTCCCTTTAGGAGACTGCAGTAAATTCAGCCCCCAGATTGACACCCTTTTCTCTATATAGATTTAGTTTTCCATGGTTAACATTTCTTTGTGGTGTAATTTAATTGCTTTAAAAGCAAAAAACTGCAGTAGTGTTATACATCTACAGTGGCTTTCCCCAGCCTTTTGGAAAGTACAGGATTTACAATTAAGCATCAGGAATGCTCTAGTCTGTCACATATTTTTGTTTGTTTTATCTATTAACAAGCAACAAAATCTCCAGTATTTAATCTTTTTCACTATTTATATCTTATTTTCACCCCACCCTTTCACTTTGGCCAGTTTATTTACAACCACTAAATAGAAATGCTGCCACTCCTGTTTTACAGCTCAGGAGGCAGGGAAAGGTGGATCACTGTGTTGGGCAATGCCTAATTCAGCCTCTGCTGCTTGTGAATATTACAGGTCTCTTACAGTTCCCTCTATCTAACCATTTAAGCACACCTGATTTTCACAATATCTTTCTTTAACTCAACATAATCCAGCACTCTCCAGCCTGGTGTAATCCTTCAAGTCCTGAACAAGACGTAGATTCTCAAGCGATTCACTGAAATGTCATGTATTTTCAAGCCCCAAATAGAGACTTTGTTTTAAAAACACCTAAATTTAAAAAAGTGAAAAAAAGAAGCTACCAGAATACATTCTGTGCACACAGTTCAGAAATATGTGTGTGGAGTGCATGACTCCCAACTAAATGTTTGCCGCCATTTCTTCTCCCCAGGTTCCAGCTAACTCTGGATGGAATGACACACATAACACACGGATGACTTATGAGAGCAGGCAGCATTTATCCTCCCAAGGCAGGAAAGGGAAAGGACCTCACCCTGTTAGTCACTGTGGTGAACATTTGGTGGTTACAGGGAATGGGGGCCTTTGCTGCAGTCCATTGTGTAATGGGCAAACTCAGTCTGCAACAGCTAGAAACTGCTATCTAGAATGAAGGAGATCTTTTACAACATCTCCTTTGCCCTGAGCAATTGCAGGTGGCACCAAATTGATATTGAGGAGAAAAAAGCTGAGAGAGAAATAGGAGTCTGAAAGTGGTCCTAGGAAAGCAGAGTTTGCTGGGCAAATCTCAGAAGGAGTTTTCTGGAATAAAAACAGGATGCTGCTGTGGATATTTTGGTGAATCTGAATTCTTACAAAGAAAAGGCAGAAAATCCCAAGGCAGGTGAAGCCAAAGCTTTTTTTTTTTTTTTTTTTTTTTTTTTTTTTTTTTTTTTTTTTTTTTTTGGCAATCTTGAGTCAGTGATGCTTGACATTTGGAAGGGGATAGGAACTGGAAAAACTACCATAACCTGGAGAGAGTTTGGAAGTGTTCATGGAGAGTGCACAGCAGGCAGGAGGGGAAGTGATAAAAGTGGCACAAAACAAGGGGAGTTCCTCAGGGGAGCACTGAACACTAGGCAAGGAGACAAATTAATCTGGAAACAGTTTGCTAGCTGTTGGCTGGGCTGTAACCAGGGCAAGGACTGAATACAGAGCCAAGAGCTGCTATTCAGTCAAACTGCGTAGCTGCATAAAACATGATGCAGGACCCTCCTCTGAGTCTGAAGGAGGTACAAAACACCTAAACAAAGCAGAACACAGGTTGAGAAATACCACCCTGTGTTTGATGTCCCTATGCTTACTTGTGGGGCAGTTTTAGAGGAACACTTTCAGTTTAGGTGTAGACAGTGTGGAGATGGGATCAAGAGATTGGGCAATCAGGAAAGGCTGGAGATAACAACAGGAGAAATGTAAACACAGGGGTTTCTTGGCATGTATGGGTAAAAAGTTGATGATGACAAAATTTGTAATTGCTTTTGGGGGGAAAAGTGTCTTTTACTGGACCAAAACTATGCCAACCACATCAAGAGGGTGTCCTTACTGGAAACACAGGGGACTTACCCTACTGTAGCCTTTGAACTCATCTTCCAGGTAAAAGAAGTGTTCCCTGTGGGGTAAGAAGTGATCTGGGGACCACTTTTGATGGTAGGTGTGTTCCTCATAGACCGAGAAGCTGAACTGTGGTGTAGCCGTGACACATTTGGGTTCCACTAGCCAAGGAAATGGGGCAATTTGGCTCAGGTTGCTAGCATGGGGTGAGGTTTTCTGAGGTCCATCCTTGCTCAGAGGGGACTGCTCCCTCCCTGAGCAGGGCTTTTAGGCTTTTCCATCAGCTTGGTTTCACCTGAAGAACTTCTGTTCTTCTTCTTCCATCCCCATAGTGCTACCACACAGAAACATTGCCTGAAACCTACTCCCATTGGATGGGAGCAGCATCCCAGTCCATGGGGGAAGGGATGAGGCATGTTGGACCGCATCAGAGCAGCTGGATTTCCTCCCTGCCTCCTTGCCTCCCTCCACAGAGGGAGTGCACACAGCCATCCTTGTCACCCTGTGGAGCAACCTCGGCGTTTGGGACTGGGGTTTTCCAGGTTACAGTGAGTTCAATTCGAGTTAAGGCTCACCCCACGCTGCTGATGAACTGGCAACCACTGCCTTGATGATCTGTTAACGATTATCCCACTGAGAGTTTAATTTAGTTTAATTTTTGCCAGTTGATATTTGCTGTCCCAGAGGCAGGGCATTGGATTGCAGGCTCTGCATGTAGCATTATGGTTGTTTTTCAAATATGTAAAGAGAGGTAAGTTATTTCTCTCAAATCTCTAGCCATCAGAGTTCATTTTTAGTGCTACATGCACTTCCTACACATCCCTTGGTTTTTGAAGTCCCTGTTTCTGTTCTCAAACCCCAATCTCTATTTAAAAGTATTATTAGAGTTGATGAACTGTAAGGAAAGTAAATATTGGTTTTGCTGACTAAAGTACTGCCCCTAAACACAGCAGATAGATTACTTTCAGAGATGGATTCAAACACCTTCAGGGACTACTTGGTCTCTCTATTTACTATTATCAATGTTGTAATTTTGTTATCAAGACTGGCAGTTTCTTCTCACAGAAAATCTTTATTGCAAGGCTGACCTGTCTATTAGTAACAGATACAAATAAGAGCTGATTGTTCAGCTGCTGTAATTTAAAAAAATGAAATCAACCTGCCACAAAAGAAAAATTCCCTCTGGTAACTTTATCCATTTGCCATTGGTGCTGACACTGTGGATGCCACCCTGGTTGAACTATGTATTAGCCCCTAGAGAAGCAATTCAAAATACATAGCTCTGCACAATGTTGTAATGGAAAAAAATTAAATAGTTATGCCTGGTTCAGTAATCTGAAAATAATGCAAAGGTTCAGTTCTAATTGCTTTGCACAGTTGTTGCTGTGCTTCCCAAATGGGTTTATTCTGCTGCTCTGTTTGTATCTGTTATATAACATGGCAGCACTGCCCATATACAGGGAGCCTTGTTTTTTAAAAGGATGTTTCAGTATTTTAATTTTATGTTTTGTCCACATTTTTTAAAACACTTACCCAACCAAATGACCCTCTCTGGGTGTCTGCTTATCTAGAGTCCTGCAAAGGACACATTAACCTGTCAGGTAAGTTAAGAACTTGATTTAAAGCTTATTCATTAAAGCTATCTTTCTTTTATCATGTGTTTATAATTTCTTTTATCATGTTTCTGAATTTTCTTTGGGTTGGAGAAGCTTTAAGAGATGCTTAAATATGTACTTTTTAAAATTTAGATTGTAGCATCCACTGAGATAGTCTTTTCTTTATTTTACTTCTTCTATGTGTTTCTAGATGCTAAAGCCAATATACTGCCTAACTATGAAGTGCTGCTGTTCTGAAATCTAAGGAAGAATGACTGAACACTCAGTCATTGGACTGGAACTTCAGTTTAACTTGAAATTACTCTTTTATTTTATACAACTAACATAATTTTATTGTCACAATTTTCTCTTGGTGCATTCCTCACATAAATCCTACATATAGTATGACTGTATTCAAGACTAATTAAAAAATATCTAAAAGAATTGCTAATATTATTGATGTCTATAAATATCCCAGCAACTAAATCACCTTGCTTCTTTTCAAGGTAAATGATCACACTGCTAATAGGGATGGCAATAAAAGTTAGTTAAAATGTAATTCAGAATCTGTCTCCATCTATCTGTCTATCTATCTATCTATCTATCTCTCTATCTCTCTATCTCTCAAAGCTTTTCTTCCAACTGTCTAGAGGAATGTTTTGGTTGGTGGGTTTTGCATCTGGTTATTTTAAGGTTTCGGCGCTGTTTTTATAATGATATGGATGAAAACAGAGTCACTCTGGTATTTAAAACGGGCAAAACAAAAAGGGTCAGATTGTTTAAAAGCTTAGGAAAAACACTTGCAATATTTTTCAAGGTTTGTATAGACTTGTATGTGCAAAAGGCTTGAATATAAATGCAGTCACACATTTCATGTGTGCCAAAATCTGTGCTAGTAAATATTACAGTGCTTTTGGCAGATTTATTGGAAACACAATCCCAGATGAAGGAAGTGTATGGGAAGAACTATATTGTCAGACTATCAGGATATGAGTGGTTCAATGGAACAGAATGAACAGCAGAGAGAAGCAATTTTATATTAAAAAGTAAATTTAAAATAAAATTAGTCTTCTCCATTTGTGGTGGGAAAATTAAAGACAAAGGGAGACCAAAGAAAAGAGAAAATAAAGAGAAATAAGATAAACTGAAGTAAAAATAGTTGATGGTTGATAGGAAGCAGAGATTGTTTTTAGATTTCACTTAGTGATGTTCCACAGTATTCTTTGTTCTAGGGCAAGCAGGCTTTAGAAATTCGGTTGGAGACATGAGAAGTTTGTAGATGTTGGAGTCTTTTGTATGTATGTCAGTCTCCAGGTAGTTGTAGATATAAATTTTTGAATCATCCTCACTTTCAGCATATTTCTATGCCAATGATATTGTCTTATCATTCAAGAATTACAGTCTTACACAAACTGATCTCTAATTACCTATCAGTATACCTATTATATGATATAGTACTGTTGTTAGGACAGGTGTTTCTTGAAATCAAGATAGCCAGTAGAAATTTTCTCTGTCTAGCCTATTTTGATTAGTCCTACAAGCAGTTTGGGACTGATCACTCAAGTGTTAGCTGTGATGGTAAGATCCTGGCTGCTTTCTGTGGAGGCAGAGAATCCACTGAAGGTTATTTTACTAGAGCTGAAAAAAGAAGCTTTGAATTTGGAATCAATAATAGGATATAGAATGAAAGAGTTAACTTCTACTGTTTCACTGCTATTCTTCTGTTATAGGGACATTATTAACAAAGGCTTGATTGTTGTTTTGGCTACAAGTATTAAGTACAAAAGAACATTATGAAGGTCCCAGGTACAGACTGGCATTTAGACTGATTGTCCTTTTCCAAAGCAGTTTTCTATTAAATAAGTCCATTATTGCAACACGGTGGCTTTAATTAAATCTCTATAATCTTCCATCAGGAAAATGGCATTAGCCTGCTAGCCAGGAAAATACAGTAAGTCCAAACAGTATCCCTGTTATTAGAACTTGATTGTCTGCTGGAGTGTTTGATCACAGGCATGGAGATTTGGATGTTGTTGTACAGCAAGGCTGGCCCAGTGCACTCAGCAGTGTGTGAGTGCTGGGGTTTATTACAATTACAACTCTTTTAACTGCTTGACCTGAAATGCTAAAGGCTGCACAAAATACTGCTCCTGTGCTGGTCTAGCTCCTCCTTGAGTGGTTGTGGCACTACAGAAGTGCTTATTTATTTATTACGATGTGATTTATTAGCACACGAGAAAAGCAAGAAGTGTGTGAGATGTGTTTTGGTAAACATAAATGTGTCTTCCTCTGATGGTTATAGTGCTGGGAACTATACATAGAAACAAAAATAAAATTATCATTTTTGCATTTAAGTTTTGGTTAGATTGTACTGGATAGCTTGATTAAAAATCACACATTTAAATGCTTCTTCAGATGTTGAGATCGGGAGCATTTCTAAGGGATTTAATCTATCTCTCTGGATAAACGCACTAGAGATAAAGAATTGGCAAATAGCAGCCACTGGTGTGGTTGTTTAATGAACGGATTTAAATGTGTCTGTCCAATGTGTCTCTAAGATTTATGCTTATTTTTTGGCTCCTCATCACTTTTGGGTAGGCGGCGGTCCCAGCAGACTGAGAAGGGGTGTGGTGCACAGGAGCTGTGTGTGTCTGGGTACACACTGCTGGGGGGAGCTGCTCAGGTGTCTGTGTCATCAGACAGTTCTTTCTTCTAGGGAAAGGCAGTAAAACAGAAGAGCATGGAGCTCTTTGTGCTGGAAGTCCACTTTTCCCTGCTTCCACTGAAATGACTGGCAGCTGCTCTTGACTTCAGGGGAATGAGAATGAAGTCCCATGTGACAAATATGAAAATTATGGTAGTCCTAGACTTCTGAGTTTTATAGGAATGCAATTATCTTAAATATGGGCTGTTACTACCACCACAAAAAAACCCCAACTAACCAAAAAAGGGGAGGGATGCAATTACCCAGAGAGCAAGTGGCATGCTTTTCATTGATTAGACTGTCCTGTTCGATTAAATTCCTCAGTATTTTTAATTTTCTAGCCCTAATTGCTGCCTTACATTTTTCTTGGGTCCCTTTGTTCTAATTCATCTGCTTTCAGGTCCAGATTTATTTTTTCAATCCATTCAGATTCTCCACAAACTTATCCTGTCATTATGTGTTTTGTCTCTCTCTGCAGATGGTTATTTGACAGAAAATTTCCATTGATTCCAGAGAGTGAGTCCTGTAAATACTGTTTGTGGTTCTCAGATGGAGTAGTTGCAAAATGGAATTGATTAAAAGGTCAAAAAACATTACTGTTGCAATGTCTGAATTGCTCCATCAAAGTGTTAGGGGGACAAATGTGTGCAAATCTTTTCATAGGACTAATCTGGATTTAAAAATATTCTCTTTGATATCAGCTTTCTGATGTTTCCCAACAAGAGAGACATTTTCAAATTATAGCTGGAAACCAGTCTCTCCTCTTACACTACTGTCAATTTGTAGTAACTCCGGAGGTAATGAAGTTCCTTTAGTCTGAGTTACAGTAGGATTTAGAGTCATTGTATGTGATCTATTTTTAAAACCCTGGAAATTCTAAGTTGTTCAAAGTAGCAGTTTTGAAAACAATAGTTTCATTTGTATATCTAGCTAAGGTGAGAATTCTTGCAGAAAGTGGAAGTGACCAGAGCATACCTGGGTCTTTCTACAGGAGAATCACTGATGGGGAGCCAGTGAACACCAGTAATCCCAGACTTGCTTCTCATACAGTACGTGACACAGGAGATGAGGTGGGTGTATGATCTCTCTTGCACAGCAAGTCACAAAAGGCCAGCAAAAGTCTCAAAGGTGATGATACTAATTTACAAGGATGTCATAGCTGGGGCTTGGCAAAAGATTGATTTTCAGCTTATTTCCACAGCAGCCTTTACTGTCTTTTTATCTAGCCATCCTACAGGATGGAAATTTGCTCTGCACTGCTTAAAAAGCATCCCACAGATAATTATGGGCCTCTGCATCTTGGGTATCTGCACTGAATCTTGGTGGAGACAACATAATTGTAGTTTTTATTTCCAGCTAGGTAAGCCCCACACAGTGCCTTCTCCTTGTGATTTTTCTAGCAGCAAATGTCACTGAGCTCCAGTGTACAGTCCGTGGTAAAATAACAAACCTTAGCTCCAAGATGAAAGCAAGGCCTCAGTGTATATAACCTCTGTGTCTCTACTCACTTGAGAGCAGAGAGAGATAATTTATGTCTGTCTTCAACATCTTTCATGAATTGAGCACTTGAACTTGAGCATAAATAGGGACCATCTCTACCTTTTCTTATGTGCTCTTCTAAAAGAAGAACTTATTTTGGGATGTAGTAAGTCACTTTGGCCCACTCCTGGTTCAGGTAGGCAATAAATGGGCAAGAAGATTGTGCACAAATTCCTTGTAAAGTTTGTATGTGTCTTGGGTGGATTTAAGAACAGGCTTAAAATTTCCTTCAAATTCTCTTTGCAGGTTCACAGAGAGGCTGAGGCTGGAAAGGACCTGTGGATGTCATGTGGCCCAGCTTCCCTACTCAAGGACAGCCCACCTCCTTTGTGTCCTCCCTACAGGTGTTTACATTGTGGAGGTCCTGCTTCCTATCAAAACAATTTCAAAGCAGTACAGTAATTTCTCACTTATAAGCCGCACTGGGTGATAAGCCACACTTTTTTTCCCCAATGCAGCAGAGGATTCACTCCCTGTCCAGCCTGCTTTCTCCCCCACTCTGCTTCTGCAACCCAGGAGTCGGCCGTGGCCACGCGTTCCCGCTCCCCCACTCGGCTCCTGCCACCCATGTCCAGCCGTGGCTGCCCGTTCCCGCTTCCCTGGTGGCTGCTGAGGAGCGGGGAATGCCTGCTCCCCCTGCGGCTGGCACTTTTGGGTTGGCATTTCACCGGAATTTGTCCATAAATAAGCCGCACCTGGTGATTAGCCGCACTTCCGGGATCAGCGCAATTCTTCAGTGAAATAGGTGCGGCTTATCAGTTTGAAATTACTGTAGGCTTTTTAAGGGAAAATAATTTTGCATATTGATTTGAGCAAAGCTGTTTTGGCATGAATCCTGGGAGTAGCTGTATCTGTAGAATGTACCATTGGTGCCTAACCTCCCCTCCATCATCCGGAGCCTCCTGCAGACCTGCCTTTCCATCACAAAGGAGCTCACTGCTGCACGGACAGCAGGACTGGCTGGCACATGCACAGCTTGCACCACAAATCCAAGGCATGTTGTCACATAGAGGGTGGGGGAAAGATGGTAAGAGCAGCCAACAAGCATTGAATTAGTTTGTGTGATTGGAAAGTGGTGATGTGCCAGATGAACTGTTGGGGTGGGCAGATGGCAGCCTGTGAGCCTGGGGCCTTATTGAAGCAGACATGAGACCTTGTTTCTTGAACAGTGAGACGTATTCAACACGTCCTCTGGAAACATTTAGGCATTGCTGGTGTTATTGCAGTTTATCTAAATTATTTGGACAACAAAAAGTATTTCCAGATAAACGTGACTTTGCATAATCTTAGAGGCAGCAGAATTGCTGCAGTTCAATGGAACAGGAAAACTAAATTGTAAATGACAGGACAGTGCATATCTGTAAATGACAGTGCATATCTGTATTTTGCAGTGTCTAAAGAAATGATAGATTGCAAATGTCAAAGGTAGAATGCACTACTATATAATCCTCTAAACCACTTCTAGTTTCCCATTAGAATTAATTCACCATTCTTTACCAGACTACTGTTTCATAGCAACACTTGTAATTTCTCATATAATGCTATTGCTTCAACAAAAGCTCCTTTGGGTGAGTGTAGGCTGTAAAGTAACATTGCCAAGTTAGGAAATAGATATTTTTCAAAATAAAATCCTATAAGAGGAGAAAATAAATACACAATATTAAGGAGCCAGAGAGGTTCCCCAAATTCTGTCACTACTGGAGAGGAAGTAAAATCTTTGTCTTTGGTATTTTTTCCTGGCTGGCAAGAGGAACTGTACGCAAAAGCTTCCTCTGGTCCCTTTGGTCTGCTGTCACACTGCTGTGTACTGGTGTCAGGTCTGCTCTTACCTGGTGGCCTGTACATGCACACAAACTCCTGGCTTGGTGCCTGGCTGGTCTTGAAAAAAAACTCAGGGTCTGCCCAACTGATGGGCAGTGCTCCTCCATGTGTTCTTAAGATGCAAGCCCTTACCTCTGTTTCATGTTCCTGCTCAAATTTAAATCTGCTCCCTTGGTTTTAGTGTGAGAACCTGAACACGGGAAAGAAAAATATAAGCAGGTAGACAGGCAGTGCTGCATGAATGTGGGTGCTGAAGCACAGCTGTCATCCCTCCAGCTGACCTGCTGGAACAGCTCTGGTGGCTCTCAGGTACCACACGTGGCTAGCGTGGCTTTGCCAGCAGTGTCGGGCTGCCCTCGTACTATTCATGTTCTGTTTTTGTTTTGGCAGGCTGCTCACAGTTTCCTGAGGAAAGAACACATACAAGGGAAGAAAAACAGTGAATTCAACAGCATGGAGCTGCTGAAAAACAAGGTTCACTGCCCCCTCCCCTCTGGTAACAGTGCTGTGAGTAAAGCTTCATCACCAGTGTTATGTACAGCTATTGCAGCACAGGGCTGTCAGCTCTGGTTATTTGGAAACTCAGCAAATGGATTGCATTACTTCTTCAAACAGTCTCCTGAAATCAGGCTGTTGAGCAGAACAAGAGGCACCAGTGCAGCTACAGACTGTCACATGGTTTGAATTGAAGCAATCATCTTTCCTCCACTCCCCCTGCAGCATCAATGAGTGTCAGTGTTGGTGCATGACCAGGGAGCTGAAATGCAAAATAAATGTCTTTTTTTTCTTTTTTTTTTTTTTTTTTCTCTTTTGAATGGAATTGTAGAACTGTTCAGTTGATCCAGGACTGAAGTAAAGTATTCAGTTAAGAATAAACCTCACAAATACAAAAATGTAAGAGAGACTATGACATGCAGTGGACAGCTTAACCTTTTTTTGGGGTTTCCACAGTGTTGTGGTAGTCTGTGAAAAGTTTGAAGTTTGTGAAAATTCCAGTAGCATCATTAATTCTGTTTCATGGAAATTCCTGTCATTTTGTAGGGCATTTGTAGGAAATTACCAGTCTAGGAGTACCCACACATTGGAAAATATAATTCTTATGATGCTCTACTACCACCATGGGCCCTTTAATATTTCATCAATGAGTAACCACTGAGAAAATGAAACAGCAAAAGAATAGAAATTCTTTTGGCCATAAGAGGGAAATGGCTTCAGAAAGCCATCATTCAGCATATAGAACTAACTTCCAAATGATGACTGTATTATGATTTCTTTTCACAACTTATTTTTTTGTTAAATGTGTGCTAAACTGCACTAGAATCACAGTCCCTGAAATATGCTCTTTGTGACCCAAATGCAAGACTGTTTGTAACCAGTTTTTGAAACCTGTAGATATTTTGCTTCTGTGGGACTTCTGTGGTCAGTAGCACTTACCTCTACTGTTTACTTTTGGTCTTCTGCTTAGGGATTGTGCAGAGCCTAAAACGTTTAAAAATAAAGTTTAACATAAAGAGTCTAACAGTATCACCCTCTCACAGTTCTAATTTATGGTTAAAAATGTGAGAAAACCACTCTGCATATAAAATCCTTTGCTGTCACATTGGTGCGAGTGCTGTCTTCATGCTGCCTTTACAAGCTTCTTTTCCAGTTTACAGATTGGCAGATATAGTTTGTCCTTTCCACTGGTAGTAACAGGAGCTGGTGGGTATGAAGTATGACCAAGCTTGTGCTTGGAAAAACTCAGTTATTTTTTGCTTAGAAAATGTTCATTTTTAAGTGAAAATGAGAAGAAGGCTGTGTTAACAATAACAGAAATAAATCCTGAGTCTAAAAAAGTGTGAAGCCCACCCTATTAAGAAAGACTCCTTTTGAGTTAGAGAGTAAACCTTAATTTTATTGCTCTGATCATGCACAAAATGACAATTTCTTTCCCTAATGATACACTTTTGTCCATACATAGTCTTATACTGCAATTTCTTTCCCCAATGACATATAGTAATTTCGCAATTATAAGCTGCACCTTTTTCATTGAGGAAGCCAGCCTAGCCCAGCAGTGCGGCTAATCATCGGGTGCGGTTTATTTATGGACAATTTCAGGAGAACAGTGAACCTGGGAGTTACCTGACACTCAGCCACATGTGTTGCAGTCGCTTTGGCTACGTTGTTTCCAGTACGGGTTTGTGTGGCAGGCGCGATTTCGACGAATCGCGTGTTTCTGACCACTGTTAACCAATTAGACAAAAGCTTCTTGGCTAAGGGTGGCACGCTGGGAGGCGAGGGGGCTCAGCAGGGACTCCTATTCTCTTTTTCGGATGCGGCGCCCCGAGATTTCATGCACAGGATGTGAGATTTGAGGCACTCCGACATTTGAAGCCCGCCAGTCCGACATTTGAAGCCCGGCACTCCGAGAGTTCAGACACGCCTCATGGACATGGCTCCGCCACAGAGGAGATTAGCCTACAATGCAGATTTTAAAGTAAAAGCAATCAACTATGCAAAAGAGAGTGGAAATAGGTCTGCAGCTAGAGAATACAACATTGATGAGTCGATGGTGCGAAGGTGGAGACAGCAGGAAGATCAGTTACCTCTTGCTACAAAGACTACGAAAAGTTTTCGCAGTGGTAAAGCCTGATGGCTGGAACTTGAAGAAAGGCTCTGCACGTGGATCTCCAAACAAAGAGCTGCAGGAAGAGGCTTAACAACTGTCGCCGATCTGAGAAAAGCCAGAGCGAGAGCAGAGGAAATGCATATAGAGGAGTTTCAAGGAGGCCCTTCTTGGTGCTTTCGTTTCATGAACCGGCACCATCTCTCCATACATGCAAGGACAACTGTGTCTCAGTGCCCACTGGTGGATTATGAGGTGAAAGTGGCGAACTTCCAGTACTGCAGTACTGCAAAGTGAAGATCGCTGAAAAAAATATCCAGCCACCGCAGATTTTAAACATGGACAAAGTGCCCCTAACGTTCAATATGCTGCTGACTCAAACTGTGGAAGAAACCGGGAAATCCTTGGTTCCCATCCGCACGACAGGTAACGAAAAGACATCATTTAGTCGTTCTCGCGGCCGCTGCAAGTGGGCAGAAATTATGGCCATTGGTAATTTTTAAAAGAAAAACGATGATTCCGGGTAAAATTCCAAAAGGCATCTGTGTTGCAGTGAATCCCAAAGGCTGGATGGATGAGGGATAATGAAGGTATGGCTAACCCAAGTTTACTCTAGGAGACAGGAGGGATATTTTCATCCATTGCCCGCACTTCTGGTTCTGGATTCCATGCATGCCCACACAACAGAAAGAGTAAAAACTATGGTTAAAAAGACGAACTCGGAGCTTGCTGTTATACCGGGTGGCTTGACCAAAGACCTGCAGCCACTGGACATAAGTATAATCCCTTCATTCAAAGCCAAACTCTGAACTATATGGGAAGCCTGGATGTCTGGAGGAAACCACTCTTTCACAAAGACTGGGAGGATGCGCCATGCAAGCTGTACCACTGTGTGCCAGTGGATACTGGATTGCTGGTGTGAGGTATCCCTACGAACTGTCATGCAAGAGTTCAGGAAGGGGGACATCATTCCGGCACCGACAAGCGACGGGAACGACAGTAGCGAAAGTGAGGAGTCTGACAAGGAAGGTACAGCCGAAAAGGGTTTGGGTTTGCTGGATGTCAGCATTGCACAACTGATGATTTCAGATATGGAGGATGAGGACTTTGAAGGTTTCACAGAGGATGAAGACCCGAGTGAAAATGAAGCTGATTGGAAGTTTAATAAAAGTGAATTATTTCTTTCTGGATTTTGTAGTGTTTTCCTTTCTTCACCTGCATTCACAGGTGAGCCGATTCCGCTACGACGTTTGCGTAAGGCAGCCCAGCTCTGGCTGCAGCTACAGCTTCAGTGTCGGCTCGCGATTCTGCTACGACATTTGTGTAAGGCAGCCAAGCTCTGGCTGCAGCCACGGCTTCAGTGGTTTCTCTACTACATTTGCGTGAAACAGCCCAGCCACGTCTGAGGCTATGGCTCCTGCCAGGCTCGTGGTTCTGCTAGCACGTTTGCGTAAAGCTCAGGCTGGGTGAAGAGCGCCGGGGCCCCGCAGCGTTACTTTGTTGCACGTGTACCCTGCCAAACTAAGGCGTGGGTTATATTCCGGTGCGGGTTATATATGGACAATTTCCGTGGTCTTCTTGGCTACCCGGAAGTGCGGGTTATAATCAAGTGCAGCTTAAAATTGTGAAATTACTGTACTTTTGTGCTGGCATATTGATGTGCCTGGCAGATTATGATGTAGAATACAATTTTATATTTATGACTAAAAGCCAAATTTTTGTTCTTCACATACTGCCTTCTCTGAGGGGTCATGTTCAATCAGTAAGGCTAGGAACAAGTTGCTTCAAGCACCTATTCTTTTGTCTAATATTATTTACTTTTATTTTGGCAAACAAAGTAGAGCAGTCTAAAACTCAAGTATGGATTAATTTTCTGCAGGTCAGCTTGTGATTAAAAAAAGTGTTTAAACTTGTCAGAGAGAGGCACATCAATGAAAAGGGGATTCAGAAGTCTAAGAAAATATTTCTATTAATCCAATATGACTCTCTCCTATGAATTTTAGTTTATCCTGTTTCTAAACCAACTAAATACTAATGAGGGGAATCACAGTGACTTCTGGGTACACTCATTTTGTAACTTTTCTGCATCACTGCTGTGAGATAAAAACCCAACAGATATGCAATGCCAGTGTAGTCACCAGAGACAACAACTTGAAATTCATAATAAAAATTCTCCATTTATTAGATTTTTCCTTCTATGATTAAAAACATATCTTAACAGCAGACATCTGTTGGACAACTTACAGGGTTCCTTTTTGTCTTGGTATGTGAGAAAATCCTGCAGGCTGTATTGCTAGACCTTGCTATGCTGTGATGCACAGGAAATGAAGCATATGCTCCGTGGTGGAGCTGGAATAACATGCAAGCTTGGTGTAATCTGTTGAAAAGGAGTGCCATTCCCTATGATGTGCCCTATGGAAAGGAAAAGGGGGAAATGCTAGGAGCCTTCTTTCTTGCCTGATCTCATGTGACACCTCTGGTTTGTTGTGAATCAAGTTTGACAGAAAAATGTGTGTGTGATACGCAGCATGCTAAAATCAAAATAATTTTGCATCTACACCTTTTAAGCCTTGTACTGTGGCCATTGCATGAAAAGATCACTGTAAACAGAAATGGTATGGAGCAGAGCACCACTCTCACTAATTTTCACAAGTGAGGCTTGATGGTTTTTATTTTTTTCACCTAGTAAACATATGTCCTTTAGGCTTCCTTAAATGGGGTACTTCTTTCCTCAGTAAAAGTATTTTTCTTCCTGTGGGCCCAACTAACTCATATTTTGAAGGTGACTGCTTTGATGCCAAAAGAACAAAATAGCACCCTGGGCCTCCAGCGTGCCGCAGGTTTTGTTTGTGTGTGCTTTCAAAGCAAAAAAGGCATTCACTGCTTTAACACAGTGTTTCAGAAATATGCAAGGCCAATTTTGTGTTTTGCAAGTAAATATGCAGTGAAGCCCGTGAGAGAGTCACCAAGGACCTGGTATTTATTTACATGCCCATGGCTCATCTGAAATTTGAGTGCTGCAAAGTTATCAAAACAGACAAAAAGCTTTATGAGGTAGATTTTCAAAATTTGGAAGATCCATTTGATTAAAGACATATTTTAACTGATGGTAGAGAAGGCTTAAATCTTCATGGTCCAGGGCACAAAATAGCCTCTATGGAATTTTAGGAAGGAACTCATCTTGAGTCTAAATATAGTTTCCTGCTGAGACACTGGGGTCTTTTCCCCCAAATCCAAGTCAAAGAAGGACTGTGAAAGAGCAGTAGGCTGTTTTGATATGCTGTAGTGATTACCACAGAATTGTATCTCCTTTACATCCAAGGGGACACACACAAATATATCCTGTCCTTTGCTGGAGGTTTGGGTGTTGCAGGAAGTACTGAAACCTTTTTACAGTGAATATTGTATTATCAAAGCACCAAGATTCAGAAATTGGGCTTTGTGCCTTTCCAGGAAATGGGCAACAACTGAAGTTTGGCCTCTAGAACTCAGGTCAGGAAATGCAGAGATGATTGTACATGCTGGACACTTATCAGTCACCTCAGGACCAGTGATTAGTGCTGCAAAAATCAGAGTTAATGAAGTACCAAATAAGTGGTGGCTTCTCACTTTCTTGGCCTCCTCAAGTTGGCACTGGATGTCTATTGGCAGATCAGAATGTGATGATTCCAGCATCAGAGCAGCTGGGTTAATTTTGTGTGCTGTGGTCTACCTGCTTTACAGAGCATGCAACTCAAACTGGAGGATTTTAGGACATTTTCTTGTTGTTTATGGGTAAGTATGAGAGAAGCCTAAGAGAATGCCCTCCCTGGTGCTTGCTTCTGGCTCCAAAGAGTTAATTTGAACAGGAATTTCAGCTGGATTCACTCTGTTGGCTGTATCTAGTCTGAGTGATAAATTCCTTAGAGCTAAGCTGTGAGTGTGATGTGAAGAAAAGTCAACACGTGCTGTGAGAAGTCAAGGATGGCTTTTCCCAGTGTTTTACCTGGTGTGATATAGGAATGAAGAGTTTTCTTCCTGAGACAGTGCAAGTGGTGTGACAGCATGTATGAGAGCTGGCTTTAGAGCTTGGCAAGGAGTGAGTGAAGGAGGCTGAGAAATTCTCCTCTGGGAAGGATGAAGAGGACGCTTGTACCTAGCCAGTTTGGAGAAATTCTGTCTGATTTCTAGGCCACAGGACAGGAGCTCCTTCGGGCTGTGTTCTACTGAATAACATGAACTGAAAGGAGCTTTTTTTTAATGAGATTCGTAGGGTCTGTTCTACCAAAGTCTTCAAAACAAGAGTTTGATAGCTAACCCACAACTTCTATAAGTAGTACCAATATTTTTCCATCTACAAAATTTCCTTTTCCCATATTTTTGCGTAATTTTCTCAATGTCTGATCCAGCAGGTAAATTATTTTGTATGTAAGCAGTACATTTTCCCTAAAATGAAGGTTTTTGATAATATTACAGTCCTGACAAATTTAGTAACTGAATAAGCTACCTGATGACAAAAAAATTACCTTTTTTTTAAATAGCTACAGCTAAAGCTGATTTTTATGGCTACTTTAGTCCAAATAAATATTCCTGACTCAGTGGATCAAGATAAAACCACAATCTATAGTTGCTTTTTTGACAAATACCAGATTGGGACTGTCATTTGCCCACTCATGGATTTTTTGGCTTCTTTCTTATTAGTTATTAGCCAGAAATTTGAAAAGTCTAGGAGAAGCTTATGCTAGATTTTGAACCTTGGACAAATCTAACCATATTCTGATAAGGAAGATTTGAAGTAGCAGGTATGTAGATAAATTTTATATTTTCAAGTAAAGCTTTGGGGATAGATATAATAGCCACACAGCACAGAGGTCCTGCTTTGTGATGCAGTCACAATCCCAAAGTCTCTTGATCCACAGAATTTACCAGGTACCACACAGGAAATCCTCAGTAAAATCAGGAATTGCTCCCCCTCCTTCAAACTCTGACTACCATGAAAATGCTTATTTTTGTCTTTGCCAGTTGACTAAGTTATTCCAGGGGATTTTCCCAGTGTAAGGAAGAAGTTGATCCTGAACATGTTTATTGTAGTATCATAATTTCCATTACAGATCTAGAAAGCTCTCTCTTCTTTTTTTCATGTTTTTTTCTTTTTTCCCTGGAAGGGGAAAGCCCCCTGCTTTTTGGTGTGCCTCCTGACTTTTACTAATACCACAGACTTCTTTGCCTTGCAGTGAACCAGCTTCACAAGGAGATTGCCACATCAGATTATGTGAGTTTGCTTCATTTCCAGGCAGTGCTATTTAATATACATCTGCTATGTAATAGATGCAACAAACTGAAATGATTTTCAGTTGGGTTAGTCTTTATTGGATCTGACCTCTGGTCTAGGAGGTGAAGGGAGAGTGGAAAATGAAAGCTGATTTGGTATTAGCCCACTATTCATATTAGAAAAAGTAAATGCTTTTGCGGTTTTCCTTACAGAGGTGTCTTTATTCATTTGACATGCCTTTAATAACTAATTCTAGTTGTCTGGTTGCCAAGATAGATTTCCTACAGGCAGACTTAAAAGTGATTTTGTCCTCTTTGAATGCATGGCTTCAAATGATCCCAGAACAGCAAACATTAAACTTCCCCCTAGACCTTGAGATTTTCTGAAGCACTGTAATAACATACAAGGATAAGACTATTAGAAAAAAATAAATAAATGAATTAAGCATGCTTCATATAATATGAGCAGGACAATAAAACTCCTTGTTTTTCCATGTAAACTAATATCTCTTTTCTACTGTTGGCCATATGCTGTGGATTTTGCACAATTCCCATTTTATGGATTTTGGTATCATCATCCATAGTTGCCTGGGAATGCCAATGTTTTGTAGGCTTCATCTGAAAGCAAGGAGCCAACAGAACTCAATTTTTTTCTTTCACAGATGGCTTTGTCCGTGTTTCTTTCTCACATTATCGCAGAGATTTAAATGTATACAAGCATCTGTGTATCAGTTCTGTCTATGAGCACATGTAAACTGGCATGGGAACTGTGAAGGAGGATGCCTTCCTTGTCATTTAACTGGACTGTGCACATTAAGCAATTAAAAGCAATTTGAAAACTTGGCTTCATACAAAGCCAAATTGAGTTAGGGTCTGCTGGTTGCTTAGAGAAATAACATGAGAAAGAATATTGTCATTTCCAGGCATGAGCTCACACTCTCAAGAAATGTATCTGCCGTGGGGCTGCCTCAATGAATTTTGAGTTGCTAGGTGAAAATTTGAAAACTGTCTCTTCAGTGCACTGATAGCCAAAATCTGCCTTTTCTTTTGGTTACTAAAGTCTAATAAGGTATTAATCATGGGTAATTACTACAAAGCTTTTTACCTCAGCTGAGTCTTAAATCAGCTTGGTTTGGTAATAAACAGAAACAATCTTTCAGCTGAGAAGGACTTGGACAGACTTCATTTTTCAGCTGAGATCTTGGTGTTGTGATGGACAGGTTGTGCTTTCTGGACAGGTCACCCAATTCAGTGCAAGGAATTTCATCTCTGTCCTGCAATGCATTGAGCAGACAGACAAGTTCCTACCTCTAGTTGAAATTGAGCTGTTTATTATCTTGTGAAAGGTGGTTTCATAGGATTCTACACGCTCTTCCTTCCAGGCCATGCTATTTCTCCACTGCTCCTTTGACACATGTTTTTATAATAATTTACTGTCTACTGTGGTATTGAATGTGTTCATAAACACAGACAAGTGAGATTTTTCGTTGTCCAGGAGACTGGTCTACTTTCTAAATGAAGACACAAAGTCTGTCTTGGATAATCTGCCTTCGGTAAAATCATGTTGCACATTTCCTTTATAACTATGAGGCTATTTTTTTTCTTAAAAAATACTTGTTTACTTGGTGCCCATAGACTAGTAAAGTTCAGAACTACTGTATGACTCAGTTCCCCTGAACACTCTCAGTGGAGCAGGAGTCCTGTGACATAAATTAAATTTCATTTTGAGAAAAAAACAAAGTCATGCTAGACCTCCTTTGCTGCAAAAGCAGGGTTTTTTTATGCCAGTGATAAGATGGAATTTTCTAGAAACAGCCTGCAGCTTGTAGTATTACCCCGCCAAAATGAAACTGTGAAAGCCAACTTGCACACTACAAACCTGCTTAAGGAATTGCAATTTTAAAAGCAGAACAGTTGTTTTGAAATGCAAAGAAATATTTTGAAAAGTTTCTAATAAGTATTGTGTTATTTTTTACAGGACACTGATTCTCACGCCATGCAAGTTATAGCCATTTAATTGTATTTTATATGGTATCAAACTTTCTGCCAAAATCTGGTGTTGGAATGTTTTTCGTTGTTACGGGTCTATCAACATTACATCATTTACTGACTGCATCATGTGTGACACACATGTCTGTGCTTAACCTTTCCAGCTGGGATATCTGAGCCTGCTTTAATCAAATGTTACACTGCCAAATGGGTGTTATTCTTTAAAGCTTCCTTGCTGAGGAAACAGGTCTGAGTTTTTGTATGTTCACCCATTAGAGGTTGCTATCAAATTTAAAAGAACTTAATTAGCAACAAATTGCCATTTAGTAGAGCCCAATATTTAGGCTTGGTTGCCTTTTTTCTATTAACTAAACATTTGTTTCTATAGAAAGCATCCAAAAGCTATGGACTGGGAGATGCATGTCCCTAGTCTCAGAAAACCAGTAGGGCCAATGGCTTCTTTGCAGAAAGAAAAATGGAGACATGCTGGAGTTACTCAAATGCAAATATTTCTTCCCCCTTAGAGGTGTCTATGGATACCCCCAACACATTCTACCTGTTCTCACTGCTATTGATCTTGCCTCTTCAAACAGCCCTTTCAGTTGGGAGGGCAAAGCCTTTGGGGCTGGATTTCACACCCCTCAGGGTAACTGAGAGTAAGATTTGCTCAGTTGTTGAGCAGCACAATGTAGCTATTGGTAGCCTGTACCACAGGGGGCCTTTCTTCTGGCATCCATTGATTAAACTGATGGCTGTTTCTCCATTCTGAGCCCTAGGCTGCAACTGATGCCATCTTTTGGGAAACTCAGATGCCTTGGAGGGTTTCTTTGGTGAATGTGACTATCAGTAGTGTGGGAGGAGATGATCTTTACGAGCATCTTTCAGAACAAGAGCAAATAATAACCTGCAAAAGAAAAAACTTTGGCTTAGAAAACCCTTTCCTTCTTCTGTCTTTGTTCAGCCTTCCCAGCTGTTTGTTGGCTGCAAAAGACACAGAGCAAAGACTTTCCTAAAATGCAGGTGCAAGATTATGGTGGGATTTCTACCAAGTTGCTACTTCCATTGTTTTCAGGAAATTTCAAAAGCTGGAGTGTAATTGCAAATCCCAGGTCAGGATTTGGATCTGGGGGTGGCAGTAGCTGTGCTGGAAAGAAACAGAGATGCTCCTGGATGTGGCCCTCATTTGGGGGCAGAGCTCCTAAGGTGACAAAAAGGGCTCTGCAGTGCAACTCCATGAGCCTCTGAAACAGAACAAATCCACAGGTCTCAAACTGGTTTCAATTGCCTAAAGTACTACACATAAGTAAAGTATGTTGTGGAGTTTAAGGTAAAGGCTCAGTCCTGCTGGGACCAGCAGAGACAGCTCGCACAGATTCTTAAAAGCACCAAATCCAAGGTTTTCCCCACAAATTTGTGCACTTCCAGCTTCTACTGCTCTGTCCTGATTGAAATACAGACTTCAGGAAGGTTAGTTCAGATCTGGTGTGATACAAATGGAGACAGTCATTTATTTTGCTTGTCTGGATCCTAGAAACTTCTTTGCATCAGAGACAATGTAGAGATACCCATCTCAAACTCTGTTTTTCCAGAAAACAAGGAAGACAGGGCATGGGTAAAATATTAAGTTAAAGATCCTCTCTGGACCAAGGGTGGTTGGCTTAAATAAATAGAGATTTAAAGCAACACTATAAGATATATCTTTTCCTAGACTGTGTGTTTGTAAATATTAGACATTAATTGAGAAAGACCGTTACCTGGGGGAAGCTGGAATTATTGAAGGGTGGGTTGTGGGGGGGTTGTCGGGTTTATTGCTTGACTAATCAAAACATTTCTGTACCATTAATTATTCTCAATGACTAAGCCTGTACGTGGGTTAAAGACTTAAAAATTATCTGATTTGCAGCTCTTTTCTATTTCATTTTATAGGTAGTATAAGTGATTCTGTGTCATGAGAAAATGTATTCAACACTGATAAATCCATAAAGTATTTGACCTTTAATCAATCCTAATATTTGCAATCCACAGAGCCTTCTTAAATGCCTGTAACCTTGGCCCTTCCACTCACATTCATCTCAATTACTGTTTGAGTTGTCTGATGCAATGCACAAAACACTGCATGTTGACATCCAATATTTTATCATTAATAAAATAAAATAAAATTAAAAAAAAACAACAGAAAGAAGTAAGAAACATTCCAAGTATTTTTGCTGGTTTGATATTTTCCAGTGCAGTGCCAGGAGAAGGAAAGGGACAGTTGTGATTTATGTTAGTGCTGGCAGACATTGTTAATTAGTGTTTACTGTTAGCAGAATGTAGATGTAGTTGGCTCTCTAAACAAATTGATTTGTGAAGTTATGCTAATTTTCAGTGATTGTTAACCTTTTCATACTGAGAATACTGTTTGTAAAATCCTTAGGTAAACAGTATGTATTGCATTTTAAACAAGAGTTTAAGGAACATGGAGTAGGAGCATGTATGACTTAGGGGGAGCTTTGAACCATACCATGAGGGTCTCATTCATGCTATAATACAGGAGTTAGTGCTGGTAGGATTGTTACAAGAAAACAAATGTTTTCTCCTATCCCCCAAGACGTTTTTTATTGTCTTGATCAGAGAACACTGCAGTGATGGATGGAAATGCTAACAAGATTTATCCTCAGAGAGGTTGGCTTCTGTAGACAGCTGAATGATTCAATGCAGAGAACACTGGACTCCTCATGAAGGAACTTGAAGCTGTGCTCCAAATCCAGGCAGTTGCTTTATTTTTTGGGGGTCCTTTCACTCTTGGTGTGCCTTGCCAGTAAAAATTTCAAGAATTTTTTTCTTGGACAATCTCCTTTCACACATGTTCCTGTGTCAAGTACAAAGAATAACACATTAGGATTGAGATAAGTATGATAAAAATAATATTACTGAAATTTCCTCTCGTAGCATTGTGTTTCACATCACCTATGATTCATGATCCCCATGAGGGAGTAGGTGCTGCCCAGGATTTTTGCTGAGAGTGAACTTATATTTCCTTTGCCTTTGGAATGAAATATGAGTCCTTGGATCTCTGCTATGTAAAAGCAACATTTGGA
Organism: Sialia sialis; assembly: GCA_009812075.1. Classification (NCBI taxonomy): domain Eukaryota; kingdom Metazoa; phylum Chordata; class Aves; order Passeriformes; family Turdidae; genus Sialia; species Sialia sialis. The sequence continues at coordinate 11,413,231 of VRYO01002297.1, forward strand.
TGTGTTATCATATTGCTATTTGTCCAATTCCAGACCTATAATGTGCTCTCCAGACCTCTCACACCCAGTACCAAAATACTCTTCCACTGGAGTCATAGGAACATTTATGTTGGAAAAGACTCTCATTAACCCAGCGCTGCCAAGTCCATCATTAAACACATCCCCAGGTGCCACATCTATACATCTTTTAAATCCCTTCAGGGATGGTGACTCCACCACTTCCCTGGGCAGCTTGTTCCTGTGCTTGAAAACCCTTTCAGTGAAGGAATTTTTCCCAATATCCAATCTAAGAGCTCTTTACACACACATATATTTATCTTTATGTTCACACTTCTGTGTGTATGAATTTAAATCTATGTATCTTTCAGAATAAGCAGGTATAATGACTATTTCAACATCAAAAGGTGAAAAGTGCAAAGAAACAGCAACATTAAAACTTTTAGACATGTAAGTTCTATCTTTGCTGGTAGGGCTTTATGTTCTCTTTCTCTATCTTGAAGATTTTTCTTAGCATAGTTTTTATAAGTCTCAAAATTTATTAGCAGGAATTATACTTTTAATGGAAATCATGAAAAAATGTCATGGGAATATGATCTAAGTCCCCTTTCTCCCCCAGTGATATTTCTCTGTTTTTTCTCCAGCTGTTTTGCCAAGGAAAATAATGAGATTATAACAGAGCACTGATGTGTAAGAATTAGCATGATCTGCCTCTGCAATGCTGGATGGGAGAACGAGTATGATTTCACTTTTACTGCAGTTACCATGCTCTTTCTGCCCCTGCAGCTTTCGTGTTTTTAAATTTTTGCTGATGAAATTTTCATAGGAATGCCATGGAAAGATTTACAGACTTTTTGGCCAGGTTGACCACTAGCCTCTCTGGCATCCTGACTCTGTTGACAAGACTGTGTGTAAAATCTCAGCCTGCTGCAGAGAGCTCAGGGATCACATCATTTGAGTGTGGGCAATATGGGCTGTAGCATTATTGTACAAAGAGCACTCAAAAACTAACGCACCAGATCTTCAGTTCTACACAAAAAAGGCTCTGAGAGAAAATTGTAGGTGTAGAGGTTGACAAAATTAGTTAATTTTGCTCTCTTTAGTGTAACTAGAGAAAGCTAAAGGACATGATAACCTATTCATAAATAAAAACTGTAGCAGGAATTCAATTATGCTGAGTACAGAATATCATTAGCTTCCAGAAGAAAATGGCGAATCATCAGAAATCATATTTTCTGCCATTCATGCAGAGAACATAAAGTTCAAGAGGTCCCAAAGAACATCCATTTCCTTGACTTCATCTGTGCACAAAACCTCCATTGTGCAGATTTTGCACATTTTTATAAGGTTTAATCAGATAATACATGCAGCTTTGTTTCAACCTGGCATAAAATGGAGTGGTGTCCCTGGTTGATGTTGTGGCTACCCTTCTCCCTGCACACCCCTCGCGCCCCCCCCCACCCCACCCACTGTCTGCACGGAGCTGTTGTGGCTCCTCCCCCTGCTGTTGCTTGCTTGGCTTCTGCCTGGCTGCTGCTGCTGCCCCTGCTGCTGGTTTTTTTTCCCTTCCCCCTCTCTTCTTCCCCTCATCTCCAAGATCTGTACCGACTCCAGACGGGGACCTGCAGAGGCTGTTCTGGAGTCTGCCAAAGAAGCTTTTCGCCCTTCCCAGCAGTGACTGTCTGAGCTCATCGATCCTCACTCACTTTGGTGAATCGTTTTCTTGGTGCTAGGAAGTGTTTTCCTGTGTTCATTAACAAACAGGTTTTTTCCACTTTTCCCCTCTGTGGAAAAATTCTTTCCAAACCCGGTGGTGGGGAGGAATTGTGGAGGGTTTATTCTCTGGGGGGCTCCTTTGGGGGTTTTCCCCCAATTTTGTATTAAACTTGGACAAGTGGCAAAGGTATTTGTCCCTATCTGTGATGATAAGATTTTCCAGGATGGAAAGTCTGAAAAGAGGTTATTTTAACAGCAATCCCAGGTACAAGACTGAAAATAGCTAAATTTAGGTTGGAAATATTTTCATGCTAGAAGTAGTCTTAGGTATTTACTAGCATGCTTCTGTTTTCAGACGGGGGACACTTGTGCTTCCATAAACACTTACACATTGCCCTGTGGAGGAAAACACCTAAAAGCAGTTTTTTTATGATGCCACCATACTGCTGGAGAGACTTTGACTGAAGAGCTGACATATATTGAAGTGCTGTGATCTCTTCCTTCCTCTCTGACTTGAGAGACATATACATCCTCTAAGAGACATTTTTATTAGTCCCATATTTTAGGGAAAAGTTTTGCTGGTATTGTGAATGAGTACTATTCTGTAGCATTTGATTGCCAGGCATTCAATCTTCTGCTGAAACTGGGGGTTTTTTTGAGCTTGATGTCAGAGATGCAGTGCCGGTGAGTCCTGTCATAGTCCTGTGTTCATTGGTGTTATTGTACACTGAACATAGAACTGCTACTGTGGTGCTCATTTATTACTGCATGAAATTGTGCCAGCTCTCCAGGAACAGATCTGTAAAAAATGCCCTTGGAAATGTTTATATGGGAATTGAATAGGCAGGGAATGAATCCCACTGTCTGATACAGTCCTCCATACAGGCAGATGTTGGCAGTCATTTCCCCAAAGTCTTCCTTCTTTTAAATCCCTACCCCACTGCACACAGGAACTGCTCAAGCTGAGCCAGGGTGCTCTTTCTGAGGACGAGTGGTCATAAGTTTGCTCCTCTGACAAGTGTTTGGGATGTTAATAAGAGTGTTGCCTGAGTAAATGGAGTAAGGTTCATATGTCATGCTTGACTCTCTTCTGCTCTGAATATGTTTCCTTAGGGCTTGGAGCCAGTGCCCATTCTCTTCCCATTCTTTGCCTCCTGTTTCCTTTCATACCCGACACTCATTTAAAAGACTCAGCCATATACAGACACTGGAACTGTTTGTCTTTGTAGAGTGTGCATTATCTATGCTGCTCAGATTTTTGCCTTAAATATTTTGTGCCTACTTTTTCTGAACTTGACTCATTTCCTTGAGTCTTGTGGTTTAGCAGCCTTTTAATCCAGATACTAAATTCAGAGCAGGTGACCTTCCCCTGTAACCATTTTCTCTTCCAGTCTGAGGTTTCCTGAGTTCACCTTCTTTTTTATTTTTTCCCTAACAAATCGTTTTTTTGGCAAGTCCTGAACCAACTTTTGGAAGTTAGTGGCCTAGGTTATTAATGATTTATCAGCAAATACATCCTCAGGCCAAAGTGTGGTTTCAGATCAGAGAAAAGAAACCTGGTAGCATAGTAATAGTAATCTCTGAAGGTGAGCTGAATCATCTATTACCGCATGAGCTTTCCATAGTTTTAAACTGAGGTTTATCATTGCAATTCTTTCTTTCAGTCTAAAAGATTTTACAAGAGTCTGATTAAATATTATTTTTCTTGTGTATTCTGACTTGGGAGTTTAAGGAGTCCCCCTCCCTCTCTTTCCTGCAAAGGGAAGGGAGAGGTAAGAAGGTATATGTGACCCAGCAAGATAGAAATTTCTTTTGAAGATATTTTTAGGCAAATGTTGCCGTATATGAAAATCTCCTTCTGAAAATTCCTAAAAATTTGCTTATCAATGTCTCTTGAAAAACTTGGGAACCTTAAAGTAAAAGCATAAAAGGTTTTACTCTGTAGGGTTGCTGGATTTGCCCTGTGAGTTTGACAGTGCAGACCACAACCAAAGGAGTTGTGTGGGTAGTGATACATCACATAGGAAAGACAGTAAAATAAGAATTGTAGTTCTCTGCCAGGAATTAGCAATAAAACGAAATTTGCATCCAAGTTCCTGTGAGCAAAATGATACTGTTCTTTTCCAATAGATGAGTCTACAGAGGCATTGTGGTTATTCACATCCACACATCTTTATATATGGCAGCTTTATCATTGAAATATCAGCAGCTCAGAAACAAATATCAAAGGAAATACTTTCCTCTTCATTTTAGTTCAGTGAATTGTTAACAGCTGTTGCTTCAACTGCAATTTGGGAATATTCTGTAAAAGAAGGAGAAGCTTCATGGTCTGGAGTCCAGTTCCTATGTATTCGTTCATCAGAGGCTCATGACAGTGGCTTGTCCATAAGTGGTGGTGCTTGAATTTCCCCTGCAAAGCTCACAGAGCTACAGGGAGCCTGGGCTTGTGTGGATCTGTACCTTGTATCAGTTTTACTGCTGAGTGACTGTGAAGCTCATGTGTCCTTGCAGACCTTTGGACAAACATGCTGTGGCAGTCAATGCCCTTCACTTTTGGGGCTCCCACTGTCTGTGTCACACGATGCTCGGGAGGAATGTGGTGTTTCCCAGGGGGAACTCGGGGCGATGTGGAGGAACCTGTTTGCCTCCTTTGCCACTCCCTGAAGTGTTCAGTGCAGTGGAATCCATCACACAAGGGTTTCTCTGGGTACAGGACCATCACTCCCAGCCAGTGTGTGCATTTATCCACCTTTTTCATGACCCATGGTATTGGATCTGTGGTTGAGAGGCTTGATGCTCCAGAGAACTGTCAACATAATGTGCCATTGTAAGGTTTCACACACACAGAGCCATGAGTTGTGAAAGCAAGTACAGTAATTTCACGCTTATAAGCCGCACTTTTTGACTAAAGTTTTGAGGCTACCCCGGAAGTGCGGCTTCTCATCCGGTGCGGCTTATTTATGAACAAATTCCGGCGAAATGCCAACACGGAAGTGCTATCCTGCAGCAGCCCTGAGCTGAGCCAGGGTTGGGGCCACCCCCTGCAGCAGTCCCGGCTGGGGCCAGGGGCCGCCGTGAGCTGCTGGGAGCTGGCGGGCCGGGGGGCTGCTGGGAGCCGTCAGGAGTGGGGAGGCCGCCAGGAACAGGGGGTGCATGGGCACGGCCCAGCCCCTGCCCCCAGCAAGTGGGGCTGCATGGAGCTCGCCGATCCAAGCTGCTAGGAGCGGAGGTTGCGCGGGCGCGGCCTGGCCCCTGCCACCAGCAAGCAGCAACCCAATGGGCTTAGGAACCCAAGGTCTCCCCCTGTTATAAATACATGAAGCTGTGGCTGACCCTTGTTTTATTTCAAATACAGGTGGAATTGGTTGGAAGGCTATAAAGCTATTAAGAAGGCATTCAGTAAGACTATATGAGACACCATTTAGCACTGTTTTATTGGAAAGCCAGTTATTGTATAATTAGTCCCTTTTATTTGTTTTGCTTCTGATGCTTTCAAGTGTATTTGGGTAATTTTTCCTCATTACCATATGGGATAAAATTAAAATTCCTGTAAAGCAATAAGGACAAAACCAGAAAACCTCTTTTTGCTTCCAAAAGCTGAAGATGTAAGAAAACACCAAACACTTAAGCCTATACATAACACTGAGCTGGCATTGCTGCTGCTGTTCTCTTGTACCAGGATACAAAATCCATGCTCCTGCAGAAAGCAACAGTGTTTAGCTTCCAGGGAGCACACCCAGACTTCTCGAGGAAACCCAGAAACCACAGCAAAGAGGCAGATTGAAAGAATCTCCTAATGAGTAAATACATTTAGGGCTTTTAGCTCCCCATCTGCTGTTTTGACAAATGCGTGAGAGCTGTTTTGCCAGCAGATATCACTATGTGTGTCCAAATTGCAACTGAGAACGAGAGAGAAAAAGCATTTCCCTATTCATAAGCAACAGGCAGATTTAAGAATGTCTGCTGGAGTTTATGTGTGTTATTAGGCACATTTTAAATTCTTTTGTCAGCCACTATTACGAGGTCATTTCACTTCAATGCAAATTAAATCATAATTTTTCACCTTCCTATGTTCTTTTTTCTTTTCATAACATATATTTTTAATGTGTTGCTCAATCATGGCCCTCTAGAACAACATAAAAGCCTTTAACTGTGTGAATTGAACTACTGTGGCCTTTCTTGTAAAAAATAGCTCCTAGATTTATTTCTGTGTACATTGACACTATAAAATGTTACTTTCTTTTCTCTCTTCTGCAGGCAAAGAGCTATAAAAATCAAGTTTCATTGTCATTTCAACCTTTGTTCTAAAACATTATGATGTGTAGAAAATTGATTATACTGGAATTTAGTATATACAACAAAAGGAAACTTTGTTGAAATCCAGAGGGCCATTTCTGTTCATTTGATAAATGTATTAGTTTCTTTGGTTTCCTGAATTACCAGGTAAAGGGCAACATTTTCCAGATCTAACTAATTTCACTGAAACATATGAAAGACAAATACCAGAAGTCAAATCTAACATATTCTTCCCATGGGCCTTAAAAAAACCCACCCCAAACTCTTTATTTTGAAAAGCTGAAGTAAGAGTTCAAAATTAAATGGATGATTCATGTGAGATATGTGAACTGAACAACACATCGAGCTATTGCACCAGCTGATATGGCCTGGGTTTTCTCAGCACTGCTAAAGAAAAGAAACAAGAGGTGAAAGAAATAGATTGTTGTGCTACTCCCATCCTCTCAAGTGTCACAACAAAGCAGACCCTCTGTGAGGAGCTCTCTGTGCCAGGGTGAGAGCTTTCTGCTCCATGGGTATGGGGCCAAATTTTCCTTCTTTTGATTCTCCTGGGCATGGAGGAGATGAGTGTTGGACACTCAGAGGGTGCTGCTCAGCACTGTGGAGCTGTGGCTTGGCAGCCCCAGCTGTGCTTCCACAGCTGGAGCTCTGTGGCTGTGTGTTATCGCCTCCCATCCCATCCCATCCCATCCCATCCCATCCCATCCCATCCCATCCC
>VRYO01002297.1:11419967-11468723 GCA_009812075.1 Sialia sialis
GGATACAGCATCTTCTGCAGTCAAGCAGCGGGAGAAAAAAGCAGTTCAAACTAATAAAAGTAATAGCTATCAATTCACTGGCAAAATCACAGTATGTTATATTTCTTACTGAAGGTACTGAAAGAAGAAATCATGTTCTTGTGTCTGACACAGCAAAATGTAAACATAGTAAAAATTATAATGTATGCTGCTGTATTTTTTATTTTATTTTTTAGTAACAATAATCTTGAGCAAAGGGAAATGTTCCCAATTGGATAAATGAGAATCCATAATTTAATCTACTATCTGAGAGATGTTATGGTCCCCAGCAAATATTTACCTCTGCCTCTTGATGGAAAAAGAGCCCCTTTGCCAGTGTCAGTCACATTTATTTCAGTCTAGACGAAATAGCTCCTAGGTGCTGTAGGTAGAAACAATGATGTCTGAGTGCCTCCTGGAGAACATTCAAACCTTGAGCATATTTTGGTTTGTACTGGAGTTGAACTTGATGTGATAGGTCTGGAAAAATATAGAGCTGACAGTCTATATACACAACCGGGATTTTAGTCCACACGGATAATGAGACCTAAGCACTCACCCACTTTTTTTTGTGCCACTGTCAATTTAAAGTGCATTTTTAAACGAACAGTGGGGTTATTTGGGTCTATTAATTACAGTAATTGTTTCCTGCGTGGAAACCACATGTATGAGATGTGAAAGGCGTGTGTGTGTGAGGAGGAAAGCTGGCGTGTGTGAGACTGGAGCAATTGCCCTTTGAAGATTTTTTTTAATCCCTAGAGAGGGAGCTTGTAATGAGCAACAACATTTATGCTGAGGACTTCAATGCTCCTTGTTGCCCCATCCATTGCCTTGCCTTTCACATGGAGATTAAAGTCAGTGGTTGAAGCTGCTCCTCCTTTTCCCATGTGGCTGATATAAATTCTACATCAAATGGAAAGGAGAAAGGGCAGGTTTGGTTGTCAGCAAAAAATGAAGGAGAGGTCTGAGAGCAGCAGGAGCAGGGGCTCCATTCTCATTAATCTGGAGGGCAGCAGAAGAGTAAACATAAAATCTTGGGAGGATGCCTACTGTGCCCTTTAAACAAAGAGTCTGTGACTGGCATAATAAGAAGAGCAGTGCTGATGGGCAAATGGGAAAATGCTTTTCCTAAGGCTTACCTGTTAATGGATATGATGGCAAACTCATGCAGATTTTTATAGTTTATATAAAACTTGAATGCTTTATGCATTAAGCAAGTACAATAATGATGCTGTAGTTTAATTTCTAACCTCTGTTCTATTACAAGTCTCTCCATTTTAAATTTTACAAGGAAGTTGTCTTTCTGCTTGGTTATGGTATTTTTTCTAGTGCAGAACAATGCCAGAGGAAAAATGTTTGGGAAAAGTTGGAGATTAATCTCACATTCTTGAAGTGCAGAATATTATTTCCCCTTTTCCATTTCCTTTTGCTGCAGTGGCACATCTCAGATGTGACTCAGCCCATGTGTGTCCCTACAGCTTGCCCAGTGGAACAGCTTAGTTTGGAGAGAAGATGGAAGGGACGAAAAAATTCAGCAATACATCCTGACAGAGGGCAGCTAGGCAGTGGGGGTTTCTTAGGGAAGAACTATGCTGAGAAGAGAGACAGCAGATCTCCTGAGACACCTAAGAGCAGAGAGTTAGTATGTTGGATTCATGGTATGGGCATGAATCCCTCTTCAAAGGCAGGAGGGTTCATGGGGTTCATGGTTAATATTTTCATGCTCTCAACTAGATTTTAGCAGTATTTGCATATTCTCCTTTTTTTTCTTCTGTGCTGAGGTCCTGTTCTTTGCTCATCTGCACTGAGGATGAGTGGCAGAGACTCTGTTCTGATATACCCAGAAATATAAAAGGAAGAGGAGTAGAATTAGCATGAGGTTTTTTATCCAACACATAATTTGGGAGGGTCTCTGAGCATGAACACGGCAAAACTTATTCCTGACCCGACTGGGACAATGAACAGTCACAAATCGAAATTTTTACTACTTTAATCAATCTTATTTCCCCTTTTTTCTTCCACTTTCTTTCCTAGAGAAATATTTATATTTGTTTATACTGACCCTTTTACCTTGTCTCATCCCACCTGAAGATACATGCAAAGACATCAAGGTTCAGAGACAAGACTATGAAATAAAACTTTTTCTTAGTTCAGCTAGAAACTTGAACCACCACAGAAGATTATTACCAAGGTTTTAGGCTGAGGTAGACTTTGGTACTTTGTGAACAGAGATGAACGTCAGCAAAGATTTATGTCAGCAGTGAGATCCAGCTAAGAGGAAACCACATTTTTCTCTCTCAAAACCCTGTTGCTACTTCATACTATTTACTGTTTTAATGAAACCATTTCAGGATTTTTCCAGAGTTTAAAAAGAAAGTTGATGATATTTCAGTCTCTGCTGATTTTAATGAATAATAGATGATTTCTTTGAAGCTGCTGCTTTAGTACCAGGTAACATCATGTCACATGAGCACTAAATATCCAGCTAGGCCAAATAAAAGAATAGCTGGCCTTAATTCCTGTGACCCTCTTCTCCTTTTTTCCAGGAGGTGAATTTTGCAGCTCTGTCCAGTGTTCATGCAGTGAGGTCAATGGAAAGCTCTTGGCTCCATTGCCTGTACACCAACTGGTGGGACTGGATTTTCATGGCCATTTTCTTGTGTCAAAGCCAGAACAGAAGGAAATTTGTTCTTACCTGGGCTTATCCACCAGAATAAGGAGACCCAGCTGTTTTTTGTGATGTGAGCATTCCAGGAGAGAAATAACTCTGGCAGATACTCACATGCTAGTGCTTTGATGCACAAAAGGATAAACTTCTTGTGAGCTCATTAAGTTCTGAGTACCAGAAAAGGAAATGAGGAAAAAGATGAATCTGATGAGGAATCTGTGTTTGATTTTAGCAGGTATTTGAGTGAAAGTGAAAAATGAAATATGTTCTTCCTGAAACTTTCACCCATTTTAAAACACTGTATATTCTGAAGTATTTTTATGATGATCAAGTAAACTATGCAAATATTTTTACAGTAAAGTTTAATTAAGATTAAATAGGTCAATTATTTGTTTAAAATGTGTAATTTAAAGTAGTGTCTTCAATCAAATAAATAAATAAATAGAATAGTGTCTATAAGTGAACCGCATCAGCCAAATGGCTTGCTATTTTTTTATTTGCTTTATTAATGAAGAAAAACCCAAACTTCTGCATGAGTTATTTTATGTTTAGGCATGATTAAAGGTACTTGCAGCATCAGGGGACATTAACAGGCAATTATATTTTGAGTTTAAAATGGATAGATTATTCCTTCCTGAGAGAACAGCAATGCACAGACAAGCTGCATAGAAATAACATGTCAGCAATGTCACACTACTGTACAGATTTTAAAGATAAATTTCCATCTGGCAAGCAGACATTCAGGAAAGAACTTCTGTTAATGTGGCTTTCACACAAAGTTCATCGGGGATAAAACCCGACTTGAAGATTCATTTCTGCTTCTCACACTTGGCAAATGTTAATTTACTCTAGATGTTTCTTAAAGAGATTGAGTAGAAATAAGGAAAAGATAAGGAAAAAGCTGTGCTTCTTCTCTTGTTCCACTGGCAGTTTTGGACTACTCAAGAGCCAAACAGGGAAACAAATAGAGTTTTAAAAAAAATTACAACTACAAACCAAGAACAAAATTGCTCTGTAAATATTAATTCTTCACTGAGAACTTGAGTGTGCTGAACAAACAGCAGTTAATTTAATCTCTGTGAGGAGAGATAAATAATAAAAGCTTCATCCACAAATTAGAAGGCAGGAAGAGACCCCAAGCATATTGGAATGACATCCCTGCTGACTTTGTGGTCTTTGCAGGTCTCCTCTCATCTGAGCATCACACAGGGTAAGATAATGGAATAATACACAGGTATTCACTAAAGACTTCATTAGGGAACACTAGAGGTGTTCACATTGAGCTTGTTTCCCTGAGGTACATACCACTGATAAACATGAAGAATTGTGCTCTGTTACTGTGCCACCACTTGACCCGAGGTGTTCAAGGACTATTTGCAAAACAGGCACTGCAGATCTGGTGAGGGAAGAAAAATCAGACAAAAAACATACAATACTTTTATTAAGCATACTATGGAAGTTATCTTTGCTCATGGAATTGAAGTTACTGGTACTGAACTGCTACTGGTAAACAAAGTAAATATTAATATATTAAATTAATATTAGTCCAGCAGAAAAAATGAATTGAGATAGTTGAAAGATAGAATTTTAAACAAGCATGGCAGCTGGAAATTCAAAACTTACTTCACCTGGAGCTGAAATGAAGTGTCAGTCTCATAAATTTGAGAGAAAAATATTGACAATTATTTAAAAATATGTTCAATTATGTGAAATTTTCAATAGTGATGAGATCAAGTGTTCATGCAAAGTATTTTGCGATTACTAATTATGTTTTATAAAGGAAAGAAGATTTCCTTTAAGTGTCTGATTGTCATTGATTTTTTTAATAACACTTCAGCTTCATAGTTTTTAAGGACTAGATTTGACTGGCCCATGCTTAGCCACAAGGAGAGATGGAGCTCATTCATAAGCACCAGTGGACTTTGTCTTTAAAGGCCAATTGTACAATATTCATCAAGCTTGTTCCATGCTACCTTATGAGATAAACAGTTTAGAGCAATATGGTCTGTAGTCTTTGCCACTAATAGGAGTTACCCAAATCTGTCTCAGAAAGAGTGTGCCTTTTGGATATTTTCATATTTACATTGCATATCACCTTTCCTATGGCCCCTGTAGATTTGTTCCCCATTTTACAGAAAGCTGATTTATGTGCCAGTTGACTCTGTGGTTCCCTGAAACGAAGGTTTGTTTTAAAAGTGAACTATACTGTAATTCAACCTGGTAAGTGTGGGAGACAGCTGTCTGCAGCTCATATTTTGAAATATTGTTTTAATAATTGTTTCTTTCCTTTTCTTAAATCAGTGGTAGAATATTGCCATTATGGGATTTTAGGTAGAAACACCCATTTCTTATAAGAGAAACAGACTTGCAGAGCATGAAGCTTGGAGATAGGGCACCTGTTAGTTATTTTCTCAATCAGTCACAAACTGGGATCTAGATTCAAACAATTCATAGGACACTGGGATGAATGAAAAAAAAGAAGTTAGGTGGTAACAGCCAAAATAGAAAACTGGCTGAGCAATGGGCTTTAAAGTGGAGGAGAAGAGGAACAAACAGGGCTTAGAGGCTAGGTTGGGCAAGTAGGTCAGAAAATGCAGCTACAAGTCAATGAAGAGGGTGAACAGACTGGATGCTGAAATCAAAAGTCATTGGTTTCTGTGTTGGAAGTACTCACTGAGTATAAAAATTTGCTAACCTACTTGGCAATCTGAGTATACTCTCTAACTTGTCTAATATGAGCTAGCCAGGTTTCAACATTTTGACCTAAACCCCGTTTGTTTTTGTAGTCACCTATAGAATTACTGCAGAGCATGAAGCTCTGAACTTAAAAAAATGTTGGATAAATAAGGCCTTGATTCATCAGTATCTTCCAGATTAAATAACTTCTTAGTACACATCCTTTAGAGCTGAAGGTTTCTTATGGTCCTGCATAATAAACTGTTTGTGCAATTAGCAATAAATTTGTCACTGTAAGTCACTCTTTAAAGCTGGCAACAAGTATAACATTTATCAGTGTGTTAGAGTTTGCAGTTAAAAATAGCCATCCTGTTTTCATATGGCCAGGGGACTTTCAGACTTGTTTTCCCCAGCTCTGTTGATACAGGGAAGGTAACAGGATCAGCATGAGTGTGTGATAGAGAATGGTATGCTTTGTACAGGAATGAAGCTTATTTGTTGAAGGAAGATCTGCCAGTTTGAGATTCATTGCGTTGCCACCTCTTTCAGCATTGCCTTTTGGGCTTTAATGAGTGTTTACCACTACCTGTTTTAATTGTATTTATCTGAAATGTTCAGTCTGGTGATTTTAATGTTAATACACTAAACAAACGTGCAAGGTTAACACATCATGAAAACCCAAACAGCACCCGGTGTCCAGCATGCAGCTGTAGCTCTTAGGAATTCACACACAGCAAAGGAATTTCCTCACACTGGACACTGTGGTCCAGCACGGGACCCTGAGCTTCCAGGTTGGCATATGTCTCTGCACCAAACTCCATGGTGAAGTTCCTGAGGCTGCTGCCTGCAGCACCAAGAATGGCATTTAGACTGTGTAATGTGGCATTTAGACTATGTAATGTGGCATTTACCTCCACAGCCTTTACCAGAGCTGGTGGTTATTTATTTGGAAATTTCAGACATGAAGTGTCATTTGACTCAGGGAGCAGTCTGTGTAATTTAGATATCCTTGGGCTCCTTAGAAGACATCTTAATTAATACAATTTCCTTAATCAGCTGATTCTTGATTAAATTTAGTGTGCCATATCTATTTATTTAATTTGCAGTATATTTTTATTTCCTTTGGTTTAATTTCTTAATACATCCTTTAGGCCCCTTATCACATCTATTAGCTTTACAAAATCAAAACTGATGCAATATACAAGAAAGAGTTAAACTCACTAGAAGCTTCAACCTGTAAGAGGTCTCTTCCATATCAGTAGGAGAAGAACAACTTAAGCCCCCACAAAAATCATATCTGACCTCTGTGTGGAGGGTAGTGCTGGGCAAAGTTGAAGTCTGAAAAGGAAAAGGGGGAGATTTGGGGCAAGAAGGGTTCCAAAGAAAGGATTTAATTAAATTGGAATTAACTCTAAACCATTCAACTGGACTGAAACAAAATTAATTATAAAGCATTTGTTTTGAAGAAGCTGAGCCAGAAAAAGCACAATGCTGCCAAATAATATTTAATAATTGTATTCAAAAATTAGAAAAAAGACCCTTTGGGACTCTTAGTAGATCATTGAAACCAACTGCTCTTTTGATGAAGTATGTGTCTTTCTCAGATTAAATTACAGGGGCTGTCTCATGTTCTCATGAGATTCTGTAAACCTATATTGCATTATTTTAGTAAAAGCAAAGTAAAAAGAATTAATTGGTGATCATAGACTTTCTAAGGAAGGGCAGAGCAGAATTTTAACGAGCACTTACTCAGCTGTCTGTTTTACTGCTTTCCCCCAACCTGAGCCTCTAGTTTTCAATAGCACTGGGAGAAAGTTCTTTTCTTGAACAATTTCAGATTTCCTGGCCCTGCTCATGTCTTGCAAGTGATGACGTGTCTTAGAAAAGAGAGCAACAGAGAGAGAGTGATGGTTCTTGAGTGAGTTGGGAAAAAAACAAGGAAACCTTAACAAAGACAGAAAGTGATGTGTTTACCTTGTGCTTTGGCTTCAGCCATGTCTAGACACAGCTTTATGTGCTTAATGGTACCCACAGGAATAGGAGAGTCATCTCACACATTAGTGCCTCCTTGAGACATTGGCTTAGAAGGCATTAGGCAGTGCCACTAAAACTTCCAGTATCAGGTCTAGCAGGACCTGGCAGTGTGATTTTGGCTTCTTGAAAAGAAAAATCTTGATGTGTGCTTCGAAATGCATCCAGCTCTGGCACAGGCTGTTCACAAGCAATGCAACTCTCCCTTGAAACTTGACTATGGGTGCACATTCCCTGCTAACTAATTTCAGGCAATGCCTCAATGTTTGTGTTGGTTTGATGGGTAAGGCTTCCTGAGATGTTTTGCGTAGAGACCTCAAATGTAGTCACAAATGAGAACAACGTTAATTGGATCAGACAGTTCTGTGTTAGATCTCAGGTGCCCCACAGCTGCGAGCCTTTTTTCTTTTCAACAGTGTTATAGTCTGATTTTTTTTCCTGGCTTAACATGGTTCCTTTCTTGCCCATTTTGGGACTCCCACTGGGAGATAATTGAAGTTCCTCCTGGGATAGTTTCTGAAAAATGGTGTGGGGTTTTTTTCAGGGTCTTTTTCTGTTTTGCCTCACTTAAAATTGATGGAAATATGGCAAGATGCATTGATCAATTTTTAACGAGGTTATGGGTGACAAAAGCAGGCAGGATGGCTGATGTGCAGTGTTTTCTAATAAAACACAGCTAATGCTCTTGGATATATAGGCATTAGATTTATAATTTTTCTACTATGTTAGGCAGATTTGGGTGTCTTAAGTTTCATGAAAACATTTATTGATAACTTACCCTGTGAAAGGTGGGCTGTGTATGGATCAGCTAGGAGGATGGAAAGATTAACTTGGCCCTTCAGGATGTGAGCCTCTTAATGCTCTCCCAACAACTGTCACAGGACTCATCCTCACAGGTGTGCTTCTCTCAGGATGTTTCTTCAGTAGGGAAATTTGTGCTGTTGCTTCCAGATTCTAGTGAAAGCAAAGCCAGTGCTGAGTGTCCTGACTTTGTCTCCACATACAGGTGTTAAATCTTTGTCCAAAGCCCAAATCGGGAGCTCTCCCTAAATTAAGAGGGATTTGGCAATCTCTCAAGGGTTTTGCAGCTCTCTACTGCAACAATGTAGGATTATAGAATTATTTAGGTTGGAAAAGACCTCTAAGATCAACCCAGCACTGCCAAGTCCACCAATAAACCATGTCCCCAAGTGCCATATCTACATGTCTTTTAAATCTCTCCAGGGATGGTGACTCCACCACCTCCCTGGGCAGCCTGTTCCAATGCTTGACAACCCTTTTGCTGAAGACATTTTTCCCTGATACCCAACCTAAACTCCCCATGTGAACTTCATGGTCTTGGAAACCTCATGAAAATAATGCTGCAGCAAGATAAAGGAGAGGAAATAAAAATTCATGGCCAGGTTGATAATTGCTGAGTGGCATTTTGTGTGAGTACTTAGTGATTATCCATGGCCCTGCTCCTGCTCAACAATTTAACCCCATCTGGGAAAGGCTCTGGATTTACTGGAGACCTACGACATGTACTCCCCCTTGACCTCATTATTTCTTTCCTTTTCTTACCCCACAAATTTAATGTTGTGAATCAGAAGTAAATAACAGCAAAACATGTCTGGAAGCTGAGGGATAAAATTGAGAAACATGAGGAAACATGTGGGTTATATCTTGATGATCCTTGCTTTCCAGAAGACCAGTAGTGCCTCCCTCTATGTAGGGAACCTGTATGGCTTTTTGCCATACAACAGGCAGGACAAAGAGGACATTCCAAGGGCATTTTAAAAAGCTGTAATTGCTTAGAAAGCCTGGCAATTCTTGCACATCTCAGACAATCCCAGCCACTCATAGCAGGCTTGGAGAGAGAGAAGATCCTGCAGGGAGTGGGGGCTCTGCTGTGCTCCTTGGGTTGTGCTGTACCATGGGTAACTGTCAATGGGAGGAAGTAAATCTATTCCTGTGGCCATTGCAATGTCCATAAAGGGGCTATAGTAATAAAGTAACACCACAGCACTGTGGCCTTGCCTTTGAATACTCTCTCAAAGATATAATTAAAACCACCAAGCTTATTTCAGCCAAAGTTCATAAAGGATGGGTCTGGCATAATGCCAAATGCAGGAAGGCTAATTACACCATAAATTAAACTTTTTTTTTCCTAACCAAACATTATGACCTTTAATAAAATTGTTTTTACAACCAGCTGTCAATAAATCATCCAGGAAAGCTAGTGAGAAATGTTCTGTGAACACTCCACTTCTGTGAATTTCATTAGCTGCAGTTTATTTGATTTTTTTGTGAGCTATGATGGTTTTTAAATCTCAAATTAAAAGCTCCGAACTATAAAAACTAATTCAAGAACATTAGCATCTTGGTCTCTGAAAATGAGCCTCTCTAATTGCAGAAATTAGTCAAGATTGTATAACGATCAGGAGGTCATTAAAAAAAGAATAGTGAGTAGGCTGTACTTGATGCTTGACCCAGCTACAGCAGCTCCAGAAAAGTTGTTGTTTTTTTTTTAATACACCCTTAATGGAAGAAAACTGTCTTCTGGAAGATCAATTTGAAAGCACTGTGAAAGCCTTTTAACCCAGAGGTTTGATTTCTGAGACATCACTTTTCTGGACTTGTTTATTCTCCGAGGCTCATCAGGACTTGATCTTGGACACGTGCAGGAAGTTTTACTGCGTGTTGTACCCTAGTGTCTGCAGCGGTGAAGTATGAGGTAGTGTCAATAGGCTTTCCTTCAGGACCTCTTTTTGTTTTGCATTCTTAAGGCTCCTGTACTGCTTCATGGTAATTACAAATATTTGCAAGAAATATACTATGCTGCTTGATTTGTGGCTTTAAGGTGGACATATTTTAAAGCTAGGCATTTTTATTAGATTGGTACCAGAAAATGAAGCTGTTAACATTCTACTCCTCTGCCTCATAAAGCTCTTCTAAGTAGAGGAGTGGGGTTATTTTGTGTTGTAGAAACATCTAGAAAGCCTTTAGGTTTGAATCTGATAAGAAAAGATGGCAATCCTTATTCTCAGCTCCTTTTTGGAACTGTGGGTTTCCTCACATTTCTGTTTTCCTCTCTCTATATTTTGGCATAAAAATTTCAAGCCCTTCTTAACTCTTAGTAAAAATGAGATACACCTTGCTGAGCCCCATGTGGCTTCCATGAGTCCCTGTTCAAGCAGTTTCTGACATCTTGCAAAGACATCTCTATTCCTGCCTAGGGGTGTATGTTCTGAAGGTTCCCTGGGAGCTCATCTGCAGAATGTGCCCAAACCCACATCATGTTTTGTTTTAGGGACCCCAAAATGAATATTTAATTTAAAGGAGAAGATGATACTTTCTATCACATACTTTTTATTAGTAAATTTTAAATATTACTTATTTTCCTGTATCTCTTTTTTTCTTTCCAGACATTTTAATCCTTTTTCCTATCTATTGTCACAAGCATTTGTTCATTGTCTGACTCAAAGGTCTGTTGTCGTGTTTATACCAAAAATATGAGAAAATAATGCAAAATATTTTGAGTCTTTATTTCCATTGCAGGTTCCCTGGGAAACTTTTAAGGGACTTCTAAGATATCCATCCATACTCAAGTCATGAGCTCTTCTGAGTCCCAGTGAGACACCAACTTCCCTGCTGCATGTTTTCCTCCTCTGGCTCTCACAAACAGGTTCATTCACTTACTTCTTGCCATACATGCATGTACACTGCCAAAACTAGCCTGGCAAATACAAATACTGCAGTGTTGTCATTCACATTGTTCCCCAGCTTCCAGCCCCACATGCACCGTGTTCCCATGTTTACCTATAGAATAGTGATAGAAGTGAGATTTTACTGAATGATTTGATGTTACAGTGTGGGTTCCCTTAGTCTGCTAATATATTGTAATTTCTGGAGCAAACAACTTTCTGTTTATTCCTCATATTTGGTTTTTAGTGAGACTGTTATTATGGCTTTTCTGATGATTTTTAGTATTTTAAGAATTTCAGTTAAAAAGGAGGGGTGGGTTCTGCAGGTATTTATGACATCTTCCCTTGTCCATATGACATAGAACTGCCAGTTAAATGTCTTAGTAAAACAGTTTGAACTACTGTCCCACCCCAATTAAACACTGAAACAGAAACTCTAAACTCTCCTGTAAGTAAAGTAAATCAATTATAAATTAGCAAGATGTAGGCTACTGATGAGGGCAAGAGAAATCAGAATGTATAAATATGAGTTACTTGAACTCCATGAAACACACACACACACACGTCTGCATGCACACACACATAATGTTAAACTTGATCTGGACTTTTTCCTTCTGGCTTCATTAATCAACTGGCCAGTTAATCTGAAATATTTCACGTCAGCTTCACAGATCTGTTTTATGTATATGCATTTTTCAGCTTTTATTTTGTTTGAAGTTTTTTAATATTACTTGGCTTGCCCTTCCATTATTCTTGAAGGTTGAAAAAGTAAATTACAGACCCCCATGGACTGATGCAACACAAGAAGGCAGATGTTTTACACTACTCTCAGGTCACACATTGTTTGTAAACGGAATGTAATGAATCCAATAAAATGCTTTACAAAAATTACCAATTTACTCAGAATGAGTGGTAGGCATCTCATTCTGCAACCATGTTTATTGCACGTGGAAGTCATAGGCACTTCGGGTGAGCAGCCCCTATTTAGTTCCTACTAAGTACTAAGTTGAATTGATGCAGCTTTAGCCACATGGAATATGCATCATATGTATCAAAATTTCCTTGCTGAGAAGTAGATAGTTTCCACAAATTGTCTACCTACCGTCTGTCTATCTATCTACCTATCCAATCAAATTACAAATAATTAACTTTTGAAAAGGTACTGTACTTCTCAGAAAATACTTTTTCCATACTGATTTAACAGGTAATTTTTTTAAGAGTATTCTCTTCACACATTTTCACCACAGGTGGAAATAGAAACCCTGGACACTGAGAGAAGATTGTCACTGCATGGGACTCGTGCTCTGTGATACGACCAGTTTGTTAGGATTTTGTCTCTAACTACTGTTGCTTTTTTATTGTTTTTATTTTTTTTTCCTCCCTTAACCCCCTTAGCATTATAGGACTACTCTTTTCATTAAAACTGGAACTTATTGTTTGGCTTTGTCTTGCAGCAAGACTCAAAGTTCCTACAGGAGACATTATAAAAACTAACTAAATCAATAAAGGGCTGCATCCGAGGGACACAAAATGTTGCCAGCTGCAACATTTTTGTTCAAATTGGCATCAGAATTTTCAAGTTTGGAATGAAGATTTTTAACTGAGGCCTTGTACCAGGAGTGGATACACTCAGCATTTCTAGTGAACATGTTATTCCCAGCAGCCCCAGGGTCATCATCAATTGGCCAATTTTAAAGACATTGCCATGAGATTTTCCTGAATTTTTGAGCTGTTGTCTTTTTATTGCATTTTAGTTGTGCAGGATAGAAAAGACTAGTGTTCCTTTGTGGATAAAGTTTTTGGTTATTGAGTGTGTACCCATTACTCTATACACTCTCTGCTATTTGCCTTCAATTCTGAAGTGGAAGTAAGAGGCTTTTTAGACCTGGAAAAAGTCTCCAGATTGTGGGATTGCTCAGGGAAAGCCAAGATACCAAACACCTGTTTTTCACTAAACTTGAGGTAGGTCAAGAGGGGAGCTGTGGGTTAGCTCATTCCACTGTAAAGCAATGAAAGCCATAAAATATTATGAGCAAAAAGCCACCTGTTCTTGAATTAGTGCTTGCCATCTACCTTTGTGGTTTAAATTGAAAGTTCAGTATCTAGGCAGCCTGTTTTCCTTTTGCTCTGGCTTAGCCACAGCAGATCAATTTATACAGTGCCATCCCAACCAGCTTCATCTCAAAGCCCTTTGCAAAAAATGCAGGTGCACAAATCCATCCCTTCCTTTCCCAGGCACATTAAAAGGAAAGCAACTTTTCTGTAAATAAAACAAAAAAATAGGTGAGTGTCAGCATCAAAGTACTGGAGATTAATTTCAGGAAGATAAATCTATCATGATGAATGGCTGCAAGACCACTCCTTGATTTACTCCAGGTGCTGTATCTTACAAAAGTAAATGCTTTCCAAGCAACAGCTCTCCTCTGGCAGCTTCACACTCCTCTTTTATTGGACAGGAAACTTGATGGTCTGGGTTTGTTGAAATTTAACATATAAGTGTGGAAGAGCTGATCTTACAGAGGAGCCATGTACCTGACAGAGGTACTCTGAAGGGGCCTTGCTGTCCCATGACTACATTGACCAAAAGACAGCTTGATGAAGGCTTGAGAGAGTTTTATCATGAGGTTTTATCAGGAGGCTGTAGCCTAAACAGATTTACTCTGTCCTGCTAAAGGTCAAGTCTGTGCAGCTGCCTCTCAGTGACTAAATGCTGTACAGGTACAGTAATTTCACACTCATAAGCCTCACCTGGTTATAAGCCATACTTCCAAGTAGCCGGGAAGACCACAGAATTTGTCCATAAATAAGCCGCACCAGGTGAGAAGCTGCACTTTTTTTTTTTTGAAGCAAGGATCCATGCGCAACAAAGTAACGAGTTAGTAACAGAATTGCGTGAGTGCGTGGTTTGATGTCAGGTGCTCAATTTGCAAACAGTTTTCACAGACCAGCAAAGTCTTTAAACGCAGCCCCGGTGCCCTCCCCATGCCACAGGCCCCAGCAGTCCTGCCCCCGGCGCTGGCTGCCGTGGCTCCCCGCCTGCTCTGCAGCGGTGGCAGCTCCCCGCGCCGCTCAAAAGCGGCGGCTCGGTGGCGAAGCTGGCGGCACCTCGGTGGGCTGGCCGCGTGAATGCAGCAAAGCCGGGCCGACAGCACGAATGCAGCCAAGCCGGGCTCGCCAGTGGCTCCGGCTCGCCGCCCACCCGGCAGCGGCTCCGCAGCTTCTCTCTGCCTGGCCGGCTCGCAATTCCGGGTTGGTATTTGGCCGGACTTTGTCCATAAATAAGCCGCACCTGGTGATTAGCCACACTTGTGGGATTGGCTTGATTCTTCAGTGAAGTAGGTGCGGCTTAGCAGTGTGAAATTACTGTAATTTATTTTGGGTTTCAGAATAAATCCTCTGGCTCTTGTTCCTTCTAAAAATTACTTTTTGTTACTGATTTCAGTGATCCCTCTGTGCCTGTTTTTGCTTTCCCTTCCCTTCCCTTCCCTTCCCTTCCCTTCCCTTCCCTTCCCTTCCCTTCCCTTCCCTTCCCACCCCTCCCCTTCCAAACTTTTCAACAACTGTGCAGCCCACATCAGTTCAGATTCTTTACTGTTAACATACATTTGCCAAGCAGTACAAAACTCCCAGGAGAAGTTCAGCTTGCTTGTGTTTCAATGGTTTGATATTTTCACATTTCTCTGTGGTTTTGTTTGTTTAAAAAAGAAATATTGTCCAAAGGAAAATACTCCCTCAGATAATGCTATAAATTTTAATCTAGCTCTGAGTCTTCTTATTTTGGTAACTCTGGCTTATTTAAACTCCAGGATCAAGTAAGACAAGTTTAGTTCTGCAAGCAAACAAATAGCAAGGAATGTTAGGAAAATGGCACAAAGTTATTTCAGTCTCTATAGGAACTGCACACAGATTAACTGGTGGATTTTAAGGCCAGTATTTCAAAGTTAGCTTGTATGACTTTTATTAGAAATTCTTTAGAAAACCCTTTAAAAAAAATTCCTGAAAGATGAATGAAGTGCCCACTTGATTTAGTATTCGTACAGACTGCTATTTACCAAAAGAAAACCCTCAGTCTGTTCTGCATACTCCAAATTTACTTCCTAAGTCTCTGAGTCTGTGCTACCAACTATTTCTAGAGCTCTGTGGTAGCCCCATAATAGTCCTTTGATATTCTTTACTCTAATAAACATAAATACCAGTGAACTCATTTGCATGGGTATTATAAGCATGGATATAATAATATTATAAGCATGGATATTATAAGTTTTTCTATGGTATTCCATCACTTTATTGAAACACTCAGATGTGGATCTGACTAAAACTCAAGCAACATTGCTGTGGATGAAAACTTGAAGGAATCCCATCTCATGCTGGGCACAGCATGAGGCATCAGGCACAGGGTGTGAGCCCTCCTGCACACAAAGGCAGGGCTGGTATAGCTGGTCCTGTTCTGCTGCTTCTCTCTTTTGGTTGCTCAGGTCAGTGATGGCAAAGGTGTCTCCTTGGATGGGGCTGCTGGCTACAGAGCTGGGCTGCTGCTGTTGGGCCTTTGTTTCTTGTAAATCTTCATCTCTCACAGCTGAGCTTGTGTATGTGAATCATGGCTCTGATACTGTCAGGATGTGGATTTTTGCTGTGAACAGTCCTCAAATCAAAAAAGGAGCAAGAAGGCCCTCCTCAGATGGTTTTTCAGCCAGTGTAAGTTGTTGTTGCTCTATGAGAATACAAGAATAATTTCCACAAGTAAAGGTTTTCCTGCTTTAGCTTTTAAACAGACCTCCTCATTCATCTCAGCTGGAATTCTGCTTTTATTTCATAGCATGAGGCAGTGCCAACATGCAGTACCTGTGCAAAGGAGAAGCTGCTCATGCTCAGCTCTTCTGGTTCCACACTGAATTTTTCCTGCTCTGGGGAAAGGTGAAGTGATGGGCAAATAAGTGTGCAGTATCACAGCATATTCATTGCTTTTTGCAGGAGGAGAAAAGGCAAGCCTGAAAAACTTAATGAAGACAACTGGACCAGGATTTCCTGTTCTGACTTTTGAATTAGGTTTTGTACATGGCTCTGAAAACTGGGGTTGCTGGTCCTTATGGCAAACACTAAGCACAGACATAGATTAGAAAGAGGAGATAAAATCATATTGTCACTCCAGTCTAGTATGAAATACAAAGATGGATTGAAGAAAAAAGCAGAATAATTCATCTAACACAGCAAAATAGAACTCCTTCTCTACCCCAAACAGACTTGTCTCTCCACTGCTGCCTCAAAAATAAAATCTGTGTTGAAATTGCTGACAGACAATTTAAACTCTGCTCTAGATTCATACCATGCCTTTATACTGACTTTTACTGACATTACTGACATTTTAAGTAAGGTTTTTCTTATACATTTTGGTTTTGCTTTCTGGAGGATTAGTTATTTACATTAAACTGTGAGGGCAGAAGGCAGGCTGGTGTAGAAGCTTCACGTGGCTGACCATTTTTTCATATAGTGGAACATTAATTTGGCAGTAATTGCAAAGGAACTTTGCACTTTAAATGTATAAAATGTCACATTCTCAACAACTGTTCAAAGTAAGGAAATATGCCAGGTTCTTAATGAATTCAAATACTGGTTTGCATGATGTGATGGAGGTAAATTACATCCTTTTAGGATACAAACGATAAAAATAATTACAGTAATTTCACAATTATAAGCCACACCTGATTATAAGCCGCACATCCGGATAGCTGGGTAGACCATGGGATTTGTCCATATATAACCCGCACCCATATATAAGCGAGGATCCATGTGCAACAAAGTTAGTAACAGAATCGCGCAATCGCAGGGTTTGCTGTCAAGTTGCTCAATTTGCAAACAGTTTTCACAGACTGGCGAAGCGTTTAAATGCAGCCCCAGGCACCCTCCTCATGCCGTGGGCCCCGTCACTCCCGCCCCCGGCACTGGCTGCCACGGGTCCCCGCCTGCTCAGCAGCGGTGGCAGCTCCCCTCACCACGCAAAGCCGGTGGCTTGCCCCCTTGCTGTGCGCTGAAAGCTGGCTGCCTGCTGCCTCCTCGCTGCGCGAAACCGGCTCCAGCTCCCCCCCTGCTCAGCTGCAGCGGCGGCTCCCCGTGCTGTGGCATGGCATGGCGGCACCAGGCCATGGCGGGGCGTGGTGGCCCCAAGCCATGGCACTGCGCGGCAGCACTCCCCTCCTGCCCCTCCCGCGGTGCCCCACTCACGGCTCCGCTGCCCTGCGAAACCCACTCCCCACCTGCCCCCCACCCGCCTGGCCGTGGCTCCATGGCAGCTCCCCGGCTGGCCGTGGCTCCGCGGAACTTCTCTCCCTGGCCGGCTGGCACTTCTGGTCTGGCATTTCACCAGAAATTGTCCATAAATAAGCCGCACCTGAATATAAGCCGCACTACTGGGGTAGGCTGGATTCTTCAATGAAAAAGGTGCGGCTTTTAATTGTGAAATTACTGTAATTTTTTTCTGTTAAGTTTTTAAGTGTGGTTAAATGCTTTTTCCTAAACAACTTCTTCTAATATCTTTAATTTGCAGTATTTTTACTGATGCCAATTGTTCTGCTGAAGTTTTGCAAAGGATTTAAACCGCATTGGTTTGTTCATTGCACTAGATGAATACAGATTTCTTTTTGTTCTGTAAATGTGCTGTATGATTCTTATGTGATTCTGTACAACTGTAACTAACAGGATTTTCCTGGAAACACTCAGAACATCTTGTATGAATGTTTACAAAAAATACTTAAGAAGAAATTGATAGCTATCTAACAGTTTCCAGGAAGATGGGAATGAATACAAAGCCAGCCACTGAGTGTTTTTCAAAGGTTTTTTTTATTTCTGTTGAAACTTGTCATGTCATTTGAATTCCCTTGACATTTTTTCATACTTCAGAGCCTTTTTAACATTGTCCAACCATCGACCATTCTGGCCTTATGTGGTGCCTGGGAAATGTTAATTGAGCAATCCTGAGTTTAACCCTTCCTTCAAATACTTTGTAAAAATACAGCTGTTAATAACGTTTATTTGGCTCCAATTTAGATATGAAAAAACCCATTTCAGGAGGTTACTGAAAAAAGGTTTAGACTTAATATGTGTTCCCCACATATTAAGAGCAATGGCATGTGCTGTAAAGAATAAAAACCACAACACACAGACATCAGTCCTCATGGGCTAATGGAAATCTAGACCTGATTAAAAACCCATTTCAGGACTTTTTTATTGCAGGGGTGGGTTTGATAGCTGTCAGTGTACAGGAAAATAGCACATCTGGAATCTTACTGTGTACTCATGCTGGCTGGTATAACTCAACCTGTGTGTCAGATTTTTTTTTTTTAATAGCCAAGATTTATTTGGTTTCTATTATTTTTTTTAAGTCTTTGGTAAGTATGCTTATTAAGTACTAAATTTTTACCCTCCACAAATTAAAAGCTATAATTTAGTAGCGAGCAGTTTCCTTTAGAGAGAAGTAGGAAAGCCAGAAATACACATTAGTAATGTAGAGAGTAATGTGATTGCAAATGTACCCCAGTGGCTTCTCAGGGATGAATATTTTGCAGCTTGTTTAATGAAAGTTGCATTTTTTTTTGTGGCTTTTCTATCTAGTTATGAGAGGTCTAAAAGGAGACATTAAACAAGTAGTAGGCTCTGACTACTATTATATCAAGAGTTATTTTCCCATTAGGAAATTGTATATGTCTAGGAAATTTCAACTATTGTTTAAAAAACACTTGGACCTGCTTGTAAAATATGAAACTTTAGTCAAGATGCTTTTTTATCAAGCAATGTCTCGGAGAAAATTGAACAGTCACCTACATATCAAGAACTTCAGTGCTGTTGCTACATGTTTTACATGTAACTGTAATATAAATTAAATGGGGGAATTTGTAATCATTCTTAAGTTAAAAGCAAGAACAGAGCAATAAACATCTTTTGATTGTCCCTCACAGCCTGAGATTTATTGTCTAGTTAAAATTTTAATAGTGTAGTTCCAGAACTTTTATACTTTAATTGCTCTGGAGAATTGTACAGCTGAAATATTTCATCTATTTTCATATATTCAAATCATGGTCTAAAATCAACAACAACTTGGATGGTGCCTGTCTTGGATGGTCATAAAAATCTCCTACACATGAGTTATTAATGCTTTGGTGGTGTCATTTTAGTCCTGTTCTACTTGGCAAACCCACAATATTTTGAAGTTCTTGCAGGTTAGAGTTACCAGGAGAAGCTGTAATTCTTCAGTGGGAAGAGAGCCAGAAAGGTATACATTTTATTCACATTCTATTATCTTCAAGATGGCAGTGTTTTTGAAGCAAATTATATACTACTTATTCCATTTATATACAGTATAGATGGACATGCACTTAAATGTCATTCTGGTGTGCAAATGACTTGTTATAAAAGTCATAGTAAAGGACCTCTAGAATGTCTCTACAAAGTGCCCCAAAAAGTCCAGCTGGTTCATTTTGGCTGAGGTGGAGGAAAAAAATGCACACTTTTCTGGCACAGAGTCACCCACAGGAACAATCATTCATCAGGTAGTCATAATCTTGACACAGCAGAGTGTCCATCAATTTTATTTTCACCAAAGTGAAATATTTATGCATAAGAAATTTGGGGATTTGGTGTATTCCCTAATTTTGCTCCCAAACATGCCAATATTTTCACAAGTTTCTTAAAGGGTTTAGAGCAGCGTTCAGTAGTGTCTTCTGAGATAATCATTTCCCAATACTTTAGAAAGTATTATGCATGAGAACAAACTGTACTTTTTGAAATATATGAGCAAAGCATATGTCATAAAGCAGTAGCCTGGTTTTTGCTTTTCTTATTAAAAAATGATTTTCAGAAAATACTTGATTTTAGAATGTTGTGATTCATGGGTGGTCAGTGGGAGATATTACAGGCTTTTTTTTTTTTTTTAAGTTTAATGATCCTGGCTTTTCCTGGGCTCTTGCACTGGGTCCCTACCTTATATTCCTGATTAGTCTTAAGAGGTGTAAAGCCAGGGACAGAAAATTATTGATTGGCAAAGTCAGCTTTTCCAGACAAGATCCCTCTTGATCTTTAAGTCTTTAATCCAGCTGAGAAAGCCATGAAGTTACTGAGAGATTTATGGGCTTTGCAAGGACAGGAGTCTGCAGTTAGAAATTATTGAGAGGTATCACTTTATTTTGTCTTGTGCAACAGGGTCTTCTCTGATTTTGACAAGTAACAACAATTTTGAAGCTGTAGGTGAGTGGACAATTACTATTATAGGTGTGAAAATGTCCTCACAAGACTGCAGCTCTTGCATAGATTCCTGGATTTCAAGAGAGAGGATGGATCCTAACGATGACTCTTAACCATTTCTGACAGCTATCCTCATATCAAACTTATAGACCTGAATTAAACCAAACCTTATTTTTTTTTGGAGACATTTGCTTTTGCTATTAAGTTTTCAAGTGACAGGGAATATATTATGTCAAGTAGACAATTTTAGTGCTAATTTACCTACCGAGTAAGAATTCACATTATTTTCAGTCTGATTTTTTCTGCTCTAGCCATTGGACTTTTACATATCCCTGTCTCCAGGCTTAAAGCAGACTTGATGATTTATAAGATGAGAAATATTTTTGGCATGGATGAGCTCATAAATTACGATCAAGTCAAGCATTCAAATTACCTTGGATAAGTTTGAATCTATAGAGTCTTTCAGGAAAAGACAGCTTTTTCAGCCCCAGCCCCATTCCTGTAACCCTTTTCTGAGCTATTCCCAGTTTCTGAACATCCCTTTCAAGTAAAAGTCAGCTGGAGAGCACAAGCTTAGAGATTCAGCTTGTCTCATGTGCTTTTATTGCTCAAAGTAATTTACCCTGAGATCCTAAGATGCCCATAGTAAAAGTCAATTTTTCTTTAAAAAATTGTGAGCTTTATTAACCTTACAGAGCTCTCTTTCAGGATGGTAATTCTCTTCATTTCAGCTGTCACACCATATTTACTGCTGTCACTGTTTTCTGTAAAAATAATGAAGTGAAACAACGCCCGCAATTGTTAACATCATCCTGGGTATGGAACGTTCACGCTTCCCAGCAGATCCTAAACCAGAGAGAAGTAAACTGAGGAAAAAACCTTTGGCAACCCTGAAAACCATGAGCAGAGAGTTAACACAGCTATTTTCTCTATTTCCAATATTCCCGGCTAGCTAATTAGAAATAGGAATATGCTGTGCTATGAATAAGCGAACAGAGAGTAGCTCTTTCCCTGTTGACTTGGTTCCAAGATTTATTCGTGAGGGAACAAAGGGAAAAAGAGGAAGAAACACGCGGCGCATAGGTTTATATAGCTTTCCAGGGGCAGGGGGGTCGAGGGTCTGTAACAGGACCCTTCTTCCTGTTGGTCAGATCTCTGACCGGAAGGCAAACATGTTGGGTTAGGGAATGCAACATCAAGTTGCAGACCAAAGCCAGTAAAAGGAGCTAGAACACGAGGATGACAAACGGGAGTTTGTGTAGGTGACACCTCAGGGGATGGCTCTGAAAAGCTCTTGGGTTGTGTGGGATTTTCCTGTGTCCCAGCGTGGAAATTTTGAGTGCAAGGACCTGATTGGCAAAATACAGTTGGAAGAAGGAACATTTTCATCCGCCTCTTGGATGCGCCCTGGTTTCTGCTCCTGAAAACAACACAAGAAGTCCTACAAGAGGCATGTCTGTCACCATATTACCTCTATCTTGGTAGATATTGGGCATTGGTCTATTTGTGTTAGTTCTCATTGTGCTTGAAGACTTATTTATTTTTAACATTCACAGTACCTCCATTATTGTATATCTTTATTAAATTTTATATTCTGTAGAAACTTCTTCATGTTTGTTGTTTACAGGAAAAGATTTTATTTTTTTTTGCCTGTTTGGAGTAAGTGATCTTTCCAGCCCTGGAGGAAACAGGAGCTGGTGTGAAATGCCTTGAGGGTTTTAACCCAAACTGAACTGCAGGTCTCTGTGGTTAGAGGATATTCCTTTGTGAATGGACCATAGGAGGTCTATTGACATGACAGTAAAAAGACTGTTCCTGTCAGATTTCAGAAGACCACACTTTACTTATAGTTAAAGGTGATTTTTATAATATAGAAATTTATTCTACATGGTTTCTAAACCTGCCCCCAACTCTAGCTCATTATTCCTTTGATGGCTTCATTATTTTCTCAAACCTCCAACATTTTTTGACTTTTCCAGGACTTCCCACTTGGCTATACCAATATATATACTAAATATATGGGTGTAGAAGAAAAGCAAGCCAGGATAGCTCTGTTACTGTTAAGGTGAATATTTTAAAATACACCAGAAACCCAAACAAAAAAGAGGACACTCCAGTGTAGAAATTATACTGATGGGAGTGTTCTGAGCTTGTAAGAATATGTGCAGATTGCTGCCAGAAGGAGGTAATTGTACAAATGCCTAATAAGCTGTAGAGTTTAATTCCTTGATTAGAAACAAATATTTTCTTCCAGAAAATATCAGTTGATGACATTCAAAGCTGGAAAGTACTATCTCTAGTTTATGAAAGCAAAATTAAATTCTGAGATGATTTTGTGATTTGCCTAAGATTTCAGAGACGTGGAAAAGAACCCAAGTGTAACAGTTCCAAGGAGAAATGAAACCTCCAGTGTTTGCAGTCAGTCAGTTTAGCTTCTTGATGCCTATAAGCCCTACTCTTCTGCACTTAGTGGCTGTGAAAAACACCCAGTCAAAATGTCAGCATTTAGTGTGTGTTCACTTTTCACGGGTGCAAATGGAAACACCAGATGGAACCCAGCATTTACCTGATCGTAGTTACTTTAATGTCTGTGTCAGGCATTTTTCTCTTAGGAGGACACAGATCTATTGCTACTTCTCTTAGCAGAAAGGTTCACTGAAAGAGTTCAAATGATGGTGCTTTTCTAACCGCTATTGGCTGCACTAAAATTCTTCCTGACTTGTGTTACCACAAAAATTGTAAAAATAGTTTTACAAGTTTTGTGATTTCTGCAAAAAACACATGAAAAACATTTAATGACCATTGCTTCTTGCATCTTCCTGTTAATTTATGTAATGTAGCCCTATAAAAAATGGAGAGCTGTTTGGTTGGAGCAGTGTAAGACGTTTATTGCTATTTTTTGGTTGTGCTCACACATGCAGTGTGAGCCTAGACAGGAACATACAGCTCTCAATGCTGTGCTGGCAAGAGAATTTTACTTTGCATTTGCATAAGCACGCAGAAAATAAGAGTTATGATGCAGTGAAATGGAGTTAAGTTTTTTTCTGCTGGATCATTAACTGGGATTTCATGCTCTGAATGATGTTCATCCTCAGACCCTGAGCCTAAGGCACCTCGCACTTCCAAAGCTGCCTGATAGGTGCATGATTAGAGGATGATTGGTGATGCTATGGATATGTGATGGACACATGATTGGAGTGTGATTTGGAGTGGATATAAACAGGGCTGGCATGGGGTGGGTGCAGGATGTGTATAGGATGGGTGTGCGATGTTTAAAGGATGGATGTAGGATTTGTCTGGGATGGGTGCAGGCTGTCTGTAGGATGGGTGCAGGGTGTTCTGTAGGATGTGTTCAGGATGGGTGTGGGATGGGTGTAGGATTTGTGTAGGATGGGTGCAGGATGTGTGTAGGATGGGTGCAGGATTTGTCTGGGATGTGTGCAGGATGTGTGTGGGTTGGGCACATGATTGGCCCGAGCTGGGTGAGTGATGGCCGCTGGTTCCAATTAAAGCCCAAGTGCAGCTGCAAAATTCCAATGGCACCCACATCTTAGGCACAGCTTTCCTGCCTCTCTTCCTGTATCACCGGGTTAATTCACAGTATATGCAACTGATTTGGCAGATATATGGATTCCAGAATAACTTGGCACTGGCTGTACATATTATTGGCAATTTTTCAAACCTCTCCATTTGTGTGGATCTCAAAGCGGGTCTTGCTTCATTTGTAAATGCAGTAATTTGCCCAAGTCATGCATGTTGCCCTGTAATAAAGTTATTTCTCTAATAAGCTCAGACCCGTTGGACAGCTTTGTACTGGAACTAATTATGCTTCCTGACATCCACTGAGGAGTGACTCCCAATTTGCATATGCTTGCCTTGTGTCATAATTCCTGACCTGTCAATTGTTCTGTATATTTTGTATAGTCACACTTTACAGTAGTGTAGTTTCTCATCAATCTTGTGAGTTATGCATTTTATCACCTGTAGTTTCTTTGTGTCAGAATATTTGTGCTTCTTTTTTTAAATCTCAGATACAAATGAAAACCAAAGGTTCAATAAATAAGGCTTCATGAATACAGCTGGAATTTTTTTACTGCGGGGCTTTAAAATACGCTAAAAGAACACAATATTTTGAAGTTGTGCTCTAGTGGAGGAGAAAAATGGTGAAACAGAACAGAAAGAAAATGGCTAGTGGTGAGAGAAATGTGAAGGCATGGTACAAAGGAGACAGGGGCATCAATTTCTTTTCTCTGAGCTCTTGCACAGGGCTTGCACCCACTTCTACATGCTACAGAGTTATGTTTGATATTCTAGTGAAGAAAAAAAGAAAAAGTTTGGCATAAATTTTTGGCTGTGTTTTTGCATGGTGCCAATTTCTCCAGTGCTGTTCTCTCTCTATCTTTTATTCTCCTCAACATCAGTCATGTCACTTGGATACTTCTGCTTTTATACTTTGATAATTCTACTTTCTTCTGTTATGAATGACCAGGCTGAGTCTAGTCCAGGCTGGAATATCATGTAGAAGCAGGAATGTGAAACTAAATTTAATCATTATACAATACTTTCTGATAGCCTAGATTTAGTAGGGAAAAAAGGGGGTTCCTATATTGAGGTTAAATACGTCTGCAGGTGATATTGCTGGAGCAATAACACACCACCTAATTCACTGAGTGCAGCTTCTGATAGGAGTGTGATGTGCCAGCTAGATAGAATCCTGTTAGGAATGGCTATAAACCTTTTTGTTAAACTTGATTCAGCTTGTCTTTACTTCCCTCTCCCCTCTAGTTCTCAGAATTGCAATTTCTATCTTTTTTATACAGTAGGAAAAATAAGGGAAAGAATGAAACTTTTCATCTCTATTATGGTCTCTTTCCTCAGACCTTCTAAATGGAAATTGTTCCTGGAAAGTTTGGACAGTTCCTTTATTTCCCTTAATAATTGCAAACACTTAAACTACCGCAGCAGAAGACAGATATGTATTGCCATACACAATCTGGTGATTTTCCGTCCGTTGTGACTTCTCCCTGTCTCTTTCCCCTGTCTTCTACTGCACAGCTTGTGGAAATATGTCACAATTCTGTGGTGCAGCAGAGTGGGAGGCAGAAAGTCTGGATCTTATTATCAGTTTGGCCATGGTCTTCCTATGTGAACATGGATAACTAATTTATCTCTGCACTCATAATACAGCCCTTAGTCACCTACTTCACAGGGCTGATCTCAAGCATTCTTGAAGTGTTTAAGCAGTTAAGATGGGACTCCCAAAGTATGTAAATTATGTCTTTGTACTGTGTTTGGCAGGTATGGATACTTCTGGGCAACCTGAAGCTTCCATGTGGGACAGAAGAAGTGGCTACAGCTGCTGATGCTCATACCACCCAGATGTCCTGGGATGTGGCTGCATGGCAGTCCAGACCTGCTTTTTAACAGCTCCTCAGGTGAGTCACCCTCCTGTTCCACCCTGTTAAGAATTTGGTATGAGATATCTAGGATTAGCAAAGTTGGCTATCACTCATGTATGAAAATAAAAGGAAAATACTCTGAAGAATTATCAGAGCAAAGCAGGCTAGCAGAGAGCAGGTGGTCCACTCCCTCCTGCCAGATGCAAGTTTATACCTGCACATCTGTTTAAGCCATGCTTTAGAACGTGCCACTGATGCACCAAGCTGGTACCAAAGTGCAAATATCAGGATTGATTCATATTATAATGTACCTTCCAGCCATCTTCTTGTTTTCCAAAATAAATAAATTGCATGGGTTAAAGAGTCTTCCTCATGCATGTCAAAAATCTCTGGCTCTCTCTGCTTGCTCAGTTCCTCTGATCCTATAAATTATGCAGACTATGTTCATCTTGGACTCCTACTGCCTTATTTCCCCACTTACTGCAAGCTTGGCAATGTTAGAAGGGACATATTTTTTCCTCCCCTTCCTTCTTTTTGTTTTTCTGGCAGTGGATTTTATTTAACTGGGACTATAAAATGACAGCATTGATTGCCAGTCTGGCATAAGCTTCACGCTCGATTTGATAGTGGGCACTACTTACACCAGTGTGTAAATGCAGCAGAGTCCTACTAAACTTCTCCTTCGAGTGGAACTTGTAAGAAAAAGGCCCACACTTGGGACTGACAGGGGTTGAGAATAGATCTGGCAAAACTTATTCTTCCCTATAAACTGAACTGTGAGAGTGAGCAACATCCAGGCTCACAGGCAGCAGCCGAGCATGGGGCTGGGATTCAAACTCCATGCAAAGCTCCTGGATCCCACAGCCTAGGAAAAAGGAAGAGGAGGGAAACCTGCCTCTTGGTAAACAAGCTGTTCCCCTGCTGATTCTGTTTTAGATCCCTGTCTACCAAAGGCTCCTGTGTGCACTTTGTACACTTACATAGTCCCACCAAGTCAGGTGTGACTTTGGGGTGCTGCCCAATTAATCTAATGTAAAATTATGTTTGAAGATTAGGTGACTTCCAGGACTGGCTCTGTACTGACAATCTTGGGACCACTTAGAAAAAAAATGCATCTTTTCAGAGCAATCAAGACACCAGGAGGAACTCATAATAAGAAAAATGGACTTGTTTTTCCTCTAATTTTCTAAAATTAAAGATTCTCAAACATTTTATTACAGTTTTTCACTACTAAGTCTGCCTTGCTAAACTATGCTGAAGAGTAAAGCTTTTTGAAGGTGGATGGGTGTATGAACAAGTTCAAAGGTCTTAAAATTGCATTAGCTGGGAAGGTGTAGCTGGTTTACCAGAGTTACCAAACAATACTTAGCTTCCATACAAACACAATGTGCAATTAAATGCATTCATCTTGTTAATCAGACTGGAATTGAATCAGTTTCCAGAATTTAACAGTGCATGATATCTGCATATAATGTGAAATTATCTCAAAAAAGTTTGCAATGATATTAATTTTTGTCTTTTTCCCATTTTACTGGGAAGTAAGGGAGCAAATCTAAGGGAGCAATTTAATCGGATTATTAAGTAAGTGATGGGAATTTAAAGGAAAAGTCACGGTTTTGGAGGTGTTTTTCTTCTGCTGAAAATCATCTTTACTCCTCATGCAAGACTTCTGCAACTTCTGCTTTTGCAAGTAGCATTGTAGTTCTTCATAGCTGGAAACCTGAGATTGTCTGTGGCCTTCATGGGTGAGAGAGCCAGTATGACATGCTCACCTTCTCTCAATTTTCCAGATCCAAGAATGCTAATATTTTTCATATGCAATCACACTGGTGTTTACATTATTTTGGGATTTGAAGTCTGTTTTGATGCTTTATGAAGTCTGACATTGCCTGAATAAACAAATTCTTAATAATTGATTAAAAAGCATAGCTCTACCACTTAATCTGTCTGTGAGAGAGGCATTTTTCCTCTGGGATAGGACTAACCCAGCATTTAGTTAATCAAGTTTTAAAAGCTGTGAATTTAAGCTCTTTGGGATATATACATTACCAATTGCAGGAAGTTGGGAAATAAAAGGAACTTTTCAAATAAAAAGATGTCAATTTAATAGCAAAGGAGCTGGAAACAGATGTTTCACGCAAAGCATAGGAGTTGTGTCATTCCTTTAGGTTTTCAAAGTCACTTCTTGTCAGATGCATTGGTTAAGAGAGAAAATTAATGAGCTGTGTTAAGTTTTATTACACAATCTTCTGATGTGGGAAAGCTTCCCTGCAGGAACAGCTCTGTGCATGGCTTAACTGATTTAGGCATGCCTGGTGCAGTATTCTCCAGAATGTGTTGGAGATCAAAGTAGGGAGAGTTATTCAGGTTTTATGGCAAGGTAATTAAAAAAATATGGGGATTATTACATATAAATCATACTTGCATGAATTTGCTGGTAAAATGAAATCTAATAAACACATATAAAAAATGAGATCAGGAAAATATTCAGCCACTTTTTTTACCATTGCAGATGCAAATCTGTACCCTCAAGTCTACAGAGTTGACCTCTTTCTTCCACTGCAGAGAATTTGGCCCAGTTGCCTTCTAGTGGTGTTTTCTTTTACTTTAAGAAAAAAAAAAAAAAGCATGCTGAGCTTACTGAGCTCTCCTTCTTTGTGACAATGTCAAGCTGGGTACTTTGTACCAGACAAAAAGTGGTCCCAGGCACAGCAGTCACAAGACTTCCCTGGGTTTCTGAGGTGATTTCATCTGAAAATTCATCCTCCTAGAAACAGACTTGTGTGTCTGAAATTTGTTAGCATGTGTTACAGCGCAGACTCTAAGTGAAGAAAAGGTTTTGGTCAGCTTCTGATTAAAGGGGTTAAAAAAACCAACCCTAGTAAAGTCCTGCAAGGGCTTTCTGTTCTCATAGAGTGCACACAAGCTCAGGAAAGATTGTGACTCCTCCTTTGTTGGGCATACACAAGAGAAATGGATGCATGCACTGTACTCCAAATAGGGCTCAAAAATCCCAGCCTAGAAAGAGGGAGAGATGATCCAGTTGTGAATGTTGAAGCACTGATCATGAAATGCAGAAAACATTTCTCTCTGGGTGGGAGAGAAAGGAAGATTATTGTGAAACTTCTATTTAATCAGAGGAAAGCTTCCACATTTCTGTCACATAAATATGCAGAAAGGATAAGCTTAAAGCCACAGCTGTCCTGAATTCAGTGATACCATATGATGACACAACACACATGCACATGCCTGTATAAATATATACACAGTTGAAGTCAAAATATATAACACTGTCAGGACTGAGCTTTCTCTCTTTAAGGATGTGCATATGCCCTCTTTGGTCTAATTGGGTTTATGACTCTTCATGCATGTGTATATGCAAGAGACATAAAATACAAGTACAGTAGCGTTTGATGTAAAATAACATTTTCTTGTACCATCTACAGGTCCCTGAGAGACTACATGTGCAGTTCACAGTGAAAGCTCTGCAGCTGAAGCCCTGGCAGCAGATAAAATGGAACACACACTTGGCTGTCATTTTTCCAATCTTTGCTGCAGTCCTAAATTGCATTAAGGGGAAGCTATTGACTGGCTACACCATGAAGATGAAACAATTCCAAGAAGGAAATCCTGTGTGAAATTTCAGGTTAAAATCTACCCGTGCTTTGCTCTTCTGGGTGATGAAATAATTTCCTGACGAAACTGAAGAAACCACCCCATAATGTCAAAATGTTCAAAGGTACCTGATTGTGAAATGCTGAACATCTTGGTGTTTGGCATGGATGCTCTTCCACATCTAATGCTTTTCAAAGAATCAATGCATGCTGCATTCTAATAATGACAATAAGTGTGTATAGAGATATACTGCCTGGAACTGGAAGCTGATGGGCAGACCTGAAAGTATTTGCAGAACTAAGTTTTATCTGCATGCTCCCTGAGTATGCAGAGCTGTTAATCACATGTGCACAGTCTTGAAGACAAGGACCAGAAAACTCACTGAGATTTTGAAACAACAATAATGTAAAGCCTGTTGCAAGATTTAATATAAAATCAGAACAGCATTCTGTGATGTATCTGGTTCTTGTTTGATGTACTTCTACTGCCAGAATTAATATAGTGTTTGCAGTGCACACATAAAGCAGATATGCCCAGATTCCTCTCTAAGAGAATTAAATTATTTTAGTCATGCAGGCTATCTTTTCTTTTGTTTCTTTCCCACAATTTCCATAGTCTTTATGTAGTTATGTGAGTTGTTCTTAACAGCTTTTAGCATAATTTGCTTTAATATAATTGTAATGGTAGCGAGGTAGCGATAGATGGTTATAGAGAAGACTAAAAAGATTCTTTGAAGAAATTTCCAAGTAAGACGGAAGTTTGTCTTTCTTGGGGATTTCCAAAGTCTGAGAGAAAATAATCCTCAAATAAGCTATTCAGAGACAAGTTATTCTATTCTCAAGTGGTAATGATTGTACATTTTACTATAGCAGAATAAAAATCGCCCCCCCCCCCGCACACCATCAGTTAATGTTTTCAAAATATTTCAGCCTCTCAAAAGTAGAATGGAGGTATCTAAGCTTTCCCAAAGGCTGGTGCCAGTCCTTCAGATATATAGTTCAATTTCAGCCTCATTCTGTGCGCTTGAAAACATGAGTAAGCTGAGGATTTTATTGCTGTTGCTGCAGAAATGCTGCATGCAGGTGTGAACGTTTCATGCAAGATCTGCAGAAAGAGAGGAACATACAAAGCCAAGTGTACGGGCTGTCATGTCTGGCCAAGGCCAGTCTGACTCCAGTGTTCCCAATGTATTCCCTTCTTCCCAAAATCAACATGAACCCTCACCTCAGCTGTGTTAAGGTCAAGGGCTGGCCAAAGCTACCTCCAAGTATTTAGCTACTTAACATCATTATTTGTAAAATGGCATGCTCATTGGGAAAATCCTTTAAATTTTCATCTGGAAGCTGCTTTAAAAATCAGAATGCTATTACTATTAGGTTACTGTGGAACAAGCAGAAAAATTGCCCTGAATTTTCCTCAAATGTGTTTATGACCAGGAGGCAGCCTACATAGACCTGTATCTAAACAGATTCATGGGCCCAGTGTTTCTCAAGGCAAAACTCATTTTAGAGCCTCACTAGGTTTGCTTCAAACATTTCCATCTTCCCTATTTGGAACAGCTGGTTACCAGCCTAACTGCAAGAATTAAGCCATTTATGGGCAGAATTTTGTGTTTGTGTGTTAACACCAGTGTCAGCAGGAGAGTGATCACTGGAGGTGATGCTAACTGTCAAAAATGTAATTGCTCTCCAGTAACAGGGACAAAAGGCTTTAAAGGGGAAGCAGGACCCTATAAAACCTGTTTCTTCTAATCCTAAAAGGATCACATTAAATGAGGAACTATCTCTGAGATATTAGGATGGTTTTGTGATGAGATACATGGCTTGCGCAATCTGATTATTGGCCATCTGCATCTTATACCTCCTTGAAGATGAAATTTGCTCCTTGCCAATCTTTTCTTTGGAGCTGCACCATCTTTAGCTTGCACCTATCTACACAGATGAGATTTTAGTAATTTCTTACATAAGGCAGCTCAATTCAATGTTTTTACCTAACTAGATCTGTATTAGTTTATTTGAAGCAAAGGCATGTCTTCCTGACCAAGATCTCTCTAAACCACTGAATACATTGAACTAATGTTTATTAATTTTTTGAGGAGTGCAATGCTTTGATAATTATCTATAAATACTTTCTCTTCTGAGTGTGTAGTGCTTAATGTATGGGTTTATTTTTTAAATAATAAATAATAGGACTTAGGAGGAGTGACAGAGCAGCTTGGCAGGCACCTGGTGTCTAGGCAATGATAAACCACCACAATTTAAAGAGTAGGCTTCATTCAATTATCACATAATCACATAACAATTTACCTTTTACACATATACTTGCAAAACTCTAAGGCACTGTGAGTTTAAAGACAAAGTCCAGCACTAAAAGGAGTGGAACAACACACTGGAAGTCAAAAAGTGATCACAAGATGTGCTTTCAAAACATGAAACTGCTTGGTCAGAAAGAGGAATTTCAGTACTTTGCAATTAACCCTACTCTAGTAATCTTTCTGCAAGAAGGCACAGACATCTGTTTGTCTTTCCATGCAACATGTGCTGTGGCAGGATGAAAATCAGAAGCAGAGCTAGTTGCCCTTCCACAAACTCCCAGATCTGATGTAAGATTAGAATATTGGAATATAGACTCTTTGAGGTGGCACAAATAACAGCAGAGACCAAAACACAATCCAAATGTCTCCAAATTCCAGTAGAGAAACTACAGTTAAACCTCCCTTGATACACTTTAAACCCAACTTGCATTATTTTCTGTGCTTATTCCTTATCTTCAGTGCAGGTAATTGACTGCATTTAGGCTTTAAACTAATTGTCATTCTGGAAAGCCCTTTCCAAACCACAACTGCCTTAAGGGCCAGCTCCTGTTCTCAGTGAATCACAGGAGTTCTGCTTGTGACTTTGGTGGGAGCAGGAGCAGTGCTAATGAAGCGGTCATAAAAAATAAAAAGCAGGGGGAAAAGCAAACTACTTTACCAGTGCTTTGAGGTTAGAAGTTTGCTATAGTTGATACAGCAAAATTATTTGTTCTATAGCTTTTCCTTGAACATGTAAGTGCAGCATTGGCTTATTTTGCACATCCTGATCTCTGCCTGTGTCCATGCTCTTGCCACATATTCTAATTTTGGCAGGAAGCAAATACTGGAGTCTATTTTGCTTTGCATTTGCTATAGACAAGTTTTTTGGACTCCATGTGACAGATCAACTATTTCTCTCCTGCTGTTCTCAGAAGTTTTTATAATATCAACCTTAAAACTCACATTTCTTTGGCAAATTTCTCCATGATAAAGTCAACCATAAAATGAAAGACAAATGCCTTTGGGCTTATTAATTCTTCTTTCTCTCCAGCAGCAAAATGCTGTTATTTTGAGAAGCGTCTGTGTTCATTGTTTCTCTGAAATCTGAACTTTTTCTACTTGGAGACAGTTAACTCTCTGAGAATCTCACAGCAATGGTATTAGATGTTGATCTCTTTGTAGTAGAGCTGGGGGAAGCAGACAGCCAGACCACATCGATCCAGGCTGCAGGATGTGTTTAGTGAAAAATCTGTACGCTGAGCTTAGGGTGTCAGCTGTCAGTCTGCAGAGCATCTGTCAGAGCAGCATTGGCTGCAGCGCTGCTGAGTGTGAGTAATGCTCTCACAATATGGCAGGATGGTGCTATAGATTACAGCCCTAATGGAGCACATCCTGAACAGCTGAGCCTGCTCTCCCTCGCTCATTCACCAGCAAGGGCTGCCTGGCTGTAAGAGCTCGGGGGATTATGTACTCCAAACAGCTGTCTATAGCACCATGGATTTATTTGGGCTAAATGAGAACTTGCTTTCTTTAGCTAAATCAAAATTTATCAGACAGTTTTACTGTTGGCAGTTAAAATAAAATGTGTTTGCTGAACAGTAAACACCTTGTTACTGTTAGGAAGGATTATATAAACAAAAGGCATACACAATGAAGTCTTATGCCAACTGACTTACTGTCAAAATAATATACTGCTGTTAGTGGAATTGTGCTCACTTGAAGGAAATTATAGGCCTAAAAACACATCTTGAATGACAAAGAAGCCATTTTTCCACAAATAATCTTTAAAAAGTTTAATACACTGTGCCTCATAGAAGTGGTTTCAGAGACCTAGGGTGCTGAATCCTCATACAGGAATGTTAGGAAAAACTGGGTGAGCTGCCTGAAAGCTTCAAAGGTTTACTGAATTTGCATAATGCACCGGATCAAGGAGATTTAACATTTCCCTCTTACGAGATATGTGAGTTTTTTTATCCAACATAAACTACAAACCCTCCCTTTCAAAATAGGATACACTGTTCTTCTTTCACTTATTACACTATGTAATTTATTCAACTACAGAACACTAGTGAGCAACAAAATATATGTAGCAGTCATATTAGACAATTTATATAGCATAAATCAGCTTCTCTGTATTCCTTGAGAAATCGAAAATAAGATGGAATACGTATTCGTTTTTGTAATCATAATGATAAAGGCAGGTCCAGACCCAGCAGAGTCACCGAAAGGAGTTATGCTAACTACAATGGATTTTGGATTATTCTTCTCAGAGATTGAAAATGAATTTATTTTCTCTGTTAGAAACTAAAGTCCCAATCCAGGAAAACATAGGAGTAATGTTACATGCACTCTCTCACTCTATTTAGAATTTTGTGCAAAAGATTTGCATTTCTTTCTACAAATGTACAAAGCATTTCTTTTAATTTAGGAGTCAAAACACCGGAATCCATCTGAAATTACAGGAAATGTCTTCTGCTAGCAGAACCCACTATGTGACTGCAAAGTAGACAGGAAAGGTGACTACACTAGGAAAGATGGACATTATCTCAAAACTCAAGGGCTGTAACCTGCATTCCAGCTGATGGATTCTCAAGGATACTTTGAGGAAAGATTTATTAAGTCTGAAAATTCTTGAGTAAAACTCTGTAATTTACACAGATGTGTCTTGTGGAACGCCAGTGAAGCATTTATTAGTGTATTTAGGTTTATTCCATATGATGTCTGTGTTTGGAAGACTTACTTTTCTAGGAAGAGAACATGCTGGAGGTTGAAAAGTGGAATTTTAATGGTGCCTTATAAATTTTCCTTTAGTTGAAACTGACTCCAGGTGAAGCTAAGATGAAGCTTTCCCCACATTTCCCAACAGAATTTCTTGCTTCCTTAATGCTATTCCTGACCTTAGAAATGCTCCCTTTCCTTATTCTTACTGAAAAGCTTGTATAATATTATTTTGTGGACAAATACAGAAATTTCTTTGCAATTACTTTTTCCAGTTCTTTACGAAAACTTGAGGACTCAGTAATAATCCCTCTGTGCTGTTTGTCTGACTGTGGTGTAATAAAATGTAGAGAGCCTCTTAAATCTACCTTCTTACATCTTAGAAAAAAGTCACAAATTGAAAGATTTCTTCTATTTCATCTTCCAGTACAGAAAAATGGTGCTGTTGTAAATTTTAGGACAAGGTCTAGAACCACCATTTTGTTACGTCAAGCAAAAACGGGCATTTAGGAATCTTTCCACGGGAAATCAAGGGGAAAGTAACTTTATGAGGATTTGCTATTGGTATTTTTTAAGTATGTATATGATTTATGCTGGTACACAAGTGGTTTGCCTGGGCTAATTAATTAGGGTCAAACCCATTATAGGTCCACACTGTTAACCTTTGACATAAACCTGAAGGATCAGGAAAGATGATCACCTATTTTAATTATTTTCTGAATTCAGGTTTTTTTTTAAATGCAATTACAGACAGGGCATTCTGTGGAGAACATGATACCTTAGAATTAAATCCTTCCTTCAAACCAGGCATTAAATGGCTTACTCCACCAAGCAAAGGTCTGTCATTTATGAAACTGCATGCAAATTCTTAGCATGTATCAAATTACTTTCTCTGGCATGTGATATGGCAGAAGCAGAACAGTGACAAAGGAAGATGCAAAATTAAAGTTGGCTCTCCCATGCACTAATATTGCTCCAGTGTGAAGCAATTAACATTTCCTGAACAAGCTGCTCTGCAAAGAACAGGTCAAGTGAGGCACAGATGCCTTCAGATTTATTTCCTTCTGCCCACTGAATTTCTTGCATTGTAAAAGCTCCTGATACTTACTGAGGAAGATACAACTGTTAGGAGCTACTCAGAGCCCAAATGTCCAGTTTGTGCGCACTCTTTGGCCAGATGCCTGCTGCTGCATGGAGGGTTTGATTTCACAGCTCTACCTCAGCTATTGCACTGACCTAGCTACTGATTATCACTTCATTTCTAGGAACTCAGTTATCTCTCTGACCTGTAATCCTTTGTCAGATGTGGCTGACATTTGGGAACAGTTTCCAAAACTAGAAAGAGATAAAGTGCGTGATTGCACAGGCTCATTTCCTTAGGGAAGAGTAATACACAAATACATATATATGTATTTGCAGTGATTTATCTGGTAACATATGTATCAAAGCTGTAGGTAATTTGAGATTTTGTGGTAACTATAAATGCTGTGTTCAAGAGAGACTAGCAAAGTGAATTGAACTTAAAGAGCTGAAACACAAAGGAGCTCAAAAAATTCCATCTGCTGCCAGAAACATAAAGTATGTTACCTCTAAAAATAACAGCCCTGTCTTCCAGACGATGTGCGTTTCACCTTTAAACCAGGATCAAACTCTTTTCTTTGTAAGCAATAAATGCACACCCATACTTTGGTTATTGTCTCTCATTACTCTCCATGGGAATTAGGCACACAGCCTGAAAATCTCTAGCAAAACTCACCACTGCCTTCCTTTTCTGGACTTCTCTTGCCTGTATTCACCTTACATTTTAAATTTACAGGGCTGACATCAGTCTCAGCCATCTTTCACTGCCACACCAATGTCCTAGTTGTCCTTCCTCTTGGCCACCATTCAAGCAATGTGCAGCAGTTGTATTTTTCATTGAAGGGAGTCAGTGTTTAGCAGCTGTTCTGGGTTTCCACCTCTGGCAGGCAGAAGAGTGCACATCTTTAGCACTGTTTGCTTTACCCCATGTTTGGCTGAACTGTATCTGGTCCAGGTACCTGCTGCTAGGGTGCTGTCCCCAGAACAGTGTGGGACTTTTCTTGCAAAGTGACCTTTTCTGTGTTTCAAAGACCTGGCAGCAAGGCCACTCAATGCTTTACCAGGTGGTCCTAGCCCTCCTGTTGCTCCACCTGCAAAAACCACCTTGGCTTTGTTGAAGGCAGCATTTACCTTTCTTTCTTAGATGGTAAAATCTGTAATTGCTGGTGATAATCTGGCTCCCCGAAACCAGTGTCCCCTCTAGATTCAGAAAGGGGACAATCAGGGACAGCAAAGCATCCAGTTAGGCTTGATTCTATCAGATGACTTAAGGTGTTTGCTTCCAAGAGAAAACTCAAGGAGGAAGTTGCTGGCTTGCACACAAGGAAGGTTGCCCAAGGAAAGAACATTTCCATCAAAAGGGTTTTTCAGGAAGGCACACAATATCACTTATATTTTCTTTCTGACATGCAAACAAATTAAGTCATATCAAAGACATTTTATATGTTTTGAATTGCTAAAAGCTCCAAAGCTCTTTAAATAATTGCCAGCCAGAATATGGGTTTGCATGTTTTTGGAAATGCACATTAGTCCTGACTCCCCTCCAACTGGAATCAGTGGGAATTTGGCCAACTATATCAAAGGAAACAGCACTGGGACATGTAAGTTTGATGCAGATGGCTGATTATTGAAAAATATGTATTTGTATGCATGTGGAATAGGATGAAATAAACCCAGGAATACAATCCCCATTTGATTTAAAGAAGTGTTTGGAGAAATTTTTTTTTTCAATTCTGCTCCAATGGGTCTTGTTCCAGAGCAGATTTAAAACTATGCAAATAGCTGCCTTTCTTTATTTCCCACTTTTCAAGATGGCAAAAGTTTCAGGCAAATCAGATTGATCTGAAAGATTACTGGCCCTGTGGAAACGGAGAGCATCTCAGTATGATTAGAACTTTTCGCATGATTACTGAAACATCAGACTTTTCCCTTGATTTGGCCTCAGATGTAAACTTTGATCCTGAGTCTAAAATATTTTCTATTCTAATGTAGTTATCTCTAACCTGAACCACAACCGGCACAGTGGAATGTGTGCTCTGGGATCTGCAGTGAGCCCTCTAAGTCACACTATCAGCACAGAAAGGCTCAAAGACTGACTTCAGGCACTGGAAAAGCAGCAGTGCCCTTTGTCTCCCTGCATGTAACATCAAGGGAAACAATCTGGCTAAAAGGGGCACAGGGGCCCTTGGGCACCAGACAGTATGCACTGAAGAATAAAATGTGAAT
The DNA here is from genome assembly GCA_009812075.1 of Sialia sialis. Taxonomy (NCBI): domain Eukaryota; kingdom Metazoa; phylum Chordata; class Aves; order Passeriformes; family Turdidae; genus Sialia; species Sialia sialis. The sequence goes on from VRYO01002297.1 coordinate 11,457,609, forward strand.
CAATATCTGTAGGGATTCCTTCATGTATAGGGAAACTCCACCAGAAAGATACATGGCTACATGCAGGGGATGTATTAACTTATCTTTTCTCCCCTTCTGCCTTCCTACAGAAGGCCTAGACACAAAACAGGCCATTTTTGTCTGAAATGATTTTGTGGGAAATGCTGTGGATTTATGCAGATTACTTTACACCACTCTTGGCAGTGTCAACAGGATTTGTGTGTGTTTCTGTTTGCAGGGTTCATAAAATGTGGACTATCTGCAAAGATACACAAATAGATCTGAAGGTGTTTGATTTACTTTCTGAGTTTTGATGTTCTACTAATATGCTGTTTCTCACTACCTGTACCCTTTAAACTGTCACAGACAAACCTCAAACCACCTTTTATTAAAAAAAAACAAAAGAGTCTGCACTGCATTGAAACCCTTTAAAATAAATAGAAAATAACTTTTTTTTTCCTTCCAGAGCACTCACATTTGTTCTTTCAAAATTAGGATTCAGCAAATAGTTGGAATACATCTGTACTCAGAGGAATCCACATCAGATCATAAATTTGTTCATGTTAAACACAAACATATGAATGCACTCTTATATCCAGGGACTATGGAAGGGTTTAGAATTTGCACACTTTACTCTGTGCAATGCCAGGGCAATGTTTCACTCATCTATGTAAATAAAAACAGGCTTGTTGCATTAAAGGCATAAGTATCCTTATGCTCTGAAAAAACATCACAGGATTCAATTTTGAGAAGGAATCGCATAATTTGTCGTATCTTTTATTGTGATTGACTTCAGTGACGGGCATACACAAACATGTGATTTTCCACTCAGTGTATCAGAGTATATCTTGATGAGCATGTGCTGCTAGAATAACAGGAAAAAAGATCGATCTCAGATATGCAAATAAGCTTAATTGAATAAAACAAGACAAATTACCCCTTCATTGGAGCAGTTCCTGGTTTGGCGATGCTGCACACACCACGGGGAAGGGGCTCGTTGCTGCCTCTCATTCTTTCCCTTTTTTTTCTGAGGCTTGTGGCAGGCAAACACTATAGAATGGCATAAGGGACCCCAAATGTACAGTAATTTCACAATTATAAGCCGCAACTTTTTAATTGAAGAATCCAGCCTACGCCAGTAGTGCGGCTAATCATCAAGTGCAACTTATTTATGGACAATTTCCGGCGAAATGCCAGACCGGAAGTGCGAGACAGCCAGGGAGAGAGCTGCCGTGGAGCCGCGGCCAGGCGGGTGGGGGGCAGGTGGGGAGCAGGCTTCACAGGGTGGCGGAGCCGTGAGCCGGGCGAGTGGGTGGGGCAGCAGGGGAGCACTGCTGTGCAGTGCCGCGGCTTGGGGCCGCCCTGCCACCCCACCACACCACGGATCAGGGCCATCGCGTGGCGTGGGGAGCTGCCACCGCAGACGAGCAGGTGGGGAGCTGGAGCCGGTTTCGGGTGGCAAGGAGGTGGCGGGCGGCCCGGCTTCAAGCGTGCAGCGAGGGGGTGAGCTGCTGGCTTCACGTGGCAAGGGGAGCCGCCACCGCTGCCGAGCAGGCGAAGAGCCGCGGCAGCCAGCGCTGGGGGCAGGAGTGCCGGGGCCCACGGCATGGAGAGGGTGCCTGGGGCTGCGTTTAAAGGCTTTGCCAGTCTGTGAAAACTGTTTGCAAATTGAGCAACTTGACAGCAAACCCTGTGATCGCATGATTCTCTTACTAACTCGTTATTTTGTTGCACATGGATCCTCGCGGCTTATATTCCAGTGCGGGTTGTATATGGACTAATCCCATGGTCTTCCCAGCTACCCGGATGTGCAGCTTATAATCAGGTGTGGCTTATAATTGTGAAATTACTGTACTATGTTACCCCACTGCAATATAGTTTAGAGACATGTGAATTTACTTGAGCCTTACAGCCTTTCCCAAGAGCCCAGTTTGGCAGCTCCAAAGAAAGTAAGAAAACACAACAACCCCTCCCCACCCAAAAAACCCAACCCAAAAACTTCAGCCTTTAGCCTTTGTCATTGCAAAGAAGAGGGTAAATGTGAGAACAGCTGGCATGTGAGGCCCTGGAATGGAATCTCTGCTAAGACCATTAACCCTGTATTTGTACATTTTCAGTGTTGGCAGTGGCTTCGTGGGCTGGCATGGCTGGTGGTGTGGGAGAAGCCCTCAGAAGACCTCTCCTGCCAGCTGGGGGTGCTGGAGGAAGTCAAGAAATCATTTGTAGAGCCTGTCCTCAGGCTCTCTACATTGAGGCTATTTATGTTATACCATAAAAAACCAAAACAAAGAGGAAATGGTTCAGTATATGATCATATTGTTAAAAAATGCATCTTAAAAACAGCATCCTACTGATGAGGGAAAGAAATCTAGAAGGGAAAAATTCTTTAAGAAGTATCTTTCATTTATAACTTTCCCACCACAGAAACTTCATTCTTTCTCTCTTCCCTGGAAAAACAGAGATAAACAGTGGAGTCTAAAGAATCTATATGTATGCCAGATGCAGGTTTTGTTAAGCCATCTACTTCAATTGAGTGTTGTTTCCCGCCAGTCTATTATTTATCATCTTTTACTAAACAGATAAAGAGGATTTCCTTCTTCAAAAAATGTGCAGCTTAGGGCCCAATAATAAATAACCTTACTTATAAGAGAATTCCTATTGAAGCCAAAGTAATTCCTTGTTTGGATAGCACTTGCAAAATCAACCACTAGGAAGAGAAAGAAGTGAAGCATAAACGGCTGCAGTACTGGGGAAAAAAACCAAAAGATGAGGGATGGGAATATATGGTCCTGTAAATTTATGAAAGATAATATCTAGGGCCTCTACCTCTAAAAACAATTGTCTCTTTTAATTCAGCACTGTATCTACATATGGTGAAGAAGTAGCTATTGATTTTATCACCCTAGCTAAAAGAGTGTCGGAGAAATTACCACAGGGCAGGTCTGGGTGACACAATAAAAGAAAGACATTAAACTATTGGAGAATGTCCAAAGGAGGGCAATGAAGATGGTGAAGGGTCTTGAGGATAAGCTATAGAGTGAAGTCACTTGGTCTGTTCAGCCTGGAGGAGACTGAGAGGAGATCTCACTGCAGTTACAACTTCCTCGTGTAGGGAAGAGGAGGGGCAGGCACTGATCTCTGCTCTGTGGTGACAGGGACAGAACCCGAGGGAGTGGCCTGAAGCTGTGTCAGGGCAGATTTAGGGTGGATATTACAAAAAGGTTCTTCACCCAGAGGGTGTTTGGGCACTGGAACAGCTTCCCAGGAAAGTGGTCACAGTGCCAAGTCTGGCAGAGCTCAAGCAGGATTTGGACAACATTCCCAGGCACATTTGTGGTGCTTGGGATTGTCCTGTGCAGAGCCAGGAACTGGACTCAATGATCCTTGTGGGTCCCTTCCAACTCAGGGTATTTTGTGACTCCACAATTCCACACAGCCATCAGGTCGGGCCAACTCCATTACTTTACACCAACAGAGATATTATTAATCTCATAATTTATTTTTCAGTTTTACTTGGTAATTGTATGGTCTTTGATGGAGATTGCTTCAAGATTTTCTTAGGTGACATGGATTTACTTGGCCAGGCTGGATAGTGCTTTGGCTCTCTGGGCTGAAGTTGATTCATCATAGAATCATGGAATGGTTTGGTTTGGAAGGGACTTTAAAGATCCAGTTCCAGCCTCCCTGACGTGAGCTGGGACAACTTCCACTAGACCAGGTTGCTCAAAGGTCCATTCAACCTGGCTTTGGACACTTCCAGGGAACTCAAACTGCAACCTTCAAGGACAATTGCTCATGGAAAATCTTTCTAGACTTCTAAAATGCTGAGCTGTTCTCTTGCCATCTCTGCCCTTAAAGCAGTGGCAGCCTGGTGTTGTAGCTTTGTGATGGGCTGAGCACACACACAGGACTGGTCAGCTTCAGTAGGGAAAAATAGTCTGTGTGTAGGTGGGAAAAAGATTAACTCTGCAATTATTTTAAAACTACATTTAACCTGACTTTTTTCTTCCTTTCTTTTTTAAACTCCAAGAAGAGATTTTGTGCTCCAAAAGTATGCCCATTTATTCAGTACCAGGCAATTTAACAAAATCTAGCAATCTAACTCACTCTTGAAAGGACAATCACCATCATACAGCACATCTTAGGCTAAATCTGGTCATAATAATCACTGCAAATTGTTTATTCAATAAGCCCCTTTTCTTGGCTCTTGAACAGTTTCTTTATAATCCTACTTTTGACATTCATAATTCTTGAGTCTGTGAACTGCAAACATATTTGATCCGGGAACAGCACATACAGAGTTTGTACTTGCTACTCTGAATTTGCTTATCCAAGGTTTGTGATCGATCATAACTCTATTTTACTTGTTAACTGGATGATTTATGTATTTATAAAGTGTATCTGCTTCTTTGCTTTCATTGAATTAAATTCAATTTATTTATTAAGCCAGCTTCTGCTACTGGCCCAAGATATATATTCTACAGATATTTACAGAGAAGAATTATCTTTGAGAGCATGCAGAAAATAAAATGCAACTAGAATTCCCCCAAAGATAAAGGAATACTTTTTATACATTTTCTCCCCTGCCCTCCCGCTCCCCCACCCTGACAGTGTTTAGACACTGAAAATTCAAACACCTGAATTAAAACAGTATTAAATATATGTACTTTTCTTTCTTCTGTCTCTGTCCCTTCTGCCAAATTAATACAATTCTATAATATTCTTAAAATAACTCCAAGTGCTAGGATTAATAATTATGAAATGCATGTGAAACGGAACATTCGCACTGCTGAAGCAAAGAACACTGAAGAGTTTTGGTTAAGACATTACTCTCAGACTCAGATACCTATATTAATATCTGCAAAGAAATCACTACCTTTTTTTTCATGTATTTGGTGCAAATTTCATGTAACCTTTTTGTGCAAGGAACCCAATATTTTTGTATTTTATATTACCCTTCCTTAATCTAACTCCAAGCTTTTAAGTTATGAGGACTTACGACAGACTTATGAAGAATATGGTGAATAGAAACTAACTCTGAAATAATTGTGGCAGGTTAAGAAAAACCTTTGCATTACTGAATATATTCAACTTTTTCTTAACAGATCTGTAGATTCTTTCTAAGGAATTGAATTAAAGTGTCTTACTTACAAAGTTTCAGATAAAAAAGCCTATATTCAGTTCTGCGGAGTCCTCTGTGAACTGCAGCTGAAAGTGAAAGTACTGTGTTACTGTCATTCTCAGATTTGTTTTGGAATGGTTTCTTCCAAAGGCATATATAAAAATATATTTTCTATTATATGTGTGCATAAATAAATGTACACATAGCTCACATGCATTCTCATGCTATGGGGAAAAAGCCCAGACAATTAAATTATCACAAGACATAGACTTTTTCCTATGCACTACCAGAAATTAGAGTAAATGTTATGCCTGTGGTCTCCTACAGTTCCATCCTGGATGGTTCTGTTAGCTAAAATACATCTGTTGTCAGCACTATGAAGAAATAAAATCGATGGTTTAAATGTAAAATGTGATGGGATATTGCCTGGAATGTTTTCTCATATAGACAGTGTTATCTGAGTCCTTCCTTGGCAAGAAGTTCAATCTGAAGACAGTTCTCAGATGGTTTCAGCAGCTTAGTTTTCAATGCCTCTGGAAGCAGTGCTCTGCTGTCCTCTGAAGGAATTCCCCCTCCCTAATCCTTCAAACTTTTTCATCTTTTGGGAAATTCACATTTGACCAAGAAATCTCCTTCAACCACTATTAGCATTTCTGGAAATCAGTTGTAGAATTACCTTTTTACTACTGGCATTAGTGACACGATCCATGCCTGGAGGACCCAGGTGCACTTTGTCACCCACAGGCCTTCTCTGGTGGCTGCAGCATCCCAAGGTGCAGCCTGGCTAAACCCAGAGTGAGCACAGAGACCCATCCTGAGCCCTCACATTTGCTGGTTGTGCTGGGGGAAGCCACTGCCACAACCTGTGGCACTTCAGCATGTGGAGAGATGAAGCCTTTCACAACTTATAAGGTACACCTAAAAATAGACCACATGGAAGAGCTATGCCACAAATTTCAGAGGTTTTCCTTTTTTTTTGTATTTTTTTTTTTTTTTTGAGACCAGCACTCATAAAGCAGCATAGAGAGGACATTACCGTAAGGAAGTAGGCAATAAATTTGTAGGTTTGCCTCTAACAGCTGGTTTGGGAGGGATCAACCATTAAGACAGAGAAGGAGGAATGTGGGATGGGGGAGTGAAAGGGTGATTGTAATAATTCTCATAATTAAAATACTGCATTCTAGCTGCAGATTTCTGGAAGAAATTTGATTCCATGAAGTGCTAGAGGCCATGAGTGAAAATTCTTTTATAAGCAGGAAGTGAGAGAGGGAACTATAAGGAAGTATTTTGTTTATTTTGGCCATCACTCTAAAAAAACAGGGCTAAAAGCAAAGAGAAATGAAAGAAAGAATACTGATAAATGATGTGTGAAAAGTACCCAGAATTTTTGGAAACTGCAAAGCCTAATTATGAGCAGGAGTAATTTATTCATGTGTTGTCCGGAGCTAATCAATATTTTGCACTTTATTAGGAATGGAAGCTTGTGTTGTCTCTTTCAAACATACGGTAGTTGGCTGATTAATTGAGTGGTTTGTTCAGTAGTATGACCAGCTGTTATAAATGGTTTAGTAATTTTTTGGCACTAAAATTAAACAGGACTTTTTTTGTCTTTTTGGCTGGGCTAAACAGGAGACCACATAGCCAATAAATCTAGATCTTGTTTCAAATCCTGAATTTTGTTTTAAATGCATAATAACCCTAAATGTGTTGCTAGATTTCTAAGCAACCTCTCAAGATACAAAAATAGATAGCTATTTTGCTATGATTAAAAGCTCTTCTCTTTTGATGCCATTATTTTGCTTTAGCAGTTCCCCTCTGACTGGCTCTAGCCACAGCTAAAGAGAATTTGAGGCCTCCTTGAGGAGGTTTTTGAAGATTCTGACATGTACAGTAATTTCATGCATATAAGGCACACCCTTTTCATTAAAATTTCACAGAAACCCACAAGTGCGCCTTAAAAGCCGGTGTGCCTTATATATGGACAGAGTTCAGAAATTTGCCAACCTGGAAATGTGAGCTGCACAGGAAGACCCCGCTGCCCCCCCCGCACAGGCAGCCACAGCAGCTGGCACTGGGGGCAGGAATGCCAGGGCCCATGGCACTGGGAGGGCACCTGGGGCTGTGTTTAAAGGCTACGCCGTTCTGAGAAAACTGTTTGTAAATCGAGCACCTGACAGTAAACTCCGCGATCACAGGATCTGTTACTAATTCTTTATTTCCTTGTGCACAGATCCTCACTTCAAAAAAAGGGTGCGCCTTATACGCCAGTGCACCTTATATGTGGACAAAGTACGGGAAATTCTGAAGTGCGCCTTATGATCCAGTGCACCTTATAGGCGTGAAATTACTGTATTTTTGGAATAGGTATCTTTTCCTTCTGGAATAATATCAAGGAGGCAACTGGAAAGCACTGGAGATGCTGAGTATGAGCCCAGACCCCCCAAGGAGAGCCTGCTAACATTAGAAGGGTGCAGCATGTGAAATCTATGAGCATTATAAAAAGAGTAGAGCAGTCTGAGGAGCTAATTGGGGGTATATTCAAAAGAAGATGCATGGGACTGCAGGTTCTTCAAAATGCTGAATCATCTAAGAAGTTTGAGAATGGCTTGTGGCCATGAGAAACATGTTTATTAAAATGCATACCCAGCTGGGGGCTGGCATGGTTCAAGTGTCAGACTTTGGTTTGGATCTGTAAAGCTGAAGCCCATCCACATTTGTGCTTGATTCCTCACCGAGCCTGAAGACATTGTCAGGCCGAAGAATGGCATTATGTAGTTTCCATTGTTGGCTGTCACACTGCATATGTTTTAGGACTGATCTGAAGTTTTGTTTGACATCATGACTTTTATAAGAATCAAAACCCCCAAATCCCTCAGATGAAATCCATATGGCTTTGTTCACAGGCTGAAATAAAATCATGCTCACAGCCTTTACGGCAACTGAGGGATATTTGGTGGGAGTAGTTTTTTGCTTAATAAAAGCATAACGTTCAAATGCTTGAAATGTGGATATTATTAAGTACCTGCTCTGTGAGAATAACTCAAATGCTATTTTATTCCCTGCCCTTTCATTAGTTCATATGCACAAGAGTTAGATCTGAGGCTGACATGAAGAATGATCTCCGCAGCCTGGCACGGACCCAGCTTCGCTTGAACTCTGTTTTAGATATTATTGGGGGTTTGTCTGCATTTTGGCTCCTTGCAGCTCAGTGCTGAACATTTGGCATGATGTGTGGTAAGGGTTGTTATGATACACAGAGGTGATGTAATTCCCATCATTTCTGCAGTGTAGGCAAGTTTGCTTGGCTGCTGGAGCGGTTAGAGCAGGAAGCTTCCCGGTGTGCTGAGATGCTGATTACTGAGGGTCAGGCCTGTGCTCACCATGACATCATAAAACACAACCTGATTTATTTAAGAACTGTCATGTCACTGGTTTTGTCAGCAGAAAACCAGAGGACAGAGAAGGTGAGGGGGAGTAGAACCAAAAAAATTATGTTCAGGAAGAAAACACTGATGGCTCCTTTGCCAGTGATGTAAGAAATGTTTTAATCACCAACAGCCCTGAGATATGGAGTGGCACTCTTCTTTCACTGTATCCTTTCCAAAACAAAGAAAACATTAATAGCAAATCTGGCAGGAGAGGAAAGACCGAGACAAAGCTCTGGGCAAATATTTAGACCTCCTTAGCCATGGCATTTGTCAAATCCAACCCCACTTGTCATGTGGAAACACCTGCAGTGTTTGCACATGCACAGCACCACTGTACAGCCTTTGAAGGCAGTGCAGTGTCGCATGAGAAAACTTTACCAAGCTGTCTTCCAGAAACAGCCACGACAAATGATGCTTCCAGTGTCCCACTGCTAGGCTTCTGTGCCACCTGCTCCTATTCCTTGTGCAGGACATGATATGTGGTGCTGGATTAAGCATGCCAAGATTTCTGGATGCTGTTCCAATACTCCAGACGCTGTTTGAGTGGTGAAAACTGGCATACTGGTGGTGTTAACCTGACCACTTCTGTAATAACTTAACAGAGAAATATGTTCCTTTCTTTCTCCTCACAAAAATTGTGTTTGCTTCTTGAAAATCAACATAAGACACATATCCCCAAACTTAAAATTAAATTAATAGGACTCAAGCACTACAAAAGCAATGGAAATTCCCATTAGAATGAGACTGTAGCATGAGAAAGGTAATATATTTATACATGGACAATGCAAATCTCCATACTGATGGGGTACATCTCATCTTTTCCATACATGCAGTTGTAAAAACATGTGCTTAATACAGCTAATATCTCATTTTAAGACCATTTTCCTGACTTGATTCACTAGATTTCAGTTCAGCTCTTTAGTATATTTCCTGGAAAATGGATCCAGAAATACTGCTTTTTAGGCCAAAGAGTGCTCAGTGTTTGATTTGATACCCTACTGACTAAGTTATTTTCTGTAGTTCTGGTTTTTGCTTCATGTGGCTGCCTCAAACCCCTTCAAATGTGAATTAGGACTTGCAGCAGGTGGGAGGTACTGCTAAAAAGGGCAAATGAGACAGGCAGCTTCACTCATTTCCCTGAAGACCCTGAAATATGGGACTATAAATGCAAAAAATGCCTGGTACCTTAAATAAGTACAGTAATTTCATAATTATAAGCCGCACCTGATTATAACCCGCACATCTGGGTAGCCGAGAAGACCACAGAAATTGTCCATATATAACCCGCACCGGAATATAACCCGCGCCTTAGTTTGGCAGGGTACACGTGCAACAAAGTAACGCCGTGGGCCCCAGTGCTCTTCACCCAGCCTGAGCTTTACACAAACGCGCTAGCGGAACCGCGAGCCCGGCAGGAGCTGTAGCCTCAGCTGTGGCTGGGCTGTTTCATGCAAACGTGGTAGAGAAACCGCGAGCCCGGCACAGCAACCATAGCCTCAGCTGGAGCTGGGCTGCCTTACGCAAACATCGTAGCGGAATCGGCTCACCTGTGAATGCAGGCGCAGAAAAGAAAACACTACAAAATCCAGAAAGAAATAATTCACTTTTATTAAACTTTCAATCAGCTTCGTTTTCACTCGGGTCTTCATCCTCTGTGAAACCTTCAAAGTCTTCGTCCTCCGTATCTGAAATCATCAGTTGTGCGATGCTGGCATCCAGCAAACCCGAACCCTTTTCGGCTGTACCTTCCTTGTCAGACTCCTCACTTTTGCTACTGTCGTTCCCGTTGCTTGTCGGTGCCGGAATGATGTCCCCCTTCCTGAACCCTTGCATGACAGTTCTAGGGGATACCTCACACCAGGAATCCACTATCCACTGGCAAATAGTGGCCTCTTTAACCCGGTGCCTCTTCCCGGTCTTTGTGAAGGAGTGGTCTGGTCCGGACATCCAGGCTTCCCACCTAGCTCAGAGTTTGGCTTTGAATGAAGGGATTATACTTATGTCCAGTGGCTGCAGGTCTTTGGTCAAGCCACCCGGTATAACAGCAAGCTCCGAGTTCGTCTTTTTAACCATAGATTTTACTCTTTCTGTTGTGTGGGCATGCATGGAATCCAGAACCAGAAGTGCGGGCAATGGATGGAAATATCCCTCCTGTCTCCTAGAGTAAACTTGGGTTAGCCATACCTTCATGATCTCCTCATCCATCCAGCCTTTGGGATTCACTGCAACACAGATGCCTTTTGGAATTTTATCCAGAACCATCGTTTTTCTTTTAAAAATTATCAACGGCCATAATTTCTGCCCACTTGCAGCAATGTTAGGGGCACTTTGTCCATGTTTAAAATCTGCAGTGGCTGGATATTTTTTTCAGCGATCTTCGCTTTGCAATACTGCAGTACTGGAAGTTCACCACCTTCTCCTCGTAATCCACCGGCGGGCGCTGAGACATGGTTTTCTTGCATGTATGGAGAGATGGTGCCGGTTCATGAATTGAAAGTACCAAGAAGGGCCTCCTTGAAACTCTTCTATATGCATTTCCTCTGCTCTCGCTTTGGCTTTTCTCCG